>OX276448.1:5673725-6360229 GCA_946251915.1 Abrostola triplasia | reverse complement strand
CTCCACGAGGTGAGGGCGGACGGCTTCGACAGTACGAAGACCGGCTGTAGGCCGGGTAAGCCTGTCCGCCCACTCCAGTACGAGGGCTCCGCGGAGCTCCTCCATGCACCGCTCAACGGCTCGAGGCGGGGGCCTTTCGCCGCGGCTGGCCAGCTCCTTGCGCCAGTTGTAGGCGGCCGCAAGAGCTCTTGCGTCCAGGTCCCACGGCATCGCAGAGGCCAGCACACATGCTGCCTCGTGCGAAATGGTGCGATAGCCGCGGATGACCCGGATGGCAATTGCACGCTGCGGCCGCCGCAAGGAAGCGGCACCGCGCGGCGTTAAGCAATTTGCCCAGACTGGCGCCCCATAAAGCGCCATCGAGCGGGCAACCCCCATGAAGAGGCGCCGGACACTCACCTTCGGTCCTCCCAAGTTCGGGAGGAGCCGCCCTAAAGCAGCCGCAGCTGCACAGACTCTGGGCCCCAATCGGTCAAAGTGGGGGTCGAAGGTCCACCTGCCATCGAGCACCAGCCCGAGATAGCGCATGGTGGACCCGATGTTGATTCGAACCCCCCCGACGACGATGTGGGACCCAGCAGGTGGCGCTTTCCGGGGCCCGTGAAAGAAGAGGGCCTCGGATTTGGATAGCGCCACCTCCAAACCTAGAGCGCGGACGCGCCCGACCATGTGGGCCACTCCGGCCGTGGCGAGCAGGGACGCCTCGCGATGTGTTTTCCCCCGGGCCAACACGAGTGTGTCGTCAGCGTAACAAACGACGCTGACGCCCGGGAGAGTGGCGCCCCGCAAGGCCCAATCGTAGCCGATGTTCCACAGGAGAGGTCCGAGGACCGACCCCTGCGGAACACCGCAAGTCACCTCCTTGGTGACCAGTCCGCCACGGCCTTCGTAGACCACGGCCCGGTTGGCCAAATAGGCCCCGACTACACGCTGCAGGTATGCAGGCACTCCGTGAAATTGGAGCGCCGCCGCAATGCAACTCCATGGCAGGGTGTTGAAGGCATTGGCGATGTCTAGAGACACCGCCAACAACACCCCGCCGCCCGATACTGTCTGGTCCGAGAGGGCCTTGACGCGCAGGATCGCGTCAACGGTCGAGCGACCCCCCCGGAATCCGAACTGGTTGTCGGACAGATCGGGCCCTACCCTTGTAAGGTGCTTGACGAGGCGAGCGGCGATAATTCGCTCGAAGAACTTTCCCACCTCGTCAAGCAACACTATTGGCCGGTAAGCGGATGGAGCGTCCACGGGGCGCCCCTCCTTCCGGAGCAGGACGAGCCTGCCTGCCTTCCACTGTTGTGGGAACTCTCCACGCTGCAGGCAGGCGTCGAGTAACCCTTGTAGTCGGGGCCCTAGGGCCTTGAGTGCCAGGGCCAATGCGCGGCCGGGCACTCCGTCGGGACCGGGGGCGGTATTCTTGGCTTTAAGCCGAAGCTCCGCCGCCCCTAGCTCTGCAGATGTGATTGCAGGCACGGTCCCGTCATCACTCCCGGTCGCCCGCGGATTATGCATTGGCGGGGGAGTGTGGTGCGTCCTCGTCGGGAAGAGGGTCGTCGTCACGGTGTCCAGAAACTGGGTATCCAGGGTCTGGGTCAGTGGGGGCGCCCAAGGGCGGAGCTTGCCGCGTACCCATTGGTACGGGCGCCCCCACGGGTCTGCATTGAGGGTGGCCAGCTGTTCTTCGCGGGCCGCGTCCTTGGCCCGGCAGATCGCCTGTTGAAGGGCCATTGTGGCCCCTCGGTAGGCGGCGTAGAGCCGGGCTTCCAGAGCGCGGTCGACATTGCGCCTTCTGCGCTGGCGCGTGTACGCACGCCTGTGTTTGGCGCACGCCACGCGCAGCTCCGACAGCTCAGCTGACCACCAATAGACTTGACGTCGTGAGGGCCGCGACTTGGCCCGGGGCATTGCGCTGTCACAGATGCTTGACATTGCGCTCCGGAACCAAGCCGCCTCCTCGTCTACCCCCACGAACGCCACTGACGTGCCGACCCAGGCCTGAACGATGGCTGCCTCTTGCAGCACATCCTTGTCCAGCTTCTGGAGCACCCATCGCGGAAACATCGGACGCGACGATGATGACGACGACGACGACGACGTTGAAGGGGCGGAGACGTCGAACCGGATATAGCGGTGATCCGATAATGTCTCCACCCCCTCTAACACTCTCCAGCCGGTGACCCTGCCCGCGACAACTGGACTTGCGAAGGAGACGTCCACAATGGACCCGCCCAGCTGCCGCACGCAGGTGTGCACCGACCCCCGGTTGAGGACGCACAGTCCCACCGCCACTAGCCACTCCTCAACGAGTGCGCCTCGCGCATCGGTGGCAGGGGAACCCCAAGCCGTTGATTTGGCGTTGAGATCCCCGAGAACGATCGCCGGAAGGGGGCGATTCCGCCCAATCAGGGCCCCCACATTATCGAGAAACGCCTCGAATTCGGCGAAGACCCTGTTAGGCGAAAAGTACACCCCCAGAACGAGGGTGTTCTCTGCCACCACTGCGACGCAGCCCGGACGCCTAGCGACCACCCGAAGAGGAGCCCGCGAGACCAGGGCGACTACGCTTGCTCCATCACCCACCCAGTTGTCCCTGGGGGGAACGGAATACGGCTCCGCGACCGCCGCAACATCGATAGACCACTGCGCCATGCTCTGAACCAGAAGGTCTTGAGCTCGGGCGCAGTGGTTCAAATTTGCCTGCAGGAATCGGTGGGCCATTAATTGGTGATCATGGCTACCACCTCATCCCCGGCTACTGCAGCAGCTGGAGCAGGGGTCAGCCGCGGAGCCGCAGCATTCTTCCCCCCTTTCGTCGTAGGCTTGGAAGCCTTTGCGGGTTTGCAAGCCTTCGTGCCGATTTCGTGGCCGGCGGGACGCCCCGCAGCAGAACATGCTGGACAGTGCTTCTCTGCGGTGCACGCTTGAAGCTCGTGTCCAGACTGCCCACATTTGAAGCATTGACTGCTGCGGTCCACTTCTTCGGTGCAGTCTCGCCTGTTGTGCCCCATCAGATGGCACCGGTAGCACCGTTTCGGGCGGGCTTGCATCAGTTTAACCTGAGCAGAGACCCACCCGATTGTGAGGCGTTTCTTGCGCGACACCTTGCTTGCGACGGCGATGGGGCAGCTCAGCAAGACAGAGCCAACCCCTGCGTTACTGCGGCGCACGTCCGATGCCCTGATGGCTTCGGGCGCACAGCCACCCTCGCGCGCAACGACTGCGACCACCTTCTCCGTCGTGACGGAGTCGTCCAGGCCCTTAATGCGCAGCTCTGCGCATTTCACGGGCCTGTGAACGCTCACGTCCTCCTGGTTGAAGGCCGCCCGAATCCGGTTTGCCAGGGCATCGGCCTTATCGCCGCTTGTGGTGCCTGGCAACTCGAAGATCCGGGCCCCCGACTTTGCAGTCTTATACCGCAAGCCGGCGAGGCCCAGATCCTCTAACGGGACCTTCTCCACGGCCTCAGTGAGGACCGCGGCATAGGACAAGCCCCGTTCCGCCGCCCCAGGCTGCAGTTGGATGACTACAGCCGAGCAGCGGGGAGGGCGCAAGTCCGTCTCGCCCTTCTTCTTGCCCTTTTTAGGGCCCGACTTTTGCTTGCCGGACCCCTTGGGCTTACGGGCCTGCTTGCCCTTTTTGCCCACTGTGATCCAACCTCCATCGGCGTTGGTACCCACAGTGGGCTGTGAGGCCGCAGATGTGCTGGCCTCAGCGCTCGACTGGGCGGAGGGTGCGGCTTGAATGGGCTCTTTTGAGGAGCCCACACCCTTCTGTCCCTTCTTCCCCTTCTTCTTCCCCTGGACTGGGGTCGTAGTCGGGGGCTGCTTCTCAGCAGACTTGGCCGACTGTTGTGCCGATTTCGCCGGCGGTTTTGACACCCCCGTCGACAGCGTTGGTGCCTGTGCCGCCCTTTTGGCATCGGCAGCCAACGGCGGCCGCAGCCGCACTTCCGGCAGCAACCTGTCGTCGAGAGCGTCAAATTTGGCGTCGATCATGGTTCCAAGTCGAACCATGATCCTCCGCTCCAACTCGTCGCCGTCAACAGGTGAGTCGACAGGTTGCGCCTTCGAGGCAGGAGCGACTGGAGCCGCCCTCTGCAGCGTTGCCTCTTGACGCAGCTCCCTAAACTCCTTGCGGAGTTCCTCCATCTCGCGCTGCATGCGAGCGTTATCAGCTTGCAGCCTTGCACACTCCGCCTGCAGCAGAGTCGTCTCTTCGGAGACGGAGCGAGAACTCAGCGTCTCCACAACCTCTTTCATGAGGGCCGCCGCTTGGTTTAGGGCACCTTGGAAGGGGCCCTTGAGGTTGCGCGACTTGCTCGCGACCTTGAGGATGGCGTCAATGCCCTCCTGCGCAGATTTGTTGATGGCCGACACAGACTTTTCGCAAAGTTTGCCTTTGCCATCAACCAGCGCCTTGACGTGTGCCCGTGAGGTTTGGACACGTTTGGTGGCCTGAATGACGTCATCCTCAGCCTCCAACCTCAGCGCCTTCTCCTTTTCGGCATTAAGCGCCGCTTGGGCTTTCCCCAGACCAACATATTCGCCGGTCGTTGGGGGCCGCCCTCGTCCCCGCTTTGGGGTACTGCGCCCTGAACGAGTGGTTCTGGGCGCTAGCCTGGAGTCGTCACCGGACGATGCCGACTCCCTATCTTGCAGTGTCCGCTTTCCTGTCCGGTAAAAATTCCCGGATTCGTTGCGAACAAGCACATCCTCCAAGCTTATAAAGCTCGATGCGGAGTCAGACTCCGCACCCTCCTCTGCGTTTTGGGTTTTTGGGTTTTTATTAAAATTTTCCATGAAGTTCCCACGAGTATGGGGGAAATAAACGGTCCACCCAGGCAGTGCCCCCTGTACCTGGGTAAGCGTAATACTGCCAGAGAGTCCGCCGGTTCTCTGGAGTGTGTGCGCTTGAAACTGAAGATCCCATCAGCCATCCGTCCCATCGCCGCGCACAAAAACTTAGGATTCGGGGATTTTTTATAGAGGTTTACTCCTCGCAGCCCGGGCAATTAAGCCAAGACCCTCGTTCCTGCCCAAGAGACTTGAGCAGGTTTACGATATACACGACGTTGGCATTGCTGCCAGTCCGCCGGCCGCACACGCGGCCACCAGACCCGTCGACTCCGCGTCCGTAGACGCCTACGTCTAGTTTTTTATAGAGGTGCTTTCCTCGTAGCTCGTCCCGGCAAGCCGATGCGAGCCCCCGTTCCTCTCAGTGAGGTTTACGGTTTGTCCGACGGTGACCGAAGTCGCCGTTCGGCCAGTCTACGCGTGACTGACCGGAACCCGCCGCACCGATCGCGCCTCGCGAGAGGAGCGATCCCACGTGTCTGGTTTTGGTCCGCGCCGGTAAAACCGGTACCGCGCATATCTGCGCGGCATTCCCCTATCCGCCACCCGGGGACGCGCCCGGTCCGAGACCAGAAACTCGACCAGCCGAAGCTGCCGGGAACCTAACCTAACCTAACCTAACCTAACCTAACCTAACCTAACCTAACCTAACCTAACCTAACCCAAAAAATTGAGTGTTGCGTTTTATGCAATCATTATTTTCGTATACTTATGCCTATTGGCGCCATATGACAATATTCACTTATACATGAATATAAGGACAACAACATACAGACACTAAAGGACTTATATACACACTTTTACTTTTTATATACAAACTTTGACGAACTGAAATAATCACAAACTTTATTTTTAAAACCTAATCATCTACTCTAAGTCTATTGACACTCCGGCCTTTACACCGGAGACTTCTGCAAAACACTGGACTCTTATTGACACTCCGGCCTTTACACCGGAGCAAACACTCATACGTGTTATACAATTTTATTGACATCTCGGCTTTTTACACCGAAGATACCGACGTCAGTGTTTTGTATTTTAATTTGATTTGGCATAATTTTACACAAGGTTGGGTATAGGCAGGAATAATGTTCGGCTTCAGAACACCAGCGAAGAAAGCCCCGGACGCGGAGTCGCACTCTCCGACACACAAGCCAAGCCCGCCTAAACCATCGAAGGTGAGACGCAGCATCGGAGAGTGGGAGTCTGCCGGTAGGGTGACACCCACAGAATCTTCCCCTCCTTCTGCAGCAACAGCTCCGGCGGCCCCTCAAAAGCCGAGACTGAAACCCGCGCCCTCCCAGGAGGGAAAAGCAGTATCAGCTCGCAGGGTCTCAGTCGAGGCGAAAGAAGTACCACCAACTAACACCCCTGTCAGTAGGGTGGAGGAGGCCAGAGCATGCCTAAACAGGGCGAAACTGTGCCTCTCCACCTCAAGAAACCTCAAGACAGATCTTAAGGAGGGCATCACAAGAGCAATCGACCGGCTGTACGAACTGGTGAAGGAGGCCGAAGCCGAAACTATTAGGATACGAAAGGGGAAAGGAGAAGTGGGGAAAGGGCCAGAAAGGGAAAAACAGATAGTACGACTGGAAGAAGAAGAAGTAAAGAAGAAAGGAAAAGAAGAGAGCCTTATCCTCGAAAAGCTGGAAGAAAACAGAACAATATTAGTGGAAAATGGAAGGAAAGTAGAGGAACTGAGGAAAATAATAGTAGACAGTCACAAAGAAGTACTCGAGAAGGCCACGTACGCGAGTGTGCTAACTACGGAGCCACAGACTAGGCAAGATCCAAACCGACCAACTCTGCACTCCGTGGTTGTCACATCCACGGACGACATGGAAACGGGAGAGGATATTTTAGAGAAAGTGAGGAAGGCCATAGATGCAAAGGAAGGATGGGTACAAGTGGAGAGGGTAAGAAAAGCAAAGGACAGAAAAATTATAATGGGGTGTAGAAGTAAGGAAGAAAGGAAAAAGGTAAAGAACAGACTAGAGGCAGCCGGACAAAACCTCGTTGTCGAGGAGGTCAGAAACAAGGACCCGCTTCTGATTCTGAGGGATGTGCTGCTAATTCACAGCGAAGACGATCTGCTTAAAGCCCTCAGAAATCAGAACCGGGGGATCTTTGACAGCCTCGACAGCGAGGAAGACAGAATGAACATTAAGTTCAGAAAAAAGGCGCGAAACCCCCACACCAATCACGTGGTTCTCAGCGTCTCCCCCATTATCTGGAAGAGAGCGACCGAAGCGCAAAAGCTGAAGATCGACCTTCAAAACGTCCACGTCTTCGACCAGACGCCATTGATACAGTGCACTCGGTGCCTGGGGTTCGGGCACAGCAAAAAGCACTGCATAGAATCTGACGATCTATGCAGTCATTGTAGTGACCCGCACCTTAGGACCGAGTGCCCTAAGCTAGCAGCGGGCGAAGCACCAATTTGCAAAAATTGTACAGCAGCCAAAATGGCAGACTGTAAGCATAACGCTTTCAGCATAGACTGCCCAGTCAAGAAAAAATGGGACACGCTCGCCCGCGCTTGCATTCAATATTGCTAACGATGTCTCACAGCGAACCTCCTGCAACGACGAACCTGAAACAAAACAAATAAATTTTAAAAACAAGAAATTAGGTAATCAACAAACACGAGAAACAAATTTGAAGTTGCTTCATGCGAAACAACCCCAAATTGAAATCCTAAAAACTAAACATATAAAAATCATACTAAAGATAGAAAATAAAATAGATAAACAAAATTTTAAAACTTATAAACTAAACGAAGAGACAAATAAAAATAGTAATAAAATGCGTACCTTGTCGTTGTGGTTCGAGGAACTGTTGGAGAGCAAACAGCAAACTGGAAAAAGAAGACACATACAAAAAACGAACACTGCACCTGAAATAGAAACAGAACAAATAAATATAAAAGAAGAAACAAAATGTACAAACCCACTGCAAACAACGCCAAAGCTGAAGAGAAAGAAGATATATGAAGGAAATTTGGAAGAACAAACATCAAAATTAGAAACAAGAACGGAAGGCAAAGTATGACACCACTGTATAATAATTATACAGTGACGGTCATACATTAGAAGAAAGAAGAAGCCGGCAATAAATGGGGATATACATATCATAAAAGCAGAATCAAGCGCAGAACACATGGAACAAAATCTAAACTGCAATAATAATGACTGCAAAAAACCCTTAATCTCCACAAAACCCAAACTGAAAACATGAAGAAAATCAAACCCAGACAAATAAAGGCCCTGACCTCGTTAGGGGTACAAAGAAACAAAACAAAAAAAAAAAAAAAAAAAAAAAAAAAAAAAAAAAAAAAAAAAAAAAAAAAACCTAACCTAACCTAACCTAACCTAACCTAACCTAACCTAACCTAACCTAACCTAACCTAACCTTTTTTTTTTTTTTTTTTTAACGTGCGGAAAATGCGTTACGCATACCCCGTCTTTGGGAGACGACGGGGTTATGTGGGACTCCCCCCCATGAACCGAAAAGGCCAGTCCATGAGGGTATACCCACTAAAAACCACACATGCCTGCTGGCGCCTATGATGGCGGGGAGGCGGGATCGCTGTTCGCACTCTACCGCCAACCCCGCCGGCGCTGCCGCCCTGAAAAGGGCGGCCTTCGCTGTAAGTGCCCCCCCGGGGATTAGGGGGGCAGCAGGTCTTCGGCGAAGGCCAGTGCAATGCGGAGGTGGGTCTCCCAACCCAGTCTCCGCAGGCCTTCGCACGGCGAGGAGTCAGCTAGTCCAACTCCTCACCGTCATCCCTTATGCGCAGCGCTTGAGGTAGCGCGCGCCCTTGGGCCCATTGTGTGGGGCCCCGAGGCCTTTCGGCCATACTACGGCGGTTGGAGGAGGGCGTTGTCTGCCCTCCTTCGCCTGCCTCTCCTGGCACGGATCGGGAGAGCGGGTTCAATCTCCCGCTCTCTCTCCGCTGCCTCTTTGAGCGCCATCACCTCCTCACAAAACTCCGTGATGGCGCTCCAGGACCCCTCGCTCCCTACCATCTGTTCGATGACAGCTGGAAGCGAGAGGTCCAATCCGATGGTTGCGGCGAGTGTTCGGCGCTGCACAGCCCAAGCCGGACAATGCTCGAGCGTGTGCTGCGCCGTGTCCTCGCCGCACGAACAGTGATGGCAGGCCCTGGACGGCTCCCTGCCCACCCGACACAGGTAGCTGCCGAAGCAGCCGTGCCCCGACAGCACCTGCGTCACCAACCTAACCTAACCTAACCTAACCTAACCTAACCTAACCTAACCTAACCTAACCTAACCTAACCTAACCTAACCTAACCTAACCTAACCTAACCTAACCTAACCTAACCTAACCTAACCTAACCTAACCTAACCTAACCTAACCTAACCTAACCTAACCTAACCTAACCTAACCTAACCTAACCTAACCTAACCTAACCTAACCTAACCTAACCTAACCTAACCTAACCTAACCTAACCTAACCTAACCTAACCTAACCTAACCTAACCTAACCTAACCTAACCTAACCTAACCTAACCTAACCTAACCTAACCTAACCTAACCTAACCTAACCTAACCTAACCTAACCTAACCTAACCTAACCTAACCTAACCTAACCTAACCTAACCTAACCTAACCTAACCTAACCTAACCTAACCTAACCTAACCTAACCTAACCTAACCTAACCTAACCTAACCTAACCTAACCTAACCTAACCTAACCTAACCTAACCTAACCTAACCTAACCTAACCTAACCTAACCTAACCTAACCTAACCTAACCTAACCTAACCTAACCTAACCTAACCTAACCTAACCTAACCTAACCTAACCTAACCTAACCTAACCTAACCTAACCTAACCTAACCTAACCTAACCTAACCTAACCTAACCTAACCTAACCTAACCTAACCTAACCTAACCTAACCTAACCTAACCTAACCTAACCTAACCTAACCTAACCTAACCTAACCTAACCTAACCTAACCTAACCTAACCTAACCTAACCTAACCTAACCATACAGGTATCTGACTAAACCGAAAACTTTTAAAATTAATCATTTACACAAAGTCTATTGACACCCGGCCTTTACACCGGAGACTAGCAAAACCCCCTGACGTCTATTGACACCCGGCCTTTACACCGGGAAAATATTAATTGTATAAAACGACCTAACCTAACGATGTTTGGCTACAGAACTCCCGCGAAAAAGCCCTGCGAAACGGACTCACAATCCCCGACACAGAATAACATACCAAGTCCGACAACGACACGTAACGTGAGACGAAGTATCGGGGAATGGGAGTCCGGCAACCAGGCGGCTAACCCCAACCCTTCTCCCCCAATGCCTAGTACAGCCCCGGCGGCACCCTCTAAGCCAAAACCGAAACTCGTGCAGCCCCAGGAGGGGAAACCACCGACCCGAAGAGTCTCGGTAGAGGCTTCAGGTTGCTCACCGAAAAATCTTCTCCCCGCAAGCAGATTGGACGAGGCAAGAGCGTGCCAAAACAGGGCAAAGCTATGCCTATCAAACTCCAGGAACCTGAAAACAGATTTAAAGGAAGGTATAACACAAGCTGTAGAGCGACTGTTCAAAATTGTAAAGGAAGCGGAAGCGGATTTGACAAAGGAAAGAAAGGGAAGGGGAGGAGGATCAAAACAGAAATCAAAGGAGGAGGAAATTGACCCTGTGGCTCAGAAAAGGACAGAAAATGAAAACGAAAGTCAAATTATACTAGAGAAAATTGAGGAAAATGCAAAGCTACTAAGGGAAAATGGAAGGAGAATCCAGGATTTGAAGGAAGTAATAGAAAGTCAAAAGGAAATAATGGAGAAAGTAACGTACGCGAGTGCTGTGACTGCGGGGAGGGGCGCGAGACGGACTTCAGAACCGACGGCGCTACACTCCGTAGTCATAACATCCGCGAACGAAGAGGAGACAGGAGAGGACATTCTAGAAAAGGTGAGGAAAGCAGTGGACGCCAAGGAAGGATGGGTGCAAGTTGAACGAGTAAGGAAAGCAAAGGACAGAAAGGTTATTATGGGATGTAAAACGAAAGAGGAAAGGGAGAAAATCAGGGAAAGATTGGAGTCGGCAGGGCAAAACCTCGTCATCGAGGAAGTGAAAAACAAGGATCCGCTTCTGATTCTGAGGGACGTGTTGCTAATACACAGCAACGAGGAAATCCTCAAAGCCCTCAGGAATCAGAACCGGAGCGTCTTTCACGGCCTCGAGGGCGAGGAGGAGCTGGTCACTATCAAATACCGGAAGAAAGCCCGAAACCCCCATAGTAACCACGTTGTCCTGAGCGTCTCCCCCATAATTTGGAGGAGGGCAGTCGACGCTGGAAAGCTGAGAATCGATCTCCAGAATGTGCATGTTTTTGATCAGTCGCCGCTGGTACAGTGCACTCGATGCCTGGGGTACGGGCACAGCAAAAAGCACTGCATAGAATCTAATGATCTATGCAGTCATTGTGGTGGCCCGCACCTCAGGACCGAGTGCCCAAACCGACAGGCGGGCGACATGCCAGCATGCAAAAACTGCACTCGGGCAAAAATGGAGGAGAGTAGGCATAACGCATTTAGTGTCGACTGCCCTATCCGTAAAAGATGGGATGCATTAGCCCGCGCCTCGGTTGCTTACTGCTAAGATTGTGTCCAAGGGTACCCAGCAGTACAAAATCGCGCAAGCTAACCTCCAAAGAAGCCAGTTGGCTACGAATGAGTTGTTATTAGAGGCTAAAACTAATAAAATAGACATAGCCCTGCTTCAGGAGCCCTACGTTGGAGCGATTAAAAGGATGAGGACTTACCAGGGCGTAAGGGTCTTCCAGAGCTCAGTAACCGGAGAAGGGATTGTCAAAGCAGCAATAGTGGTATTTGACAAAGATCTGGACGTCATACAATTCCCACAATTAACCACACACAACATCACAGTGGTAGGAGTCCAAACCAAAGCCTGGAAGATCACGCTGGTGTCCTATTACTTCGAACCGGATCAGCCCATCGAGCCATACCTGGAGCACCTAAGAAAAGTACACCAAGAGACAGGACCAAATAGGTTAATCATTGGAGGCGACGCTAACGCAAAGAGCGCCTGGTGGGGCAGCGGAAGTGAGGACTGCAGAGGTACGCAGACACATGGAACCCTGGGTGAGCTGGACCTACATATTCTCAACTGTGGAGATACTCCAACTTTCGACACAATTAGAGGCGGAAGAAGATACTGCAGCCATGTCGATGTTACAGCTTGCTCTATAGACATGCTGGACCTGGTGGAAGGCTGGCGAATAGACGAGAATCTCACGAGTTCGGACCACAACGGCATCATTTTTGGCATCAACCTGAAAAAATCAAAAGGAATTAGAATACACAGAACAACTAGAATTTATAATACAAAAAAAGCGAATTGGAGCCAGTTTCATGAGAAACTGGCTCAAATTTTGCCAGAAAAACAGTTAACAATAAATGATTTAACACAAATAACAAATAAAAACGAACTAGAGAAAACCGTAAAGAGATACACACAGACTATAACAGACACATGCAAACAAACAATACCTACAAAAAAGAAAACAGAAACACTTACCTTGCCGT
Source organism: Abrostola triplasia (assembly GCA_946251915.1). Lineage (NCBI taxonomy): Eukaryota > Metazoa > Arthropoda > Insecta > Lepidoptera > Noctuidae > Abrostola > Abrostola triplasia. The sequence continues at coordinate 6,347,779 of OX276448.1, read as the reverse complement.
GGTGGACCGAAGAACTCGCAGAGATGAAGAGACTAGTCGCCACCAGGAGACGCAGAATCAGGAACGCAGCGCCAATCCGGAGAAACCTCGTAGTCAGCCTGTACCTGAAACAAAAAGAAGAATATGAGTTAGCAGTTAAAAACGCCCAAGTGGAAAGTTGGAAGGCGTTCTGTGGGAAGCAGGACAAGGAAGGAATATGGGAAGGGATCTACAGGGTGATGGGGAGAACGGTGCAAAGGGAGGAAGACCTGCCATTGGAAAAGGATGGAAGGATACTGGACTCAAAGGGCTCGGCAAAATTACTTGCCGAAACCTTTTATCCAGAGGATCGATGGGACGCCGACGATATGGAACATCGCCAAACAAGAGAACTGGCGGAGAAGGTAAACGACTGGAACCATGATGAGCGACATGATCCACCGTTTACCCAAAGTGAACTCATGAGGTCCATAAAGTCGTTCAACCCCAAAAAAGCTCCAGGAAGCGACGGTCTTACAGCCGATATATGTGCCCATGCCATCAACTGTGATCCCGACTACACCTTGGCCCTGCTAAACAAGTGCCTGGAGTACTGCTACTTCCCGGAGTGCTGGAAAGAGGCAACGGTAGTAGTGCTCAGGAAACCAGGGAAGGAATCGTACACCGTACCCAAGTCATACAGGCCGATTGGGCTTCTGCCTATCTTGGGGAAGGTGTACGAGAAAATGTTGGTTGCCCGCCTGAAGTTTTACCTATTACCCGGGATCAGTACTCGCCAATACGGCTTTATGCCCCAGCGAAGCACCGAAGACGCCCTCTTTGTCCTCGTGCAGCACATCCGCACGAAGCTAGATGCAAAAAAGATCGTCACATTAGTATCGCTGGACATTGAGGGGGCCTTCGATAGCGCATGGTGGCCAGTAATTAAGGTTCGATTGGCTGAGGAAAAGTGCCCAGTAAACTTGAGGCGGGTAATGAGCAGCTACCTCAGTGACAGAGTCGTCAGAGTGAGGTATGCCGGAGAGGAAGTAGTGAGGGAAACCGGCAAAGGATGCGTCCAGGGATCGATAGGGGGGCCGATCCTATGGAATCTGTTGCTGAACCCTCTCCTACAGCAGTTAGAACAAAGGGGTGACTACTGCCAGGCGTTCGCTGATGATGTGGTGATGGTGTTCGATGGCGAGTCAGCCCAAGAGATAGAACGAAAGGCCAATGCCGCTCTTGAACATGCTCGAGCGTGGGGCGTCAAAAACCGGCTAAAATTCGCACCGCACAAAACTTGTGCGATGGTACTCACGCGGAGGCTGAAATATGACGCGCCACGCTTGAGCATGGGAGGAACCGGCATTGAAAACTCAGACGAAATGAAAATCCTTGGGCTCACAATAGACGCCAAACTCACCTTTAATTCTCATGTAGCGAACGTCTGCAAAAAGGCAGTAGCCATCTACAAACAACTAGCCAGAACAGCGCGAGTCAGTTGGGGTCTTCATCCGGAGGTCATAAGACTAATCTATACCGCGGCAGTCGAACCAACGGTGCTCTATGCAGCCAGCGCATGGGCGCCGGCAGCTAATAAAAAAGGAGTGCAGAAGAGTCTAGAAGTGGTCCAAAGAAGCTTCGCTCAAAAACTGTGCAAGGCCTATCGCACAGTCTCCCTGAACTCGGCGCTGGTGCTGGCTGGGGTGCTCCCCCTCGACCTCCGCATCCGAGAGATGGCCGCGCTGTATGAGGCCAAGAAGGGATTACCCCAGTCGGTACTGGGAGACAGGGAGATAGAACAAATGAGCTCTGCGATAGAGGCTCCACATCCAGCGGAGCTAATAGAACTGGGATTCGGATGCCTGATAGACGAGGAACAATACAACACTCATAAAAATCTAGCAGTTCGCATATTCACTGACGGCAGTAAGATTGAGGGCAGAGTCGGGGCGGCGTTATCAGTATGGAATAATGCCACCGAAACTAAGGCCCTCAAGCTTGCATTGCCGTCGTACAGTACCGTCTATCAGGCGGAACTTCTTGCTCTTCAGAGAGCAGCTAAAGAAGCACTGAAGCAGAAAGGATCCACGATCGGAATCTTCAGTGACTCGATGGCTGCACTCCAAACAGTCACAAACCCCGGTTCCACCCATCCCCTGGCCGTGGAAACAAGAGACACCATCAGACACTGCAAACTCCTGAACAAGAGTGTCTCCTTGTTCTGGATCAAGGCCCACGCGGGGCTGGAGGGAAACGAGAGGGCAGATGAATTGGCAAAAGAGGCTGCCCTCAAATCAAAGAAAAAGCCAGACTACGAAAAATGCCCGGTCTCATTCGCCAAGCGTCAGATTCGCCTGGAGACGCTTGGCGAATGGGACAGGAGGTACGTGTCTGGGGAAACAGCCTCTACTACCAAACTCTTCTTCCCGAGCGCAGGCGCCGCGTACGGCACAGTACGTAAAATAGAGCACACGAGCATCACAACACAGATTCTAACAGGGCATGGTGGGTTCTCCGCATACTTAAATCGCTTTAAGTGTAAGGAGAACCCATCATGCTTGTGTGATACAAACGTCGAGGAGACGGTCCAACATGTGCTGCTGGAATGTCCAATCTTTGGAAAAGAAAGAAATGAAATAGAACAAATATTGGAGACTAAGTTAGAGGAACAATCTATTCCGCAGATAATGAGAGGAAAAAAGATGAAGAAATTCCTGGAATTCGCCAAAAGATTAGCAGAAATTGTATTAAGACGAAACAGATAAGAATAAAAAAAGGATTGAAATACTTACCCTATACATAAGTATGAAAACCAACTGTAATCAAAACAAGAATGATTCATAATGACCTTGACCACGTCAGGGGATATTTTGCAAAATATTAAAAAAAAAAAAAAAAAAAAAAAAAAACCTAACCTAACCTAACCTAACCTAACCTAACCTTTTTTTTTTTTTTTTTTTTTATTTCGGTGTGGGAAATGCGTTACGCATACCCCGCCGCTGGGAGACGACGGGGTTATGTGGGACTCTCCTCCGTGGACCCACCCAGAGACCGAAGTCGCTCGGTTGATCCTCGGAGGCCTACCCACTAAAAAACCACACTCTATGCCTGCGCAGCGCGTAGTGGCGGAGAGGCGGGATCGCTTTAAGCATTACTACCGCCAACCCCGCCGCGCTGTCCGCCCTGAGAAGGGCAGACTCTGCGTGTTGGTGTCCCCGATGAGCAGGGGACAGCAGGACTTCGTGCAGAGGTCAGGTGCAATGCGGAGATGGGTCTCCCAACCCATTCCGCTGACCTCTGCGCAGTGAGGGGACGGCTAGTCCGCCACCTTACCGCACACGGAAGAGACGGTGGGCCACATCAGTCGGACATGACGACCACCTCCTCTCCCGTGTTAGCGACTGTCGCTGGGGTCGGCTGCGGAGCCGCAGCTTTCCCTTTACCCTTTTTGGCCACCTTGTTGGCCCTGCAAGGCTTGGTGCCAATAGGGTGATCGGCAGGGTGACCCGCGGTAGCACAGTATGTGCAGTGCGGGGTCTTGGTGCACTGTTTGGCCAGATGGCCGACCTCGCCGCACCGGTAGCATTGGGTGCGGCGGTCTACGTCCTTGCAGAAGTGCTGGATGTGCCCCTGAAGTAGGCACCGGAAGCATCGAGTGGGTCGAGTCTTGAGCAGCCTGACTTGAGCTGAGACCCACCCGACCAGCAGTCTGCTTTGCGAAACTTTGTTCGCAACGGCGACGGGGCAGCGGACCCAGGCTGACCTGCCCTGCCTCGAGGCGGTGAAGCGCACTTCACCAACCTTGACCTCCGCGGCCGAGCAGCCACCGGTACGAGCCACGGCAGCCGCTACCTCCTCAGACGTAACCGAGTCGTCCAGACCCGATACACGCAACTCTGCGGTCTTGACGGGCCTGGAGACCCGGACATCTTCGGCGTTCAGCGCCTCGCGGAACCTCTGCGCTAAGACGTCCGCCTTCTCCCCGCTAGTTGCGCCAGGCAACTCGAAAATGCGGGCCCCGGTCACCGCCTCCCTGTACGTCAGTTTGGTGATGCCGAGGTCCGCCAGTGGCACTTTATCCCTTGCCTCCATAAGGATGGAGGCATAGGTAAGGCCACGCTCCTTCGCGCCCGGCTGCAGCGTAATAACGACTGCCGTCGTGCGCGGAGTGCGCAGCCTTTTCGACCTCTTGCTGGTCTTCTTCTCGGCCTTTTTAGGGCCACCCGATCTTGGAGCCTTTGACGCCGCCGGTTTCTTCTGCTTCTGGTTCTTCTTCCCCTTGACCACCGTGGTCCAGCCCTCTTCAGTAGAGCTAGTGCCAGCGGTGGGTTCGGGGACAGTCGTCTCGGCCAAAGGTCGGACAGGAACGTCAGCGACCTTCGGCTTTTTCTTTCCCTTAGCAGGGGGAGCAGCCTTCTTTGGAGCGGGCACCTGTACCTCTTCCGGCATTGGTGCGGCTCCTTTGCGAGTGTCCGCCGCCAGTGGCGGACGTTGCCTCTTCTCCGGCAAGTGCCTGCCCTCATACTCCTCGAACCGGGCGTCCATCATGGTCCCAAGTTGGACCATGATACTACGGACCAGCTCTTCGGAGTAAGGCTGTGGTTGGACAGGCTGGGCTTCGACGGCTGGTATGGCGGGAGCCGCCCTTTGCAGCACCGCCTCTGCCCGGAGATCGGTGAACTCCTTGCGGAGGTCCAGCATCTCCCTCTGCATGCGGGCGTTGTCCGCTTGCAGGCGCGCGCACTCCGCCTGGAGAAGCGCAGTCTCGTCGGAGGTGGAGCGAACGCTCAACACCTCCACGACCTTCTTTAAGAGAGCCGCGGACTTGTTAAGGGCACCTTGGTAAGCACCCTTAAGATTGCCCGATTTGGCTGCGACCATCTGTATCATGGCGATACTTTGGTCGGCGCTCTGCTTGATGGTCAGCGTTGTCTTGTCGTCCAAGACGACTGGGACGCTGACCAACTTCTTGAGGGACGCCTCAGATGTTGCGGCTCGCTGAATGCTATCGACCAGCTCTTCTTCAGCCCTCAGCTTCAGCTCCCTCTCCTTTTCGGCATTTAAGGCCGCTTTGGCCTTCGACAGCCCGACGTACTCCCCCGTTGTCGGCGGTCTTCCTCTTCCTCGCTTCGGGGTGTTGCGCCCCGACTGTGAGGCGGGTCTAAGCTCGTCGTCAGACGAGTTCGGAGCCGTCTCCCCACCTGATTGCCGTGTTCGCTTGCGGTAAAACTTCCCCGCGCTGTCGTCCACGGTCACGCTCCCCACACTGATCATGCTCGATGCAGATTCGGAGCCAGAACCTGCACCTTCCACATCCTTGAAAGGACTAGAGCCCCCTTGGCTCTCATGGCGAATGTTGCCCCCCCCAGAATACGAGGGGCAGACGGGTCTCGAGAGACCCGCAGAGGATTCTCCATCGGCATTGCCTCCGGTACCTCCCTGGGGTAAATCATCTCTTGCATTGGCCATTTTTCATAAAACTTCCTTTTTTATTAGACAGGGGCCGGTCCCCTGTGACGCCCTTGGGACGGGGTTTCTCCCCCGCCATGCAGCCCACGGCCGAGCGTCAAAACACGAGCTTCGAGGTGATTTTAAAGTGTTGTCTTCACTTGGCCCCCAGCCAATAAAGGCAAGAGACCCCCGTCCCTGTCCCAAAAAGGACAGGATTACGGGTTCGGCCGGCGGTGGCCAACTGCCCTGCCCGACTGCCACTCTCGTGAACAGCCGGACCCGCCGCCCGCGCTCGTAACCACCTCCCCCTCCAGAAGGAGAGGAGGAACAAGCACTCCGCCGTCGCCGCTGCTCGGAATATGTCCGAGACGCCGAACGGCACTCCGCACCTCGCAAAACCGCAAAGTGCGGACCGACACGACGGTGACCAAGAGATCGCCGTCCGGCCAGACAAAAGGCGTCTGACCAGACCCGCCGCTATGATCGCTTCTCGCAAGAAAAGCGATCCCAACTCAGCCGGTCGCTAGTCCGCATCCCAGTCATGTCTGAAAACAGACACGTACCGGGAGCGAACTTCCCCACCCCCCCAGCGACCGACTATGACCGCTCCTCAATGAATGAGGAGCGATCCCACGTGTCTGGTTTTGGTCCGCGCCGGTAAAAACCGGTACCGCGCATATCTGCGCGGCATTCCCCTATCCGCCACCCGGGGACGCGCCCGGTCCGAGACCAGACAACTCGGCCAGCCGAAGCTGCCGGGAACCTAACCTAACCTAACCTAACCTAACCTAACCTTTTTTTTTTTTTTTTTTTTTTTTTTTTTTTTTTTTTTTTTTTAACGTGCGGAAAATGCGTTACGCATACCCCGTCGTTGGGAGACGACGGGGTTATGTGGGACTCCCCCCCATGAACCGAAAAGTCCAGTCCATGAGGGTATACCCACTAAAAACCACACATGCCTGCTGGCGCCTATGATGGCGGGGAGGCGGGATCGCTGTTCGCACTCTACCGCCAACCCCGCCGGCGCTGCCGCCCTGAAAAGGGCGGCCTTCGCTGTAAGTGCCCCCCCGGGGATTAGGGGGGCAGCAGGTCTTCGGCGAAGGCCAGTGCAATGCGGAGGTGGGTCTCCCAACCCAGTCTCCGCAGGCCTTCGCACGGCGAGGAGTCAGCTAGTCCAACTCCTCACCGTCATCCCTTATGCGCAGCGCTTGGGGTAGCGCGCGCCCTTGGGCCCATTGTGTGGGGCCCCGAGGCCTTTCGGCCATACTACGGCGGTTGGAGGAGGGCGTTGTCTGCCCTCCTTCGCCTGACTCTCCTGGCACGGATCGGGACAGCGGGTTCAAGCTCCCGCTCTCTCTCCGCTGCCTCTTTGAGCGCCATCACCTCCTCACAAAACTCCGTGATGGCGCTCCAGGACCCCTCGCTCCCTACCATCTGTTCGATGACAGCTGGAAGCGAGAGGTCCAATCCGATGGTTGCGGCGAGTGTTCGGCGCTGCACAGCCCAAGCCGGACAATGCTCGAGCGTGTGCTGCGCCGTGTCCTCGCCGCACGAACAGTGATGGCAGGCCCTGGACGGCTCCCTGCCCACCCGACACAGGTAGCTGCCGAAGCAGCCGTGCCCCGACAGCACCTGCGTCACCCGAAAGGTGAGTGCACCGTGGCGCCTCTTCAGCCACTCCACGAGGTGAGGGCGGACGGCTTCAACAGTACGAAGACCGGCCGTAGGCCGGGTAAGCCTGTCCGCCCACTCCAATACTAGGGCTCCGCGGAGCTCCTCCATGCGCCGCTCGACGGCTCGAGGCGGAGGCCTTTCGCCGCGGCTAGCCAGCTCCTTGCGCCACTGGTAGGCGGCCGCAAGAGCTCTCGCATCCAGGTCCCACGGCATCGATGAGGCCAGCACGCATGCTGCCTCATGTGAGATGGTTCGATAACCGCGGACGACCCGGACGGCGATTGCACGCTGCGGCCGCCGCAAGGAAGCGGCACCGCGCGGCGTCAACCGATCCGCCCAGACTGGCGCCCCATAGAGCGCCATCGAGCGGGCAACCCCCATGAAGAGGCGCCGAACACTCACCCTCGGTCCCCCCAAGTTCGGGAGGAGCCGTCCTAGGGCAGCCGCAGCTGCACAAACTCTGGGCCCCAATCGCTCGAAGTGGGGGTCGAAGGTCCACCTGCCATCGAGCACTAGCCCAAGATAGCGCATGGTGGACCCGATATTGATTCGAACCCCCCCGACGACGATGTGGGACCCAGCAGGTGGCGCTTTCCGGGGCCCATAAAAGAAGAGGGCCTCGGACTTGGACAGCGCCACCTCCAAACCTAAAGCGCGGATGCGCCCGACCACGTGGGCCACTCCAGCCGTGGCGAGTATGGACGCCTCTCTGTGTGTTCTCCCCCGGGCCATCACAAGGGTGTCGTCAGCGTAGCACACTACGCTGACACCCGGGAGAGTGGCGCCTCGCAACACCCAATCGTAGCCAATGTTCCACAGGAGAGGTCCGAGGACTGACCCCTGTGGAACACCGCAGGTCACCGCCTTGGTGACCAACCCGCCACGGCCTTCGTAAACCACGGCCCGGTTGGCCAAATAGGCCCCGACTACACGACGAAGATATTGGGGCACTCCGTGAAATTGGAGCGCCGCCGCAATACAGCTCCATGGCAGGGTGTTGAACGCGTTGGCGATGTCAAGAGACACCGCCAGCAACACCCCACCGCCCGATACTGTCTGGTCCGAGAGGGCCTTGACGCGCAGGATCGCGTCAACGGTCGAGCGACCCCCTCGGAATCCGAACTGGTTGTCGGACAGATCGGGCCCTACCCTCGTAAGGTGCCTGACGAGGCGAGCGGCGATGATTCGCTCAAAGAACTTTCCCACCTCGTCAAGCAACACTATCGGCCGGTATGCGGATGGAGCGTCCACGGGGCGCCCCTCCTTCCGGAGCAGGACGAGCCTGCCTGCCTTCCACTGCTGTGGGAACTCTCCGCGCTGCAGGCAGGCGTCGAGCAGTCTTCGTAGTCGGGGCCCTAGGGCCTTGAGTGCCGGAGCCAGAACGCGGCCGGGCACTCCGTCGGGACCGGGGGCGGTATCTTTGGCTTTAAGCCGAAGCTCTGCCGCCCCTAGCTCTGCAGATGTTATCGCAGGCACGGTCCCGTCGTCACTCCCAGCCGCCTGCGGATGCCGCATCGGCGGGGGAGTATGGTGCGTCCTCATCGGGAAGAGGGTCGTCGTCACCGTGTCCAGAAACTGGGGATCCAGGGTCTGGGTCAGCGGGGGCGCCCAAGGGCGCAGTTTGCCGCGTACCCACTGGTACGGGCGCCCCCACGGATCTGCGTCGAGGGTGGCCAGCTGCTCCTCGCGGGCCGCGTCCTTGGCCCGGCTGATCGCCTGTTGAAGGGCCACTGTGGCCCCTCTGTAGGCAGCGTAGAGCCGGGCTTCCAGAGCGCGGTCAATTGTGCGTCTCCTGCGCTGACGCGTGTACGCACGCCTGTGTTCGGCGCACGCCACGCGCAGCTCCGACAGCTCAGCTGACCACCAATAGACTTGGCGTCGTGAGGGCCGCGACTTGGCCCGGGGCATAGCGCTGTCGCATATGCGCGACATCGCAGTCCGGAACCAAGCCGCCTCCTCGTCAACCCCCACGAACGCCACTGACGTGCCGACCCAGTCCTGAATGATGGCTGCCTCTTGCAGCACATCCCTGTCCAGTCTCTGGAGCACCCATCGCGGAAACATCGACGATGGCGACGACGACGACGACGACGTTGAAGGGGCGGAGACGTCGAACCGGATGTAGCGGTGATCCGATAATGTCTCCACCCCCTCTAAGACACACCAGCCGGTGACCTCGCGCGCGACAACTGGACTTGCGAAGGAGACGTCCACAATGGACCCGCCCAGCTGCCGCACGCAAGTGTGCACCGACCCCCGGTTGAGGACGCACAGCCCCACCGCTATCAGCCACTCCTCCACGAGTGCGCCTCGTGCATCGGTGGCGGGGGAACCCCAAGCCGTTGACTTGGCGTTGAGGTCCCCAAGAACGATCGCAGGGAGGGGGCGATTCCGCCCAATCAGGGCCCCCACATCGTCAAGAAATGCCTCGAACTCGGCGAGGACCCTATTAGGCGAGAAATACACCCCCACGATGAGCGTTTTTTCCGCCACCGCCGCAACGTAGCCCGGGCGTCTGGCGACAACCCGCAGAGGAGCCCGCGAGACCAGGGCGACCAAGTTCGTCGGTCCGTCACCCACCCAGTTGTCCCTGGGGGGGACGAAGTACGGCTCCGCAACCGCCGCAACGTCGATAGACCACTGCGCCATACTCTGGACTAGGAGGTCTTGAGCTCGGGCGCAGTGGTTCAAATTCGCTTGTAGGAATCGGTGGGCCATGTCAATCTTGAGCCATGGGTACCACCGACTCCCCGGCCACCGGAGCAGCTGGAGCTGGGGTCAGTTGCGGAGCCGCAACACTCTTCCCCCCCTTCTTAGACTTCGGCTTAGGCGCCGTTGCCCCTTTGCAGGCCTTCGCCCCGATCTGGTGATCGGCGGGATGTCCCGCACTGGCACATGCCGAGCAGTGCACGTTAGCAGTGCACTGCTTGACTGAGTGGCCAGTCTGCCCGCAGTTAAAGCACTGCGCGCTCCGGTCCACCCCAGTGCACTCCAGCCTCGTGTGCCCCATCAAGAGGCACCGGTAGCAGCGTCTGCGGCGCTCCTCGAGGAGCTTCACTTGGGCCGAAACCCACCCGACGAGCAGCCGCTTTCTCGCCACCTTCTTGGCGACGGCGACAGGACACCTCACAAGAACGGTGCCGTTCTGCATCTCCGATGCCTTAATGGCCTCCGGAGCGCATCCGCCCTCGCGGGCTACGGCGCGGACGACCTCCTCCGCCGTGACGGAGTCGTCCAGGCCCTTTATGCGCAGCTGTGCGCTCTTCACGGGCCTGGAGACACTTACGTCCTCCGCCTTGAAGGCCGCCCGAATCTTGTTGGCCAGGGCATCGGCTATGCCGCCGGTTTGGCTCCCTGGCAGCGAGAAAACGCGCGCACCCGACTTAGCCTGCCTGTAGCGCAGGCCGGAATCCGGAATGCCGAGGTCCTTGAACGGGAGCTTCTCCCTGACCTCGGCAAGGATCGAGGCGTAAGTGATGCCCCGCTCGGCCGCACTCGGCTGCAGTTGTATCACAACATTGGAGGAGCCGGGTGTTCGCAGCTCCTTCTTCTTGGAGCCCTTTTTAGGGCCCGACTTTTTCTTGCCGGACTCTTTGGGCTTTCGGGCTTGCTTGCCCCTCTTCCCCACCGTGGTCCAGCCTTCGTCGGCACTGGTGCCTGCCGTGGGCTGTGAGGCCGCAGGTGAGATGGCCTCAGTGGTCGTCTGGGTGGAGGGTGCTGCCAGAGCGGGCTCTTTTTTGGAGCCAGCACCCTTTTTCCCTTTGCCCCCCTTCTTCTGCCCCTGTACTGGAGCAGAATTTGGGGTCGTTTGAGGCAGCGGCTTCGGCACCTCAGCGGGTGGCTTTGGTGCCTGTGTCGCCCTCTTAGCATCGGCAGCCAGCGGCGGCCGCAACCGCACCTCCGGCAGCAGCCTGTCGTCTATTGCGGCGAATTTGGCGTCAACCATGGTTCCAAGTCGAACCATGAGTTTCCGCTCTAACTCCTCGCCGTCGACAGGTTGCACCTTCGCAGCCGGAGCGACTGGAACTGCCCTCTGCAGAGTCGCCTCTGCGCGCAGCTCCTTGAACTCCTTGCGGAGCTCCTCCATGTCGCGCTGCATGCGAGCGTTGTCGACTTGCAGTCGCGCACACTCCGCCTGCAGCAGAGTCGTCTCTTCGGAGACGGAGCGAGTGCTCAACGTCTCCACTACCTCTTTCAAGAGGGCCGCCGCTTGGTTCAGGGCACCTTGGAAGGGGCCCTTGAGGTTGCGCGACTTGCTCGCGACCTTGAGGATCACGTCGATGCCCTCCTGCGCAGTTTGGTTGATGGCCAAAACAGACTTCTCGCAAAGCTTGCCTTTGCCATCAACCAGCGCTTTGACTTGTGTCCGCGATGCTTGGACACGTTTGGTGGCCTGGATAACGTGATCCTCGGCCTCCAGCCTCAGCGCCTTCTCTTTCTCGGCGTTAAGCGCCGCTTGGGCTTTCCCCAGACCAACGTACTCGCCGGTCGTTGGGGGCCGCCCTCGTCCCCGCTTCGGGGTACTGCGCCCTGACCGCGTGGTCCTGGGCGCTGGCCCGGAGTCGTCACCAGACGATGCCGACTCCCTATCCTGCAGTGTCCGCTTCCCTGTCCGGTAAAAATTCCCGGATTCGTTGCGAACCAGCACATCCTCCAAGCTTATAAAGCTCGATGCGGAGTCAGACTCCGCACCCTCCTCGACGTTTTGGGTTTTTGGGTTTAAAGTAAATTTCTCCATACAGTTCCCACGAGTATGGGGGAAATAAAAGGTCCACCCAGGCAGTGCCCCCTGTACCTGGGTAAGCGTATTACTGCCAGAGAGTCCGCCGGTTCTCTGGAGTGTGTGCGCTTGAAACTGAAGATCCCATCAGCCATCCGTCCCATCGCCGCGCACAAAAACTTAGGATTCGGGGATTTTTTATAGAGGTTTACTCCTCGCAGCCCGGGCAATTAAGCCAAGACCCTCGTTCCTGCCCAAGAGACTTGAGCAGGCTTACGATATACACGACGTTGGCATTGCTGCCAGTCCGCCGGCCGCACACGCGGCCACCAGACCCGTCGACTCCGCGTCCGTAGACGCCTACGTCTAGTTTTTTATAGAGGTGCTTTCCTCGTAGCTCGTCCCGGCAAGCCGATGCGAGCCCCCGTTCCTCTCAGTGAGGTTTACGGTTTGTCCGACGGTGACCGAAGTCGCCGTTCGGTCAGTCTACGCGTGACTGACCGGAACCCGCCGCACCGATCGCGCCTCGCGAGAGGAGCGATCCCACGTGTCTGGTTTTGGTCCGCGCCGGTAAAAACCGGTACCGCGCATATCTGCGCGGCATTCCCCTATCCGCCACCTGTGCGCGGCATTCCCCTATCCGCCACCTGGGGACGCGCCCGGTCCGAGACCAGAAACTCGACCAGCCGAAGCTGCCGGGAACCTAACCTAACCTAACCTAACCTAACCTTTTTTTTTTTTTTTTTTTTTTAACGTGCGGAAAATGCGTTACGCATACCCCGTCGTTGGGAGACGACGGGGTTATGTGGGACTCCCCCCCATGAACCGAAAAGGCCAGTCCATGAGGGTATACCCACTAAAAACCACACATGCCTGCTGGCGCCTATGATGGCGGGGAGGCGGGATCGCTGTTCGCACTCTACCGCCAACCCCGCCGGCGCTGCCGCCCTGAAAAGGGCGGCCTTCGCTGTAAGTGCCCCCCCGGGGATTAGGGGGGCAGCAGGTCTTCGGCGAAGGCCAGTGCAATGCGGAGGTGGGTCTCCCAACCCAGTCTCCGCAGGCCTTCGCACGGCGAGGAGTCAGCTAGTCCAACTCCTCACCGTCATCCCTTATGCGCAGCGCTTGGGGTAGCGCGCGCCCTTCGAGGCCTTTCGGCCATACTACGGCGGTTGGAGGAGGGCGTTGTCTGCCCTCCTTCGCCTGACTCTCCTGGCACGGATCGGGACAGCGGGCTCAATCTCCCGCTCTCTCTCCGCTGCCTCTTTGAGCGCCATCACCTCCTCACAAAACTCCGTGATGGCGCTCCAGGACCCCTCGCTCCCTACCATCTGTTCGATGACAGCTGGAAGTGAGAGGTCCAATCCGATGGTTGCGGCGAGTGTTCGGCGCTGCACAGCCCAAGCCGGACAATGCTCGAGCGTGTGCTGCGCCGTGTCCTCGCCGCACGAACAGTGATGGCAGGCCCTGGACGGCTCCCTGCCCACCCGACACAGGTAGCTGCCGAAGCAGCCGTGCCCCGACAGCACCTGCGTCACCCGAAAGGTGAGTGCACCGTGGCGCCTGTTCAGCCACTCCACGAGGTGAGGGCGGACGGCTTCGATAGTACGAAGACCGGCTGTAGGCCGGGTAAGCCTGTCCGCCCACTCCAGTACGAGGGCTCCGCGGAGCTCCTCCATGCACCGCTCGACGGCTCGAGGCGGAGGCCTTTCGCCGCGGCTAGCCAGCTCCTTGCGCCACTGGTAGGCGGCCGCAAGAGCTCTCGCATCCAGGTCCCACGGCATCGATGAGGCCAGCACACATGCTGCCTCATGCGAGATGGTTCGATAACCGCGGACGACCCGGACGGCGATTGCACGCTGCGGCCGCCGCAAGGAAGCGGCACCGCGCGGCGTCAACCGATCCGCCCAGACTGGCGCCCCATAGAGCGCCATCGAGCGGGCAACCCCCATGAAGAGGCGCCGAACACTCACCTTCGGTCCCCCCAAGTTCGGGAGGAGCCGTCCTAGGGCAGCCGCAGCTGCACAAACTCTGGGCCCCAATCGTTCGAAGTGGGGGTCGAAGGTCCACCTGCCATCGAGCACTAGCCCGAGATAGCGCATGGTGGACCCGATGTTGATTCGAACCCCCCCTACGACGATGTGGGACCCAGCAGGTGGCGCTTTCCGGGGCCCATAAAAGAAGAGGGCCTCGGACTTGGACAGCGCCACCTCCAATCCTAAGGCGCGGATGCGCCCGACCACGTGGGCCACTCCGGCCGTGGCGAGTATGGACGCCTCTCTGTGTGTTCTCCCCCGGGCCATCACAAGGGTGTCGTCAGCGTAGCACACTACGCTGACACCCGGGAGAGTGGCGCCTCGCAACACCCAATCGTAGCCGATGTTCCACAGGAGAGGTCCGAGGACTGACCCCTGTGGAACACCGCAGGTCACCGCCTTGGTGACCAACCCGCCACGGCCTTCATAAACCACGGCCCGGTTGGCCAAATAGGCCCCGACTACCCGACGAAGATATTGTGGCACTCCGTGAAATTGGAGCGCCGCCGCAATACAACTCCATGGCAGGGTGTTGAACGCGTTGGCGATGTCAAGAGACACCGCCAGCAACACCCCACCGCCCGATACTGTCTGGTCCGAGAGGGCCTTGACGCGCAGGATCGCGTCAACGGTCGAGCGACCTCCCCGGAATCCGAACTGGTTGTCGGACAGATCGGGCCCTACCCTCGTAAGGTGCTTGACGAGGCGAGCGGCGATGATTCGCTCAAAGAACTTTCCCACCTCGTCAAGCAACACTATCGGCCGGTATGCGGATGGAGCGTCCACGGGGCGCCCTTCCTTCCGGAGCAGGACGAGCCTGCCTGCCTTCCACTGCTGTGGGAACTCTCCGCGCTGCAGGCAGGCGTCGAGCAGTCTTCGTAGTCGGGGCCCTAGGGCCTTGAGTGCCGGAGCCAGAACGCGGCCGGGCACTCCGTCGGGACCGGGGGCGGTATCTTTGGCTTTAAGCCGAAGCTCTGCCGCCCCTAGCTCTGCAGATGTTATCGCAGGCACGGTCCCGTCGTCACTCCCAGCCGCCTGCGGATGCCGCATCGGCGGGGGAGTATGGTGCGTCCTCATCGGGAAGAGGGTCGTCGTCACCGTGTCCAGAAACTGGGGATCCAGGGTCTGGGTCAGCGGGGGCGCCCAAGGGCGCAGTTTGCCGCGTACCCACTGGTACGGGCGCCCCCACGGATCTGCGTCGAGGGTGGCCAGCTGCTCCTCGCGGGCCGCGTCCTTGGCCCGGCTGATCGCCTGTTGAAGGGCCACTGTGGCCCCTCTGTAGGCAGCGTAGAGCCGGGCTTCCAGAGCGCGGTCAATTGTGCGTCTCCTGCGCTGACGCGTGTACGCACGCCTGTGTTCGGCGCACGCCACGCGCAGCTCCGACAGCTCAGCTGACCACCAATAGACTTGGCGTCGTGAGGGCCGCGACTTGGCCCGGGGCATAGCGCTGTCGCAAATGCGCGACATCGCAGTCCGGAACCAAGCCGCCTCCTCGTCTACCCCCACGAACGCCACTGACGTGCCGACCCAGTCCTGAATGATGGCTGCCTCTTGCAGCACATCCCTGTCCAGTCTCTGGAGCACCCATCGCGGAAACACCGACGATGGCGACGACGACGACGACGACGTTGAAGGGGCGGAGACGTCGAACCGGATGTAGCGGTGATCCGATAATGTCTCCACCCCCTCTAAGACACACCAGCCGGTGACCTCGCGCGCGACAACTGGACTTGCGAAGGAGACGTCCACAATGGACCCGCCCAGCTGCCGCACGCAAGTGTGCACCGACCCCCGGTTGAGGACGCACAGCCCCACCGCTATCAGCCACTCCTCCACGAGTGCGCCTCGTGCATCGGTGGCGGGGGAACCCCAAGCCGTTGACTTGGCGTTGAGGTCCCCAAGAACGATCGCAGGGAGGGGGCGATTCCGCCCAATCAGGGCCCCCACATCGTCAAGAAATGCCTCGAACTCGGCGAGGACCCTATTAGGCGAGAAATACACCCCCACGATGAGCGTTTTTTCCGCCACCGCCGCAACGTAGCCCGGGCGTCTGGCGACAACCCGCAGAGGAGCCCGCGAGACCAGGGCGACCAAGTTCGTCGGTCCGTCACCCACCCAGTTGTCCCTGGGGGGGACGAAGTACGGCTCCGCAACCGCCGCAACGTCTATAGACCACTGCGCCATACTCTGGACTATGAGGTCTTGAGCTCGGGCGTTCGCTTGTAGGAATCGGTGGGCCATGTCAATCTTGAGCCATGGGTACCACCGACTCCCCGGCCACTGGAGCAGCTGGAGCTGGGGTCAGTTGCGGAGCCGCAACACTCTTCCCCCCCTTCTTGGACTTCGGCTTAGGCGCCGTTGCCCCCTTGCAGGCCTTCGCCCCGATCTGATGATCGGCGGCACGTCCCGCACTGGCACATGCCGAGCAGTGCACGCTAGCAGTGCACTGCTTGACTGAGTGGCCGGTCTGCCCGCAGTTAAAGCACTGCGCGCTCCGGTCCACCCCAGTGCACTCCAGCCTCGTGTGCCCCATCAGGAGGCACCGGTAGCAGCGTCTGCGGCGCTCCTCGAGGAGCTTCACTTGGGCCGAAACCCACCCGACGAGCAACCGCTTTCTCGCCACCTTCTTGGCGACTGCGACAGGGCACCGCACAAGAACGGTGCCGTTCTGCATCTCCGATGCCTTGATGGCCTCCGGAGCGCATCCGCCCTCGCGGGCCACGGCGCGGACGACCTCCTCTGTCGTGACGGAGTCGTCCAGGCCCTTTATGCGCAGCTGTGCGCTCTTCACGGGCCTGGAGACACATACGTCCTCCGCCTTGAAGGCCGCCCGAATCCTGTCTGCCAGGGCATCGGCTATACCGCCGGTTTGGCTCCCTGGCAGCGAGAAAACGCGGGCACCCGACTTAGCCTGCCGGTAGCGCAGGCCGGAATCCGGAATGCCGAGGTCCTTGAACGGGAGCTTCTCCCTGACCTCGGCAAGGATCGAGGCGTAGGTGATGCCCCGCTCGGCCGCACTCGGCTGCAGCTGGATCACCACGTTGGAGGAGCCGGGTGTTCGCAGCTCCTTCTTCTTCTTAGAGCCCTTTTTGGGGCCCGACTTTTGATTGCCGGACCCCTTGGGCTTTCGGGCCTGCTTGCCCCTCCTCCCCACCGTGGTCCAGCCTTCGTCGGCACTGGTGCCTGCCGTGGGCTGTGAGGCTGCAGGTGTAATGGCCTCAGTGGTCGTCTGGGTGGAGGGTGCTGCCAGAGCGGGCTCTTTTTTGGAGCCAGCACCCTTCTTCCCTTTGCCCCCCTTCTTCTGCCCCTGAACTGGGGCAGAATTTGGGGCCATTTGAGGCAGCGGATTCAGCACCTCAACATGTGGCTTTGGTGCCTGTGTCGCCCTCTTGGCATCGGCAGCCAGCGGTGGCCGCAGCCGCACCTCCGGTAGCAGCCTGTCATCCAGAGCGGCGAATTTGGCGTCAACCATGGTTCCGAGTCGAACCATGAGTTTCCGCTCTAACTCCTCGCCGTCGACAGGTTGCACAGTCGCAGCCGGAGCGACTGGAACTGCCCTCTGCAGAGTCGCCTCTGCGCGCAGCTCCTTGAACTCCCTGCGGAGCTCCTCCATCTCACGCTGCATGCGAGCGTTATCGACTTGCAGTCGCGCACACTCCGCCTGCAGCAGAGTCGTCTCTTCGGAGACGGAGCGAGTGCTCAACGTCTCCACAACCTCTTTCAAGAGGGCCGCCGCTTGGTTCAGGGCACCTTGGAAGGGGCCCTTGAGGTTACGCGACTTGCTCGCGACCTTGAGAATGGCGTCGATGCCCTCCTGCGCAGTTTGGTTGATGGCCAAAACAGACTTCTCGCAAAGCTTGCCTTTGCCATCAACCAGCGCTTTGACTTGTGTCCGCGATGCTTGGACACGTTTGGTGGCCTGGATAATGTGATCCTCGGCCTCCAGCCTCAGCGCCTTCTCTTTCTCGGCGTTGAGCGCCGCTTGGGCTTTCCCCAGACCAACGTACTCGCCGGTCGTTGGGGGCCGCCCTCGTCCCCGCTTCGGGGTACTGCGCCCTGACCGCGTGGTCCTGGGCGCTGGCCCGGAGTCGTCACCAGACGATGCCGACTCCCTATCCTGTAGTGTTCGCTTCCCGGACCGGAAAAAGTACCCGGATTCGTCGCAAACCACCACATCCTCCAAGCTCATAAAGCTCGATGCGGAGTCAGACTCCGCACCCTCCTCGACGTTTTGGGTTTTTGGTTTCTTTTTAAAATTCTCCATATGATTCCCACGAGTATGGGGGAAATAAAAGGTCCACCCAGGCAGTGCCCCCTGTACCTGGGTAAGCGTATTACTGCCAGAGAGTCCGCCGGTTCTCTGGAGTTAGTGCGCTCGAAACTGAAGATCCCATCAGCCATCCGTCCCATCGCCGCGCACAAAAACTTAGGATTCGGGGATTTTTTATAGAGGTTTACTCCTCGCAGCCCGGGCAATTAAGCCAAGACCCTCGTTCCTACCCAAGAGACTTGAGCAGGCTTACGATTTGCACGACGTTGGCATTGCTGCCAGTCCGCCGGCCGCACACGCGGCCACCAGACCCGTCGACTCCGCGTCCGTAGACGCCTACGTCTAGTTTTTTATAGAGGTGCTTTCCTCGTAGCTCGTCCCGGCAAGCCGATGCGAGCCCCCGTTCCTCTCAGTGAGGTTTACGGGTTGTCCGACGGTGACCGAAGTCGCCGTTCGGTCAGTCTACTCGTGACTGACCGGAACCCGTCGCACCGATCACTCCTCGCGAGAGGAGCGATCCCACGTGTCTGGTTTTGGTCCGCGCCGGTAATACCGGTACCGCGCATATCTGCGCGGCATTCCCCTATCCGCCACCTGGGGACGCGCCCGGTCCGAGACCAGAAACTCGGCCAGCCGAAGCTGCCGGGAACCTAACCTAACCTAACCTAACCTAACCTAACCTAACCTATCTATCTATCTATCTATCTATCTATCTATCTATCTATCTATCTATCTATCTATCTATCTATCTATCTATCTATCTATCTATCTATCTATCTATCTATCTATCTATCTATCTATCTATCTATCTATCTATCTATCTATCTATCTATCTATCTATCTATCTATCTATCTATCTATCTATCTATCTATCTATCTATCTATCTATCTATCTATCTATCTATCTATCTATCTATCTATCTATCTATCTATCTATCTATCTATCTATCTATCTATCTATCTATCTATCTATCTATCTATCTATCTATCTATCTATCTATCTATCTATCTATCTATCTATCTATCTATCTATCTATCTATCTATCTATCTATCTATCTATCTATCTATCTATCTATCTATCTATCTATCTATCTATCTATCTATCTATCTATCTATCTATCTATCTATCTATCTATCTATCTATCTATCTATCTATCTATCTATCTATCTATCTATCTATCTATCTATCTATCTATCTATCTATCTATCTATCTATCTATCTATCTATCTATCTATCTATCTATCTATCTATCTATCTATCTATCTATCTATCTATCTATCTATCTATCTATCTATCTATCTATCTATCTATCTATCTATCTATCTATCTATCTATCTATCTATCTATCTATCTATCTATCTATCTATCTATCTATCTATCTATCTATCTATCTATCTATCTATCTATCTATCTATCTATCTATCTATCTATCTATCTATCTATCTATCTATCTATCTATCTATCTATCTATCTATCTATCTATCTATCTATCTATCTATCTATCTATCTATCTATCTATCTATCTATCTATCTATCTATCTATCTATCTATCTATCTATCTATCTATCTATCTATCTATCTATCTATCTATCTATCTATCTATCTATCTATCTATCTATCTATCTATCTATCTATCTATCTATCTATCTATCTATCTATCTATCTATCTATCTATCTATCTATCTATCTATCTATCTATCTATCTATCTATCTATCTATCTATCTATCTATCTATCTATCTATCTATCTATCTATCTATCTATCTATCTATCTATCTATCTATCTATCTATCTATCTATCTATCTATCTATCTATCTATCTATCTATCTATCTATCTATCTATCTATCTATCTATCTATCTATCTATCTATCTATCTATCTATCTATCTATCTATCTATCTATCTATCTATCTATCTATCTATCTATCTATCTATCTATCTATCTATCTATCTATCTATCTATCTATCTATCTATCTATCTATCTATCTATCTATCTATCTATCTATCTATCTATCTATCTATCTATCTATCTATCTATCTATCTATCTATCTATCTATCTATCTATCTATCTATCTATCTATCTATCTATCTATCTATCTATCTATCTATCTATCTATCTATCTATCTATCTATCTATCTATCTATCTATCTATCTATCTATCTATCTATCTATCTATCTATCTATCTATCTATCTATCTATCTATCTATCTATCTATCTATCTATCTATCTATCTATCTATCTATCTATCTATCTATCTATCTATCTATCTATCTATCTATCTATCTATCTATCTATCTATCTATCTATCTATCTATCTATCTATCTATCTATCTATCTATCTATCTATCTATCTATCTATCTATCTATCTATCTATCTATCTATCTATCTATCTATCTATCTATCTATCTATCTATCTATCTATCTATCTATCTATCTATCTATCTATCTATCTATCTATCTATCTATCTATCTATCTATCTATCTATCTATCTATCTATCTATCTATCTATCTATCTATCTATCTATCTATCTATCTATCTATCTATCTATCTATCTATCTATCTATCTATCTATCTATCTATCTATCTATCTATCTATCTATCTATCTATCTATCTATCTATCTATCTATCTATCTATCTATCTATCTATCTATCTATCTATCTATCTATCTATCTATCTATCTATCTATCTATCTATCTATCTATCTATCTATCTATCTATCTATCTATCTATCTATCTATCTATCTATCTATCTATCTATCTATCTATCTATCTATCTATCTATCTATCTATCTATCTATCTATCTATCTATCTATCTATCTATCTATCTATCTATCTATCTATCTATCTATCTATCTATCTATCTATCTATCTATCTATCTATCTATCTATCTATCTATCTATCTATCTATCTATCTATCTATCTATCTATCTATCTATCTATCTATCTATCTATCTATCTATCTATCTATCTATCTATCTATCTATCTATCTATCTATCTATCTATCTATCTATCTATCTATCTATCTATCTATCTATCTATCTATCTATCTATCTATCTATCTATCTATCTATCTATCTATCTATCTATCTATCTATCTATCTATCTATCTATCTATCTATCTATCTATCTATCTATCTATCTATCTATCTATCTATCTATCTATCTATCTATCTATCTATCTATCTATCTATCTATCTATCTATCTATCTATCTATCTATCTATCTATCTATCTATCTATCTATCTATCTATCTATCTATCTATCTATCTATCTATCTATCTATCTATCTATCTATCTATCTATCTATCTATCTATCTATCTATCTATCTATCTATCTATCTATCTATCTATCTATCTATCTATCTATCTATCTATCTATCTATCTATCTATCTATCTATCTATCTATCTATCTATCTATCTATCTATCTATCTATCTATCTATCTATCTATCTATCTATCTATCTATCTATCTATCTATCTATCTATCTATCTATCTATCTATCTATCTATCTATCTATCTATCTATCTATCTATCTATCTATCTATCTATCTATCTATCTATCTATCTATCTATCTATCTATCTATCTATCTATCTATCTATCTATCTATCTATCTATCTATCTATCTATCTATCTATCTATCTATCTATCTATCTATCTATCTATCTATCTATCTATCTATCTATCTATCTATCTATCTATCTATCTATCTATCTATCTATCTATCTATCTATCTATCTATCTATCTATCTATCTATCTATCTATCTATCTATCTATCTATCTATCTATCTATCTATCTATCTATCTATCTATCTATCTATCTATCTATCTATCTATCTATCTATCTATCTATCTATCTATCTATCTATCTATCTATCTATCTATCTATCTATCTATCTATCTATCTATCTATCTATCTATCTATCTATCTATCTATCTATCTATCTATCTATCTATCTATCTATCTATCTATCTATCTATCTATCTATCTATCTATCTATCTATCTATCTATCTATCTATCTATCTATCTATCTATCTATCTATCTATCTATCTATCTATCTATCTATCTATCTATCTATCTATCTATCTATCTATCTATCTATCTATCTATCTATCTATCTATCTATCTATCTATCTATCTATCTATCTATCTATCTATCTATCTATCTATCTATCTATCTATCTATCTATCTATCTATCTATCTATCTATCTATCTATCTATCTATCTATCTATCTATCTATCTATCTATCTATCTATCTATCTATCTATCTATCTATCTATCTATCTATCTATCTATCTATCTATCTATCTATCTATCTATCTATCTATCTATCTATCTATCTATCTATCTATCTATCTATCTATCTATCTATCTATCTATCTATCTATCTATCTATCTATCTATCTATCTATCTATCTATCTATCTATCTATCTATCTATCTATCTATCTATCTATCTATCTATCTATCTATCTATCTATCTATCTATCTATCTATCTATCTATCTATCTATCTATCTATCTATCTATCTATCTATCTATCTATCTATCTATCTATCTATCTATCTATCTATCTATCTATCTATCTATCTATCTATCTATCTATCTATCTATCTATCTATCTATCTATCTATCTATCTATCTATCTATCTATCTATCTATCTATCTATCTATCTATCTATCTATCTATCTATCTATCTATCTATCTATCTATCTATCTATCTATCTATCTATCTATCTATCTATCTATCTATCTATCTATCTATCTATCTATCTATCTATCTATCTATCTATCTATCTATCTATCTATCTATCTATCTATCTATCTATCTATCTATCTATCTATCTATCTATCTATCTATCTATCTATCTATCTATCTATCTATCTATCTATCTATCTATCTATCTATCTATCTATCTATCTATCTATCTATCTATCTATCTATCTATCTATCTATCTATCTATCTATCTATCTATCTATCTATCTATCTATCTATCTATCTATCTATCTATCTATCTATCTATCTATCTATCTATCTATCTATCTATCTATCTATCTATCTATCTATCTATCTATCTATCTATCTATCTATCTATCTATCTATCTATCTATCTATCTATCTATCTATCTATCTATCTATCTATCTATCTATCTATCTATCTATCTATCTATCTATCTATCTATCTATCTATCTATCTATCTATCTATCTATCTATCTATCTATCTATCTATCTATCTATCTATCTATCTATCTATCTATCTATCTATCTATCTATCTATCTATCTATCTATCTATCTATCTATCTATCTATCTATCTATCTATCTATCTATCTATCTATCTATCTATCTATCTATCTATCTATCTATCTATCTATCTATCTATCTATCTATCTATCTATCTATCTATCTATCTATCTATCTATCTATCTATCTATCTATCTATCTATCTATCTATCTATCTATCTATCTATCTATCTATCTATCTATCTATCTATCTATCTATCTATCTATCTATCTATCTATCTATCTATCTATCTATCTATCTATCTATCTATCTATCTATCTATCTATCTATCTATCTATCTATCTATCTATCTATCTATCTATCTATCTATCTATCTATCTATCTATCTATCTATCTATCTATCTATCTATCTATCTATCTATCTATCTATCTATCTATCACAGTACACCCACACCCACAGGGGAACGCAAACAATTGTCTTAGGTTTGTCGTGTTTAAAATACTTCAATTATTCCCAATTTATCACAGTAGTTTAAATAAAATTGTAGGTACTTACTGAACTGAACAATTTGTAGAAACACTTCACTATTTCTCCGTCGTTCTTTTAACAGAGACTTATAAGGTCAATGCACTGTATTTTACGCTTAATATATTTTTTAAGGCACTTTAGTATCACTTCTCACCGTCACAAAAGCGAGTATAAGACAGACCAGACAACCAAACACAATCACAGAACGCATTCCGCTGTCGGCGCGTGACTTAACGGACGCCGCGCCGCCGGGGTGCGGGTTATACACATGCCGAAGTGCATTTAATTAAGCTTTATTACTTTAAAATAATTACTTTAAATATTTACAATAAAATAGGAAAGTTATGCATTAAAAGTAGTAGTTTACGATTGCAGGTAAGGAAAGCTACGACCTAACTGAAAATCCGTTAGTGCATTTAAGTTAGCCTTTGAGAGATAAAATGGCACTTTTTACATGAGGGCTTCTTGAAGGGGGTTTCGAGGTTGGAGTGTAAAATGAGAAATGTTTTGTGGTAGTAAATTAAAACATATAACGCTAAGTTAGAGTAGGCTGAATGCTTAAAAACCGCGGTATCGTTGCTGAACGATTTCGCGGCGCGTGCGGAGGTTCGCGGCAGCGCTCACTCCCGCGCCCCACCTCGTCTTGCTCGTCCGCCGAGCCGAAGGCCGAAAGACAGTCTCGCTCACGGCCGCGCGAAGAACGCGCCATATTTGGTCATTGATATTGTAACTGTCGTTTGTGTGATTTAACCCCATTATTGTTCTATCATTGATTATACTCTTTATACTAATTTACATCGTGTTTCGAACTATATACACCCGTACCTCCTAACAAACATAATTAAACTGAACAATGTATAAGGGTCCGGTAAACACAAAGGGAAAGATCACAAACACAAACAGACTCGACTTGTAGCGAGTTAGCGAACTACGTACTAGAACGGGCGAGACGGTGAGATTCCGCGTCAGGTATTAACCATGTACGCGGCCTACCAGAGCCCGGTCGCGTTGCTAACTGCCTGCCACAGCGCGTGCTAAATGGCGGCGTTCGCGCTGCGGCTTCCCCTCTGTCCCCTCCTCACCTACGTATTATATCGCGCCGGCAAAGGTACGGCGCGAAGCGCGGTAGGTACGCGGTGGTTCATTTACCATACTCTAAATATTATGATTGTGAACGATTTCTAAAAATATTTTAGAAATTATGACTTGTGAGCTTTATATCATGTGATAGCTCTTACCGAGACACATCTATTGACTATAACTTAAGATTGTATTAACTTATTATTGAAGTGGTGTTTCTGATACAAGTCGTGTGAAAGATTAATTCCTACAAAATTAATACCTATTTATTATCATTTAATTCGATTCAGAAGCCTATTCTGAACCAACCATTTTTCAGGCCTTGCGTTAATCCTGCCCCGACGTGTATTATTATTGTATACTATAACCGTAATGTTATATTACTTTATTGTATCTATCATTTTCACGACACATTTCCAATAGGTATGTTAATTTTACACGTTTCCTGATTAGTTATTTGAAAAACTGTTTATTGAATGGTGTCACACTCTTACAGGTTACCCCCTCAGACAGCCATTGCCGAGTCTGCCGAGACGCCTCTTTACGCAACCTTTGTTGGTCCACGAGCTACGGAACGGCAATTCGTCCCCTCTTACCCATCCTGTTTTAATTTACTACATTATTCGCCTAGGGACAATAAAACAGTTTTAAGAGCTTATTATTTCCGCAACATATTATCATGGGTGGTAAAATGTCTGTGAAGGCATGAGGCCCTTAAATGTATTGTCCAGGCCTTAGAGTCGTGTAAGGCTTTAATAGAGCAAACCTCTGTATCTCTCAAATTTCTGAAATATTCTGTTTTTCTAATTATATTTCTGTGGCTGCAGCCAAGAAGTGTTGACACTAGTTAACTGCCCAAGAGATACCAAAGCGTGCAAGAGAATTCAAACACATTTGTACCTTTACCGTCACACTAATAATCACGCAAGCGGCAAACGGGGGTCTCGATGTGTAAAAAAATGTAATAAAAATTAATTTAATAATATTAAAATACTAAATTATATTTACACCTAATCTTCTTATATTTTAAAGTTCTCGAGACACAATGTCAGTTACCTTACTCCTCCGTAACTACTTTAATGATTATTACCAAATTTTATATGCATATTCAGTAGGTCTGAGAATCGGCTGCTATCTATTTTTCATGCCCCTAAGTGATAAGTGTTGTTCACCGTTAACATTTTTTTTTTTAATTTTTGGACTAAATTTTTTGTTTTTATTTTTCTATAATGTGGTATTAAAAAATACATACAACCCTAAATTTTTACCCTTTTATCACCAACCCCTATTTTTTAATAGCCATTTTAGTAATTTAATCATTTTTCATCCCGCTCGATAACTGATCAATTATCGTCTTTTTTGTAAATGTTTTTCACTCTATTTCGATTAAAATTTCCCTGAGCTTATCATATAAATACTATATTGTATAAAAATTCACTAAGATAAGTAAAGTGTTTTTAATTTACTTTCTTCAAGTAATTCAGTGTTTTCACCTTGTTGCATGTTTTCATTTTTCACCTGCAATTCACGCGGATAAAGTCGCGGGCAACAGCAAGTTGTACTATATTCTAACAAATAAATTATTTCTTTTTTTACTTTCTAAAATATATTTTAGAAAGCTACAGCGTAGCGGAATGGTAGTAAAAATCTCATGATCCTGACAACACTGCCTTAAATATTAATTGTCTGTGTCCTTTCTCAATCGATTGTTGATACTTTGGTCGTTTGGCGCAAAACGTAAACGTATTTTATTTTTGTCGCTGTTCTTTATTTTAGTGTTGAATACAGCAAGAATCTAATTTGCATTTCCTTAAACTTATTATTAGCGTTTATCGTTTATCCAGACATTTGAAAAAACATATTTTGCGCAGTATTTAGTGAAACTTAGAGAATAATAAGTATGTGTTTTGGTCTGTTTTTGTAAAGGAATGGACGATATCTCCACGAATTATATTGAAAGCGGTGAGTTAATGTATACAGCCTTGTTATATATATTCATTAAACGATTATAAAGCCAGTGCGATAAGTAACGAGATATTTTGTATTTCTATAACCTAAAAGTAAAGTCGGCTTAGTAGAAATATTTCTTGTAACTTTCTCTGTTTAAATTACATTGATTTGAATATAGTACGATTGCTTCATTTCTTTGTAGTCCAATCAGTTTATTGCACTTAGACGAGCGTAAACTGCTGTCATTTCAGAACAATGGTTTCAGAAGTGAGTTTCAATATGTTTTGATATTATTAGTTGCCTCACGTCGTTAGGACTATAGAAGTGGGCATCAGAGTCACGTGGCTACTTCCTGTGTCCAGCCGCGGTGTCCCGCACGCGGTCACAGCTGTGCCACCAGCTGATTGACTCAACTAGTATAATATTGTGTCCCAACACTGGCACGTCTCTGGAGCCATGTATGACACTCCATATATAATAGTATTCTCTTTCATACATACACTCATACCTGCTCCCCAGACGGAGGAGACAGCATGGAGCAAAGAGAGGTCCCTTACATTCCTGGCTCATTGTTTTACTATGTGATACCATTGTCCAGTTCACATAATAGACAGTAGCCCACTTCTCACTTGCCTGCCGCTGCTTACAATCTGTGTCCACTTAGTAACTGAGGTCACGCAGCACTGTATTAACAAAGCTTCTCAAATAATTGGTGAATGCTGTTCATTATGTTAAGAGCGACACTGCAATATATCTGATAATGTTATGTTAGTAGAGTTAACTTGACCCGTGTGATGACCAAATGGTTTAACAGCTATGTATTATAACAATGTGAATACTGAGCGGTTACATTTGAGGTCAACAGTGTGAGTTGTTCACTGTAGACAACAAACAGTTGAGTGTGTACCATTTGAAGCATTGTATAAGGCTACAAAATATATTAATTCCAATTGTAACTACCAAATGGAAATCCGTGGTCTCTGCCTACCCCTCAGGGAAACAGGCGTGACTTTATGTATGTATGTAACTACCTAGCACTCAGGTCATGTCTACAGATAAAAAGTAGCCTATGTGTTGATCAGGGTGTCAGCTACCTCCAAATTAAATTTCATCAAATTTGGTCAAGCCGTTTTAGTATGAAAGAGTAACAAGCATCCAAACTTTCACGTTTATAATATTAGTAGAGACTAGCTGACCCGGTGAACAGGTAACAAACACACTCACAGACTTTCTGCCTTTATACTATTAGTATGATTATTGTAGTATATATAGCTTGTATATTATGCCATTAAGTTGTATTGTTGTGCCTTTTGTCTGTATTGTACATACTTAAGTGTTGGCAGGCTTTGGGTAGTGAGTGATGACCGTGTCGGTTGCAGAGTGTCCGTGGTGAGGTCCCCCCGCCCCCGCAGCCCGCCCCCCACCGCCCCGCTCCCCCCGGAGCCGGCGTGATGCGGCGCGGCGGCGCCCGGCTGCAGAAGAGGCCGCGCTATGATAGATACTGTGAGTACTACAGCCTACAGCCTACAGCCAGCGGTACTGTGACCATACCACTAATTACATTTCACATATCATTACAGTTGATATCTGTAATCCTTGAATGGTCCTTTACAGTAGTTCTATTTCATCTGAACTCTGTTCAGCCACATTTCACGTCTAGGAGGGGTGCACGTGGGATGGCTGCTCTGAGATATAATTCTTTAATTAGGTACTGTTTACAGTCAATAATCCCTACTAATATTATGGATAACATATGGATGGATGTTTGTTACTCTTTCACGTAAAAACCACTGAATGGATTTTAATGAAATTTCATATGGAGAGCTGACAAAGTATCCCGAAAAAGTATAGCGGGTAACACTGCGGGGCGCAGCTAGTACATAATATGTATAAGATAGTTCAAAAATAAATGATTAGTTAGTGATAGTATTTTTGCGTTACTTCACAATATAATAATACCTACATGAACATCAATAATACCCGGACATGTGGGTAGCTCCACATAAGTGGGCAAGTCGTCAGTATCGGTGTGGTCTCGGCGGCGGGCGGTATTCCCTTCCCCTGAGTATATCGCTAGTTACCGCGAGTGTGGTCAGCAGGACGTGCTATGGGCGCTCACGAGTGTGACGGTAGGATTGGGATATATTTACCAAAATTTATATTTGTTTTTTATGACGTACAAGCATGGCCGCGTGCCGCGCTGTTAGCTCAGGTTATGGTAACTCCTATGGTGTTGTAGAATGTTCTATTACATTAAACTGTATCCTTAAGTATAGCAAAGAGTTTTAATAATTAATGATTAGTGCTTTGGTTTGTCGTGCTGAGGTTTCAGTTATCCAAACATCAATTTAAGAACGGAATTACGGTTTCAATAGCTATTTAATGACGACTGTATCCGCTGCACGGCTGGGATAGGAACTAAACTAACTAGATAATACTTCATAAGGGGCTGAGTTTAAGGTTATAAGTGAATTATTGTATGATGAATGAGGGAGGTTATGAAGATAGTGGGCCGATCCTTATTATTATACAAGTGATAAAGTGGTATGAGTGGCCAGACTTGTACTGTTGTGTGAAATACTATTTAAGGAATAAGTATATTTAATGATTCCTAAGCTGGTAATTTTGACCATTTTTGTGGGTGTTTATAGAAAGTTTTACCCCCCAACATAAAATAAATTGTGAATATGTTTTACCTGCCTATGTAATGTCAAGGAATAAAGATGACAATAGACTCGAAAGGGCCTACCCTGGGTGTGTTAGTGTACTTATTAGTGTGGTGTTGTTCCAGACGGCGAGCCGCCGGCCAAGCGGCCCGCGCCCTCCATCCGTGTCGGCAGCGGATTCAAATGGAACCTACAGGTGACGTACATTACTCCGGGCCGCTCGGTGGTCTAGTGGTAGGATAGCTAGGACGACTACTAAGCGGCTGGTCCTGGCTTTTATTCCCGGGTCAAGTAATGTTACTGGGTTCTTCCATTAGGTAATTCTCAGTAGCAGCCAGAATCTGGATTTACGGCAATAGGCTCGCCCGGTACATACGAGTAGGTACCTATATCAAACTTATATCTACGAATATTATAAACGCGACAGTTTTTGAGAAGAGATGGCTGTTTGTTATACTTTTATGCAAAAACTGCTGAACGGATTCTGATTAAACTTTACAGTGACAGTCTATATATCAGAATAAAATACAGGCTAAAAATATACTAAAGCAGTTCCTGTAGGAGTCGAGTGGAAGCTAGTCTACCTTTATGCACAACAGAGTCTCGACATTTGTATATGATAGTGTACGTTCGCGGTGCAGACGCTGGCGATGGCGGCGGACGCGGTGCAGAGCGGCGGCAAGTCGCCGGTGTCTGCGCTGAACGAGCTGGGCGTGCGCGTGGCCTACAGCGTGCTGCGCACCGGCGGGCCCGCGCACTGCCCCAGCTTCCACGTCGCCGTCACCGTACGTATGCCACATCCCACATGCACTCTACTTGCAAGAGAACTTGCCCAAGTTACTTGCGAAAAGTTTTACTGTCAGCAATTTTTTTTTATTGAAATTCGATTGGAGTTTTTGTGTGTTGATTTGCTGCAAGATCTGGGAAGAGTTTTGACGAAATTGAATAGGGTCAATACGGTCAAACAGGACTCCTAGCTGCAGAAAATTGTTACTTACAATGTTTATGCAAGAAACATGCAGAAATGGAACTTACAAGAGTTTTGTCGGAGCCGACTTGTGCAAGTTTGGAAGCTAAAGTACACTTGACTACCTCAACTTGTCCTAATGAACGTAATCAAAGTGGTTTTGTTTTAATGCAGTTGCAATTAAGTTTCGATGAAACAACGGTTTGGTTTCTTGATTGTGTTCACTTCCGTAATCGATGTCACTTGCGCACGCGTTTTGGTTTTCCGTGAAAACCATTTCAAACAATAGTTGCCAATTTTCTCGAAAACGGGTTGACCGATTTTGATGCGGTTTTCGGTAACGAGTAAAAGTTAATGTAGATATTAATTGTATGTGTTGTGTTCTAACCACGGCAACAAACCCGCGAGGCCGCCAGTGTGTATGCCATGAGTTTCTTGATATATACTGTTATTGTCAGTGATAAGATAACTCAGTCGGCCCGTGTCGCGGCCTGCACGCGGTTGAATTCGATTTGCGATCATTGTCAACCATATAACTTATTTTTCTTAGACAAACTTGTCAGAGCTTTTACAAATTCTTTTAGTTTAGTTTAAAATGTGTGAATCTTAGTGAAGTGACTAGAGTGTGTGGGGCGTGAGTTGTGTTGTGTCGAGATAGTATACATATGAATATAGTTACTGTTTTGCAGACATTCCCCCTTTTGTTCTCTAGTGTTACATACGAATGTTGTTGTTTCTCGTTACCTACATGTATGTCAGTCTTATGAGACATTTGTTTCTATTAACATGTATTCATGATTCGACAATTCACCAAAACATGAAAACAGCTATCGATGCGTCGCTGGCGCGCATGCGTGCGATTATATATGAACGATAACACGCTCATGTTATGATGCAGATAATAATTTAGGTTTTGTTTAGAATATAGTATACACGTGTGAAGTCAATGTCATACAGACAGTCGCAGAGACCACGGATATCTATTTCCTATGACTCTTGGCCTGATGTTGGCCGGTGATAGCGGGTGGTAACTATGGGTGATGGCACGGACGAGTGGCTGGCTCGGCTGGCGGGCCTGGTGTCGGCCGGGCACCAGCCCGTCAGCGTGGTGAACGAGCTGGGCCTGCCCCACAGCTTCACGAGCGGCGGCCGGCGCGGCCTGGAGCACGCGCCCGAGTTCCTCATGCTGCTCTCTGTGAGAACGACTTACGATAACATGCATTTACAATCACGTAGTCGGCACTTGACACCACACATCAATTCAAATCAATTGACGCAATAGGAACATATGACGTCATTAGTTCGGAAACTCAATTGACTCACTGAACTGAACTTTTGAATTTACTGTTTATTGATTTCAAACCAATTTTTTTTTACAGTTATGTAAAATGTGTAGGTTCCGGCCTAGAATTAAGATTTTTTTATAGAAGTAGTGTCTTGGAATCACCTGGTTAATGTTTGTTAAACTCTAAACTGAACGTGTCCTGTGCGTCAACCACACGTAAAAAATCGTTGTTTTGATCGAAACTGAATTGCTCCCGCACTGCTAACGAGCGTTATCCCACGGTATTCGCTCGCTGGAGGGTCACCGTGAGCTCATCGTCCGGCGTCTCCCACCGCTAGCCGTGTGTCGACAGGTGGCCGACATGAGGTTCGAGGGCTGGGGCAACAGCAAGCGCACGGCGCGGGCGGCCGCGGCGCGCGCCTGCCTCACCGCGCTGCTGGCCCGCGCCGGCCGCGTGCTGCCCGCGCCGCACGCGCTGCACGACTTCACCAGCGACGACCCCGACCCCGACCCCGGACACCCCCCAGGTACTGCTCCTAGCTACACTCAGGTTTAGCGACGGTAACTGAGGCCAATCTTCAGATGGGTGACCACTTTTTACACATCGAGACGCTTCCGGAGGAAAAAAAAAAGGCACTGGATGGTTTGTGTGCAAAACTCGGGCACCCATCCAAAAACTGGCTGCAACAAGCGCCGTTTACCCCTGATCTCCCGTCGCTAACCCGCTCCCGTGTCCTCAGGGTCGCAGCTGCAGTGCGTCCCCCAGGTGATGCAGGAGCCCGCGCCGGCGCTCACCAACGGAGACGCGGCCTTGAAAGGTGAGCCACTGACTGCCTCCCATTAGTAATACATGCTCCTCGCTTACTATACAGTGGAACATAGCTGTGTGGTCAATGAGAACCACTTCCTCTTATGAGTAGTTCTCGCTATTATAACATTGATTGAGATATAAAATGGTTGGAATGAATAATATGCTGTGTCTCTTAGAAGCAGCGTCAGCTGTGAGCCTGGCTCCGGCTGCGGGCGGGGCGGGCGCGGGGCCGGCGGGGGCGGGCGCGGGGCAGGCGGGGGCGGGCGCGGGGCAGGGCGGGGCAGGCGCGGCGCGCTCGCCCGCCCCGTCCCTGTTCGGCAGCGCGGCCACGCCGGCCAACCACAAGAGCCCCATCAACGTGTTGTACGAGAACTACGCCGGGCTGGCCTTCTCCTGCACCTTCGGGGACGGCACGCCGCTCACCGCCGCGCAAGGTGCGCACACTACATAATATGTTATTTACGATCAGTGTCATCGCGGGCCATGTTTTAGGTACACAAGTTTTTTAAAGTATACATTTATGGCTATTTAGCTAGACGACGCTGTGGTGCTGTATTTCAATAGTTTAGAAAAATACAAACAAGTACTGCAGTTGTTTAGAAATTGACCGTAGTCAGTGTGTGTTGGTACAAGACAGTGTGGTGTTGTCCGCAGCTCCCCTGCAGCTGAGCCACAGCATGCGGTTCAAGGTGGTGTGCACCATCAAGGACCAGAAGTTCGAGGGCTACGGTGAGTGCCGCCGACGGTAGATATGAGAGGAAACGGAAGGGAGACGAGCAAAAGAGCTGTCAATCAAATCAAATTCTTAGCAGTTTCGATTGAGTTTTGATCGGAAACACGCACGGTTGACGCACAGCACACGCGTGCGTATTTAAAATCTATCGCTAGAGTTGTAATGTGAATACGAAATGCGTTGTTGTGATCGGAACTGAACTGGTCCTGCTGATGAGAGTCTTCAGTGATGAGACCCCGGCAGCTATCCCATATGTTGTCCCGGCGTGGTGTGACATGTGTTGTGTGCGTCAGGCTCCAGCAAGAAGCTGGCCAAGCTGGCGGCGGCGCGCTCGGCGCTGGCCGTGCTGGAGGACGCGCGCGCTGAGCCCGCGCCCGCCTCCGCCGCGCCCGCCGGCTTCCTGCACCAGACGCTCGCCGACCACATCGGGAAGTGAGTACCGCCCCCCGCCCCCCTCCCCCCAGAGGCCTGCACTCCTCACGCCCGTCTGTTGCAGGCTGGTGAACGAGAAGTTCAACGAGCTGATGAAGAACGACGTGGTGCACTCGAAGCGCAAGGTGCTGGCCGGCGTGGTGATCACCACGGAGGGCCGCGTGGAGGGCGCGCGCGTGGTGGCCGTCACCACGGGCACCAAGTGCGTGTCCGGGGAGCACATGTCCGTCAGCGGCCGCGCGCTCAACGACTGCCACGCCGAGGTCGGTGCACACACACACACGCACACACACACACACACACACACACTGATACCAGCCTTTACTCACGTAGATTTAACAGTAGCCATGTTCTAATTTTCTATAGAATATTTGTATTTAAAATTTTGTGACAAAGTAACAGACATCCTGCCGCAATAGTAAGGTTTACCACGTATCGGTGGTGAACTCGAGTATCTTCCTTAACATAACGATTGTATGACCCACACTAAGCGTGTCACCCATGTGTCGTGCGCAGGTGGCGGCGCGGCGCTGTCTGCAGCGACATCTGTACGCGCAGCTCCTCATGTATGCCAACAGTAAAGGTACCACTCATACAGTCTGAGCGTGACTCGTATTTATAACTCTAACCAGTTGTGTTCCATTCATTATAGTTAAATGCTACTCGAGGACGATGTGACGTAGGACAGAGTAGAGTAAACAAGCATGTTGTTCTGTGCTTTTCTATTAGTATTAGGTTTGCCGGCCGATGTGGTCCAACAGCAGCTCCTTGAGGAACGCCTGAGTTATCGCCTTATAATAAATACGTTACCCGGATGTATAAATAAGGTTGAATATTTACTAGATAGATATGTCTAGTGCCTTTTTGAGGCTTTGGATTAGTGAAGGTCCTAATATGTTTTGTATAATTATAATGACATTTAATTTTATGTGTAACTAACGTAGTCAAAGGCTCTAGGCAAGTCATCCAACATTCCCATAAGTATTTCTTAGGATAACCCTCTAGTCAAACGAGTATGTAATCGTATGTACCCGGCCACCCCCGGCGTGGCCGCGTCCCGCCGCCTGCTCAGATCCGTCGGTCCCGATCCCGGAGAGCGACGTGGAGCCGCTGGCGGGCGGCGGCTTCCAGCTGAAGAGCTCGCGGCAGGTGCACCTGTACGTCAGCACGGCGCCCTGCGGGGACGGCCGCATCTTCAGCCCGCACGAGCACCACCACACCGAGCCCGACAAGCACCCCAACAGGTCTCACACGCTCTCCGCGGCCCCCGCCGGCCCCGCTAACCTCCACAGGCCACCCGCACTGGAGTTCCAGCCACTCCGAGCGCGGCACACACCTTTATGTGTTCACATACACACTCACTACACACATACACACACTACACACATACACACATACACACACTACACACACACACACACACACACAAACACGTATAATATTAAAGATGATTGTGACAACTCAGAATCCTAAACACACTCATACCTTTCACACATAACACACAAGGCCGCAGGCCTCGATGTGCCCACACACACGTCGACAGGCAACACCGAAGGTCTCACACACACACACACACACACACACACACACACACGTATAATATAAAAGATGATTGTGTTACCTTACAGCATGTTATGTTACCCTTTATCGATGTTGTTAGCATACACGCTGGTGTTTTAATGGTTGTTCACCCGCAGCTAAATAATATTGTTCGATATTGAATAATTATTATGTTATACAATTTGTTGGCCACGCGTTTAAGAACAAGTCGTAGCTAGCTAAACCTAAGAGCACTCTCTATTCTCTTAAGACCGGAAAGAGATCTGACGTAGGACCAACAGCTTAACTAGCTATCAAAGCACTCGCAGGGGTCTCGAAAGGTTTTGCCGCGGGTAGCAACCCTTAGAATTCCACCGTGTATCCTCGGGGGCATCAGCGTGGGCTAGCGTGTGGCGCGCGTTATATTGTGTGGTGTTGAGTGCAGACTGGCGCGCGGCCAGCTGCGCACCAAGATCGAGTCGGGCGAGGGCACCATCCCCGTGAAGAACTGCAACAACGTGCTGCAGACCTGGGACGGAGTCATGCAGGTCAGTCGAGCCAATATGGCTCTTATTGTGTGCGCTTAAGGTTTGCTTTGAACTTTCTTTTAGTACGGCTATCATTTTTCATGTCACTGAAAAATTAGAGTAGCAAATTAAAGTAGGGATGGGATCGTTTAGTCTTTTTCTCGTGAAAAGTGGAAATATAGAATAGCTTTGGTGGCAAAGTCCTTCGCTGGGCGGTCGCACGGGGTGACGGGGCGTGTAGTGAGCGGCGCCGTGTGTTGCAGGGGGAGCGGCTGCTGACGATGTCGTGCTCGGACAAGGTGGCGCGCTGGTGCGTGGCGGGGCTGCAGGGCGCGCTGCTGTCCTGCCTGCTGCGCCCCGTGTACCTGCAGTCGCTGGTGCTGGGCTCGCTGCTGCACCCGCACCACATGTACAGGTCAGTGCTGGCTGCTAGCTGTAAATCTGATCGGCCCTAATACTGTGCCCTGTGGTACTCCATATTAATGTACCCTTGTTTCATAACAATATTATATTAAGGTTTTTTCTTAGATTGAATTATGGTGTCTCGAAAAAGATTTATCTAGACTCAATGCAATGCGTGACTCAATGACCTTCGTGTAATAAATGCGTGTGTAAAAACCTTAGTTAACGAAATCAAAGGCTTTTGTGAAAACTACTTGTACTTTTATCCTGTCCTTGTCTCGTAATGCGCATTTCATCTGTTTCTAAGATCTTCATCTAAAATATGATCATATTTTTACGTGTTTTTTCCTTTATTCGGTATTTAACAGATTGCGATCACCAAGCGATGGTGTTTACGGCCATTTAGGATAGGTTGGATGATGTCAATACAAATAAAACTAACGTCTCTAGACACAACTTATATTACATTAACATTACACGAACGACTTACTCTATCGAGTAGGGGGCGTCGCGATGCGTTATAAGGTAGTAGGTGCCGCGCGCCCTACGAACACAACACACACGTTACATCCTGTATAGTCCGATGAAAACAATATATTTACAAGTAGCACCACCACCCTCTTCATTTAGACGATCATATCGAATGCTTTTGTAGTGTTCGCTCGGTCGATTCTAGGTATTCTATTAATTCACAGGAGCTTGGGAAGTGAGTGCGGCTTTATACAAGTGTAATATAATCTAGATGGACATGTTACAACCACTTCAAGTTTAACTTTGTACAATATTTATACGGTGAATACTATGCGCATAAATGCCTACATTTAAAACAAATTACTGTGGATCACGTATCATTTCTACATGAAATACTAAAAGATTTCAAAAATACGTTTCTTAATTACTTTTCCCACTACGTTACACATCCTTCAAGCCGACCACTCGCTACCCGCTGCCGATAGTGAGGCGGTCGCCCTTGGGGCTCAGCCCGAGCAGCCTCTTGACGAAGGCCATGGCCCTGGACTCGTTGCCCAGCTCCAGCGTGTAGGTCACGGGGCTCACCGCGGGCGGCGCGAGCCCCACGTAGCTGTTCCTCTCGCGCGTGTTGTGGTTGAGTTCGCCGCCCGCGCTCTTCACCAGCGTGCTGATCTCGCGGACCACGCTCACGATGGGCACCACACTCTTCCGGTTCCGAGCCAGGAAGTTGAGCGCGCGGAAGATGAAGTTGTCATTATTGTCGTTTGTGTTGGAGCTCGATCTGAACAGCTGGAGGAAGCGCTTCTGGCGAGGTTTGGCCAGCTTACCTTTCTTTATAGCGCTCGTCGATTTCTTCAGGTGAACCCGCTGTTCATTGGTTGTTATTTTGTCTTTAGTACGTCCAATGTTCTTCATGGAATCGCTCTGTATTTCATCTTTAATTATCTCAACATTGTTATCTACTATATCAGCTGTTACAGTGGTGTTGTTTAGTTCCTCTAACTCTTTCTGTCCCCTGTTGCCAGTATGTGAGTCCATGTGTGTGTGTTGGTCTTCTTTCTTCAATTCATCATTATTGTCTGAAGGCAATGTTTCTATGTCTCGTTGTATACGTTTCTTACGCAGATGGTTATTACAGTCAGTGTCAGTGTTTGTAGTTTCACCTGTATTGTGACTGTCGTTTATATTATCTCTATGAATATCTTCTCTAACATATTCTTCTTTAAATTTTCTATACTTCTGTCTCATTGACAAATATTTTTCATTCCTTCTATGGACCTCATTAGTGTCAGTGTTCGAGTTCGATCGTAAGTAATACGTGTAGAAGCCTCTAGTCTGCTCGGTGCCGTCACCTGTAAGCGTGGAGTGTGATACAACAATATGCTTTATGCGTGTGGAAATAAAGCAGTTTATTCCATAAGCATGTGATCTACCGACTTGCTACCAGTCCAACTGTAAATGTGTCTTTGTGGACATCATCCTACTGCTATGTGCGTATCGACATCCCTTTAACTCGGACGGTGCTTATCTACTGCCAAAGAATAACTTGTCAAAGAGTAATCGTGACAAAATCGATATATCTGTGGCTGTACACAGAATTAATTGCAATTGTACCCACTGAAACTATAACGCCGAGCCATAGTAACTATTTTACATAAGCTACTGTATCGAAGTTGTCTTACTGAATTATCTTTAACAAAGAACTCTTAAATCCGATGTCCCAATCCCCTCGTGATTGCTAGAATACGTGCAATGCCTGTCCCCCCTCAAACCCCCGCGCGTCTTACTTGCGGTCGAGGCCGAAGCCCATGTGCGCGGTCTGTCCTCCCGCGCAGCGCCCCCCCGCGTACTCCCGCCACGAGGCGCAGGCCACGCCCACGAAGCCGCGCGGCCGCAGCACTGACTCCGTGTAGAACATGTACGACCGCCAGTGGCTGCAGAAGACTGGGGGGAGGGGTAGGGCCAGTTAGTGGGGGCGGGGAGGGAGAGGAAAGACACTAGCATTGTTACTTCTTTACCTATTACCTCCGTCAGGTGTTGGGTCGTTGGTCTGTGAGTGATGGACTTGACACAGTCCGTTATACAAGATTGTTGGACAGTGACGTCACACAGGTGGTGGAGTTACTTCGGGCTCCGAGCGCTGACCGAAAGACAATACTGTGCCAGTTGACAACAGACCTGTGGATGGATGTCTTCAAGTGGCGGTTCTGGACTATAATGTATTCTTTACTGTTTTGAATGTAGACCGACCATCGTGTGACGTCATACGTTAGTATCCCCTGTGCCCCGGCACACGGCAGCGCGGGCAGTACTCACACTTGTTGAGCAGCAGCTGCTGCGGCACCACCACCTCCAGCTCGCAGCCCGGCTGCGGGCTCCGGCCGCCGTTGGGGTAGAAGTCCACGTGGCCGATCGCCTCCTTGTATCCTGGGAGTGGCGTGGTTACATCTATACTATACTTATATTGAGATAAAGATTTGGTTGGTTTGAGCAATTCTTTTCTTTTCTCGTTATTTATTGGCTATTTGACATTACGCTGCGACCCTTAAGAACCCACCAAAAATACAGAAATAAGAATACTGGCGTGACGGGGACCGAGAAAAACCAAACTATGAATGTCTATATCCAATCAGTATGTTTTAAATTGAACACGTCGTTGACGGCTACGTTATGGGTGTGTGCTCACCGAAGATCCCGGCGTCAGTGTGGATGACGTCCACGAACTGCGCATCGGAGGCGTCCAGGCGCTGCGCCAGAGGCAGCCCCGAGAACAGCGGCAGCGCGGGGTCCAGCCCCGTGATGCGGGACACGAGGCCTGTGGACACGGGACGGGGCGGGTCAACACGGTCTACATACTGCTGTATCATGTGACTTGTAAACTATCCAACTTGGAGGAAAATCATCATCATCATCAGCCGGAAGATGTGCACTGTTGAACAAAGGCCTCCCCCTTAGAAAATAGGCCTTAGAAAAAATCGTTGTTCTTCTGATCAGTATGAGCTGATAGTCATTATGGAGACTGGCCGTGTGGTGTAGAGATTGTCATCAACAAGGCTGGTTGTAAGGGTGTGTGTGTGTGTTCGTGTGTGTGTGTGTGTGTGTTCGTGTGTGTGTGTGTGTGTGTTCGTGTGTGTGTGTGTGTGTTCGTGTGTGTGTGTGTGTGTGTGTGTGTGTGTGTGTTCGTGTGTGTGTGTGTGTGTGTGTGTGTTCGTGTGTGTGTGTGTGTGTATGTGTGTATTCGTGTGTGTGTGTGTGTGTGTGTGTGTGTGTGTGTGTATGTGTGTATTCGTGTGTGTGTGTGTGTGTGTGTGTGTGTGTGTGTGTGTGTGTTCGTGTGTGTGTTGTCTGGTTACCTGAGGTGAGCGCGGCGCCGGCCACGCCCGCCGCCTGCGCGCCCAGGCTGTGGCCCACCAGGTGCGTGTTGTTCAGGTTCAGGCCTCTGCAAGTACAGCGGTCAGTGGGAGAGCGAGACTCGAGTACCGTTCAGCTATGAAGCTTACCGGCACTGAGCAGGTCAGAGGAAATATAGTACTCGAGTGTTGGCAAACAGGTGCACTCTCTGCTCACTCACAATCAGCAACTGACAGCCGAAAACAAGAGCAGTGATAGCCGAGTGGTATGACCGTTAGACTATTAAGTCAAAGGTCGCAAGTTCAAGCCAGCACGCAACAATGTTTTTTTTTATTCATGTGCGCGAAACTAGTTCAGTGGCTAAAAACGGTGAAGAAAAACATCGTGAGGGAACCGGCACACCTGGGGGATTGTTCAACGGTGTGTAAAGTTATGTCAGAAGCCTACAGGCGGCGGTTTAAACTCTGACAGCAGGTTGTTCGTCAACCATATAAGATAATAAGAAGCCAGTTGGGGGCTCACCTGGTGACGAGGTAGTCGAGGAAGCGCGCGGCGTGTCGGCCCACGTACCACGTGTTCTGCGCCGCCGTGAAGTACCACGGGCCCGCCTCCAGCCGCCGCGCGTCCACCATGATCACGTTCGTGTCGCCGCGCTGCATGTACGCTGTGGGGGGAGTCAGTAGGCTATTACCATCTCACATTCCAGAACGTTCTAGAACATTCCAGTCTGTTCTCGTACCTTCCCGCACCATGATCCCGCTGCCGTCGTCCGGCTGCTCCATGAAGGCGTGGAAGTAGACCACGGTGGGCGCGTGGAAGTCCATGTTGGACGCGAACAGGCGCTCGTCATCTCCTAGGCCCAGCTCCTGATGGGCGGTGGGGTTGTGTCTGTTTCGATAATCATAATTATATTATATATTTATAGGGGAAATACAAGACCGCGTAGCGGTGCGGCGAAACAAAGTGTTGTACGTTCACAACGCGGGACGTTCCCTGACCAAAGATATCAACAATTCTAAATCAATGTCTGACATTTTAATTTTAAAACTGTTACGCGTGCTACAGATTTCTCTTTTTGACGTCGCCCCCCACTAGGGATTTCCCCTGTATCGTGGGTGCGCTTACGAACAGGAAACATCACGTACTCAATCACCCAGACTCAGGACAAACGTCTGCGGGTCGTACAAACTTTTGCCTTGTGCGGGAATCGAACCCGCAACCCTTGCCGCAGCAATCCAATGGCTTAGTCACTGCGCTAAAGTTATTGTACACTAGTGTGACTACATTTACAGCCATATTAGTTAAATTTTATAGAGAGTCGTGCAGGAAGCTGAGTTGTGTCCACAATGCGGGTCGCGTGTCGGACACTAGTGGGTGCAGTCGCGTGTGGACCTGGTGAACAGCTGGAAGGCCACGTCGCCGCCGTCCCGCACGTAGGGGCAGCGCGCCTTGTCCACGGGCGCCAGCTGCAGCAGCGCGTTCTCGTACTGCACGCCCGGCGGACCTGACACACACACACACACACATTAACACGCATGTGAATCAGTTCACCCGTTTAAGAGCTACGGTGTCACAAACATAGACAGACAGCCACACATAGGGGTTAATAAATACCCCTCTTTTTCCATCGGGGGTTATAAACCCTGTCGGAGGACCCGGGGCACACACACATGATAACACTTGACGACCTGATTAGCGCAGTGGCTAAGCGATTGGACTGCTGCGCTAAGGGTTGCGGGTTCGATTCCCGCACGGGGCAAAACTTTGTGCGAACCACAGATGTTTGTCCCGAGTCTGGGTGTTTGTGTATGTGGTATTTTATGTTTGTAAAACGCACCCACGACACAGGAGAAATTCCTAGTGTGGGGCGACATTTTTTTTAAAAAAAAAAAAAAAAAAAACACATTGATTTGAATACAAATTCCGAAAACTCAAAAGAAATATATAAAACTTCGGATCCTTTCTAAGAGTCTTGCGCATATAGAGTGTGAAAGTAACTGTCTGTCTGTCACGCCTTCACGACTAAACCGGCTGGAGGGATTTTGATGAAATTTGGCATGTAGAAAGTTTAACACCCGAGAAAGGACGCCCCGCTCGGCATCTCGGGCCCACACAGTAGTCGCCTATTACCCACAACCTGTCTCCCAGTACAGAGCTGTACCACATAATGTTATGTGTGACCGCAGCCAGCCGTGATGTCAGAGGTTACCGTTAACCGCGGGATTAGAAACTCCACGCCTGTGGCCTACTAGTGACGCTTACACACTGTTGTATAACACATGGGAACATCTTCAAAATACCTTTTTTACAAACACGTACACTCACTGCCTGTATAATATTAGTGTGGCACAATGAGTCAATTTAGATTCAAGCTTAGCATGGGCAACATGCTAAAATGACCTCTAAACCTTTGTACTTTGTTTAATATTTATTTATAATAATTAGCTAAATGTGGGTGCACTATACACCTCTGCCTACCCATTCGGGGAATACAGGCGTGATGTTATGCTCTTTGCTATATGTTTTAACTCCATTCTCAGTCAGGCTCGCCCCTGTACATTATGCTCGTGTATTGTATAGTGTGCAATAAAACTATATAAAATCCACCTTGTACGGTACTAAAACAAATGCTAATCACATCATTAACATTATTCACGACGACCTGATTGGCGCTGTAGCTTATCGATTGGACTGCCAAACCGGGTTTGATTCCCACACGTGTCATTATTGTGGTCCGCTGTTATTTGACCCGAGTTTGGGTGTTTGTGTATGTAGTATTTCATGTTTCCGTGCTTCGTAAGGCACGTTAAGCCGTTGGTCCTGATCTCTCTCCGGTCGTGTCTCACCGTCCTGGACTGACAGTGAGGGAATAGGGAGTGCACCAGTGCTTGCGCGCATACTCGTGCACTATAATATCTTCGTAGTTGGCTAGTCTCAGCTGAGACAGGCCGCTGTGACCGACATTCGGTCAGGAGGACATTATTTCATGTTTACGCAATGCACCCACGATACAGGAGAGATTCTTATTAAGTAGGTTTTATTAAAAACATAATATGGTCTAGTACTCCGGTGCAATAAGTTGGTTTAAGGTAATCGGCCTCACCACCAGTACCTAGGCTGGGAGTAGTTGTGTAACCAGCGTGCTTATGTACTGGTATGTATATAATGTACTGGTGTATAGTAACCGGTCCGACCGGGCGGGGGGCAGGCTTGTGTAATGCGCTTAGTAAACCTACCACAGACGAACTATTTTTGAAAAATACCTTTTTATCCGACTGCGCTCGAAGGAGGGGGTGTTGGTGACACGAGACTTAGTGAGACAGTTCGTTGACCACTATTAAAAAATGTAATTTAAAAAAAAACCCGACTGATATAAAACTAAAAAGAAATAAACAAGTCTAGAATTATGTTAAGGTTGGGTTAGTTTTTTAGCAGTCGGGTTATTTTATTTTTAAATTACATTTTTATTTAATGTCGGTCACGAGCTGTCTCACCAAGTCTCGTCTCACCAGCACCTGTGTCGTGGAGGTCGGGCAGACCCGCTCCGTGTACCATACTGGGATCTGACCACTATGTAGAGAAAAGGGAGTCCGGTAACTCTGTCTTGTTGGTAATGTCTCATTATATTAATATATAATTAATTACATGACATCACGCCTGTATTCCCCGAAGGGGTAGGCAGAGGTGTGTGTCACACCCACATTGCGCCAGTTATGTTGTAGGCCCAATGTTATAGGTGGCAGTAGAGAGCCTCCACGAGTGACGATACTCTTGTAGGTCCGTCACCCCGGCCGGTCACCTCGCTGCCATGCTGTTAACTGACCGGTCTTCCTATTCCACGTGGCTATTGGTTGATGTCGATACGAAGTAGAATGGAAGTATTCATATTATCTACCCTCGGGTATCAAACCTAAACCATCGGCGGGGTCATCGCCTTACGTTTTGTTGTCATAATCAAGCCAGCAGTTATCAGTAACCCACTAACTACAGTTCCGCGGTTCTTTAACTGGGCGCAGGAAGTTACGGTAGCCTTAACTATGTAACACGACCGTCGGTAGTGAGGAACTAATCAAGCGTGCTGGTTAAATAGAACTCGTGGCTTATATCTGAGGTTAAGATATAAACCGCACTCAGACTCGTCTCAATCTCAGTCAAAAACGTAAGTCATTTTACTTTCATTCATATAATTGACTATTTGCGGTTTTAGTGAAGTGTTTTCGGGAATCCCCGACTAGTCTCGGACGAGCGGAGCACTTAATGGTAGCAAAGCACAGCTAACCGTGAAATCCTACTTCGAGTCCCGGGTCAGACAAAGCGTTGTTGCGTGTCTGCGGTAAATCTCAGTAGCAGCGAT
The DNA here is from genome assembly GCA_946251915.1 of Abrostola triplasia. NCBI lineage: Eukaryota > Metazoa > Arthropoda > Insecta > Lepidoptera > Noctuidae > Abrostola > Abrostola triplasia. The sequence goes on along the minus strand of OX276448.1, from coordinate 6,303,306 downwards.
GGCAATAGACTCGCCCCTATTACATTGGCACCTACAACATAACTGGCGGCATGTGGGAGTACCGCCCTCTGCCTACCCCTCAGAGGGTTGCCGGCGTGACGTGATGCTACACATAACGATGTGTGTCGCGGCCCTCGTTACAACAGCGGGCGGCGGGCTGCGCCGAATACCTGCGCAGTGGGCCGCGACCACACCAGTTACATAGTGTTGCCACACGCCGCGCGCCGCCGTCATACGTGTTACATGCGCACGCGCCGGAGGGAACGGGCGCGGGAATATGGGGTTGATTCCCGTGGCTTACATTTATATTTGAACTAGCTTTTGCCCGTGGCTTCGCTCTCCTCGCCTGCTTGTGCTGCATTACATAATTATGTAAAACATAACATCCAGCCTCCAAAATATCACCTACAAAACACCCAGACTCGGGACAAACTGTGAATTACACAATTTTCGTCCCGTGCGGGGATCGACCCGCAACCCTTAGTGCAGCAGTCCAATAGCTTAACCACTGCGCTAACGGGGTCGTCAGATATTAGTAGGATACTAGAATATGTTGCTCACATACGTCTATTGAAAGTACACCATAGCTCTGTGGTTAAGACGGTGGGCTGCCGACCTGCAAGTCGTGAGCTCGATGCCGTGCCCTGACTTATACATCGAAGTATGCAGATCAGTGTCACTACTATTCTACAATAGGGTCGAGCCTATTGCCATGTTATATTATACCACAATAGACTATCACTATTTAATGCGCACAAAAATAAGACACTAAAGCTTTTTGTCTGACCCGGGAATCGAACTTAAACCGTTACTCCAACAATAGAACATTACTCACGTATCATGGAGAGGAAGCACGCTAGAGGCACCACCGACTGCATGATGACACCACACTCTCTGCCTACCCCCTGACTTATGTAGATACTATTGTAATAAAAAAAACTAAACGACACTAAAAATATTTTAAAAAATAATTGAGAAATTATGTAACAATAAACTAATAAAAATATAATTATTATATTTCAATAAAAAAATATTAAGTATTCAATAAATTAAAACTATTATTTATATTATCAATAGAATATATTTGACTGAGTATTGGTATATGTTGCGCGCGCGCATGTCTCGTGGCGTCGTATACCAATGCCTAGCGGGCACTCCCGCGCCTCCCGGAGAGGGGGCCTGTGGTCATCATAACACTTTCATAACTATTGGCTTATAATTCCTGAAGGGGTAGGCAGACATCCCGCTACTTGTCCAACTACACAGCGGCCGGCTCCCACTCCTGAAGCAGCTAGACACCGATCTGACCTCTACAACACTGTAATGTGTTTCAATGGGGGGTATAGAATGTTGATAAAACAGAGTACTTCTGTCCGCCCCTCTGTACGTACAGGCGGTGTTGTATTATGTCATGAGACATGCTTTGATCTAACCCAGAACAAATAACTGCGGATCACACTAATACTTGTCCTGAGCGGGAATCAAACCTACCTGCGCCTATGAAGTCCTTAGGCGAGTGAAACCGCATGCATCAGCTAGCTATCTACACTATTATAAACAGATAAGGTGTGTTTGTATGTTAGCGGTAATCCTCGTAACTATCCAACCAATTAGTATAATTCTTTCACCAATATTTAGAAGGGACCTTCAGGGTAGACCATGGCTACTTTAATCCTAGAAAAGACTCGAAAAATAAGTAACTACTTAACTAGTGCCTCAACAGTATGTTGTCAGTCCGTCCGCCGCTCTCTCTCTCCAGTACTCAAACAGGATATTTATATAAACGTCGAGTCTGTATCTGTAAGTCGCGCGGTAATTATTACGACTGCATAGTAGAACAGGTCCGGCGCCTGCGCAGGAAGTGTCGCAACCTGCTCCGTGATTAGGGCATAGCTCTCGACGGATTGTAATTAGTACCGAGGACACCCGCCATACTTGTGTCACCCGCAGAAGGAAAACTTCGGCTTATAAGGAATCTCCTATAACTGTAGGACATTTGGTGTTTGTTCAAAGGCAATGGATTAGTTTAATGATATTTCAGTCGTCTGAAGTGATGTGTGAGTGACACATGACTTTATGTATGTGTGTGTGTGCAGGGCCATCTGCGGGCGCATCGAGGCGTACATCTCGTCGCTGCCGCCGCCCTTCCTGCTGCACCGGCCGCTCCTGTCGCGCGCCGCCAGCGCCGAGGCCCGCACGCCCGCGCGCGCGCCCTCCTTCAGCGTCTGCTGGTGCTCCACCATGGAGGTCAGCACGAGCACCACACGTACTGCACCGGCAGCTGCTGGCACACAACCTCTTGCACATTCACACACACACATTCACACGCATGCACATACACACTCATTCACCCACACACACTTACTCTATATTATCGCCGCAGTCGCCGGAGATAATAAACGCCACGACGGGCAAGCTGGAGAGCGGGCAGCCGTCGCTGCTGTGCAAGCAGAGCATGTTCGCGCGCTGGCAGTACCTCGTGCGCCGCTTGCCGCTGCTGCCGCAGGTACACCCCCTCCCCCCCCCACACACACTCACGCACGCTCGCGCACTGTGGCCAGGATACCTAGAGCCGCAGACTCTTCTCTGGCACTTGTGAAAGAGGGACGCGTTCTCTTTGGTCATGTATTAGAGTACCGGTGTACAAGTTGTACAACCGAACAGTGATTTCGTTCTAAGACTTAACTAGAAGTTTTACTGCAATGTATAAGTCTGAGGAGGCCTTTGCCCAGCCGTGGGCAATTGGAATGGCTAATTTAAATGTGACATCACATATCGCATGCGCTTGACTTGGGCATAATATCAGCGGATCTCATGAATATATGTTATGTGCTAGTTTAGAATACTCACACACACACACACACACACACAATTAAGCACACAAGTTAAATAAGTTACGACGCCAATCAGGCCGTCAGCGGCACTTGGATGTAGCTAGTGGTGTGTGTGTGTGTGTGTGTGTGTGCGGCGTGGTTGAGTAGCGGCTGTGCGCAGGCGCCGGAGCTGGAGGCGCTGGGCGCTGCGCCCGCGCCGCCCGCGCTGCCCGCCGCGCTCGACCAGCTGCTGTACAACGAGGCCAAGCTGATGTGCCCCACCTACCAGGTGAGGGCTGCAGCTTATGTGTTATATGATGACGTGTAGTGTTTGTTGTATACATTCTTACTCAATAATGATATTATACAAGGTGTATTTCGAATTCAAAAACATTCCGAATAAAGGCTTGCAGCACCGATACTAGTTTTGGGAAATTAATTACGTAAAGAAAGTATTTTTTTGCATATATAAACGTCGCTAAGTCCGTCTTGTATATGCTCTTATTTTACATCTGTATCCCCCCCCCCCTCCCCAGCTGGCGAAGCAGCGGCTGATCGACGCGTTCGAGAAGGCGAAGCTGGGCAGCTGGATCAAGCGGCCGCTGGAGCAGGACCAGTTCGTGTGCGAGATCTCAGACGCCGAGCCCGCGCTCCTGTTCGCTTAGGTAGGCCCGCAGCCGCCCGCCGCCCGCCGCGCGCGACCGCCCGGGGGACTGGCCCGGGACATTCGGGCCCTCGCGGACGGGCTCCGGGACGTGCGCCTGGGACACTCCCAGACAACGCTCTGGAAGGACTTCCACACGACTAGGCAGGCGCGCCGCGAGGGGGCCCCCGCGGTCGGGGACCCCGGCTGTAGGGACACCGTGCGGCCGAGCGCGGACACTAACGAACGCACAAGTATTTCTCATGTAGGTGTTAAGGTAGGCGAGGCGCAGGCGCGTGACGTCACAGCTCTAGGCAATAAGTATTACCGGACCATCAGTTTGCGGACTGTCAGTCTCAGACCAGTCGGAAAAGACATAAAGATAGGAGATAGGGAAGTAGGAGAGAGAGGCGAGGAGAAAGAGAGAGCCGATGTGAGTCGCAACACTCATGTCATGAAACTCAACGCGTACTACAAAAGTAGATATAGGGAAATCGATAAAAATACTCAACATTTTGATGACATGAGTGAATCGTTCCTAAACGTAACAAACTCTGATAGTACTGTAAGTGGGTCGGGCTCGCCGGCGAGCCGTGACCCGTCAGCCGCGGCCGGCGGGCTGCAGGCCGCGCTGCTGCGGCGCAGGCTGGCCATCTATGAGAACATCTGCAACACGCGCAGCCAGTGACGTGTTAGGGTGGCTCTGCACTTGGCGTATTTGCACAAATATCTACAAGTACAAAACGCACCTTATTGCATTCAACTTACGGTGTAGTTTGCATTACCAAGACGCCACGAATATTTGGACAAATACGCCAAGTGATGTGCCAGCATGATACACTATACAGGGTGGACATGACGACGGGACGGCTACTATAGGCTAGTATAGTTCTTGTTTTTGGTTTAATATCTATATTTTTTTTATTTATGATAACACCATATTGCAATGTATCAAATGATAAATCAATAATATGTTTTTTTTAAGTTCTGATTGTTTTATGTGACCGTTAAGAAAGTTTTTTGTTTTTAATTACCTTTTACAATTTTTCACGTAATATGGTGATTCATTTTATTAAAATTATTTAATTTTTATTCGCTTGTTTTAGCAATTTTTTTAATTATAATAAATAGCGTCCCGTTTTCATGAACACTCTGTATGTTAGACATTAGAAATTGTTTGAAAGACAATCTAAAAGATATTAATTAATTAATGTAGGTATATTAGGATATAAGGCTCGTCTCCGGCGCCACACTAAAAGACATTCAAACACAAAGACAAAAAAAGGCTTCCACAGATCTTGTATAATATATGGTAACTCCTCCCACTTATTATTCGTAGCACATCTCCATCTCTCTCTAGTTCAGTCCATGTCGCTCCAGTCTACCTCTTAAGGACTTCATTCACTCGTTCATTCAAATAGTGTAAATATAAAAACATAGATTTTTCCACTTTTCTACGTCGCGTTAGTAACTCATCTATCATTATGATATCGCTCGCGTCGCTACTTCGTCCGGGTACACGGTATGATGTTATGTATGTGTGTGTGTGTATGAAAGTGTATGTGTGTGTGTGTACGGGTCCCCCGGCGTCCCCGCCACCCCCAGCCTCAGTAATATGATGTCTACCAAAGCTGTTAGAGTACAAGAGAAGCGGTCTCCAGTCGAGCCATGTTCGAGGCGGTCCCTCGCGGGGTGGCAGCGGGCGGAGCCACCCCGCGAGCGAGTGTCGGAGGAGCCTTTGGTAGCGCATCATGTGCGCGTCGCGTGCGGCGAGCGCGGGCCCTGTCGGCCGACCTTGGAAGCAGAGTGTGACTCACTCCACCGGCGGCCAGCGACCGACTGTCGCTCAAACATGCACAAAAATTGTAACTGTTGAATTGTATTCCCTCGTCAGTGCGGCATGTATAGTCGCGTCAGATTAATTTATTCGTCAGTGAGCAGTACACACGTCGTGATGTGCGTGGCGATGGACTATACATGCTGCCCCCCGAGGGTCCTGTGGCCGCGAGGTCCACGTTAAACTGTATAACTAAGTAGTAGTCTCGCGAGCGCCACAAATGGTCCGCGCAGACTTGTTGTGAATACTAAATTTCGTACAAAAATGAATCATGATTTTTTTGTAATTTCAATTGAATTAAAAGAAGTTATTTCGATTGTTTATTATTATTATTATTGGCGGTGGAGTGTAATGTTGTTGAAGCAAGTTGATGTAACAGTGGTGTGCGCAGACGGCGCGCGCAGGTCGCATGTCCGAGTCGGCCCCATGTGACGTTAGTCTACCGATGCCAATGATTTATTTTAGTTTACTTCTTGTTGTGCTTACTCCCTTTATTAAAGTTACGAATCGAATACATTACTGTAATTAAATGGCCTCGTTTACAAATTATTGTGTATCTTACTCATGCCGCATCTCTTTCTTAGACACCTCAATTAAAAGATAGATGGTAATAAGAACTGTCAAATTTTGACAGAACAAATTATCATCTCTCCTTTTCTAATGTGCTTTAGTGAAAGAGACAGCATACAATTTAAATCCAATCAGTAGTTTTTACGTGAAAGAGTAACTAACATCCATACTTACTACAAACTTTCCCGTTTATTACATTAGTAGGGATTGTCCTTAAAAGCTTTCTGTTTTTTTTTTTTTTTTTTTTTTTTTTTTTTCTTAAAAAACATCGCCCCACACTAGGAATTTCTCCTGTGTCGTGGGTGCGTTTCACAAACATGAATTATCACATACACAAACACCCAGACTCGGGACAAACATCTGTGGTTCGCACAAAGTTTTGCCCCGTGCGGGAATCGAACCCGCAACCCTTAGCGCAACAGTCCAATCGCTTAGCCACTGCGCTAATCAGGTCGTCTGTTCCCAGCGTAGTGTTCGGTTCGTAGCTCCCTCGCTAGTTATAAGCACGTGGTCGGCCGTCGTGCGCGGCTACGTGCTAGCGGCTCAGTATTAATACTAGACATACCATTATTATAATCTAACTTCATGTGTAATGCATAATATTGTGTTGGTAACACAACTCTTCATAACATTAGACAAACTAACAGTTTACAGTTTATTCAAACGATTTTGATTCCTATTCCGTTAGCATAAAAGTGGGTTTAACAGCAGAAAAGTTTGTTCAATACCCAACTGGTGTCATGTTTCTTGTCTCCGAAGCAATAGAGCCCAAATTAGCTTGAACAGACTGTAAATAAATGTCTAATGTTATGTCAAATAGTACGTAGTCAGTAGATATAGTGAGTGTTAGCTGACGGCGCGCGCACACTGGCGCCTCGGATTAGTATGATGTTTCAATACCATTCAATATTACTGTGGAATCTCCCGACAAACTTATGTGTGCCGGTGGCGGAAATCGGAACTATATTTTTTCAGTATTAACTAAATGTCAAAGTGACGTTTTCTATGAGATGGTAACGACACTAGCGACACCATCGCCGGTATGCATATGTTTGTACTCTCATAGTCTAGTGTAACGATGAACTGACAACAAATCGATACCAGAAATTGTAAGCTACTACATAATTATTAAGATTTAATATGATGAAAAGTAGATTATATTCTCATGTTCAAGCATCAAAATAGGTAATAATTTTTATGAATGATTTTGTAAAGGAGCATTTTTAGATTATTTACTTAAACTCTACATTGGAACCGAGTTCATAATTGTATGTCTGTAGATCGCTAGTCCCACTCTCCACCGCTAGAGGCGCCAGTGTGGCGGTATTCGATGATTGTGTTGACAACAGATTAATATATTTTCAATTATAATTGTTTAAGAAGATGTCAATTTAAACTGATTCAAACATTATGTGTAAGCGTACAATAAATCGTTCTTTGTATTTCTTGTTTCATTTCACCTTATACCCGACATGCAGCTAGTACAGGGGTCGGCAACCTGCGGCTCTTTGGATGTCAAGCTGTGGCTCTCTAGTTCGAAACGCAAATATTGCTTACTACTAGCTGCGCCCTGTGGTGTTACTTGCTAGACTATGTGTATCCCAGGGTGTCAGCTATACGTATATATTTTTTTTATATATTATATATATTTTATAATGTTAGTTGGGAATTTAAACACCAATTATGTACGAATAAATAGATAAAGAAATTAGGTGTTTTTAACTTGATTAATGCAAGTTGGTACTATTTAATTTTATTGTTGGTAAGTTAAAATATTATGACTAAAAAATTTGAAATTTTGTGAATTGTATTTTTTGACTCCTCTGACTTAGAAGGTTGCCGACCCCTGAGCTAGTAGCTCGCCTCCACGGTGCTACCTTAGTCCGTCACTAGGCGGTCACCCTCGACCATCCCTGTTGATGACAATCTGTACAGTACATAAAAATAAAACAGGATGTCAAAAAAATATGTATTTATTGATACAATAAATGTTTAGTAATTCCACTTAACATACATCACGCTGCTTAGTTAAGAGGGGACAGCAGTTGTCTGTGTCAGACACAAGTGAAGGTACCACAGAGTATAACAACAGAATGCTAAGCATTTGTAACATGAGTGTATTCTTACAGAAAACACCGTATAGTGGTCCGGACAAGAGTACTCTATCATGTCATACCTAATGATTATAATAACAATTTGTCTTTTACAATATTGATACAAAAATAGTTCTCTATACTTAGAAGTTAATTCACAGTACTATAATACTCAGTGACTCGATTCTCGACACACGTTTTGAAGAAGCTGAAGTTATAAGTGGTATATTTACTCCATTGAACATTCTCAGGCGAACTATGAATAATGCTAATACAATTGTTGCCTAGTCTTCTTTGTTTAATTGACAAGAATTTGCGATTAAAGTAATGAACGGAACCCGTAAGGCACGCCGGTAACTAGCTTGTATCAGATTCTCTGCCGCCGACAGTCACTGAGGACTTTTCTTATAGAAAAGTATCAGTTTCACTGTCCTAGTCATTTAAGAGAAAGGTCGCCAAACACTTGAAGACTGCATCCAAACTCTGTTCAAACTTACGGGAGTAAAGTAAAGATAATAATTATGTCTTTTTATAGGGTGATTTCTAAGTTAGGGTTTTGAAATGCATCTCAAAGTCCATCCTAGTTACAATGGTCTAGGTTTCGTGTCTCATCCTCACAGGACAAAGCCATCATCACAGTAGACCATTGACCAATATGAATTAGGATGTTTCCAACTGGTAACTCTTCCAACGAGACGGAAATATTAAGCTCATTCTTATGGCCGTAAGATACAGCACCCTGTGTGCCTTTCTTAGCAGGAGCAAAAGCTACCACTGCCAGAAGCTACCTCGAGCAGGTCAGCGGCAGTGGCAGCGGGTCAGCGCGGCGCGGATGAGGTCGGCGAGCTCGGTGTAGAGCGGGCAGGCGCGGCTGGCCGGCTTGCAGATCTCGCGGTGGTCCACCGACACGCCGTGCAGCGAGCCCACGCCCGCGTCTGGGGACAGTAGACATGTGATAGCTATACTCTTCAACAGCTATGTATAATACGAATAGATAAGAAATATTCGATAGAGACATTAAAAAAATAGAAACGAACCAGGCGTAAGAAAATACATTATGCTCCAATTACTTGATCCTAATTCTCAATGTACATTAACCAGGCACAAATCCATTTTCCGTGCTGGTACTGAGAATTACTTATATTATAAATACAATGAGTAGACTGCTCGATCTGGGAATCAAACTCAGAACCTCATGCTCGGCAGTCGCTTCGCAACGACCAAACAAAAACAGTTCAGTGTCAGTGTGTACCGGCGGAGTCCTCGCTGACGATGGTGAGCCACAGCACGGACATGAGCGTGCGGCCGGTCTCCACCAGCGAGCGCACGGCCGGCCGCGCCGCCGCCGCCGCCGCCAGCCAGCGCGCGTGCAGCGCCGTCAGCAGCGGGGAGTCTGCGGCCACAGGGAGGGGAGCTTCAGAGGGTAGGTTTATTTTTGACTATACCCTACAGACCGAGGTCTCCTTACATCTTAGAACCTTCAAACACTGGAGACTCCCACAGGAATATCCAAAAATATAAAAATAAAATACAACTAAATTAAGAACCACGTTCTCATTTTGAATTCCGTTCGATGACGTCATCTGCCTCCTGCTTGACCTTCTAGCCCAACTAACTCTGGACTTCTTCTACCATTAAACCTACACAAACCTTGGTCTCCAAGTGTACTCTCACTGTCGAACGATCTGCATTTAATTATCCTGGACGTACTGAGAGATTTTATTAACATAAAAGACAGCTGAACAAATAACTAATATGTATGTATAGTCCCTTTTGAACGTGTTTTTATTTTTTTTTTTTTTTTTTTTTTAACAGCCTGTGTTGTCCCACTGCAGGGCAAAGGCCTCCCTTTCCTTCTTCCACCTTATTCGGTCATGTGCTAAGGTGGACCAGTCTCTCCTGAACGTAAGCAGTTCGTCATGCCATCGTCGTCTTTATTTAATTGATAAAGAAAAATAAATCTTAATGAAAACAATAGGATCCGCTGACCTTTAGCGATCTCAAGCAGCTCGATGCTGCGGCTGGTAATGGGCGTCTTGAAGAGCGCGAGCGGCGAGCCGCGGTGCGGCACCGAGTAGAACATGAAGCCGCTCGAGCTGCGCCACAGGGAGGCGCGGCCGGCGAGGGGGGCAAGGGGGGGGCGCCGGCCTTCTGTGACACACACACATGGAGACTAAACATGCTGCCTTAGAAACGCATACATAACAGTGTCCAACACTAATGGGAATAATTTTCTGCAAAAGTGATGTCGATGCATTGTTTGGCCTATAGGTTACGTCTAGTAGATTATAATCGGTAATAACTGACTGATTATAATGTTCAATTAATAATGACTATGTGAGAACGTTCCACATATTGTTGAATGGCAACATCCCTATTGTTTGTTGATGTTTGTCTTCAATGCGCTTCTAACAATTATTTTTATCAGTAACGTCTAATTTCATCTTATGAATTTTCAACCAATTTGTCAATCTTGTCGGTAGAATCCGAGAATCAACTGTTGGCCATAGGCCTCCTCCCACTCCAAGCACACTCCACATCACCCTGTCCTGTGCTTGTTACATTCAGCGGTTTCCCTGACCTTCACTAACTCACTTGTCCACATTGTAAACATATAATCTTAAGAAACCTCATCACTTACCGTCATCATTAGAAGACCCGTCACAGTCCCCTCCCTCGTCTCCCGCGGCACCGCTGTCCAAACTCTCTGTTTCTTCGTTTCTTCTCACACTTATATCTATGTACTCTGTGTCTTCGCATCTGGCTTGTTGATTGCTATGAACATCATTACTTTTGGCACAGTCTCTCATCTCTGTCAACGTTTCGTTGGAGCCACTGATAAAACAATGATTGCCTTCATCATTAATATTAGTTGACTTAACATTATTATCACCTGAATTATTATTATTTCTTATTTCATTCATTTCGTCTATGTTTCTTAACGTAGTTATATCGTTTTGCGTACAGCCGACGTGTTTGAAATCATTGTTAATGTAACTATTCGGGAAATGTTTACAGTTCTCGTTTCGTCCCTTATTCTTATCACCTGTGTGGCGCGTCTCTGAGTACCTACTACAGTTACTATCTACGTTATGAACTATGTTTCTATTATATTCTCTATTACTTTGGTCCTTTATATTATTGTTTATTATACTTTGTTCTTCACACACATTCTTCTCCATTTTCAAGTACGCTTCGTAAGCTGAAACAAAACGAATATGTAAGTTATGCAATCATCAAATATCTAACTATCGGGGTCAATAGTGATCGCGACATCGACGTGTGTCTATTACCTTCACAATATATCTGTTTGATGAACAGCCCGCCCTTGGAGTGCCCCACCCACACGATGGGTCTCTGGCCGACCCCCATCTGCAGCAGCTGCTCCATCATCTGGTCAGCTCGCTCGTGGAGACGCAACCTGAAACATACGCCATTATATAATAGCGCAACATTTTAAACAAACGACGGATAGTGACAGACTCACTCTAGTTACTATTTATCATTAAGATCTGCTGCCTCTTCAGAATAGTGCTTCTTGCTTAGTGGTATTGAAATATTTAGAGCAGCCCCAATATGATTCCCTGCGGTACACCGCAGTCATTAAGTAGAAATCTCATAGTAGGAACATGATTAAATGACTTGGTTCCTTTTTGTGTAAGTAACTGAGGAAATCAATTATATTACATTTGGATTATAAAGCTTCCTATAATTATATCGTTTGTGCGAAACGACGGTAAATTTAATAACTCAGTCAAATGCTGTTGATAATTCTAAAACATACTTTTTAAATTATCCTATCGATTATCAATAATCTCATCTGTGTATCTCTCACCTTTTGTTCCCTTTGACCCACAGCGGGCGCCACAGGTACGGGTCGCTGGTGTAGTTGATGGAGATCACTCTGGCGGCTGGGAAGTCTTCCTTGATCCAGTCCCGCGGCCAGCAGGGCGAGTAGCAGGCGTCGCACACGCAGCCGCAGCCCGCCGCACAGCCGGCCGCCTTCCCCTCCACCTTGCACCTACATTCGTTCACCTCACATGTACAGCCGGAGTCACATCCAACTCCTTGGTCGCCATATGTGCACCGCACGTCCTCCACGCTGCAGGTGTACCGATCACAGTGTTTATCACAGTCGTTCTTGAACAGTTCTGTCACGAACTTGGCCTGACTCTCATAACTGTCGCCCACGTGTATGAGCGTGTTACTGTAGAAGTTCTCAGTGTACAACGAGTTCTCGCTCGGTAGAATCTTCTGGAAGCATCCATCGTATTTATTGAAGGTGACGTGTTCGTTTATGTGTGTGTCGTAGTATGGCTGGAGACGGTTGTGGGCCTGTCCGTGGGCGCCGCAGCCGCAGGGCTCCGCGCTGTGGTCTCTGAGGGGCACCCTGGTGGGGTCCAGCTTGTACTTCGTCCGCCAGTCGCCCTGACGCCACGTGTTGCCCAGAGATCCTGGAATTCAACGTTAAATATAATTAAGTATTATTTACTCGTAACACATTATCTGGCAGGAAATCCAGCGATAAGATTGCAGCGTGACATATTTAGTGTTGATAAGATCTTTTGTTCGAATTGGGTCAGTTATGTTGTAGATCACGTGACCAATGGGTTAGTCATTCTGATTTCTAATCGATTTGACGTAGCTATCATAAACATAAAGCTAACTTATCATTTTCAGTTATTTGTTAAAGTTCCATCGTACCATCATCAGGGAGGGGCTGACTGACATACATTCAGGACATTCAGCCCACTGAGCTCACCGTAGAGTCCGTGCACGAATATGACGTCGAGCGCAGGCGCGGGCGGCGAGTGCAGCGCCACGCACTCCACCAGCGGCTCCGGCCGGAGGTGCTCGGAGCCCGGGGCGCGCGGGCGGGGCCGGGGGGCGGGCCGGGGGGCTGCGGGGAGGCGCGGGGGTCAATAACGTTGTTACTTTTGTGAAATATATCATAACATGACGCCTGTATTCCGCGAACGGGTAGGCAGAGATGCACATATACACCCACTTTTCGCCAGTTATGTATTTTAGGTCTCAATGTAATAGGTGGCGAGCCTATTGCCATCAACCGGGCACAAATCTAGACTTCGTGCTGTTACTGAGAATTACCTAATGGAAAAACCCAGTAACACTTTTCCCGACTTGGGATTCGAACCCATGACCTTGTGCTCAGCAGTCGCGCTTAGCAACCACTAGACCAATGAGGCAGTCAAGTATACTTTTGTAAGATGAGAAATAATATATCATTCATTCCATTCATTATGACGATGACTCACCAGTGATGGGCGGCAGCGGGGTGGTGACCAGCCGGTGCAGGAGCACGGTGGCCGTGCTCCACAGACACGACACGCACCAGCGACTGCAGACAAACATACCACTATAAGTTAGACTGCAAAATGCAGCCGCACTCGCCGCGGTCAGTCTAGTCATGGGGATGTGTGAATCTGAACAGTAACGTCAAGCCGTTGGTTCTGCGCCTGATGTCCGGTCGTGTCGGTCTACCGCTTTATCTGTGTTGGCGCGTATACTTGTGCACTATAATATCTCCTACGTGGTGAGCTAGTCTTAGCTGAGACAGGCCGCCGTGACCGACATTTTTTTTTTAAGTATAACGATTCGCTCCTCACTAGGAATTCCTCCTGTATCGTGGGTGCGTTTTAGAAACATGAAACATCACATATACAAGCACCCAGACTCGGGACAAACATCTGCGTATCGCACAAATTGTTGCCCCGTGCGGGAATCGAACCCGCAACCCTTAGCGCAGCAGTCCAATCCCTTAGCCACTGCGCCAATCAAGTCCTCGACATTCGATCAGAACATTATTTAATACAGGCACTTACTATATTCGGGAACCAATTAATAACATTCGGTGAAAAGTTGATGTCACGGGATCGTCCCCTATTAGCTTGGGATAAACTTCTGCCTATCCCTTCGACACAGATAGAACACACATGTCATCCAATCAACCTCCCTCCCCCCCCCCTCCCCCGTCTCCCTAACACGTCTCGTCCTACAATCTGTGTGGAGACGCTCTCAAGTCACATTAATAGTCTTTAAATTGGAGTCGGTATTTTATCGGCGACCACGCGACCTGCGCAGGAGTGGCGCGGACGTGCAGTTATCGCGATTATACTACGAGTGGGATAGGCAGGTAGGTGTGTAAGTGTGATAAATGAATATCTACTATTATTTTTGTTACATAATGGCCCGTCCTACGTTTTATGTAACAATGCTTGTAAATTGTTATGTATGAGGTTTCAGTAGAGATTGGCTGAATGCAACGTGTACTAAATACAAACTTCGGCTTCGGCCAAACGTTTGTCGAATTTCCCCATCCTTAGTGTTCATTCATATTATTTCAATTAGTTGTGACCCGCGAGTCTCCTTCCTGGAGAAATATTTTATAATACAAGATGACATAACATCACGACTGTATTCACAGTGGTAGGCAGAAGTGTACTGGTTAGTACATCCTCGCCAGTTAGGTTATAGGTCCAACATTAGGCGAGTTTATTCTATTAATCTATATTTAATTTCTTTCTTTAATTCGTTATTGTACACATAAAATATATATAAACAGATTAAAGATAATAAATTTCATATACAGAGGCGAGCTTAACTCACAAACGAGTTCCCTTACAGCCAACCAACCTGGGATTCGAACCGAGGATCTCACGCCGCTCCCGCTCAGCAGCCGCTCTGAGCCACCGAGACATTGTAAAACTGGATTACGATGGAACATCCAGAGTAATTGAATTCCCCGGCACACAGGTGGTGGCCACCGGCCTCCGTACGGCTTCGGAACCTTCACCTAGACCGCGGCGTCTATTTGTGTAACACATTATGTGATCGATACATTACAAGCGGCCGCCGCCGGGGTGGTGCGATAGTGAACCAACTGCCAGGTGGAGTGAGTCGATTGTAATGATTTTCTGCTCGTTTTAATACAATAAAGAATGGAAATAGATAATGGATATATTGTATTGCACAACATATTGTTTGTTGACGATCTGATTGGCGTAGTGGTTAAGCGATTGGACTGCTGCGCTCAGGGTTGTGAGTTTGGTTTCCACAGGGAAAAAAAAATTGTGTTGTCCGTAGATTTTTTTGTTCTTGGGTCTGGGTGTTTGTGATAACACCAAAAGAGGGCCGACGTTTAAAAAAAAGTAAGAATTACTTGTCGTAGATATTTTTTTATTATTGTTAATGTTGATAGAGTGAGAGGAATCTTGTACCAAGGTTAAGGTAACAAAAGAATAAATATAGGGGTGCCGCGCGGTTTCAACTGTTTGATTTGAATTTCAATTCAAAAGACACGTATCATTATCTAGTTGCGAATATAATTAATAGTAAAGAAAAAAAATAGTAATAGTGACGGTGGAATGATTCGTGTTCTTTCAAACAAACGAACTTCACATTGTAATTTATTTTAATAATTGCGGAATATTTTAGGCATTATTGAGTGGCGCAGTGGTTGTGCGATTAGACTGCTGCGCTTAGGGGTAGCGGGCTCGATTCCCGCGCAGGACAAAAGTATATGCGATCCGCTATGTTTTTCCCAAATCTGGGTGTTTGTGTATGTGATATTTCATGTTTATGACACTCACCCACGACACAGGAAATTCCTAGTGTGGGGCGACGTTTTTAACATAAATCTTTAGACTGATTACAATTTATATTTATTACAACATTGAAATCTATAGTATATTATCTATGATTGAAATGGCAACTACCGCAGAATATATTATGTAGTGCTGCCGGGCGCCAGTCCTATTGTTATCGATGTGTAGCTCGACGTATATTAATAAGAATGACCTTGAGAACATGCGTAGACGCACTCGTTAAACCGCTGGAGCGCGGGTGAATGACCTCTTAACTTATTGCTAGTTTAACGAAAGACACGAGTGAATTAAATCCTTCCATTATATATGTTTTATTCTACGTTGTAGTAGCCAAGCGTTGTCCTGGGTACGATTCCAGGTAAAGTTAGATTTAATTTGTCATTCATTATGTCATTATATTTTGGGAAATGCTCGCGACTATCACACAGGGACTCATTACTGGCGAGATGTGGGTGTACTACAGGTAGCAGGTACACTCCTGGTCCTCTGCCTACCTCTCCAAGGATTAGCGACGTGATTGTAAGGATTTAACAGGTTCTATTCTCGATTCTGTCAATGTAGTCACAGAGTCTGAGTTATTTTCATTACACGTCGCAGAGTACATACCTCTAGTGAATAGGTACCAAGGTGCTCCCAGACCCTCGAGGTCGACCGGACCAAGCTCTAGTTGTGAGATAGTTAGCGGCGCTAGAGCTGCGCCAATATCTTATCGATAAAAGACAATTTAATCAAAATATACTAGACCAATCTTCTTCTTATCGTATGGTTGATGGACAACCTGGTGTCAGAGTGTAAACCGCCTGTAGGCCTCTGACATGGCTTTACACGCCGTTGAACAATCTATCAGGTGTGCCGGTTTCCTCACGATGTTTACCTTAACCGTTTTTAGCAACTGAAACTAATTTATAATACGCACATGAATTCGAATAGACATTGGTAATCATACTTTTCGGCTATCAGTACTAGACTATTTAAAATAGTACGTTCAGATAAGACAGCCTTCAAAAACCGTCACCGCTCCCTAGTGCTGTAGCTGGGAAGAAGAAACGGCAATAAACTCCTCTGATAATGTCGATAACATCAGTGACACCTCTATTGAGGCAAGCAACTATGGTCACCGTTTTATAGCTACAAGTGTAGGTCAAGAGACGCCTTTTAAGGTCAATCCTTAGATGGGTGACCGTTCTTTACATATCGAGACCCTTCCGTCACTAGAAAATCAAGAGTAAGGGCCCGATCCCACTCAGACTGACCGTCTAAACAGACGGATATAATGCCAGTGGCGGTACAATTTATATGACACTGTGTACATTTAGAATGCTGGGAGAATAAGAACGGTGCCCTTACCATTAATGTATACGTTGTGGAAGCAAGACGGCGCATAACATTGCACGTAGCGGTGTCTCGCTTTGCCATCGTAAACTGTCTTGCTTTAAGAGTTTGTGGTAAGGGGGCTATAGCCATGATTACCGTCCCATCGGAATATGCGTGCGGGAATAGAGTGCACCTGTGTTGGTTAGTCTCAGTTCAAATGAACCATAATTCATATTTCTGATACTATTATAATTATAAAGTATCTGAAATAATATCATACGGTACTTAAGTTTTCTTGGATAATGTAGAAAATCAAAAGAAAGGCAACAAAGCCACGATTTCCACCTCCTTAATAACTTGGCTCGTGGCGGTCTGTACACGTGTTGCTGAAGAAACTGAATGTATATTGATCAATTGAAGTATACCTACTATATGTATATGTATACATGACAATAATGACACAACAGCACTTTATTGATCACACGCTTTATTGATATTTATATCTACCACATTATATAAGAACCGAGTGGTGTCCGGGCTAGAATTGATCACCCCCTTTCCTCCCGTGGGTGTCTTAAGGTGGAACATTCCCACTAAGGGAAAATCCAGAAGATGGGCAGCAGCGTCTTCTGTAACTTCACCACCAATACTGCGATCCCCAAGCCGCTTGCCAAGCGTGGGGATTATGGCAACCCCCCCCCCCTTTTTAAGGGGAGACCTTTGTTCAACAGATGATGACGATTATATAAGAGCTAGTCTGTTGGTTCGTCCCAACACTAGAGGTCGGTAATATGGTCGCCTACGTGGTAATACTGAGTATGTATGTACCTATGTTTAACCGTATCTTCGCCAAATAGTTAACCAATTTGACTTAATTTTGTTTAGTAGCCTATTATATCTAAGTCTAAGTTTCTAGCAAATGCTGTAAGAAATAACTATAACTTGTACTTTGCTATCTACAAAAAAATCAGTTCGTCTTCACGAGTGCTAGCTAAGTCCACCTCGCTACCATCCCTGTTGATGACAATCTGTACAACACCTATTTCCATGGCAACTAGCTGATGCCGATACAAAAAACTAAAAAAAAATGCTTTATTCCACACAATGAGAGTGAAGTCGCCAGTAAGCACTAGTTTACCTTGAGAGTACTCAAGTGTGGTTCAAGGCCGGAATGGCGGCGACACACACAGTATAGTTCAGGGCGATACTGACATGCGCCGCACAACATACATTATGGATGCGCGAGAATATATGGACAGAAAGAATATCATAGTAGCTATAATCTGTCATACTTCGATACTCTCTTTAATATACACAAATAAAAAAAAATTGGTGTGTCTGCTTGAAGATACTGAATGAAGACGAATGTAACTGATTTCAATATATTAAATGTATAAAAATATGTTTTGAATATTACTACTTAAAATAAAAAAAAATAACAAAAAAAAACCGACTTCAAAATAAAACTGTTTCACAACAAATTAAAAAGCACTAAAAAGTAAAAAAACGTTCATAAAAACCGCAGAAATCGGAGAACAATCATAGAAAAATGTAGTAGAGAACGTGAAAAAAAACAGCATTATTAAGAATGACTGAAAAAGTACTGATCGGATCTTAATCAAATTGCAATGGGCCCAAACGGGAGGCACCAGCTTTCAAATAAATAAAAAATCATCAAAATCGGTTCACCCAAGCGAAAGTTATGAGGAAACAAACATAAAAAAAAATACAGTCGAATTGAGAACCTCCTCCTTTTTTTGAAGTCGGTTAACAATGTTATTTTATATTATGTTCCCGTGTCTGTTTGTTCTGACTTATCCTCGAAACGGCTAGACTAATTTTGACAGGACAGCCAATGACAGATAACAGATGTTTTAGAGAGTATCTAAGGGTTTTCATTGCGAAAAATATTTAGCGTTCGGTTACCGCGTTAAAAGAAGAAAAACCGGTGCGAAGTCGTTCTAGATAATTTGCTATCCATTAGTGTTTTGTGATGGATGGTCGCCCATCCGTTAAATAACCTCAGCAAGGGCAGCCTAACCTCGAGCAGCCTGCTCAATAAACACCGGTCACAGTAATATTCCTAACACCAGCATTAGGAGTCCTATTGTTATATTATCACCACAACGCTTGTATCTTATCTATAGTACCGAGGCTAGTATTCATAGAAAATATTTTATCTGAAGATTTATCTCTATTGATACGCCCGCGCAGGTACAGTGTACACACACGTGGCGACTGCGCAGATTGTTAGGTTCAGTAGCTGTTGGTAAGGTCAGGATGTAGATGGGTGGACGTAAAACCAGTTGGTTCTTAAATTGTACAAGTCTCAACGTAATAGCGAGCCTATTACCATTAACTCGGCATAAACCTAGACTCCGTGCTGCTACTGAGAATTGCCTAATAATTTTTTTCTGACCTGAAATAGAAGCCAGGATCTCACACCCCGCAGTCCCGCTTTGTAACTACCAGACCAAGGAGTAACTAGCTCTGTCATGCATGTATAGCCCATCCTTACTCCGTATCAAAATAGATTCAGTAGTTTAGCTTTAAAAGTGTGACAGACAGACAAACTCTCATGTATAACATCCGATCCTCCGTCCATACTCACGTGTTGGTGTCGGGAGTGCCTGTGGCCGTGTGTATGTAACACGTTCGTAGGAGCTAGTAAGTCAGTGTCATTGAGATATATTTATATTCGTCTCGGTCAATGTCAAAATAATACTTTCTCTGTTTTAAGACAACAATGGCTAAGTTGGAAACATGCCAGACATGACAGTAGGCCCCCCCCCCCCCCTATTACATACGATTTATACTATCAGGTAGGACATGGGTGGTAATTGTTATAGTTCACTTCAGCCAATGGCTCAGCGATTGGACTGCAGCGCTAATAGCTGCGGGTTCAATTTCTTTGGGAAAATTACAGTCACCCATCCGCGGGCCAACCTCAGCTAGCGTTGCTTAACCTCGTTCTATATCGTGTTATCACTTATCCACGTGCCCCCGTGTTAGATCACTAATCAGTTATTATCGATAGACCGCGTCGACCCCGGAGGGTGCATCACTAATGACGTGTTATCGATAATGTCGACCCTAGGGTACATCACTGATGTCTGGTTATCTTAATTGATCTCGTTATGGACTATTAATGTTGGTACGTGTGCCATCACGCCTTCAATCTTAGAAGGGGTAGACAGAGGTGTGTGTGGTCCCAATGTAATAGGCGAGCTGGCCATCAATCGGGCACAAATCCAGACTTCGTGTTGCTACTTAGAATTACCTAATAGAAAACCTAACACCACTACATGAACTGGGAATCAAACCCAGGACAGGCAGCCGTCGCGCAATTAACCAACGAGGCTGTCAAATCTCATGTATTTTAATAATACGCACATCACGCTTGTGACACGATAGGGATGGACAGAGGTGAATAGTCTGCTTACCTACTACGTTGTCAACAAATTCGACTATTACTACGTACGGAGCATTCGTGCCTAGATAATGGCAATAGGCTCGCCCCACATGGGGACCTATAACATGCGGACCGTGTCACACACCTCTGTCTACCCCTCGCCGTGCTAGTAGCGTGTAGGAGATGAATGAGCCTGGCAGAGAGCCACGCGCCGAGCGGGGTGAATGACCCCCGCACGTGGAGCGCCTGATGTTATGTACAACAGTACATAATGAGTACACTATATCATTATGTACTAGTTATATAATATATACTAGGTGTTTATTCTATGAGATAGCATGGTTATTATGGTATTATATAATATTCATTGTCGAATATCACTACTAATATTACAAACGCGAAAGTTTGTAAGTATGGATGGAGAGTTTGTAAGTTTGTTACTCTTTTCCGTAAAAACTAAGGAATGGATTTTAATGAAATTTCATGTGAAGGTCGCTCCCTGGATTAACACATAGGATACTTTTTATCCCGAAAAAATGTAGCGGGTGACACCGCGGGGCGCAGCTAGTATTACAATAATTGTGACTTGCTCGTTGGTCTAGTGGTCGCTAAGTGTGCTCAGGTACTAGGTTCGACTCCAGCCTCTCATATTCTCAAACCTTATGTACCTATATTATAAAATTCTGGGGTGAGTATGTAAAACTATTTCATTCACACAGCTTCACCGATTTTGGTTATTATTTTTCCACCCGGTACGGTAGATAGCTCATGACAAAACATAAAACTACTGAACGAAGCCGCGAGCGAAATGCTAGTTGAATACAAATTCGGTTAGCAACACCATTTGGCGATAACACACTGAGGTTACGCCACGCCATGAATAACAAACACAATACATGTGCCTACCGCCGCGTGACTCATGTTGGTGGTCGCTTATCTCTTCCCGATGTCGTGACACTTCTAGTGAGGAACACATAACTGGTGCTGTGGTGTGATGTGTGTACATAACGTGTGATAAACATATCGCTCGTATTGAGTGTTTGTAAATACTGCCCCCTTACCATGAACTCATAAAGCAAGACAGTTTACGTTGTGGAAGAGAGTCGCCGTATTACTCTGTACGTAGCGGCGCGCGGCGTCCCGCTTCGACACCGTGAACTGTCCTGCTTTAAGAATTCGTGGTAAGGGTGCTGTTGTTTTGACAAAACTTGTGAGCCACGAGATTACAGACTGAATGAGATATTGATTACAATTCTAACGAGGTCTTAGGCTGACGTAACACGAAGCTCTAATGGGCGTTAGTTACTCGTAGTATTTATTAAAAACACATGCAAGATAAGCGTTTGGATAACGGCTGTGTTTTTTTCAAGTTCTATCAATGAGGAATGTGGTACCAGTGAATGAGGCGAAAGAAGTATGCCAGACACGTAGCAAATGTAAATCCATAGTCTCTGCTTACCCCACCTACCCCTCTGGGAAACAGGCGTGACTTTATGTATGTATGTTCTTGCCAAAATACTGGTGAAAGAAAATCAGACACAACTAGCCTAAAAACTACTGCACGAGGTCAGTAAAGCTGTGTCAAGTCTTTAATGGTATTAGTTGCCTACCAATAGAGACACTACAATCATGACAGTAAATCCCTCAAATAAAGCCAGCCTACACGACCTTTACTTAAGTGGATTATCAAAACAACATATTGACGTCGCTTGCGCCACCAGTTACATAACGCGACCGGCTGCGGCTGGAGGACCGTGGTCGGTGTCACGGACAGACGATGTGACGGCGATTAAGAGGCTTCTTTGACAATTAAGAGAATTAGGAATACTATTCGCTTATATTGACGCAAATACCAATGACATGCCAGTCGTGGTGCAGGCACTAGTCTCATATAGGACAAGGAGTATTCACCTCCACATACTATTTCTCCTAACTGCTTATTATTTTTGCCTAACTGCCTCGTTGGTCTAGTGGTTGCTCAGCGCGACTGCGCGTTTTTCCATTAGGTAATTCTTCAGTAGCAGCACGGAGTTTAGATTTGTACCCGGTTGATGGCAATAAGCTCGCCCCTTATTACATAGGGACTTAAAAACAGTTATCTAAATTAATCTATGAAATCAACTAAGTATTATTTAATAAGATTATTACAAAGAAGAGTAGTACTAGTGATAATTACAGTGTTTACACTCACTACCTGTTACATGGGACTAATAGTAAGATAATATAGAACTTAATACATAGTACTTATTTTGTATAAATAAACCATAATATATTATTATGTACTACGATTACATTATTGAAATAGAGTAAATTACTTATAATGAGGCTTCAAGTGTGGGTGTAAACACTGGTAATCAAGCCTTACGCCTTTGTAGATTAGGTACAAGCAGTAGGTATCTGTTTAAACGACTTCAAAAAATAGAGTCTATTTTCAACCCGCACGTTTTTATACCCACGATTTTTTTAATAACTACTGCTCCGATTTTCTATTTTATTATACGCAGAGAAACAATACTTCAAAAGCAACCATGTGTATTATTCTTCCAGGCCACCTCCGCCCCCTTACCATGATCACGGTGAGGAAGCAGGACAGACAACACTGGCATGTCCATTAATATTATCGGTATTAAATCCACGTGAAATCACATGTTCACTAAAGTCGAAAGTACACCCGACAAATATAAAATAAAACAACATTTGCGTTACTTAAAACTAACATAACTAAATATATATAGCTATACGCTACACTACAACAAAATAAATAAAATGTATCCTCAACAATTCCTTACTCTCTCGAACCACGAGAAATATTTGGCACCTGTCTGCAGAGCCCGTCACCAAACCGACACATGTAAAAAAGTCGTGACGTAACGCATGCTAAGTGTGTCTGTTATATTTTTAATGCGGGAGAAACGTGCCGCCATGTTTAAATAATTTGATAATACACGTGCTGGGTCCTCTTCATGACTTTTTATTAATAAACATAAAAGTTATTTTTCTGTTCGTTGAATGAATTCACCAAGATAACATAGTATGAGTTATTGTTCCTGTATTCCCCGAAAGAGTAGGCAGAGGTGCACATGTAGTACACCCACATTTCGCCAGTTATGATGACATGATATGACCCAATGTAATAGGAGGCGAGCCTATTGCCATCATCCGGGCACAAATCCAGACTCTGTGCTGCTCCTGAGAATAACCTAATGGAAAAACCCAGTAACACTGCCCGACCCGGGATTCAAACCCAAGACCAACCGCAGCCGCGCTTTACGGCCACTAGACCAAATGTATTATAGTAGCATATTATAATGTTTGAAATCAAAACAAGTGAGTTGGTTATAGGTACCTCTTGAGTTCATTAGAGGTCTGTGTGACCTCACACTGGTAGGGTCACAAGGCCCTTCGACTCGCCCAGGGCCATTAGAATGCTAAGGTTATGGGACCTTTGATGTGTTGCTCAACATACTATTGGTAATTGAATACAGGTGAGATAAAAACATGAATGTAGGAACCTTCTTTTACATTGTGTAACTTAAACAAAGCATATTGAATACTCCTCGGAACACAAATATAACAATTACAAATTGTATTTTGCGTAAAATTATGTACTAAATACAGCGTATTGTATGTTGACAGAAGAACCTCTGAGGAGGGACCAATGTAAAAACAAAACAATAATAAAAATGACATTTAAAAATAAATACAATTCGAAAGAGGTTCGGTATTCGTTTTAAAAGTTGCTGATGCTTGAATACATATTTATGTACCTATTCTTTGTTTTTGTTTTAATAAACCGTCACCCCACACTTCCTCCTGTGTCGTGGGTGTATTTCACAAACATGAAACATCACATACACAAACACCCAGACTCGGGACAAACATCTGCGGATCACACGATTTTTTGTCCTCTGCGGTAATCAAACTCGCATCCCATAGCGAAGTCCAGTCGCTTACCCACTGCGTCTATCAAGTCGTCGGATTGGGACACTACGAGGGTCAAACTGAAAGTTCTTAGAACTGGCCCCTTATAAACAATATAATAAAAAAATAATTCTAAAATTTGAAAATAGAACTCTTTGCCAATATTACTGAGTATATATTTCATTAATTTGTCATTTGTTTTACGATTTGGCGGCAAATTGAAAATTGTCTGTCACGTCAACATGAATTTAACACGAGAAAATTTTCGTGCAATGATTTTTTATGACTTTCGATGTCATTTAAGTCAACAAGAAAGTTATGATAGACTACGATTGGCCTTTCACGATGAAGCCCCATCTCGTGCGACAGTTTACAACTGGTTTAATGAGTTTAAACGTGGTCGCACTAATCTCACTGATGATTTACATGAGGGACGGCCTTCTACGGCGACGACTGAAGATAACATCTGTGTTGTGCGGCGTATGATAGAGACTGACAAAAGAGTGACCTATCAGCAGATTCGGACAAGCTTAGGCATCGGTATGAGTCAAGTGCACAAAATCCTCCACGAACATTTAGCAGTCAGGAAGCTTTGCGCCCGGTGGATACCTCATAATTTGACTGAGGCTCAAAAACTCCATCGTGTGGATTGGTGCCGTAAAATGATTGAAAGATTTAACGGAGGTGACTCAAATGCTGTGTTCGACATACTAACAGGTGACGAAAGCTGGATTTACTGTTATGATCCTGAAACCAAAAGACAATCTGCTCAGTGGGTGTTTCCTTTCGAGAGGTTGCCAACTAAAGTGAAGAGAGATCGAAGTGCGGGAAAAAAAATGGTGGCCTCGTTCTTTGGAAGGATAGGTCATTTCGCAACAATTGTGTTAGAGGATCAAAAAACAGTTTCTGCAGAATGGTACACTACCAATTGTTTGCCACTTGTCTTGGAAAAAGTTCGAGAGAAACGACCTTGCAGTAGGATCCTCCTTCACCACGACAACGCCTCGTCGCACACCGCTAAGCGAACGATCGACTATTTGGCGACATCAAACGTTGAATTACTGGGTCACCCGCCGTATAGCCCCGACCTCGCCCCTTGTGATTTTTATTTATTTCCAAAAATTAAAGAAAAACTTAAAGGAAAGCGGTTTATGAATGCTGAAGAAGCGGTGGCTGCGTATCGCGATGCCATTGAAGAGAACCCTAAAGACGAGTGGGCAAAGTGCTTTTCCTAGTGGTTCCATCGCATGCAGCGGTGTATTGACGTGAATGGACAATATTTTGAAAAGATATAATAAAACTAATAACTGGCTAATGTAATCAGTTTTTGATTTTCTAAGAACTTTCAGTTTGACCCTCGTATATTGTAATTCGGAACTATCCATCCGATTTCTATAATTCTTTCAGCAATATTTAGAAAGGAAGAGCACACGAAAACATCTAAGGTACTGTGTCTCGGTAGCGGACTGCCAATGACGCTTTTTTGGCAGATATTGAATAAGCTTCTACAACTGACAAGGACTCTTTATTATGTTATTACTTGTAACATATAATACATCACACAAGTACCAACCTAACGGATTTGGAATTTTAGAACATAATCCAATTTCAAATATTTTCATCTACTAAAAGCGACGGTGTCAGCCCGCAATTTTTTATTAATATTAATTATAAGTTGATCGCTAAGACAGTCTATCTCTTCTTATGAGTTTTAAAGTCATTTTAGCATCTTATTGTTATCGTATGGTTGATGAACAACCTGGCTTTACACACCGTTGAGCCATCTCTCAGGTGTGCTGGTTTCCTCACGATGTATTCCTACACCGTTTTTAGCAACTGATAACTAATTTATGGTTCGCATATGAATTAGAAATAACATTCGTGCGGGGTTTAAACATGCGACCTTTTACTTGGCAGTCCAACGGTCATACCACTCGGCTAACACTGTACTTTAGCATGTTGCCCAAGCTAACCTTAAATTCGAATTTCCTATCTCCATAGTTCCCCTTTTTTTAAACTTTTTACGTATAATATCATTGGTGTAACGCTAGAGAGTAATACTCACACTAATGTTATTAGATACGGATGAAGTTT
The DNA here is from genome assembly GCA_946251915.1 of Abrostola triplasia. Lineage (NCBI taxonomy): Eukaryota > Metazoa > Arthropoda > Insecta > Lepidoptera > Noctuidae > Abrostola > Abrostola triplasia. The sequence continues at coordinate 6,276,984 of OX276448.1, read as the reverse complement.
GACGTTTCCCGGGGCGCCATCTTGTGGGATGCTGACGTCAGAGGCGGCCATCTTGCGCGGCCGGTCACCGCCAGTGTGCTGCAAAGGAAATCACCTGTTACTTCAATATTGGCTAACCAGCTAAAGTTATTCATAAAAAATGTCAATTTTAAACAAAAACAACATCACGCCTGTATTTCTCAAAGGGATGGGCAAAGATGTACATAATATAGGTATAGTACCTACACCCACATTTCGCCAGTTATGTTATAAGTCCTAATGTAACAGGGGGCGAGCGTATAGCCAATAACTCACTTTGTGCTGCTACGGAGAATTAAGGAAAACTCAGTAAAACGCTTCACCCAACCCAGCATTCGAACCCAGGACCTTATTCAGCAGTCACGCTTAGCGACCACTACACCAACGAGGCAATTGTAAACCATGGATTGAACTACACCTGTCTCTGTCTGCACATCACAGAATAGAGATGTCAACATACTTCAGATGGTTTTAAGACAAGGCAGGTACTAGCATCGTTTATCATTCAAGAGGAACTCAGTATTAAGGTTCATATCATTTCAGACGTTAGACGATCATCAAAATCGGTCAAGCAGTTTACGAGAAGAATTAGGAACACACGCACATGTAATTTGACACTAAAAGATAATTGAAAGTGAGCGACAATCATGTCCTCTCGTTCCAACAACCTACATTCGGCAATCTTCGGCACTGATCGTACATTTCCGTTCAAACGTCCACACGCAGCCGTTTGTGTGGAACTTCAATTGATTCAATATGATTATAAAACTCTTCAAAGAAAGGTTCGTGCCTGCTACAAAGGCCTCTTCTCGTATAGAACAGGATTGAGCATCGATCACCACGCTAGCTCACTGCGGGCGTATCAGATAATTAAATCCAGGTTTCCTCACGATGTTTCCCGTCACCGTTAGTCAGAGTCTTAGAATATCTAAGAAAGTATTTATGACATTGAAAAAGTCAATGCCTGTGTTTGAACCTGCAACTTGTGCATATAAATCCGTTATATCAACCACTATAACATGACTGCCCACAACCGTGGTGGGTGGCATCGTTTAAGGGAGGATTATACCCGGCAGTGGGATATTGAAGGCTGTGGATGATGATGATGATATCAACCACAGTAGGCCCAGGACTATTTTGGTTATTTTTTCTATCCCAGTAAATAGATGACAAAGTAAGCTAGCTTATTCGCCTTTTGTTCAATCGTAAAGTAAGGAATCGTCGTAGTGAGTACAGCAATAGTACGCCGTATGTAGGGCGCGCGGGTCGAAGATCGTCGCAACAATAGTCGGGTGCCATGTATAATGAGGTGCGCAGACGGAAGTAGATTAACAAGCCATGTCTAACTATTGAAACAAATACAACGTAGCATCACGCCTTGTATCCCAGAGGTAGGCAGAGGTGTAGGACACCCTCATTTCGCTAGTCATGTTATAGGTTCCAATGTATCAACGCAAAAGTTTGTAAGTGTGTTTGTATGTTTGTTACCGCTTTTCACACAAACGGCTGGACCGATTTTGATAAAAATTCGAATGGAGTTTTTTTTTTTTTTTTTTTTTTTTTTTTTTTTTTTTTAAAAACGTCGCCCCACACTAGGAATTTCTCCTGTGTCGTGGGTGCGTTTCACAAACATGAAATATCACATACACAAACATCCAGACTCGGGACAAACATCTGTGGGTCGCACAAAGTTTTGCCCCGTGCGGGAATCGAACCCGCAACCCTTAGCGCAGCAGTCCAATCACTTAGCCACTGCGCTAAACAGGTCGTCAAAAGTTAGTTAGTTGGGTTAACCAGGATTAACCTAGGTTTTTTTATCCCGAAATTGTAGCGAGTAACACCGCGGGGCGCAGCTAGTTTGAATATAATTGATTAAATGTCTAAATGATAAGCGACATTGCTAATCCAAAATCTCTTTGTTTTATTGTTCGCCGACGTCCCAGGGGGGTGTTGTTGAGCGTCACCGAACAAAATGAACCCGCAAACGAATGTCCATTAAAAAAAACAATTTCCTTGGATAATCTTAATACCGCCATCTAGAACAGTACGCCAATTCACAAGGCCATTTATCGAGGAGACACTAAACTAAAATAATCAACAACACCTTTCTTTCACATTTATGAAACGTCACCCCACACTAGAAACTCCTGCGTCGAAGGCGCGATTCACAGACATGAGACATCACACACACAAACACAACTTAGGACAAACATCTGCGGATCACACAAATATTCATTCCGCGCGGGAATTGGACCCGCAACCCTTAGCGCAGTATTCCAATCGCTTAGCCACTGCGCCAATGTTCAAATTCAAATTCAAAATGTTTTAATTCACATAAACCTATTACAGGCGCTTAAGAAACGTTAGGATGCTAGTTGCACGGTTCCAAAATGTCATTCCAATGGAGAAGAACCGGCAGGAAACTCCAGAGGTTACTCATTTAAAAAGAAAAATGGTGGTTCGTCAAGCTCCTTATGTTACAAACCTGACGATCTGATTAGCGGAGTGACTAAGCGATTGGAGTGCTGCGCTACGGGTTGCGGGCTCCATTTCCGCACGAGACAAAACCTTGTGCGACCCGCAGATGTTTGTCCCGAGTCTAGGTGCATGTGTATGTGATATTTCATGTTTGTGCAACGCACCCACGACACAGGAGACATTCCTAGAGTGGGGCGTTGTCTTTTTTAAACAAAAACAAAACCAGCCTGAGTCAGCCCTATCATCTGCAACTGTAAATATTATGACAAAGAGTGTGGTCTATTGTGGTGCAACACTATTGTGACGTCACTCAAACAGGTCAGCAGGGCGGAGAGCCCAGCGGCTAGCCACAGAGTATTATATTGTAGTGGACACAATAGGTGAGGCCGGAACACTTTTTATATACATCCTGGGTTCTATAGAATGGATTAAAAGAAGGTTTCTCTGCCTTGAAAGGACTGCCTCGTTGGTCTAGTGTAAACACAAGGTCCTAGTGTCAAATCCTGGGTCGGACAGTATGATTCTCAGTAGCAGTACGGAGTCCGGATTTGTGTAAGGTTATGGCCAACTCGCCACTATTACATTGGAACCTATAACATAACTGGCGAAATGTGGGTGTACTATACACGTCGGCCTACCCCTTCAGGCGTGATGTTATGCTATGTGATCGACAAATGGTAGACCTGTAGGACTGCCAAGTCAAAGGTGGTAAATCCAAACCCCAGCACGCACCAATGTTTTTTTCGAATTCATGTGCGTACCATAAATTAGTTATCAGTTGCTAAAAACGGCGAAGGAAAACATCGTGAGGAAACCGCACACCTGAGAGATGTTTCAACGGTGTGTAAAACCATGTCAGAGGCCTACAGGCGGTTTAAACCAATTCCACATATCCGAGCTGCACCACGTGACCTGTTCTCGTGAGACTATAACTATGTCGATACAAAGTGAAATAGTTGGATCGCAGTCCTTAACAGTAATGATCCTATTTCTTATCATTCCTGCTGTATACTACAGCTATTGATAAAGCTACTGAGTGCGCGCGCGCAGCTCTGAGTTATGTGCCGGCAGTAGATCAACCTGAATAGGTTTCGATCAAAGAGAGCTTATACTCCACTAGAAACAGAAATAACATCAATCAATTATAATGTTATTTACAGTTCGGTCGAGCGATTTTGATTTCTATTGCATGGTAATAAAACACATGACAACTGCAGTAAACTCTTGATATTGTAACTCAATTGTTTTTTATGCTATCTTGATCTTCTATATAATAAAAATGATTTGCTGGTCGATAGTAAAGTAGCTAAAACTCGAGAACCTTCCTTTGTTCGTTCAGATGGTGACCGGGGTGGTTTTAATTAGGTAGAAATCCCACTCTCCCTGGTCCCTACCCCATAGGATACGGGGGGCTGCTGAAGGTTTTTCCTCGGAATAAAGGTATCTAGCCATGCGCGGGTAACAGCCGTGTTTCACTGTGCATGACTCATTGTCTTATTGTGAACAGGAAAGATCTATATCTAACTATCTTATAATTGTGATGACGTGTATCCTGTCTTATGTACTATTATTAATTTACCCACCGACATACATAACCACCTACATACAACATGTAATACATTTCCTTATCCAAGTACAGTCGTAGCATCTAATAAGTTGCACTATAGGTATTAGCAGCAAAACATTCGCCCAATCAGAGCCCACGATTCTAGCGCGGGTAAATCAAACGCTGCTATTGGTCAATATAATTCGCAATCACACTGTAATTTTTCTATTAGAACTAGCAGTTCCTGAGATTTGCGCGTTCAACCAAACTAATTCTTTTATTTGATTTCTATTTGTCGAGTAACCTTAATAAATTTAACTATAAAATTGACTATGTTCTATTTTCCCTATCTCTTATGCAAAACATAGATGTTATTGGACAAGCTAAACTAGTAATAACATCCCATGTATTTACCTATGTTTACAAATAAAATATATTCCGGGGGATGGACAGCAACATTCCCGTGTGTAGGTTTTGTACACCATACTGGCAAAACCCCCCATGAAGAGTAGCCAAAAAACAGGCCCCCAAACCAGCAGCCTTACTATTCCAGGTAAATGGTAGTGATTGGGTGGCTAAAAGAGCGGGCCATGTGGCGTACCCTGGGGCACGCCTACGTCCAGCAGTGGACTACAGTAGGCTGGTGTGATAATGAAGTGACAAATAATTTCATTTCATAGCGTTTTGCCACAAGTCGAGGGCCCTGACTGTACACGATGAGACGCTAATGACAGTTAGCATATAAACACGAACATTACCAGCCGCAAGATGACATCAGGGAGATGACTCTCGATCTCAATGTGTTTACGTGATGCAAGTTATATTGACCAATGGATTGACTTTACTGAGACTAGCCCGAGGTATCTACCTATATACGAAGATTATTCTGGGAAAAGTCCAACCAACTACACAGGAAATATAGTGCACAAGTATGTGCGCAAACACAGGTGCACTCCCTATTCCCTCACTCTCATAGTCCAGGACGGTGAGACATGACCGGAAAGAGATCAGGCGCAGGACCAGCTTAACCTGCCTTCTGAAGAACGGAGTGTTCTTGAACTCTCGATATGTGAAAACGGGCACCCATCACAAGACTGACCGCAGCGAGCACGGCTTATCCTGGCAGATCGACTGATTTGCGCGGTAGCACATAGCTACGAGCCCCTAGCTAGAGTATACCTATATTAGAGTAATATCTCTTATATTTGAAGGCGGCTCTTAACCCATCCAAATTCTACAATAACTGGTGACTTAAAAATATTTAAAAAGAACCGACGAATTAAGAACCTCCTCTTTTTTGAAGTCGGTTAAAAACGACGTTGTCATCGCTAGGCTGGTTTGTCAGGCATTGAACACGCGACCTTCTGTAGTAGGTACTTGATATGTAGACCTCCGCGGCGCCGCGAAATACTGTATAATGAACATCATTTGAATTCAGCGGACAATGTACAAGTTACTGAAACAAGGTCCGTCGGCTCTACTGAGGTTGTGTAACACCTCGCGCCTGACCCTCATGTAAATAACATTGTAAATTCAAAAAGGGAAATTGATATATAATGGACACGAGCAGGAATTCTCGCATACGCGGCACAGCTCTGCCAATGGAGCTATCGTGTCGCTCGTCATCATCATCAGCAGGAACATGTCAACTGTTGAATAAAGGCCTCCCCTTAGAGTGGGGGGGGGGGTGTGCCATAATCCCCACGCTTAGCAAGCGGCTTGGGGTGAAGTTACGGAAGACGCTGCTGCCCATCTTTTGGATTTTCCCTTAGAGGAAAGGGTGGTCAGTTCTAGGCCGGATACCACTCGGCAAACTCGCATCCATCGAATTTTAAGTTATAGGGCAACATGCTAAAATGACACCGAAAGCCATCTAAATAACGTTTAACATCACGCTTGTAGCTAGAGGTGTATACTGTATGTTAGACCCACATTACGTCAGTTATAGGTCTTAATGTAATAGGGGGCGAGCTGGTCATCAACCGGGCACAGATTCAGACTTAAAAAATTAGTTAATGAAAGCACCAGAGCACACTTTCTTCGACCAGGAAGTAGCCGGAGTAACCCACTAGACCAACGAGGCGGTCAATTATGGACGAAGATATATTTATATAAAGACGTATGTAGAGTAGTGCTAAGTTCGGCAAGCAAGGGGTGCAAGTAGAGAGCCTCCACGAGTGACGACACTTAAGTCCGTCCGTCACCCTGGACGGTCAACCTCGCTACCATCCTTGTTGACTGACCAATCTCTACACCACAGTAAGACCTCCATGTGGCTATTGGCTCTCGATAAGAAGAAAAAGAAGGTAACTCAGATGGTGTTCCACAGGGTAGTTCACTAATTTTATGAGTTCATTTATATATTGTAGATACCTGAAAGATATAATTTCATGACAGCCGGTCATGTAGCATAGAGGTTGTCTTCAATAAGGATGGTAGCGGTGTTGACCGTTGAACTGGCTAAAATATGTGTGTGTACTATACGCCTCTGCCTACCCCTTCGGGGAATACAGGTGTGTCTATGTATTTCAGAAATGTATAACTGAGAACACTTGTGTAAGATATTAATTATAGAGTAGAGCGTGTTGTGTGGGTACTTACAATAATTGTAGTGTATTGCAGAGTAGCTTAGTGTTTATGATTGCTACTTAGACTTGCATTGCGTGTGTGTAAGGCTGTATGTAGAAATACATAAATTTCATGATATACATTTCTAAATACATTATTTTGACGACCTGATTGGCGCAGTGGCCAGTGGCTAGCGATTGGACTGTTGCGCTAGAGGTCGCGGGTTCGATTCATTTAGACATAACAAATAAACATAACATCACGCCTGTATTCTCCGGAGAGGTAGGCAGAGGTGTATTATACACCCACATTTGGCCAGTTATATGACACACTAAGGACCTATTATAAATGCAGAAATCCACGAAAAATTGTTAAGTTACGAAAAACAGTACCGGGATCAAATCCAGGACCTCACGCTCAAGACACGCTCACTCCCATGTTACACGTAACCTTCCTATAACTAGTGCACTACACACCTCTGCCTACCCTAAAAAGAATACAGTCATGTTGCAGTGATGTTATAACAAAGACATCAATGGTTTAAGTTTTAGTCATTTTGTTAATTATTGCAGTTAACTATTGTGTTCTGCGCAGTTATAGTTAAAATTGAACCAATTATAATCAGTTGTATCATGTTACCTAGATGGTCGGCGCTGTAGGAGCAATCCTTATGATCATTGTCACACAGAGCAGTTCACATTACGAGCCACCTCTCAACCAGCAGCAACACATACTAACACACCGACAGTAATCTATTAAATAACTATTATAAAGATGCTATAAGGTAGTTTGCTTTAATATATTTGTTTCAAAAGTTTTTTTTTATAAAAATGGTCGCGCGCTTCACACGTCCGTCCAAAGCGCGGGAACTCGCGATACTAAATTCACCATATTGTAATATATCTAACCAACCAATTTAAACAAACACTCGAAAACTCACCAATAACCCTTATCTCCCACACATAACGCTCAATTTAGATTGGACTGACAGTAAAAATAAACTTGTTAGCGAACACTATCTGACGTTTCCTACGCAAAGTAAACTTTGCGGTCGATTCAGAAGAATTTTCCTTTGTGAAGTTCGTGGAATATAGTTCTGGGACTGCAAACATAACTTGGTATGACGCCATGTATAGATCCATTGTTGACAATTCGTGTTATGGTTGTGACTAGTTATCGCCCGCGTCGTTGCTCGCATTAGCTTTTAATTTAAAACATACTTATTTAAGTGTTATTGTATTACGAATGAGTTTGCATGTTTCTCTTCTAATCGTATGGTTGATGACCAACCTGGTGTCAGAGTGTAAACCGCCTGTAGGCCTCTGACATGTCGACACACACCGTTGGACAATCTCTCAGGTGTGCCGGTTTCCTCACGATGTTTTCCTTCACCGTTTTAGCGACTGATAACTAATTTATAATACGCACATGAATTCCAAAAGACATTGGTGCGTGCTGTTTGAACTTGCGACCTTAGACTTGGCAGTTGTACGGTCAAACCACTCGGCTATCAGTGCAGTAAGGTGCATAATACAAAACAATAATAATTCGTGTGACAGAAAACGATAAACACGTGGGTTTATTGGGTTTTTCTAAGAAACTTAGTTATGTAGGTATGGAGGCTACTATTATAGTGTGTATATAATGATCATACATATGTATTACCTAATAATTTACCTCAGTAAACTGTTTTCAAAGCAACAAATTATATTTTATTATTTATTCACACAGCCTCGTTTATCTAGTGCTCGCAAAACGCTACCGTGACGCCGTGTGGGTTCGAATCCCGGGTCGGGCAAAATGTTACTGGGTTTTCCCATTAGGGAAATCTCAGTAGCAGCATTTGTGCCCGGTTGATGGCAATAGGCTCACTCCACCATTACGATCTTTAATGAAGTGCGTGTGTACTATACACCTCAACCTACCCTTTCGGGGAACACAGGCGTGATGTTCTGATTATGTTCAGATTAATTTGATAGTTGCCAGTATTGCCACACTTCTTCTTCGTATCTACATGAGCCAATAGCCACATAGGTCATGCCGTGGTGTAGAGATTGGTCAGTCAACAAGCATGGCAGCGAGGGTGACCGTCCAGGGTGACGGACGTACTTAGGTATCTACACTGGTGGAGGCTCTCTTCTTGCATTCCATCATCACCATCAGCCCGTTGTCTGCTGGACAGAGGCCTCTCCCAAGGTACGCCACGGACCCCGGTCTGCTGCAGTATTGCTACAGTAGTTTAGCCTGTTAGAGTCTGTCGGCTGTATGCAGTAATGCCATAGCCTGCCATAGCAATGGTGTAATATAAACACATCAGTACATTATAATATCTGGCTCTACCTGTTTGGTCCGACCAAACAGGTTTTGTGCCGATAACCACCTCTATCGAACACTCGTTTATTTTTTAACGCAGGCTTTATTTAATTTGGAAATAAAATGGCGACTTGCCTAGTATTGTTAGTAGGCCGAGGTCCCCCCTACCATGAACTCTTAAGACATATGAAAGCGAGACGCAGCTACGTGCAGTGTATAGCGCCGTCTCGCTTCCACAACGTAAACTGTCCTGCTTTAAGAGTTCATGGTAAGGGGGCTGATTAGCACAGTGGGTAAGCGATTGGACTGCTGCGCTACGGTTTGCGAGTTCGATTCCCGCACGGGACAAACATGTGTATTTCATTTTAATATTTCATGTTTGCGAAACACACCCAGGAGATATTTGTAGTGTGGGGTCACGTTTAAACATATTCGCACCTGTATTACCTAATGGGGTAGGCAAAGATCTATAATAGTACACCCACATTTCGCCATTTATGTTAAGGGTCCCAATGTCCCAAATTCAGATTGCGAGCTGCTACTAAGAACCAGCTATAAAAAAACCGTATACGACTTTGCCCGACCCGGGATTCGAACCCAGAACCTTAAGCCCAGTAGTAGCTATACGACCAATGAGATAATCTGGCCAGAATTGTTATAAACATAACATCACGCTTGTATTGCCTGAAAGGGTAGGCATAGATGCACAAACAGTACACTCACATTTCGCCAGTTATGTTTTTAGGTCCCAATGTAATATGGGGCGAGCCTATTGCCATCAACCGGGCACAAATCCAGACTCCGTGCTGCTACTAAGAATTACCTAATTACCTAATAGAAAAACCCAGTAACACTTTGCCCGACCCGGGATTCGAACCCAGAACCTTAAGCTCAGCAGTAACGCTTAGCAACCAACAAACCAATGAGATCAGGCCAGGTTTGTTACTTACTTATATAAATAAATATTTGTACACCAGAACTTGGTAGAATATATGCTACTAAAAATATTGTATACACCTAAATTTTACTATATTCTTACAAATAAATTATTTCTTTCTTTCTTACGTACAAATAAACATTTCATTATTACTATTAATTAAGACTCAGAACAATCATTTTATTAGTAATTGGTCTAGAAATATGTCACCCGCCAGCTTATTGCTTATATATATATAGGTATCGATACACTGGACTTTATCCCCGGAGCATATCGACAGGGAATTCCAATGTAGGTAGAGTTCCCGTCATGTGAAAAGAACGCTGACCGTCAACACATTTTTTTGAATTCTAATCTATTCCAAGTGTTAGGTAACTGGTAAAGTACGAAATGATTCTACAATAAAACAGTTACACTTAATTATAATATAGCTTAGGACCATAGGAAGCGACTATATCCGTGCAATCAAATTATTTTCGACATCATTCTCATACGCATATGAAAATACAATCTCATATTTGACTGCCCCGTTGGTCTAGTGGTCGCTAAGCGCGATTGAATAGCATGAGGTCGTAGGTTTCATTGGGGTCGAGCTAAATGCTATTGGAGTTCTCCTTACGGTAATACTGAGCAGCAGTGTGGAGTCAGGATCTGTGCCCGGTTGATGGTCAGCTCGCCGCTATTACATAACTGGCGGAATGTGGGTTGTTCTATATACATCTGCCTGTTAAATAATGTTCGCCGTCTATCCATAAGTTTTATATAAAGTACTAATTAATTTATAGTTCGCGCATAAATCAGAAAAGACTTTGGTGCGTGCCGGGGCTCGAACTTGCGAACTTTAACTTGGCAGTCCAACGGTCATAACACTCGGCTATCAGGGCTTCTTCCTCACACGCCTACGCACCTGTTAAACATGGAGCCAATCCACTGGGTCAGCTAAAGGGCCCTTATATTCTAGTAAATCAATATTGTCATATCTATGGCCTCACGAGTGACGTGGGCCGCGGCCAGCATAACATCACAGCATCAGATAATCTTGTAAAACACACTGATAACACGTCACGTCACCGTGGCGTGTCGGTGGCGTAGTGTGTGGCTATAATGTGTTATGTGTGGCCGACCTCTGGCGAAGCCTGCGCGTGTATTGTGATGTACTCTATAAGGCTAAGGCTTCGGTTTTGAACTAGATATTGACATTTTGTTCCTGTAAACAGAAGTACATATATAAATATTTAATTAGGGATCCTCCATCAATTGCGTGAGGCTCGAAAAAGTGGATTTCAAAGTGGGAGGGGGGGTGTAATATGATAATACGTATATTTACTACCAGAATTGAACTATGCCTCTTGTTAAAACCTATGTCCTTTCTTTGGTCTTAAACTTTTCACATGCCAAATTCCATCAAAATCCGTCCAGCGGTTTAATCGTAAAGGCGGAACAGACAGACAGAGTTTCTTTCACATTTATAATATTAGTATGGAGTATGGATAAATAGTACTTTTATTTTTTTAAATTAAGATAATTTGTACCTTATTAGGTACTATTGTACACCAGATATTAGGGGGAGCGGAGGTAAGAAAGTATCACCCGAGAGGAACATCACGAGATCTATGGACGACCCCTTACTTATGCTAATATTTAAAACTCCACCGACAATATAATAAAGACAGCGTATTACATTCTTCATATTAAATACCTCACGCCGAAGAAAAATCTATAACTACTTATCTACCAAGATCATTTTATAATAATAATAATAATATCCATTTATTTCACATTTATTTTACATTTCAGTCATTCATATAATATTATACCATAGTACTACGAATGTCTTGGTCATTCTCTTTAACAAGATTATGGGAGCTACCGTTAGGTGAATATAACAAGCAATTATTGTGATATTTTCAATGTCATATAACTAAGCAGGTATTGTACCTTACTAAGTTACTAGACACAACTGACTCGCATTATAGATGAATATTTATGCAAGTTCCGACTGTAATCATGAAGCTCTTGTAGATTAAAATTAGGTTCGTCCTCTATCACTTAAGACCCAATGCCTGGTAATATGTAATTGCGCGAAGTCGCACTCCGTCTCCCTACTGCTTCTTTTAGTACAGGCGTAAATATAAAGTGTGTTTGGTCATTATTCTCATTTTTAACAACAATAAAATTACATTTAATTAGAATTAAATCGACAGTCATGTCTCCTTTTATGCAATGGTCCAATGAAATAAAAAATACAGTTTAAAATACGGTAATGTAACATTCAGCCAAGCATGTAGTTGGACAAAAAGAGGTTGTAGAATAGAGTCCAATTGGTACCTGTTTACCTAATAATTGCTCCTATTATGTGATAATGAGCGTCAGAGGTCATTTAGTCCATTATTCAAATGATTTAAACCATTTTAAATTAACTATTGTGAAATGCCAACTCAAATGTGCAAAGTAACCTTTAAAAATTGTTATTTGCCTTCGGAATAGCTCGATTTTTAGTCAAAGATTAAAATTAAATTATTTAGGTTGTATATGACCACTTTTATAACAATAAATAAATCCTATTTATAGTAATAAAATAAATAACTTAACGTTGTATGCGTGTATTGGAACGTAAAATATGATGACCTTGGCTTTTGACAGATATAGATAAAGTTGCTATTGTTCAATGTCGTACATAATTTAGGGTACTTGAGTTTGAAGAGATACTTGTTGAGTAAAGCCATTTTGTAAATTATGTTGTTAGTCTTAAAATATATTATTGGCAAAGGTTTCAGCTAACATAAGTTAATGGAGTCATTTAAATATAAAGTTCATGAGTTTTAGGTAAATTATAACTCAAAATTATATACACAGGTAATTGATAATGTTAGTAAATAACACAGTTTTTATTCTATCTTTTAATTATATTTATTACTTGCAGTGTTCACCTAAATCAGCTTGATTCTTGCGCGGAATGGATAAAGGCAGATTTAACTAGTCTGTCTTCTTTTTTAAGCAAAGCATTTTTCTTACATTCGATAGAAAGGCAATTGGTTTAGCAAAAGTACTGAGGAAGCTTACGTTATTATAAAATATATCCACAACAGTTAAAGATATACAACGAAACAGTTTGCACTTAGTCTCAATTTATATTCTCAAAAGAGAATCGACGGAACCAATAACTCAAATCGGGTAAATAAAATCATTAAATGGCAACACTGCAGTGACGGCCATAGCAGTTTACTCAGTCACGCGAGAAAAAAAATGTGAATTTACGAATTAAATATTCTTTGTTTTAATTGCCTTAACGAACTTTAAATCAAGTTTTTTTGTGACAAATACATCCTCCACGACATGTGCTACACGATGAGAGTGTTGTTCCAACAGTAATGTTGCGCAAACACGATGAATTTCGTGTTTATAAACTAATTTGTGAATCGAGTAAAAAAAGTGTTTTTTTGTGCTATACGATCCAACAGCAGGTGAGTTTTTTACGTCGAGAGTATCGATTAGTACGTGGAACGACATTCTGTGTTGTTGTGGACGCTGTTTCAGCATTAAAACCGGTGAAAAAAGTTATTTTCGTGTCGTGTTTACATTCTACTGGGATGCAGGCTCGTCTGGGACACACATTGTTTGGTTTCAATCGTTTCGGTCACGTTCTGTACGTGTAACGTGATAAATATGGCGAGTAATTAGTTTTAAGATCTTTATCACTGTGTTGTGACAATATTTCTTGATTATTTAGGCGATAAACACTTAAAATAGCAATGTTTTGATAATGCCAGTCATGTTAGTGGATGATAGTTTCAATTATATCTCTACTCTGACATTACATTAAATATCTGACTGTAATAAATATACCTTAAAGACAGTATTAATTCCTCAGGTAACTGTAAATATGACTAATTAGTCAATTTTAAATAAAAAAACATAAATTTTAATGCCATTTACAACACAGTTAGACAGTCTCTCAAATTAAACAAAGTATACACTAAACTTTAGTTTATTAAAAGAAACCGAGTGACCAGTTAAGTATAGTATTTATATAACTGGACCTATAGGCTAGTAGTTACAGGTTTGATCCCTGCTGAGAGAATAACTGTGATCCGTAGATATTTGTTGATTTGGTGTATGTTAATTTATACCCATTTTTATAGCATCATGTCCTTTGGGTGTATATAATCTGTATACCGTACATCTACGGACCACACAGGTGTTATAACAAATATATTAATATTCCAGATGTAATCATGAACCACCCCGGGACTCTACACGTCAACATGGACATAGATCCGTTGAGTTCCTATGAGTACCCCAGCTACGGAAGTTACCCTACTCTTGCCCCCACACAACCGTACCCCTACCAAGTCAAAGATGAAACACTTTATTACCAACATAATAATAGCAACTACGTCCCCAATGGACTTACATCACAACAGGAATATAAGAATGAGTTACCAGCATTAGAAAAGAAAAAAGAAGAGGTAACGGATACAAAAGATATGAAATCACTGCCAACCAGAAGAAAAAAAGATAAAAAGGGCCAAAAAAGTACTTACTGCTCCGAAAAGATAACGGATGCAGCGTTTCCCTTTTATGGTTGTTCTGTTTGCAATATTAGTTATCAAGCTCTTCACGAGTTGGACCAACATGTAACGATACATAAAAATAGGATGACTAGCTACAGACTACGTTTAAGAAACCAATTTAAAAAGAAACAAATAAAAAAGGAAAAGAAAAAGTTAAAAAAGATGATTAAATTTAAAAAAGAAAAAGATTTAGATATAGAAATAAAGCCGGAAGACGGCTACATAGGTAACGATAAAGCAGCAGACTTCATAAACAACGATTGTAACGGTACCGTCTCAAACTCTGAGTGTAACGGTATCAGTGCAATGCAACCAAATAGTGTAATTAATGAAACAAAATCTGTAGATATACAAAATAATTCTTTAAGTAACGGAAATGAGAATAACGAGAACCACGAGAATAACGGGAATGATGTAAATAATAAAGATAATATTATGGAAGAGAAAGAATTGAATAATTTAGAGAAAATTTACAAATGTTTTGCATGTCAGAAACAATTCACGTTGAGTTATTATTTGAAGTTACATGTTCGGTCACATACAGGTGAGAAATACTATTCTACAATTATATATATAATAATAAGAAAGACTGCTGATCGTGAGGTTCTGGGTTCGATTCCCGGGTTAATAAAGTGTTATTGGGTATTCCATTAGATAATACTCTAGATGCCTGGTTTCCAGCCTAGGAGATACGACCCGCTTTCCTCCCGTGGGTGTTGTAAGAGGCGACTAAGTGATATTCCGGGAGGATGGGCATCTGCGTTCCCCTGAGTAGGTATCGTTCACCATACTGCCGTTGCCAACCCGCCTGCCCAGCGTGGTGAATATGGGCAAAACTCCCCATGACGAGTAGCCCAGCGATCGGCCCTAGTGGCGTACCCTGGGGGACACCTACGTCCAGCAGTGGACTGCAATAGGCTAATGTGATTATTACTTAGTAGTAGTATGGAGCCTGGACTTATGCCCGGATAGCAATAGGCTCTCCCAAGGACCCATAACATAACTAGTGAAATGTCGTTGTACAGTCGGCCAAGAAAATGGTCTACCTGTCTTGACAAAAGTTTCTGTGAGATCTAATTATCGAGAATAATCAAAATCACTTTGAAACCCATAGTAACTTAAGTCGTTTTCGAATTGGTCAATACAATTGAAATAATGCTTAGACAAGGAGGTGAGCTGTGACAATTTAAACTTGACACATGACGTCATAATATTATTGCAAGGGAAAATCGACCTTGTTTTATGTTGTTCAAATAAATCTCAACCGTAGGATGGTGGCCCGTGTTTTTGCTCGTCTGTACGCACCTCTGACTACGGATACAAGTGATGTTATGTTATTACTGTAATAAAGCGGTTTCCAGACGAGAAGCCTTACAAGTGCAACGCGTGTGGCCAGTCCTTTATAACGGCGAGCAAGCTCGGGCGGCACGACAAGCGGATACACCAGACGGCGCGCTTCCAGTGTAGGATATGTTTCAAAGTGTTTCTTAGGTTAGTACCACGTATATTTACTTTTTAATTAAAAAAACCTCGCCCTGCCCTCTAACCACTTCTCCTGTATGGCTGCGTTTCACAAACATGAAATACACAACTCCCAAACTCGGAACAAACATCATTTTCGAATGAAGTTGTTTGAATATAGCCGAAAATTGTTCTGAAATCTTTGTGATTGGTATTTTATGTTATATTATATTTTTTCAGGTTTGAACTGTTGACAACACACTTCGACAAACACCATCCAGAGGACAAGTTAGAAGGAGAACCTTATGGTGAGTCACTCACACTTACACACACGCACTCTCACACACACACACACACTCACACACTCTCACACACACACTCACTGTCACACATACACACACGCTCACACAATCTCACACACACACTCACTGTCACACATACACACACGCTCACACACTCACTCACACACACAAACACACACACACACTCACTGTCACACATACACACACGCTCACACACTCACTCACACACACACACAAACGCACACCCACCCACACACACACACTCACTCGCAAGCACACACACTCACTCGCAAGCACACACACACACTCACTCACACACACACACACTCACTCACAGGAACACACACACACGCACACTCACTCACAGAAACACACACACTCACACACATGCACCCTAACGAACCGCTCTGTACAGCATAGACTATTGTTTTCAGACTACAACGCCATCCTACCGTACCTCAAGGAGTTAGAAGAACAGCTGAAGGAGCAGTCCGAGGAGAAGCCGAAGACCGAAGACCCTGCCTTCGAAGATCCTGCCTTCGGAGACCCTGGCTTCGGAGACCTCGACACGCACCAGGTCACGCTCCACGAGGAGGTGGAGATCAAAGAAGAGGTCAGTTGGTACCTCTCACCACCACCATACCACATTTTTTACTAATGCGGGCTGGTGGGTGTGCAGCTCACAGCCGAGAGGAATGGGGGAAGGAAAGGGTGGCCTTTGACCTGCAGGGGGACTATCATGGCTGAATTAATAATAATAATATGTATTCCCTTTTAGAACCCTGATGATGACCAAAAAGACTTCCTACCGAAGCTGGACATTTTGGTGGAGGAGGTGAAGGTGGACTATGACGACGTCAGCGTCAAGCGGGAGGTGAGTGACGACGAGGCTGCCGGGGACCTGGGCGACCCCGGAGACCCCGGGGACCTCGGGGACCCCGCGGACGACCGCCGCAGTGATGAGGAGCTCAAACAGGACGTGAAGGACGAGGACAGGTGAGGAGTTTGGTGTTTTTATAAGATTCAAAGGTGATCGGCGTGGTCGGTGTGGATTTTCATGTTCATATTCTGATTATAAAAGTAATTTTAAATAATCCGGGTGTTTTCACGTCGTAATGATGTATGCTCCTGGTCCGGCAGCGCGTCGGACGAGGACTACTTCCCCCCCAACACGTGGGCCTCCATGCCGGCCCCCGCCTCCCCCGCGCAGGCGCGGCGGCGCGCGGGGGGGGCGGCGGGGGGGCCGGGGGGGGGCGCGCGGCAGTGCGGGGTGTGCCTGAAGCGGGTGAGCAGCGCGTCCTACCTGCGCGTGCACCTGCGCACCCACACGGGCGAGCGGCCCTTCAAGTGCTACACGTGCGGCCGCGGGTTCATCACCAGCAGCAAGATGCACCGCCACGTGCTGACGCACCAGCAGGGTAGGTGCGCCTGGCACTTTAAGTACCACGCGATCAGTTTCATTGTTTTTGTTGTTTAGTACTGCAGTTTGATAGAATTTGTCAGTATAAGTATAAACCAACTGACTTCTGAATTGGTACTAAAAGTACCACTGTAAAGATTGGTCGTAGCCTTCAAAATCTGTCACTGTGCAGATAAACTAAGCTTCTTCACTTATTACTAATACCACCTGCATGTCTTAGCATTATACAATACTAAATATCTTCCTGGTTCTGTTAACTTGATCCGTTGTCACTAAAAGTACCCCCCACCCACATTACATATCACAAAAAGAGCCACCTTATCACTGTTACAGACGGAGGCGTCAAAAAGGAAGAGGAGGGCGCCGCAGGGGAGGGAGGAGACGCTGTGGAGGGGGAGGGGGGAGACACGAACATCGACGAGGACGACCTGCCCATACGACCTAAAAAGTTAGTGATATGTTTAATATTATTTGTGGTAGCAGTGATAGCCGAGTTTTCGAAAATCAAAGTAGCCTTTATCAGACCTTATAATATCAGCTATCTGCCTGTGAAAGTTGCGTCGAAATGCGTCAAGCCGTCGCGAAGTAGCCAAACTCCGAGACAGATACAATCAGACAATTATTGATGACTACCTTTTATCCGCAGGTCATCTAAAAAGAAAGGTAAAACGAAAGGCAGTAACGTTTCCCAACTGAACGGCGAGGAGAAGCCGCGCAGGAAGCACCAGAAGAGGCCGCACTCCTGCCAGTACTGCAACCAGAAGTGAGTTACACTGTCTAACACGGGCGGGACTTTTTTTTTTATTATAAGTTCCAGTGTCTTTTTACGGACAGACTTGTACTGCTATCTGTTAGTATATAAGTATATCACGAGCGAGACTCGACCCTTCATAGTTGGCTAGTCTCAGCTGAAACAGGCCGGTGTGCCAGAATTTTCGGTCAGGTCGGTCAACGCACCCAGGATACAGGAGGAATTCCTTATGTGGGACTAAATTTTTTTAAATTTCTTTCTCCCACTCCAGGTTCCTGCACCTGAACATGCTAGAGGTGCACCGGAAGTGCCACGAGGGGGAGCCCCTGGTGCTGAAGTGCCACTACTGCCTGCAGGAGGCGGCGGACGAGCCGGGCCTGCGCGCGCACGAGGCCGGCCACGTGGGGGCCAAGCCCTACCTCTGTACCATCTGCGGGAAGACTTACAAGAAGCGGGAGACGATGGTGAGCTGCTCTTTGTTAACAGTAGACTGACTGACTAACTTACAGCCCAAATCTATATGAATAGACAGCTTAAAGTTTGTATTCGGCCATTAACAAGAGTGTCAAACAGCCACCATGTATACAAACAGATTAAAAAAGAGCATAAATAATAAATATAGATTAAAAACATGTATCTAATAGTGTCTAGTGGTAGAACATGTGATGCCATGATTCACGTAAACATAATATGGTATAACATAACGCCTGTATTCCCCGGAAAGGTAGGCAGAGGTGTAGTACACCCACCTGTCACCAGTTGTTATAGGTCCAAATGTAATAGGGGGCGAGCTGGCGAACCGGGCACAAATCCAGACTCCGTGCTGCTACTGAGAATTACCTTATGGGAAAACTCAGTAACACTTTTCTACACCCAAAAAAATAAAATAGATTAGCCGTTGATAGCGCTACACTCGTACCCCCCCCCCCCCCCCCCAGGTGTACCACCGCAAGCACCACAAGCCGGACCAGGAGTTCGTGTGCGACGTGTGCTCCAAGCGCTTCCCGGCGGCCTGCAAGCTGCACAAGCACCAGCTGACGCACCGCGCCGAGCAGTTCGTGCTGCGCTACGAGTGCCCCGTGTGCGCGCACATGTTCCACACCAAGTACCACGTGCGCATGCATCTGGGCACGCACCAGAAGGAGGGGCTGTGAGTACCGCGGCACGCAACTACGTCACTACACGCTCCACTACACACTGAGACTATTCTTATAAAGATAAATTCCTGTTAACAATTCTCTCTTCCACAGGATATTAGAAGAAAATCGCAACGAGATCCTCGCTATGGTGCTTCAAAACGCGCGAAAAATCCCCAAGCAGGCGTCCACTCCCACCTCCCTCCCCTCGCTGCCCTCCTCCCTCCCCGCCGCCCTCCCCCCGGGCTCGCTCCCCCCCGCCCAGCCCGCGGACGAGCGCTCCCGCGTGTGCAACATATGCGGGGAGGTGTTCCATCACTTCTTCTACCTGGAGGAGCACCTCAAGAGCCACGGGTCTCGGATAGCCGTCGAAGACTTGGTCAAGGAGGAGGATAAGAAGTACATCTGCACTGTGTGCAACAAAGGCTTCAAACTACATTATTACCTCAAGCTGCACACGTTCACACACTCCAAGGAGAAGCCGTTCATCTGCCAGCAGTGTGGCAAGGGCTTCATCACTAAAGGCAAGCTCAAGCGGCACCTGGAGACCCACACGGGCCTCAAGAAGTACCAGTGCCACATCTGCTACAAGTTCTTCACCCGGCCCAGCTACTTAAGGATTCATATCCGGACGATACACGGTACTCAGGATTATAATTTCCGGTTCGATAAGGGATACGGGTCAAGGGCCGATGCGCTGCAAGCCGCGGCTATCACAAGGATGGGTGAGCATAACGCTGTGTAACACATTCCACAGATTATATTTAAATCCAAGTGCAACTTTATCACAACATATAACTGGGTAGTTGACACCATTAACCACTGCTTACTTCTCTACAAAATTCTGAAACCTGATAAATTTTCAGTTAACTATAAAATTAGATTTTTAATAGCTTTGAAATCAATAAATAGTGAATTGAGCTGACAAAATAATGACGTCACAGGTTCCTATCGCTACACAAAATGTATGGACGAATAGCGTTTTGATAGCTGAAAACTAAATCAATTGGTTGGTGATGTCTACTACCCAATTATTTCATATTTACGCCTGTTATTACCGAAGGGGTAGGCAGTGCTCTTACTTATCAAACACCCAGTCAGTGGAAACCATAGCCATTCATTCAGTGTTATATCTCTAATGAGAATAATATCCTAGCTAACGTCGGCTAGTAGTTGTACACAATAATGTCAATAGGGTCGCTCCCTATTATCGACGTAGTAGCAAATGCTACACCTCTGCCTACCTCGGAGGTTTACAGGCGTGATGGTTGACATAACATCACAATTTCGTCCAAAAATACAATAAAATTAATGAATTTATTTTAATGATAATTTCTATTGAAGTATTTGTTAGAAAACATTATTTTATTTTATTAAAATGAAGAGTTTAAGGTTAAGAATGATTGTGTCACAAACATTTAAAATAAATACAGTGTTGTCTCTGTCACTCCTATTAAGTTTGTTATAAGAAAGAAAGAGACAGCTTTAATGTTGATTGAATATTTTTTTGTCTGGTTTTAAGTTGATTTTGTGTAATATTGTTAAATTGTAGTAGTATTACAGTTTTGGTAAAACATTTTAAACCGAGGTACTTGTACTGTTGTATGCTACAGTGTAGCTGCGTCACACGCCTCTGTCTACCCTGTAGGGTAATTCATGGCGTGATGTTCCCGAAATAAATGTAACAGTTAAGATTTCAATCAACATGTTTTTATGTATATTTTGTACATCAAATAATATCAGAATTATATTTTTGAGTATTTTTATTATACCATACTTGTGTTACCCGACTGCGCGTCGCAACAAAAGGGGGAATGTATTTTTTTATTTAAGGTTTTTCTATCAAAACTGTAATAATATTCACTGGTCATCACATTGGACTTGTGTGACATTAACTTGACGAAGTGTTGTCGCGTGTCGCCCCTACACGCGGCTTGACGCGATGTCGCGCGGCTGGCTACTGTTTTACCTCAATGGGTATTATAAACCACACTTTCTACTTAATATATAGAAAAGTGAATGATTGCATGTGTGAGGGAATCCGGGTTCATAGAAATAAATTGGTTTGGATACTACTGCCTACCCCTTCAGGGATTGGGCGGGATGAATGTATTTCATTAACTTTGTCATTAATAATCAAATACATGATGTGATGATGTGTTGAAGTGTGTATGTGTGTGTGAGACCATACAAGTTAGATACAGGGAAGTGTGACGTCACACGGGGGGTGGGGGGGTTGTTATGTAATTAGCAATAATATGTTGTAATGTAAGACGGTTGTTGATTTTGTAAAATATTAATAAATTAAGTTTTATATTTTGTTGTTTCTTTTATTTGCTACGAGACTATTTTATTGTGCGCGACACAGCAGCATGGCGTGCATATAACATACTGCAACGGGAGCCATCGTGTACGAATTCACCGCTAGAGGCGCTAGTGTAGCGGAAGGTCTCCGATATGTCAAATGACACTGTTTGTGGATGGGTAAAGCGGGTTTATTTCTAAACAGAAAATAATTGTGAATTAATATATTTTGCATCACTTTACAGTTTACAAAGGCAATATGGGAATAATTGAGTATGATGCAGTTACATCAGTAAGGAGTTTAATAATTATGATAATGGTTAATTAATATTTGGTAGTTTATTCAGCTCTAGTGGCATGCACATTTTTTTATAAAGGACAGGTATATAAATAAAAAAATTTAAAAAGTCATTTATTTCGGACCGGAATCCATAGTGTTAGTGACAATAATCTTAAAAACTATGTTAGTAACATAATAAGCTATACAAAAGTACATACCAGGATACCGCTATTACACATTATGGGTTATATGTAATTTCGGCATCCTTGGTTATGTGCACGCGTGTCCAGTGCTGCATAATAGCACTGTCCACATCTAGTCTGTTGGCTACAATCTTCAGGAGGCTGTTGGAACTGCCACGGACCCGCTGTAATAGGGAGGCTATTCGTTGCCTGATGATAGCCGAAAAGCTATCAACCCCAGCTGTGGCCAACATCCTAGAGGCACTACAGTGACGTCGCAACTCCAACAGCGCCCTGAATGCATTATTATATTGGATACGCAGGGTCCTGTATGCTCCTTGAGTGTAGTTCATCCACAGGCCGCATGTGTACAAGGAGTGACAGTATGCTTTGAAAAGAATGATTTTAGCTTGTTTAGAACAGCGTGCAAACCTGCGGGAAAGCATATTAGCGCGAATGCACAGGGCCCTGCGCTCCCGTTCCATGTCCATGTCATCCTTGAGCGACTCCGTGACCCAGTGCCCCCAAATACTTAAAGCTGTTTACTTGTGCTATCGGGGTCCGATTGAGTGTTACTGGAGGTACTTTGTAAGACTTATTACCGGCCTTGAATACAAGAAGTACACTTTTAGTTGTGTTGTACTTAAGACCATGAGCCATCGCGAATTGCTCACAGATGCCTATAAGTTATTTGACAGCACTTATGATTATATATATTAACAGCTATACTTAATACTTCACGACCTGACTCGACAGTGGCGCCCTCTAGTGAGCACAAAACGGCAACCCCATTTGAGCGCGACGTCAAACGAGCGTTATCTTGTGAGACGTGTCGCGTCTTTTGAGTATTGCAATTTAAATTCAACTGAAATCCGGTAAGCTGCCAGACGGACGGACGTAATTTCAGTAATCCCCCCAGAGATGAAGGGGGCAGAGGGTCTTCGACGACTAGTGCAATGCAGAAGTGGGTGTCACATGCACAGTGAGGTGTTGGATAGTCGGACTCCTCACTATCTTCCCTTATTTACGCATCGCGCAGAGCGCGCCCATGGGTACAATATCATGGGTTACGTAATTCTCAGTAGCAGCACGGAGTCTGGATTTGTTTGGCAATAGGCTCACCCCCTATCACATTGGGACTTAATATTTACTGGTGAAATGTGGGCTTACTATACTCCTCTGGCTACCTCTTCGGGGACTACAGGCGTGATGTAATATCTGAGTTTAAGGAGGTAGTTAGGTACTAGCATAGATAAATGTAGTTAGTGGCGAACTCCACGCAGGGAATTCAAATCGTAAGTGACAAGCATTCTTCTTATCTATGGCTATAAGTGACACAAACCAACGGAAAAACATATCCGTCAGCGAGCTTTACACGGTCTGTAGTGTAATATGTAACAAATTGTTTGAGACAACACGCGCCGGGTGTCGGCGAGGGTAGGTAGCTGGAAGATGAGCGCCTGAGTCGGCGGCATGGATCGGGAGGCAGCCACCGAGGCGTGGAGAGTCAAAGTACACCTCGTAAGTTAACGACCACAACTTTTATTCATTATCAAGACACCTCTAGAGTGTAGGAACCAATACGATAATATCAATCCCGTATTCCCCCAAGAACACTATATTTCGCCAGTAATAGGTCCCAATGGGGGCAATCCTATCGTCATTAGTATACCTACTCAACAACAACTTATAAATATAGCAGTGATAGCAGAGTGGTATGATCGCTGGACTGCCAAGGTCGCAAGTTCAAACCCCGGCACGTGCCAATGTCTTTTCGAATTAATGTACGTACTATAAATTAGTTATCAGTTGCTAAAAACGGTGAAGAAGAACATCGTGAGGAAACCGGCACTACTGAGAGTTTGTCCAACGGTGTGTGTCGACATGTCAGAGGCCTACATGCGGTTTACACTCTGACTCTTACTCTGAAAATTTAATAATTGCTTGAGCAGCGCTTGCAAAGTGTAAGAACCATAAATATATACCTACGTTGCTGGCTGTTGGAATACTATCTTAGCATAAAGTCAAGTGGAGACCATTGTCAATGGATATTTTTCTCAAAGTAATCCTTACCTAATGTATATTTTTTTGTATTCTTATGAGGATATAAAATAATTTAGAAAAATATATACGTACCTAGCTATCAGCTACAGTGTGGACACCTACCAACTAGTTTCTAAAACAGATGTATGTTTCAGCATCCCAAATACTGGACGATGGGTAAACATGCTCGCGGAGATGAGAACATCGAAAAGGTTAGAACAAGCTAAGTCACGCCTATTGTAGTCCCAGCCGAGGAGCCTGGGCGCTGTGTAGTTAGATGTAAGGTGGACTCATTGAATTGTTACTGAGAAAGTAGGTTCCAGGCCTGAGTCACTCAGGTGCTGGCTGTTACCATTCATATCGGCGCCATTAACAAGTGTCATCGTTAAGAAGTGAGGCAGAACTAAGGGTCTACTTACATAATCGAAGTTTCGCATCAAATACCTAAACCAATTCCAGGAAGAAGAAGAACAAGAAGAAGAACTTCAGAAGCCCCCACAGAAAGAGCCAAAAGAGCAAGTGAAGAAGTCCAAGCGGGACCGACAGATCCTGTGCTTCCACAACAGGAAGAAGAAGTTCATCCCGCTGTCGAAGGCGCGCGACCCGTCGCTGGGCTCGCTCGCCCGCTCCTGCAACACCAACTGCTGCCGCTGCTGCGCGCTCATCGCCCGCTACTTGAAAGACGTGGTGAGGTGTGTATACTGCATTGTTAACTTAACCATCCCGAACGTATGCTTCTGTCAGACGTTGAAGGAGCTCTTGCTGGTCTCGTTCCAGCTGTGCTGCGACTGTTTCAACCTCGTGTCCACTTGCCTCCGGTGTGTAGTCGGTGTTAAACATTAAACTTTGTGTTGTGAGTCGGTGTTTTATTTTGTTTTACACTTCCAGGCAGATTTGGGAGTAGTAAGGCGCAGGCGCCGCGTGTCGTTCGCAAATAAATGTTGTTATAATAAAAGGCTTTTTATTTGTTGGATTTATTGTGTTTGTGTTGGAGTCGGGCTCCAGTCCTTCTGAAGTTGGTCAGTATATCACTAGGTGGAGTATCTACTCCTCTAGGTGTGTTGTCTTCTCTTCTAACAGAGGAGATTCCAACAAGGTTGACGATAACACCAACGGTGCCAAAACTAAGGTCCCTAAGTACCTGGAAAGTTACATAAATACACAACTAGCAGTGAAATTGATTTGATACTGATTATTTCTGAAGATGCCTTGCGAGTAGCGACACCGGCCGGTCTCTATCCTCCATGCCCACTTTATTATAGCTAGATACGAAGAGCTAATTGATTATTGGCTCTGACTGGGAGACCCACCTCCGCATCGCACTGACCTTCACCTCATAGTCCTGCAGCATACCTTTAAATAGAGGGCGCTAAGAAACCCTATTGTACAGGTTTGGCAGCGCTGGCGGTAGAATGCTGTAGCCACCCCGCCTCCCCAGCATCATGCGTTTTGCCGGGGAGGCCCCAATGGATGTTACTAAGTACATAGGGGAGTCCCATACAAAGGGCCGGATTATCCATTAGGCTGAATAACAACTGCCTAGGGGTCCCGCGCCTCAATTTTATTTTTTCTCAGCCCTTGATAGGGACAAACCGAGAGTAGGGAGGCCTTTGCCCTGCAGTGGGACATTATGGACTCTTAATAATATTAATAGCTTTTTTCTCAATGTATTAAATCTAATTTTAAGATTGTTATGTATCAGACCATTCCACCATAATGACTTTATACAAGCACTACAACTGACTTAAGACGCGTATTACCTAGGGGCCCCGACATAGTTAACCCGGCCCTGCTCATATACCCCGTCGACCCCCAGAAAGCTATCGATCAGGTTAGAAGCAATAAAACAACAATATGATAATAAACTTTTTTCAAATAGCATATATTTTTACGAAATAAAAAATACACAATACAGTTTAACTTAAGTTTATTAAGCTACCCTTACATCTAATCGCCCGAAGATTTGTGACGGGGGTCAAACAAATATATCATATATAATGTTACCAACTAAAAAAAATATTTTTGTAGAAAATATAGTCTACAGGGCCGCTGTAATGATTTGTATATGGCTACACCTGTACGTATCGTGACCAGCGGGTCCTGGAGGCCTGTTGTTGTGTTGAATAACACAATCGACGTATAATAACAATAAACTCGCAAACATTAATCGTTTTTATTACAAGTATACTCTTCTCGCCCTATTTAAGATATTATTTTGGTCAAACCAGAAACTTTTACAGAAGAAATCTTATTATGTATAAGACTCCAATGTACCTCTGATGTACCTACGAACGTGCTTCCAACGCGCGCACGTGTGCTCACCCCCCACACCCCAGGCCCCCAGCCCCAAACATTCCAACTTGTCATTTTAACAACACTAGACATTTTCTAGGTAATGTCAAATCGAAAAGGGCTCAAAAAGATGTCAATAAAAAAATAAGATTTTACGTTTTATTAAAAAATAAAAGACAACATGTTACATGTACTGGTTGGTTCTGGTTGATTTAACTTTGGTTTCATTATAAATAATTCATTAATTGATTTTATGTGGGCGTTACATTTCATATAACAAGTATTTACCAAATACCACTGGTGTCGAAGTGGGCTATTTTAAAGGTAGATATAAGTAATTCTATCTACAAAGTTAAAAGACAGTTAAAAGTTACATATCGATATTTAACCGTTATATATTTGTGAATAAACAGTCTTCTAAAACATTAAAATTGTCTAAAAACTCAACAGTACAATAATTTCATTAATAACAACAAAGTCAAATCAACCATGCATTACGTCCAAATATTAAAAAAACATAAGAAAATTAATAATTTAAAAAATCTACAGAGAGTAGGCTAGCCTGCTTACACTTAAATTTACATAAAATGCTAACATATATTATATTTTTGTTTTATATTTAATATAATATCAATTGCGTAGGATGATCTGTCCAAAAATTATTAAAAAAATAAAACGACCAAATGTTTGATTCAATACAAGTCTAAGATATAAAAATAAAAAATACCGGCATGCAATAAAGACGTAATATAAAAATAAAAGTAATCAAATGATATAACGAGGTCCGTTATCATTTTATTGCGACCTCTTCCGTTTAGTTTCCGCTGACGTCTGCCCCTGACAGACCATCCCATTCACCGATATATCTATTTCAATATTAATATTTAAAAGCACGAATGGCGAGAGGAGTCAACGCGGCTACGACAGCTAGCTAACTACCATTATGGTAGAATTTTTATGTATGGTAATATTCCGTATAAATCCTACGGTAGAATACAACAGTATATATTAGAGTTACGTAATATTCTGACAATCCTAAAGGGAATACAGTTAAATATAACCAATATAGAGCCTACAGTTCCCAGTTAACTGGCCGCCGTAACCGCGACAGTTGAACGCCCCCTATAAACATGGAAGCATCATATGCCGTCTAGTTAAGAAAATAAAATTGTAAAACAATGCACCAGTGAAAACGTTAGGCCAATTGAAAATGGCGCGCGCTGATACCGAGGTCTTGGTTCGTGGTAGTGTTAGTTACTGTTTCAAGGTTACTCTGTACGTTATTTATTATTGTGAAGCCCAAAATTTACTATAACTGAGAAGTTAACAATCAGCGCCTTTAACTGATCGACATTTATCAAGTTAAACTTTTCAGTTAAGTATGATATTAGCCTGTCTGTTGACATGTCTAACGCAGTCAAGACAGTTAAATATTTAGTTAACTGTGACTTACTTAGAAAAGGGTTAACTTAAACCCTAGTTGCGAGTCGAATCTCAGTTTGTTAAATTTCGGGCTTCACAATAAAATTTGCTGTAATATAATTAATTTAATAAACACATTACCCTTATTTGCGTGCACAGTCGGGTAAAAAGGCTTTAACTTTCATGATGAGCTGCCAATAGGCGAGCGCCACTTTCAATCGACTAACTAGAGTCAGAAAATTAAAATTAACAAAACAGTAAAGTTACTCCATCAGAATACGTAACTTGTGTGGCAAGGCA
The DNA here is from genome assembly GCA_946251915.1 of Abrostola triplasia. NCBI lineage: Eukaryota > Metazoa > Arthropoda > Insecta > Lepidoptera > Noctuidae > Abrostola > Abrostola triplasia. The sequence goes on along the minus strand of OX276448.1, from coordinate 6,248,657 downwards.
TGAGTTACAACATACTAAACCGATTGAATTTCGTCAAAATAAAGTCAAAAAATAAATTAGAAAAAAACCGCCGTTTATAACTATTAGATAGCGTCTAACTTCTAAAGCGCTCGACCCGCTCCGCTGAGCTCGCGCTCAACTCACCAAAGTCACTCATACTTGAGCAGCCGTGCAGAATTGCTCATTACACAAAAAATTGCTTAAACGTGCCGAAAATTAGCTCAAATCGCTTAAGTTGGTTCACTCGGTTGCTCTGGCAATGTAGCTCCCTGATAGTAATTTAGTAATATTTTAATAAACATGGTCAGTTTCTTATTCGATTGGAACGTGTGAGTATAACTAATATAACATTATTATACTTTGTTTTATATCAATACTATTTAGTATATAAACATTATATAACGCTTAGAAATGTATTTAATATACATTGGTATTGTACCAACAATCTTATTTCAATCACTCAAAAGAACTTAATTCTGAGTGAAGCTCACCTCTAAATATCGAATTGTACATTGATTTTATTACCGTATTTATTGTGTACAACAAACAATTTTCAAAAATCTACCAAATGGGTCTACCAAAAACTTAGTATATCTCCCAAAAAACCAGTGTTGCCATTCAACCGAGTGTACCCGCCTAAAGTTGAGCGCAGGCGAGCGCCACCTATCGTGTAGTGACAGCACTCCGGCGCAGCTCTCGGCCGCGCCCCGCCGGTGGGTGAGTCTAATGTACAGTATCCAAGGACCGCTCACTATAGCTACAGTACCGCCTCTAAGTTGATCGAGTTGAGTTGGATAAACGAGGCCATACTAATGACTTCTTAAAGTTTGTATGTTAACGGTAATATTCGGACTAACCATCGGATTTAAAAAATATTTTAGCAATATTTATGTCCCTTATATATTTTGCTTTAGGGTGGAATATTCTTACTATTGTAGACCCTGGCTTACAGGAGTTACAATGGGAAGGAGTGGTGGACTTGTCACAAATAGGAATTGTTCAAAGTGTAACTAGCTGAAGAGTTAGGGCTCCGTTTGAGTTCAAAACTAGTCTGGAGTCCAAACATTTTAATGTCCTTTGTAAGATGGTATTTGGTAACATACATGTTAAATACCGCGATTTTGTTCGTCCAACATCAGTCAGGTCAACTTAGAAGCTCTTACTGAGATCCAAACTTCAGAAAATAATATTAGTGATACGACAGGCAGTGCCATCTAGTGCCAAAGAAGGTAGGCAGAGGTGTAACTAGCACACGCTTTAGATATACACATATTTTTTACACTGGCAAGTATTTTAGTTACCACTCAATTTAAAAAACTTGTACTACGAGTGGATTAATTATATTAATTACAGATTAAACCAATTAGTTTAAGTTTTAAAGCACGTATAATTAATATTATTTTCTAATTAACAAGTTTGGAGGTCGATATGACAATATCATCCATTTTGTATTCAAGCGGATTGTAAAGCTACAATTATCATTGAAGTCGAGATGCGTTCGCTATTTCTAGACATTTCTACTAAAACTACAGTATTTTAGAATAAGCGCCGGAAAACTAGATTATTTCATTATTTAGGCTCAAAATGGAAGATGGGTCTAAGGAAGTTTATGTAAAATAAACAACTAACGAGAAACACAGAACAAAAACAATAAAAAATGGGAATTTTCCCACGGTAGGAAAATGTTTCCCCACGTGCTGAGATCTATTCCCAATTCAATGGGAAAAATTCCCATTAACTGGAATAAATACCGATAAATGGGAACATTTTCCTATCAACTGGAATCAATTCCCATTAATGGGAAAATAATCCCAAATCATAGTAAAAAATCACTAACACATTTTAGTACCAAGTTTGTTAAAACTAACATTAATTAACCAACTAAAAACGCGAACGCACCATGTTTATACAGTATGTTGTCACAATAATTATGTACACCCCACCGCTAACACGCTGTATAAGCTGTCCGGGTACAATACGCATGTAGTTTCAGGATTAATCCTTACAATTATTAAAAAAATTACAAGTATTTGAAAGCGAAATGGCAGTGTGGACTTGTGGGATTATCTGCAACAAACATATTAATATTACACATTGGAATACCACCACACACACTCTGCAATCCAAAATTGTCCCTACATCTTTCATTTAATTACTCGTTATTGGTTGCATGTGCACCAATGTCTTTTCAAATTCATGTACGTACTATGAATTAGTTATCAACTGCTAAAAACGGTGAAGGAAAACATCGTGAGGAAACTGGAACACCTGAGAGATTGTTCAACGGTGTGTGTCGCCATGTCAAAGGCCTACAGGCGGTTTATACTCTGACACCAGGTTGTTCATCAACCATACGATAAGAAGATAAGACTGCTCCTACCTCTAGGCGGGCTGCGGCGTGCTGGACTTCTTCTTCTCTTTCTTCTTCTTGAGGAACGAGGGCGTTCGGAGGCCTTTCTTCTTCTTCTTGTCCTTCTTTGGAGAGTCCTCGGTGGACACCTCCTTCGAGGGAGAACCCTGGGATTGGGAGCACACAGACATTAGTATTTATTTTTAATAATGAGAATCTACGATCCGATCGTGGGAGAAGCTTATTGATGGTGGTGTTAATTAATCTAAAGACAAAACGCAAAATTAAACTCAGAGGTCAGGGTCTGTTTTAAAGTTCCGACAGGTGCAATAATGTAAGTTGCCTTTTAAAGAAGGATCGCAGCCAGGTTTGTATGGACCTCCTGTCTCGAAAGATGCCTCTTCTCGTAATAAAAGTAGGACATTCCATTAAGCCGTATAAAATACGTGATCAGTCAGAACTCTAATAACTTTCGCGGGTGTTTTTCTATATATTTTTTTTTTTTTTTTATTGCTTTTAAGAAGGCTTACAGACTAATAACATTACATATGGTAATCATTATTTACTTTATATTTCACTCACATGAATATTCCGGAATGCCCGAATAGTTTCGGACACAATCATCACGTCACCAAATCATGAATTCACTTTATTTGAGTTCGAAACTAGTCGGGCATTCTCGAATATATCTCTACCACAACATGAGCTGTTTCTAAGCTCACGTATACAATGAAGAAGAGTAAATAACTAAGTCAACCAACCTCTTTACTGCTGTGAGAGAACGTGCTCTGGTGAGCGTCGGAGTGGTCGCCGTTCAACGTGTGCTCGCCTGGAACATACACAAGTACCATGAGTAAAAAGTACCACCACACAAAAGTACCATTTACCAAAAGTCTTTTTATTCTTCTTACTGGCTTAATACTAGCCAGAGTGTGTGAGATATTGTGTGACATGTGATAAATTTTAAATATTCAGCTTCAGTAAAACTATGGTACCAGTTATTTGCGTAAAAAGAAACATATGAGTTGGGTACTTATATGTGCGTTTAAATAGTGAAGATTGAAAGCTATATTTAATAATTGTGTTCAAGTGTAATAAGTTAACCAGTATAAAATAAATCATTATACCATAAATTAAAGAAAACATACAGTAATTGAAATTCCAGCAAGGCGTAATATAAAAACTAATATAGTCTTTTTAGAAGGATAGGGGATTATTTAAATCAATTAATGTGATACTAATAATCGAATCTAAAACATCGTATAATATTTATATTCTTAATCATTATATCATAATCAAAGTGTAAAATGTGTAAATAAAACGAATGCCATGCCCAAAACCCGCGCAGTTAGAAAAATATAAAGTGCAAGTGTTAGTGTCACAAAGAGTAGGTGCCACTTACCAGTATGAGTTAGTACCACGAACCTCCTCTCTCGGAACCACGTGATAGCTAGTGCCATGCAAAGCGTCGTGACAAAACAAAGCATCGTTTGCAGTTAAACAAAAATGCAACACATTGAAAATGCAAAAATAAAAGACTGGTACTTTTAGTGATTATATAAAAGTACCACCACACTACCATACAACAATTACCATTACCTGGAAGCTTCGAGTTCATAGGAACTTTTGTGTTATTCAACAAACGATCTTACGAACTTAATAATAGTAATAATACAAATATAACGATATATAAAATCCATTATATCCATGAGTACAATAAAATCCATGTCCAGACCGATTTTGACTTCTACTTTTTTCTAATAAACACCGCCCCACCAGAAACTTCTCCTGTACCGTGGGTGCTTACGGAATAGAAGTCAAATTCGTTCTGTCTGTTTACCGAATGGAGTTTATATAGATAGTTGGACGGGTCAGGCTCTAGCTACACCAAAATAAAACCACAACATGTAACACACTTTATTAGCTGACGACATCGAGTGAGACATAATGAGAATTATATTCATGTAGGATGAGGATCGAACTAGGTCACACACAGTGGCGGATTAAATGTCGGCGCCTTAGGCTAGCACCTCGTCGGAGCCCTTTAGTACCTGTGTTTAATCGAAAAAATATCTACTATAACGCCCCCCTTGGTACCCTAGCGCCCCGCTTCGTTCTCTCGCTCGCCCTTTGGTACCCTCGCGCGGCCCATTGAACCCTTGCGCCTCCCTTGGTACTCCAGCGCGCCCCTTGTTACCATAACGCCCCCCTTGGTACTCTAGCGCACCCCTTGGTAGCCTAGCGCCCCCCTTGGTACTCCCACGAGGCCCTTTTGATACCTTAACACCCCCCATGGTACTCCCTCGCGCTCCTTGACACGAGACTAGTTTGGCTTTGTGTTAATCCGCCACTGGTCACAAAGTTATGGAAGCAGGGTATTAAGAAAAAACATAAACAAAAAGTTTTAAAATCGAACAAAACCAAGTAAGAATTATATTATAATTAGGAAAATATTTTAATAAACGCTTAAATTACAAATTAATAAAAGGCAAACTAAATATAAGTACATTAATATTAAAACATGCTTCTATAAAAATATATGTTTGTTCTTTTGTTAGTACCTACCTATAGGAAGGAGAGAGACGACACTATTCGTGTAGCTTCATGTTGTAATTTCATAGTTCGGCCATTTAAAACGACTCCTAACTTAGTATTTCTACGATCATTTTTAATCTATCGCCGATAATACGATATAAGCATTCTCTCGCTCCGATAATTTAAAAATAAATTATTGAATATATCGTCTGGACTATAACCTCTTTTTGAAGTCGATTATATAGATATTAATAAATACAATGTGCAGCAATAGCTATAACTTAGGTAATTACAATATTAAAAATTTCGACAAACATATTTACAGTTTATTCAGTCGATTATGAACCCTATTTTGTAGGCTGTACGGATTTATTTACAAACTCAACTGTTTAATGCAGCTGTGTGCCTTATTACCAAGGCATAGATGTCAAAATCGCTTGGCAGACCGATCAATAAGTTTGTTAAAATTACTAATATTATTTCAAATGATGTACAATAACTGTTATTTGACAATTAATTATAATTGACTAATAAAGGCCATTTTGTCAATAGTTACATAAATTATATACTGAGGATAAAATCACCTTAATGACGTATAGAAAATATGTCAAAAAGTCTTTATTCTACCGATAAAAAATATCTGACTATTTGAAAATCGGCGCGAGTTTTGTTTATCGGAGCGAGATAAAATCCATATCAGATTATATTACATTATTATATTTAAGACACATTATTCGTAAGTACCTAGACCTACCTACTAAGCACGATATCGCTAGTAACGCGACTACTCCATCAGTTAAAATATTTTAAATTACCCGTACAATTAGTTAAAGCACTTACCTTGTTTAATTAGTATCGTTCGAGTACGTTTTGAGCGAAAATGGACCTTTAAGTTATAAACAACTCAACCCTTCAGACCATCATTCCACTTCGTCAAACTTCGTGGCCTCCAGATCGCTTGGATCGAAACTCTCAGACATCCTGAATTTAGATATAATCTGGTAGAACAGCGTGTCTTCGAAAGGAGGCCAGCTGGAGTACAGCCTCTTGGACGGCTTGCTGTGTAACTCGTAAAGAAGTCGTTTTTGAGGCACGAGCGATGCAGAGTTCTCGCAGACTGTACTCAAATTAGTATCGAACTCCCTCATCTCGTGTTTAGAATCGATGCGGGACTCGCACGACGCGAACTCGATATTAGAAGTACTAGGCGACGGAAAACTGACATCATTCTCCGCGTAATCGTTTAAAAGCACGCTCGAGCGCTTCGTGATCATATTAGTTTCTTTCTCGAAGAACTCATTCGATTTGTTATCGATATCGTCTTCCAAATCGATTGAAATAAAGCTCGGGAGAGTGTCATCGATGCTTTTCACATTACGTATAGGTGGTTTGTCGTTTTCTACAGACAGGTTCTCATCGAACGACAACCAGTATTTGACACCGCCCGAGTGTTCAGTTTGGGACATAGATATTACATTAGCTTTTTTGATAAACGGGGAAGAGATATCCGACTCTTTGAAGACCCTGCGATTGGCGGAGTTCTTAATGGGAGAGTCTGAGAGCTCGAAGATTGGTTGTCTGTTAGGAGAGGAGGAGCGACTGAGAGCGTCCTTCACCGAGGGCGGCCGTTGTACAGGTGTCTCAGAACTAGTATAATACTCTTTGTTGTGGTCCAAATCCTTGTTAGTGATATCTCTGTACTCGGGCGAGTAGATGAACTCTTCACCGGTAGAAGTTTCAACAACCGGTCCCATGTACTCTTGTGTATACGCCACGTCAGAGTTATCTAAATCTTCCGGCATATTCGGCAATGTTTTAACTTCATCGTCCGTATTATTATGTTCTACGAAAGAGAACTCTTTCCCTTCTTCAATAGGGAACGTGTTGGCATCAAGACTCACTTCTTTCACGTCTATTGACGGATGGTCTTCTGGCGTAACGAAGAGGTCTTCTATATGTGACGAGATAGTCGGGTCTTCTGACTGGCTGAAGTCCTCGTGGAATGCGTTGTTCATGTCACTGGATTCTAGGAATGTTTCATTGAGAAACGTTTCTGTGTTAGGGCCAGTTGCGACGCGATCCTGTGACTGGGTATTCTCTCTTGACGCTTCCGACTTATCTAGCTTGTCTAGTATATAGCTAACGTTCAGTTTATGTTCTTGGTAAGGCACGACTTGTTGGCACACGTTAAGCCTCTCATTGCTTCTGTATATAGTTTCTAGTTCCGTCCTCTTGTTGGTCGGGTCTGGATTATATTGTAGAACAGTCGTCACGTTGTTTGGAACACATTCAAAGGTAACAACTTCATCTATGATATCAACGGACAATTCTTGGAATTCGTTTTCGCTAACATTTTCAGAATTAGTATTCACTGTCACTACAGTTGTGGTATTTTTCTTGATAGTACAACATTTAGGTGTATTATCAAGTTCTGACCAAATAGGCTGAGCAGTGAACAAGATATCTTCAAAGTCGGCAACAGTGATGACTCTTTTAACAGTTTTTTTAATTCCTTTACATTTCTCATTGTTAATAAACATTGCCCTATCAAATATATAGTACAGTATACCTTCTATGACTTTGTTTGGGATTATATCTGTCTCGCTCGTCTCCGTAAGCACTGTCTCATTCAGACACACGTTCTGTTCGATATCTTCAATTATCTTCGCAATCGAGAACATTTCATTAGTCTCAAGACTGTTATCATTCTGAAGAACATTGGCCACAGAAATATCTTTTAAAGGTATAAGTATTTCTACAATCTCTAGTTTATTCAATATGTCGGATATAATCTCAGACACAGCTTCGTATTTCTCGAACTCTGCCGTCGAATCGAAGCTGATTCTGTCGTTAGAACTGAGAGTACTTGCCAAGGAACTCTGCCTCTTAATATCATTGACTTCCGACTCATTTTCCGTTGACAGTATTTCGAAGACATTGTCGTAGACACTGTCTATCATTTCCTGTTCGGAGACATTTTCATAGACATTGATGGCCGTCTGCACGGCGTTGGTGAATTCACTTTCTAGATTGTTCGGTGTCATGTCTGGCCCTTCTTCGTTAATCACATAACACTCTTGTTTCATACACTCAGCGACTAGCGAGGCTGTGGTCACTTTGCCCGATTTATTATTGGATATTTCCAGCTTCAACTGACTCGCTAGAACAGCTGTGTTCACCACTTCGCCCACAATATTATCCATGATATCTTCTTTCCTTTCGTTCGCCGAAAAGTTGGACTCATCTCCGTAAGAACTTTTAGATTCTTCTAAAATAGGTTCGAGGAGGTTTTTGCCTTTCAATGGAGATTTTTTTAACTCATCTCTGGCTTTGTAGTCTTCACAATAAAAGTCAATAGGCACCGAGTAATCTCTGATGTCTTTCTCAACTAATTCTTTGACAGGACTCTCGTAGGACTCCTCCAAGTCTGTGAAGCTGTGGTACTCTCCTTCGATGGACTCCAGCGTGTTGTCCACATCGTCTGCTAGCTCTATCGGCATATAATCACCAGTGTAGGTGTCTATAGTTTTCTTCAGAGTACTGTCTGTGCAGACTTGCGCGTGTCTCCTGTTGATGACGACTGTCTGGTCATCTGCGTCACTTTTCTCTATAACCGTTTGATTCTCTGAAGAGAAACTATTCCCGATCTCTCCTATATAGTTGTCCTCGTTAAACTCCTGGCTCTCCACAAACTCCGTCTCCTTCTTCTCCACTTTGAATACAGGAACGAACTTCTCCTGTACCTTAACGTACGTCGCATCTCTATCCTCTTCGGTACACCTCTGATGTATATTATCGACGGAGAAGTAAATAGAATTGTGAGTTTTAGGCTTTTTAATTTTCTCTGCTTTAGAGAGCTCGAAAGCGTAGGATACGTTCGTAGCGCCGCACGACCTGCACCTGGGCACGTGGTAGTGTTTAGGCTCCGGATCTTTGATGTGGGAGTTTATGAACCCGCTGTGGGATTGGGTCCTAAAGAGTTGAGTTGTCTTCTGACGGGTTAGAGACCTACTTCTGACACCGAAGTCAGACTTACACCTACCGTCCCACTCGATGGACGGGATGGAGTAGAGACTAGACCGGCTGCTCTCGTTGCCTACCTCATGGGTGGTGTGCCCGAGCCGCGCGGTCAGACTGACCTTACACTTGGGTTTGTGGGGAGAATCGTAGTTTTTGACGATGTTATCAAAGTTAGTTGTTCTAGAATAGTCGTGTTTGGACCGTTTGTTAGTGGATAGCGCTTCTTTGTCTTCGGTATTACCTGCGGGGGGCGGGGAGGGGTTAGTGAGATAGCTGGGCTGTGGGGGCTAGCTACTGCTACCTACTCAGTGGTATACTTTGTTAGTTACAGTTACTACATAGAAGATAGAGTTTGGAAAGAAGAATACATAAGGAAAGTGTTTTTTAGTTTTACATATTTATAAATGTTTTTGTGGATTTAATTTCGATTTTTCATTATTTTATAAAGGTTGAGCCGCCTCACGCGCTTCCGTCGACTTGTTCTTAACAAACTATTACCTTCAACATATCCCTTCGAACAGCTACACACCTAGCGATGAGAGGAACAGATGACGAGACACACACAATGCACCACGACATGAGGACACGACACAGTAGCTGATACAACGACCTTGGATGAGACTGCGATGATTATCGGACCCGACAACGAAACTGTCTCCGATGGAACCGCTTCATATTAAGCAACCAACATTGTACCGGAGCTGACACAGACAGAACTAGTGGAGGTGTCAGCCAGGTCACCAGTTGTACCATGGTAGATCAGAGCCTTGATTATATATAATATATTTATTTAATTATATATATCCATAAGAGAGGCCTACGTCCAGACCGACTGTACTGAGATAGGCAAATGATGATGATGATACATCCCGACCATATTCCACCACGGCGACTTGGAATTTTACTGATGAGAACTTCGATAGTGGCTCTAAGTGACTGACATATCCAATGATTGCTTTCAATTTGAATGTACCTCCACATTCGAGTACAAGTCAGCAGACATAAAATGGTAGGCCGCAGGTGGTCGGGCCTTGAGCTCGTCTGGCTTGACATCGGTATTCCCTACGGCTCCCCTCATACTCCAACACCTTATGACCTCAGCAACCAACGAGCACAGACTAGCGATGTCGAGTGTCACGTGACCCCCCCTCACCTCTGTTGACGGCGAGCGTCCTAGCGACGGCGTGCTGCAGCTGCGTGTGGTGCGCGCGCACCACGAGCGGCGGCTGTGACGTCACGCGCGCCGGCGCGGGCAGGAACACGTCGTCGTCCGACCACGGGGCGGCCGCGACCGTCGACGCTTTGTACACGAGGTTACCCATCAATACGGAATGGAGCGTGGCTTTAGCTCAAACAATCATTCATTCAAACACTTGATCAAACATACAATTAAGTTCCTAATCAATCAATCATTCATTCTATCTGTTTATAAATCAATCGTTAACTTATTTAGTTTATTCAATCACTCATTGAATCGATTAATTAATCAATCGTTCAATCATATCGTCCGTTAATCAATCATTCATTCAGTCTGTTGATCAATCATTCATTCTTCAACGCTAAAAATCGAATGATTTTTATTGAATTACAACCATCTTATATACTCATCTATCAGCCATATACAAATCAAAAACAAACTCCTTTATATGACCAAAGGTCGACAAACAGACCCAATATCGATAAACCCCAACGCTGGAGCCCTATCGATGTAAAGCCTCACCTCTAATGACGACATGTTGTATCGGTGACATCGGCTCTGACGTCAGCGGTGACGCGGGCGAGTCTAGGAATACTTCGTCGTCAGACAACAGGTTCGGATCCCGGGGCGACACTTTATACCAAACATTATTTAGTATAACATGAAAGTCGACTTAACATAGGTCACACCTATTTTCCAGTGGGTAAGCAGATATTTGCGGTAATTTGTCGTTTGTAACATTGTTTGCAAGTATTTTGTGATTTAATTTTTGTTTTTTTTTTATATAAATTAAGAATAAACTAGAAAGGAAAGCGTTAGTAAGAAAAACAATTAGAAACATAATTATAGAGGTGGTTGGTTCAATACTTATATTAACACATTAACGGACACGCAGCAGACACAATTAAAAAACTTTCGTTCGCGGTCACCGGTGACCGCGGTGGCGTGTCCCTTCGTCCAGCATACTCACCATGGAATCCTGATATTTCATGAATGTCAAAAAACTGTTCTGAAATAGTGCTAAATAGTGCCCAAAGGAAAAAAATAGTGCTCTTGTACTTGCGAAGTTATAGCCATAGTTCGATGAGTATGCTGGACGAAGGTTTCGCCCAGCATACTCACCTCCGTCCGGAGAATCTGTATACGCTTCAAACATAATTCATACTTCAAAAAATAGTTCCCAAATAGTGCCAAACGGTGCCCAAAAAGAAAAAACAGTGCTCGAATAACTTCGGAGTTATAGGCTTCGTTCAGTGAGTATGCTGGGCGTAGGTTCTACGCCCAGCATACTCACCTCAGTGCGCGAATATCGAACGAGCTATAGGTACAATTTACGTCTCAAAAAATTGTGCTTGAAATAGTGCCCAATATCAGTCCAATTTTTGCTTGACTTTTGACCTAGAAAACCATTAAATTTGATTGTAAACTTCTACATACATTACATTGAGTACAGTCGAATACAATATTATTAACTTTCTTTCTAACAATTTTTGTCTTGTGTAAATTATTAATTGTCTATGTAAGGGAGTATTTACTTTAGAATCGCAATATTATTAATTACACATTATTTTAATAGTACTTTATAATAATATGATTAAGCCTTCGCGCGTCGCATGGGACCCCGGTAGCTAGGAACAATGATTTTATATATTTTGTCTAGATCACGGCGCTTGAAGGATTAAGATATCAAATGAAGTAAATCATGCATGAAAAATAAAGTTGCTGTTATTAATGCTTACATTACAACTGACAAAATTATTCAAAATAATCATTTTCCGGATCAAGGACGGTACCACAACGTTTACGGAATTGACCTGTATTCCTCATGTGATAAAGTTCAATATAGTGTGGCAGTAATGGATGCACGTACGGTCAATAGGTATGGGGCTTACGACGCGCGGCGCCCGCGACGCAAATGAATATGTTTATGTTTAAATACTAGATGGCGCTGCCCTAACATCTTACGATTATTAGACAAGACTGATCTGTATTTTGAAGGTGATAAGGGTCCATTTTGTGTCACAAAGCAATCGAAACGAACAAGCGCTTCTCAGTTTCTTTGTTTGTTTACTTTGTCGCACATCATTATAATAACGCCGGCTTTTGAGTTTGACTACATAGTGGGTTGCAAAACCAAACAATGTGTTGGTGATGTCATTATTTACCTATATAAAATTGTGTATCTAGTACGTAATCAATATAGGAGCTGCACCCAAATCAGTAAGTATATTTCAATTTATAATAGTGGCATTTAACTAAATTGATTTTACACTCATTCATTAATTGCACTTCAAAACTAGGTAGCAAGCGAGTTGTTTTTTACAAAAAACACGTTCATTTTTTCGTTGAATATGACACTGTACACTTAAAATTAAGGACATGCTTAACCTTTTGAACGCCAATCACTTCTATACAAGTTCGAGATTTTCGTGCCCTCAGCGCCACTACTTGATTAGAAGTAATAAGAGTATAAAATAAATGTACGACTTCTACAAGACCTTTTGTTGTATTTTTATGAAAAAATACTCCGTTATAAGACATATTTTTAAGTTTTATCACACATATAAGTTCTTGTTTGTTTTATATTCAATAGAAACAAAAACGCCAGAAAATATTTTAGTGCCCCCAACGCCAATTACTTGGTATAAAGTAAGCCAGTGATGAGACACGATGAAGACCTCGCTATATTTCATCTCGTCGAAACGATCATAAATACTATTATTGCAAGAATACGACGTGAATAAATAATATTTTATAAATATTGTAAACTATAAACTACGTTTCATTCACCTTAATCGAGAATAAATAGGTTTTGTAATAATTGTCGATAGTGAAACACTGTTTGAAAAACCCATCCTTACAAAGTGGCTAGTTGTCAGTGCGCACAACGCCACGAACTTGTATAGAAGTAAATCTGTGACGTCATAAGCGGACGAGTTTCAAGGTCACAGTGACTTGGTGCATTTTAGTGTAGTGCAATGTTGACCACCTCGCGTTGGCGCACGTTAAAAATGACTGACAGTGATGACGAATTATTGCGACTTTTACAAGGTGTGGAGTCTGAAACAGATTTTTTTTTTAATATGAAGTAACAAGATACATTTGGAGACCAATATGGGATGTGACTTCTCAACACACGTCTAATAACTTTACAATTATTTTCTTTTAATTATGGGAAATATATCCAGGTTTTCATATTGATTTTTTTATGAAATAAATCAAAATATGAAAATAATTAATCAGTTTTTATTTAGCTTCGTAAATTGGTGAATAAACATTAATTTCAACTTATAATATTATTTGTCGATAAGTCGTTAATCCCATCCCTACGTTTTACTATAGATACGTTATACATTTGTAGCGTGGCGCTGGACGACACATCGCGTATTATATCGATGGGCGTCGAAAAGGTTAAGAAGTTTTAAAAATGGGTACCTACTTAGTTACTTTTTTAAAGGTTTGATGTAGGTAGGTACACACATAATAACGTAATGTAACTTGTTTGTTTATCTAATTGGATCTCAAATACCTATTTATATACCTACTTCTGCGGAGGCCTGGTTTTATCCTCCAATTCTACTGGAAATGAAACACTGTCTTATTTGCTAGGATATAATTTACTTTTCTTCAATTTTTTATTATAAGTTTTGCCTGCAACATATATACAAAAAGAAACTGTATAATTTCCTTTTTACAATTTTTCAAGATATTAATTTTATTGGCTGCAAATGACTGTTTTTATTCAGACAAACACACAATGCAATGAAGTAATAGACTTCATTTACGCTTAAAGTTTCATTCATTTATTATTATTTATAAAATATATAATAATGCATTTAATCGAAAGTTTTTGACATGTGAGAAAATACCATAATTATTTCCAATAACATGAAGTCTACAATTAGAAAGTTTAATATTTTTGTCCAAAAACATGTGTCGACGACTGTACCCCATTTTACGTTAGTATGTAGAAGTTTACAATCAAATTTAATGGTTTTCTAGGTCAAAAGTCAAGCAAAAATTGGACTGATATTGGGCACTATTTCAAGCACAATTTTTTGAGACGTAAATTGTACCTATAGCTCGTTCGATACTCACTGAACGAAGCCTATAACTCCGAAGTTATTCGAGCACTGTTTTTTCTTTTTGGGCACCGTTTGGCAGTATTTGGGAACTATTTTTTGAAGTATGAATTATGTTTGAAGCGTATACAGATTCTCCGGACGGAGGTGAGTATGCTGGGCGAAACCTTCGTCCAGCATACTCATCGAACTATGGCTATAACTTCGCAAGTACAAGAGCACTATTTTTTTCCTTTGGGCACTATTTAGCACTATTTCAGAACAGTTTTTTGACATTCATGAAATATCAGGATTCCATGGTGAGTATGCTGGACGAAGGGACACGCGGTGGCCGCTCCAAAGGTCAAAATATATATATCTATTATGTTAAAATATATGTTATAATAATCTATGTATTAAAAATGATGACTCAGAAATATGCGTCACTCAGTAAAGAACCAAACACCTGTATAATGTTATACCATAAACATAAGTCAACGCAAAACGTATGAAAAACAAAAATATTTTAATAAAACAGCATTCTGTCTCGTTCGCTCTAATTACTTACGTACAGAGAGCGAAAGGGACGAAACATAAGTTAAATATTTTTGTTTAATAAATTGACACTTTATTGGATTCAGTAAGATTGTTTTTATGTTTCTATGAGACTATCTTTTTCTCACTCACTACTTGCATATAGAGAGTAAAAGAGACAACACATGAGTTAAACACTCGTATTTAGTTAACACGGTACAGTTAAGTTGACTTACGTAACGGCGAAGTTAAAAGCTTTAGTTATAACATGCAAACGGTCAAAGTTAATCACTCGTGCGTTAGTGTTAGTAATAGGAACATAATTAGTTATAACTAAAGTAGACTTCACTGATAAATAACGGTTACAGGTTAACTTAAGAATTATCTGTATCATTCATATATCAGTTAATTTAAATTCATCAGTTAGGCCTAACTAGTTATACAAGATGATTTAATTACTGTCAAATGTATATTAGGTTATTTAATATCAAGATGTATTTTATTAAATTTTATAATAATACCAATCATGTTGTTTTACTATAGTAACTTTACCAATCTAAATTGTTACAATTCTTATTATATTTAAGACATTGTGTACGATTTGAAATAAATTTGTCAATTAAGATACCTAATACGTAGACAACATTTGGACAGTAATAAAACATCACCTTATACACAAACTGCGCGAGTGGAAGTCATACTGACCTTTCGTCCGGTCGGCGTGCGCGCGCTCCGAGTTCAGGAAGTCGGTGGTGTCCACTACAATAGGAAGGTACACAATACACATGCAGGAAAGACTAACGCTTGTCATTACAGAGGAGGGCTCAAATGGTTGCAGTAGGATCGAGTTGTTATGTCATTAAATTGTACACAAATCATAGTTAATAAGAGAAGTCCCGACTATTCAGCACTATTTATAGTCGGCGACTAGTCAGTTTTTTGCGACCGAGTAGTCGGCTATTGGATAAAACTTATAGACATTTTTTTAGAGAAGTAGAGTGTTAGAATCATGGTGTCAACTAACCTATTACTACTAGGAATTCTAACAGTGAGAATTTAAAGAATTTTTTAATGTAACCATTTCAGCCCTGCAGAAAAACGAAACCTATTAACACTTTATTCAAGCGATTTCGACATCTATTTCGTGGGCAATAAGGATGGAATTGACAGCAAGATGACAATTATCGTATTTACAATACTAGCCCCCTTACCATGAACTCTTAAAGCAGGACACCGATGTGAAAGCCATACGCCGCTACGTGCAGTGTAATGCTATAACAGTACATGGTAAGGGGGCTGTATACTGCAGCTATGTTGTGTCTTATGGCTAAAGCAATAGATGTCAAAGTCGTTTGAGTAAACTGTGAATGTAGGATTACCAAATGTTTTCAAAATGTAGTATAGTCAATGTGAAAATGAATATGTCTGTTTGTTATGTAGAAAGGAGGAAAATGATGAACCGATTCTGATAACATTTGAACTAAAACAGTATTCCTGTATAAAAATAATTGATAGATGTGTGCAGTAGCTAACAACTAAGGTATAACCAATCAAAGATGCAGGTTCAATTCCCACTCCAAAAAAATGCACATGACATTGTCAAATCCATAGATTTTATACCCAAATCTCACATGCACATACCTTGAAATTTTTGCATGCAACAATATCGAACCTGCGACCGTTCACTTAATTAACTACTGCACTGAACTAATAGAATATCTAATTTTGAAGAATACAAGATAAACATTATTTGGAAAAACAGGCAAAACCGGGCCAAAAAGTATGCTAAGCATGCCTTAAAGAAGAAATCTATAAAATTCAAACTAGTAATATTCATGAAATTTTATGTTATTTTGTCTCCAGCGGAAAACTTTCAAAAGGCTGCCAGACCCCAAAGTAGGTACCGGACCGAGTAGTGAAGGAATTGGGTAGTAGACACCACCAATCAATTGACATACTTTTATAGATTTTGTATGGTGATAGAATGCCGCCTGTAGGCCTCTGACATGGAGACACACACACCGTTGAACAATCTCTCAGGTGTGCCGGTTTCCTCACGATGTTTTTCTTCACCGTTTTAGCAACTGATAACTAATTGTAATACGCACATGAATTCGAAAACACATTGGTGCGTGCTGAAGTTTGGACTTGCGATCTTTGACTTGGCAGTCTAACGGTACCACCCGGCTTTGTGACGTCACTATTACCAACACTATTTTAATGATTTCAAAGCGAGTAAAAAATCCATACAGTTAACTGAAAATCGGGTTTCCAGAGCTAAGATCAAGCATTTTAAAGAGGTAAAGCTTTCTCTTCCTTCTCTATGTTTGATTAATGGTGTCAAGTACCCAATTGACTTCACTGAGTGGTCACTACCTGCACGAACAAGAGGGGTCCTGGGACCTATTTAAAAGACCTACTTCGGGGTCCTCATGCAACGCCTGTCGGGCACATCCTTACGTATCAGATCATGTATTTTTTGTGTGTGCTCTGTGTTCGTGTGTGTGTTTGTGTGTGTGTGTGTGTGTGTGTGTGTGTGTACTCACCATCGCTGAGCACGACCTCCGGCTGGCTGCGTACGGGCGCCTGCTTTGTCTCTATTCTTAGAACGCGGTGCTCTGGAAATTAACATACATCATCATGAATTATAGAGAATAGAGTCTGTGTAACATGGTCGTGTAACATGAGTCTGTGTAACACGGTCGTGTGGCATGTGGGTGTGAGTGTAACGCGTCTTACCGTCGCGGGACTCCTCCTCGGTCTCGGAGGGGGCGCTGGCGGGGGAGGTGACCTGCGCCGCGCTGATGGCCTCCGACTCCGACAGGTCCGTGTCGTCTGTGGGCACGGGAGGGGGGAATTAGCGCCGTGTGCACTGTTAGCTAACTATGGCACTTCACATAGGGCGGCTCACGATATCATGCTTTCTTGTAAAGGTACCTAACTGGTACTTTAAGTACCAAATACGACAAAAATTAAACTGTTACTACTACTCTTAAATCGTTTACACTTTTACACAAAAGGTATTTTATAAATAGGATTTCAGGTAGACACAATACATATTTGTTGACTATGGTATGGTATATTTAGTACCACATGTAAATACTATTGAGGCTAATCGTAATCCATGAACTTAATTTAAAAATACTTTTTTAAAACCTCTAATCAGTGCTCATAGCCATGTGGTACTTTACGATAAGTAAGTCACGCGGTACTTTAAGTACCGCTAGTCGTGTATAATATCGTGTACGTACAGTCGGAGCGCTGCTTGCGCTCGACGGTGCGCTTGTACTCGTCGATCTCGTTGTCGGTGACGTGGTCGAAGGGGTTGCGCGCGTAGGGCGCGCTGTACACGGTGGCGTTGTGCTGGTAGCCGCGCTGGATGATGCCCTTCGAGGCCGCGCCCATCAGCACCTGGGTATTATGGTACTAAAATTACAACTACCATTATTATTATTATACACAAACATTACACATGTACTTATTTTCTTTGATAAAAAAACCTCAACAAATGTATACAACATGTACATTGTACATTATAAAATAAAATACTTTGCCTTTGAACATATTTTAATAAATATTTTTTAGCTCTATAGTAATAGAGTTGATAATCGTTTGGTCCGTCTGCAGCCGCGTGTGCGGTGTACTCACCACGTGGTCCCCGGTGTGCGTGTTGACGGCGTCCTCCCCGAGCAGCTTGCTGGCCTCGTCCCACGTGACCCCCTCCAGGATGTGCGACTGCGGGCCGGCGCTGATCTTGTCCGCGCGCCGATTCTCCTTGATCTACACCACGAGAACTACACTTAGTACCGCCACACATGGTATACCATCACCTGTTATGTATCCCCAATAAAAAAAACAATGTCGCCCCACACTCGGAACTTGCCCTGTATCGTGGGTGCGTTTCACAAACCTAGCACTCGCCCACTCGGGACAAACACCTGCGGATCTCACAAATGTTTGTCCTGTTCGGGAATCGAACCCGCAATCGTTACGCTACTCCGCCAAATATTTAGGGCACGCCAATTATTAACTAAAATGGCTTCATTAAAAAGGTTTCATTAAAATTTTATTAACAGATAATGATTCGTTGATCCATAAAACTGGCCATATTGTCCTAGCATATCTACATATTCTTTCGTATCCACACTATTATAACCTACATATCAACACCACTGACTTCTTACCATGTTCTTCCAAAACCTGTGAGGTACCTAGATATCGTAGTTACCGACAATACCACCATTATGTACCCACAGGTGCATTACTATGAGGTAGCATTGCAGGTTATACTCCATAGTGAAGGCGAGACGGCGCACTACACTGTACATAGCGGTGTCTCGCTTCTACAACGGAATAAGACCTGCGATGCAAATTCATAATAACCCGTGGTACTAATAGTGTCTAAAGTGGTAGGCAGAGATGTATAGTACATTTCGTCAGTGACGTTATATAGGTGCCAATGTAATAAGGGGTTATTAACCGGGCATAAATTCGAACTCCGCGCTGCTGAGAAATGAAGGAAGAACCCAGTTACACTTCGCCCGACCTGGGATTCGAACCCAGGACTAGGCCAACGAGGCAGTGGTCCTAATTTGACTGGTCTTAGTACAATCGATGGTTAACGTTGTGGAAGCGAGACGCCGCTTCACACTGCACGTAGCGGTGTCTCGCTTCCACATTGTAAACTGCCCTGCTTTAAGAGTTCATGGTGAGGGGGCTGCACCCATACTTACCCATATCAGTCAGACCTCCTTTCCCTTCCTCTACATGTCTCTCTACCGCCATATGCCACCCAAATACTTTTTTTTTAGATAATCTCAATGACTTTGGTCAGTCTAGGTAACCGCCATATTAGGCCACATACACAGTACGATAAATCGTTTCGACACATCGTAACCGTTCACCGCAAGGAGCTATATACTAACGCTCTATCGTTACGATATTCCTGACTGCATAGTTTTTTTTGCATTAACATACATTAGCGATTTGTCGTTACGATTGATCTGAAGCGACAGATCGCACCGTATTGAAACCCTTCACCATTAATATCATAAACAAGCGTTGACTAGTCTCAAACAACCAGTCTAATCAAGTACTAATCGTTGAACCTCATACTCTACTCACCTCCTATCCCAGTAAAGGGTAACATGACTGCTGTTACTGAGATTCATGAAACTAATATTTAATCTGTCTTCTATAGATACAGTATATTAAGAAAACCCTGTCCGATCACATAGGAGGTTGTTCAGTATTCGCCTAAGAACAACTTTTACTATGGGGCCAACTCTGAGAACGAGAAAAATCAGCTCTTTCATACATTGATGTACACTTGACTCCACATAATGTATGGAACAGCTGTTTGTTTTCTGGATTGCAGGGATGGACCCATTGTATAACTTGTTCATAGTCGAATACTGAGCAATCTTTATTTTGATCCGATAGTTTTCGGAACACACTGTATTATAGGTTGCCAAAATAACCTCTCTATGTCTGTTATATTACTACTAAACCACTCAATCGATTTTGATGAAATTCAATAATTGTAAACTTAATTACGTTTTATGACAGGAAAGTCGTAGAAAAAATGTCTCACCCACTAAATACCAGTAACCACAATATTTTTACTTCCTTCTCTGTCACACAATCTGTCAAGTCACGGCGACCAATCACAAACATGGCCTCACCTGCTGCTGCAGCGCCTTGAACTCCTTGGGGTTGGTGTTCTTGGGCACGAACTGGAGCGTGTCGATCTTCACCGGCGTGCTGGAGTGCGCGGGCGAGCCGTCCTGGACCCACTGAGGTCCGACCACCCGTTACCATGACAACCAGCGGATGTTACCAGGTCCAGCCATTTTATATCCATTCGTAGTGAATGTATTTGTTTTACGATCATTGATCATATTTGATATTTGTAAAGTGTTTTTGTGGTTCCCATATCGTCGGAGTCGGTTTTCCATTTTCATGATAGAAAAAAAGAGAAAAAAAGTAAATTAGTAAAAACGTTGCCAGCATGTCGAGCGGTGTGTCAGTGGGTATCGTTGGTAAACATTGGTTAACAATGATATTCACTGAGATCCGCTTAAAGGGGTTAGTAAGAGGACGTGGTAAGGTGGCATATATTGTATAAACGATAAAATAAAGAGTTTGTGCGAAAAATGTGAAGAAAAAATAGAAAAAAACGGCTCAAATTTCATTTTTTTTTCTCAAATCCTGGTAACATCGAGCATGTACAGTACTTAACGCATTTGAGGCATAAGCAGACATCCAGATCACTTCCCATGCAAAGTTAACTTCAAGCCATACATTTTGA
Source organism: Abrostola triplasia (assembly GCA_946251915.1). Taxonomy (NCBI): domain Eukaryota; kingdom Metazoa; phylum Arthropoda; class Insecta; order Lepidoptera; family Noctuidae; genus Abrostola; species Abrostola triplasia. The sequence goes on along the minus strand of OX276448.1, from coordinate 6,227,649 downwards.
CAAGCATTTTGAAAATGAGTTAAATTCTGCTTATACCGGAAGGGGCAAGCTAGTTGAAATAACGTCAAAAAGGAATATTCGTACGACAAGGGACGGAATTATTGATTTTATAAGCCTCAAGTGTGAAGGAAATTTAAATACAACAAGTCATTCTCTATTATATAGGTAAAATATGGCGGATTCTCGATAATCTAAATTTACAATTACTTAGAACAAAAAATAACAGCTGAATACAGTATTTTCTACATGACCAATAATAATAATAATTAAGAATTCCTTAGTAATGTTAAAAAATATATAATTTACGGACATTACAAACTTGGAAATGTAATTTTAAAACGAATGCCTTTCAATATGCAGCATTTTCTCCATAATATTCATTTCTTTACAAAAATAGAAAGTAATTACAATTAAGATAATCACTATCTCATGTATTTCAAATGTAATACCAAAATACACAATTTTAATATCACTTATAATTTTAAATCCATACTAAAAAACATAAAAAAATGTTCAAAAAAAATTGCACAAGGGTTCCCTTCTGTATGCAATCAAACCAAGGACAAGAACAGGAAGAAACAAGGTCGTGCAAGGAAAGGATCTAAACATGTGGCAACATTATCACCAATATCCAACCAAACACTGTACAAACTCGATGTCGTTCATTCGTTCATTCGACCAGGAGTGAATGAAATGCTGTTGTCTATTGATCCTAATATAATTAATATATTATTGTAGTGTTGTGACACCCCGCCGGTAATTTGGACTCAACACAGTTCCAGGTACCCGAAAATGTTAGAAAGCAGTTAGAGATGAAGAAAGGAAAGATGATGACGTGGTTCTATGACTTGGTCACGTGTGTGACTGTGTGTGTGGCAACTACATAGTGTATGACTTGAGACTATACTCCTAACAGCTTATAAATATTATTTATACAGAACATTTATTGGTATATGACATCACGCTTCTATTCCCCGCTGGGGTAGACAGAGGTGTACAGTACACGGTACATCCGCATGTCAACCAGTTATATTCTAAGTTCCAACGTATTAGTAGACAAGCCTTTTAATGATTTATAGGCTTTTTTTCCCCATAATTTCGTTTAGGCCGTGTGATGATCGATCTCTCCCTTTAATATAAAGAAACAAAGTAAAAAAATATATAGAGAACAAATTTTGTAATTACATATTTAAGTTCAAATGAAAACCGTTTTTAAGTTTTGTATTAATAATACAGGAACTACCCCTACAATGTAACTGACTGACCGATCTCAATGATCTGTAATCACGGTCTAGTTACTAATAATAATAATGTTATCCTAACTGAACTTCAGTCACGGCGGCCTGTCTCAGCAGAGTCTAGCCAACTACGAAGATATTATAGTCCTCAAGTACAAACACAGGTGCACTCCCTATTCCCTCACTCTCATAGTCCAGGACGGTGAGACACGACCGGAGAGAGATCAGGTGCAAGACCAACGGCTTGACGTGCCTTCTGAAGTACGGTCTAGTAACTATTATAAATGCAAACTCTGTTTATTTATTACCTCACCAAGACTAAACCAGTGAACCGATAGCCATAAAATTTGGCATAGAGATAGCTTAAACATTAAGAAAGGTCATGAGCATGAACATTTTTATCCCAAACACTCACAGAACGCTACAAATAAAGAAAACTTACGGATGTAACCAGTAAAAGATGAAGCCTACATAAACCTTTCAAAAAGTCCTATTAATAGGTGAGAACACAACACAGCGACAATCATAGAATCACGTCAAAATAATAATAATAAAGTATTGAATTAAAAAAATATCGTCGAAATTACCTCTTCGTTGTTAGCGTCCACCCACTGCAACACATTATTATATTAGTAACAAAAAAACACACGGAAATATCATAAGTACCACTATAATGGTACTTTTATGAAAAGTACCATTATACAAGGTACCAATAATTAATTATATAGTCATAAATAGCCAAAAGCATTTCATTGAGTGAGTTGCGTGAGAAATAGATTGGTTATTTTTAATTATAATTTTTAATTGATTTTAACATATTTATGAAGCACAGTAATATAATGAAGCTTGTTTCACTCTGTCCCGTGCAGCAAAAACTTTTAATTTTCATAAAAATCAATAAATATTTTTTCTTACTTGTTTTTTTCTCTTTTTGTCAAAAGTAAATTTACTTAAGACAGAAAGAGAGAAAGCTATAAGTAACTATTTACTTGCAAGGACTTTGATAATTAAAAATATTAGTAAAAGTTTCTGCCTACCAAACGAGGACATGAAAAACCTCAAATTTCACACATTAGCAAGCATGTATTACAGAAATATGAACGTATTAAATATATTAATATCTGAATAAAATATACTCTTATATAATATCTAGAATCTTCGATGATTTTCATTCGTAAATAAAAAATTTAAACAGAAATTGTTTTTGAGCCATTTTGAGCCTAAATAAATTGCCCAAGAAATTTGTGTTTAGATAAAACTTATATAAAACATCTATAGACTATTTCAAAGTTGGTTAACATTGATTATTTTCATATAGCAACATCTATTAGATTGTTTATCATTTAAAATTATACATACAAAATGAAAATATCATATAAAGGCCACTACCAAACCCGAGTAAAAATATAAAAAATATTTAAAAAAAGGTAAAAATTAAAAAGTTTGTTAATAATAAAAGATATTGGAATGTCCTACGTTATCCTGAAGGTTGGTTAACATACTAAAGTGATAATTATGTAGCTAATACAACTTTTGGTTAGTGTAATGTACTAACTAATATAACATCCACTGAGGCACGTCACAGATGAGGCCACTGCATGCCACGACAACTGACAACTCCCAACTAGTTGTTTATTTTAACTATCAAAATGTACAGTAACTGCTCTGACAGCAACTCTTATTGCTAGTAGCTTGTTTGGTGCAACCAGTGACCTATTTTATTTCAAATTGCTGACAAAGTTAACACAGCAACTGCAACGCGTCGAGCAACGACACACTCTCTTCGTCCCCCGCAGCATCATAGTTATAACCTGATTGGCATAGTGGCTAAGGGATTGGACTGATGCGCTACGGGTTACGAGTTCTATTCCCGCACGAGATGAAAAGGACTTTCTTTTTGTGTTCTGCAGATGTTTGCGCTGTCTATGAAGTGCCTTACTGTGTGTTTATTCATCGACTAGTTTATAATCAGATAAACATGAGTTATAATATTATGTTATACTAGTTAGTACATATTTACTTAATATAATATTTGAGACTATTGTTGTGGTAATGATAACTATTATAATTATTATGATAACACAAATACTTAACCGACTTTGCAAATGGATTCAAATATTTTATTATGCGAATACGAGTTGTTTTTCTCAACTTTCATTTTAATTTTCTGATGAGTATTTACGATCTTTTTTAAAACCAATTTCTTGTCTCTCATGTAAAGAATTTTTAAATAATTTTAATCATATTTTACACAAAGATGATTGTCAATGTGGAGACCACAGACAATAGAATATTTTATACCACCCACAGTAAAAAAACAGTAACTAAGTATTCTATTATTTTCCAAATAAAATATAGTTAAGAACCTTGTCCAATATAAAAAAACCACAAACCATGTTACTAACATTTTGCAAAGTCGGTTAACTGTTCAAAACCTATCGTAATAGGGTGATGTCACCAATAACCAGCAATGAAAACACTTTGAAAATTAACCCACTGTCTTTAGCCATTTTTTTATCCGTGACGTCACTAGCTAGGTACGTACACTAAATATAAGCCTCTAGTGCATCAATAGACAAGATAGTCTAGTTAAAGAGAATATTGACTCGTGAATTTGATAATTCAAATCTATCTACTCTACGGTTAGTGTCGATTCGAAGTTTTCAAAGTAATTTTAAACTATCAGTAGCTTTTAGGAGCTGGAAATCGAATCCAACACCTCTCAGCTACTTAAACCAAACCAATAAATATAATCTAATATACATATACGATGATTTCTTTCAATAATTTCAGTACATACGACAAAAAAATAATTCAAACACAAATCAATTTTGACATTCGTGAGTGACATCACCCAAAACCCCTTGATTACAACGAGTGCGAGCAGGCACACGATATAGTGGCGTCCCTGTCTGCGCGCGCAACTCAACCGCTGTAGGGTGACGGCACCAGTTGTCCGACACTAGCGAGGATATGTACACAGGCAGCTAGTATAGTATGTATTATGTAGTGTGATAAAATAATCCATATTTTGCTAAATAGCAGGAAAGGACGGGCGCTTCCGGAGAAGTGTTTAAGATTAAAGTTAAACAAGATTTTATAAAAAAAAACCCGTCATATACTAATGTTCCGAATAACTCCTGCTATAACTTATCAATCATTATATACCTACCTACCTATGCTCTCCTACTAAGGTAGGCAAATTTTAGGCGTATACGCGTGACCAGAAATGAAAATGTATCTACGTCAAAGTTTAACATACTACACGTGTGTATGGGTGTGTGTGCGTATCCTCGCTAGTCCCCTCCGCTCCCCCTACGTCCCCCCTACTCGGCCTCGATGTGCAGGTATTGTACCTTGGTGATCTTCTTGGGGTCAGCGGTGCCGGTCTCCAGCACCTCGACCCGCTGGTACACGTTGGGCGAGTTCAGCCAGCGCGTGCGCTCGCCCGTCTTGCCCTGACCCTTCTTCCATAGCCTGGGGATTAACAAATGTCAGGCTTAAAAAACATAACATAACATCACGCCTGTATTACATGTAGTTGTGACTTCGATATTACAATTCGCCCAGTTATGTTATTAGTCTCGATGTAATAGGGTCTGAAATTGCCATTCATCATCATCATCAGCCGGAAGACGTCCACTGTTGAACAAAGCCCTCCCCCTTAGAACGCCACAATGAGCGACAGCTTGCTAATTGCATCCACCGGTTGCCTGCAATTCTGACGATATTAGGTCCACCTGGTGAGAGGCCTGCCAAAGCTGCGTTTGCATTTTTTGTCGGGATAAAAAACCTATCTGTTAATCCAGTGTATCAGCTACCTCCATTCCAAATTTTATAAAAAAGGGCCGTTTGAATGTGTAGAAGTAACGAACACATTTCCAAACTTTCGCTTTTAGTGTTAGCCTAGGACCATAGGAAGCGATTATATCCGAGTGTAATATGTGCGTGCTCACCCCTGCTTGTAGAGCTCCTCCTCCTCCAGCAGGTAGCCGAGCGAGGACACGGCGGGCGGCACCTCCACGTCGTTCTTGGGCCGCGGGACGTCGTTCTGTACACGGCAGGCAGACTCGTTACAAATTATTACAAAATAACCACAAATCTAATTTTACAGTTAACTGTTGACTAGTTTTTCATTTAGAGAAATAGTCTTAGAATTCTGTTTTCTTTAAACAAAACGTCGCCCCACTCGTTAACAATTTTTTCGTCCGTTCGGGTTTCGACCCCGCATTCCCTAACGCAGTAGTTCAATCAGTAAAGATAAAGATCGTTAATAGTGTCACTGTCAACTATAAATAAGCTGTAATGAGTGATGTGCGTGCGTTACCTTGACGAGCGGGTGCCTGTAGATGTACCCGGTGCGGAAGCCGGCGTTGTCCAGCATGCGCATGAGCGCCTCGAACTCCTCGCCGCCGACGCGCCACTTGGCCGTGTCGCCCGGCGGCTTGCGGGACGCCTCGTAGATCTGCAAGCGGGAGGCTCGTACCGTGACTCAGATACATACACTACGTTATATAATATACTGATTATTCTATCAAAATTATGACTTCATCTTATCGTATGGTTGATGAACAACGTGGTGTCAGAGTGTAAACCCTGCCTGTAGGCCTCACATGACACACCGTTGAATCAACAATCTCGGGTTTAACAAAATCAGGTTCTGAGAGAGTGAATAAGTAAGTGATTGAATGAGTGAATGAGTGAGTGAATGAGTGAGTGAATGAGTGAGTGAGAGTGAGTGAGTGAGTGAGCGAGTGAATGAGTAAGTGAATGATTGAGTAAGTGAGTGAATGAGAGAGTGAGTGAATGAGTGAGTGAGTGAGAGTGAGCGAGTGTGTGAGTGTGTGTGTACCTGTCGGCGCGTGTCGTCGTCCAGCAGCGCCAGCTCGTCGCGCGGCACGGCGGCCAGGCGCAGCTGCACCTCGGCGGCGGCGGTGAGGTTGCGCGCCTGGCTGAAGGCCTCCTCCAGCGTGGCGCCGCAGCACAGCGCGCCCGCGCCCGACAGCACCAGCACGGTGGCGTGCGGGCCCAGCGCGCGGACCAGCTTGTCGCGCTCCGCGTTGTCCAGCAGCCCTGCGGTGCGACACACTCGTTACATGCGGCAGGGACTACAACACTCATACATCGGTGTAGTCTATTTATGTTTCAGAAGATGAGTATACTCTATAAAATTAAACCCAAAACCTTGAGGAACAAATCTGATCTAATGCAATAAAGACAAACTATTTAAATAATAGCTAAATAAATGAATTTTATACAGTGATAACATGTTAAAATCACTCTATATATGATTGATGAGACAAAGGAGCTACATCACGCGTTGATGTCTTTTCACTATTCCCATAAGGAGGATAAAACTGTTTGTGTGTGTGTGTAAGTGAATATGTGTGTGTTGTTGAGTACGAATGTTATGTGAGTGGTGTGTTACCGTGCGGCGGCTGGTGGTAGGCCACCTCCCCGAGCAGCGCGGCCTCGCGGCACAGCGGCAGCAGCCCGCGCCGCGTGGCCGACAGCGCCAGCGCGGCCGAGGAGCGCACGTGCAGCACGCAGCGCACGTCCGGCCGCGCCGCGTGCACCGCCGCGTGCAGCGAGAAGCCTGGGGGGGGAGCGTGTTATGCTATACATATTCCAAGCAACCGAAGACGTGTCCCAGGCTTGAGGATCGCAGTATTGGTGGTGAAGTTACAGAAGACGCTGTTGCCCATCTTCTGGATTTTCCCTTAGTCGCCCCTTACGACACCCACGGGAGGAAAAGGGGTGGTCAATTCTAGGCCGGATACCACTCGGGCATCCACGATATATCTCTCTAATTCCTCCACCTACCTTCCACGTTGACGGGGAAGTTGGTAGTTCCCTGGTCCTGCACGACCCCCTGCATGTCGACCTTGACGAGCGAGGAGGCGGTGACCTCGTGCGGCAGCAGGCCGCGCGGCGTGGTCAGCACCTGCTCCACCGCCGTGTTGAGCCGCGCCGTGATCTGCCCGTGGTTACCCGCTGAGGGAGATGGAATTATAGAGATAATTAGAACTTATGCTGATGAAGAATTAATATAATATGCCAGACTTATTCTGCATATCTATTCAAATAATTAAAATTGACGTATATAATTAGTTTTTTTGTGTGTCTGTTTTGTCCAATGAATGAAATGACTAATCTACGAAACAGCTGGACCGATTTTGATGGAAGTTAAAAGTTAAGTCTACTTAAAATTTTTAAGATATTTAAGGTTCTATAAGGGGGAAAAGTAAAACGGGGATGAAGTTATTGTTCTTCTTTTTTAAGACCATCATTATCAATGGCCAAAACAAAAAGTCGCAGGACCCTAGGAATGTGTCCTGGGTCGTAGGTCAAAATGAAATATGACATACACAAACACCTAAACTCGGGACAAACATCTCCGGAACGCAGTAATTTATGTCCCGCGTGGGAATCGAACCCTTAGCGCAGCAGTCCAATCACTTGGGTAGCGCACCAATCAAGTCATCTCATCACCGGGAATTAATGATGATATAGGGTTATATGTATAAGTATAGTATAGTATGCCCCTCACTCTGCGTCCACCCGAACAGGTCGACCAGGCGGTACACGGCGGCCAGCTTGCAGCGCAGGATCTTCTCGCCCTTCTCGTAGCCCACGCCCTCGATGCCGCGGATGTCGTTGATGGGCAGCACGCACGCGGGGCCCTGGGGGAAGGGGTGGCGGACATGTTAATACTAGACTTATGCATTTCATATTGTAATGCTAAATAAATTATTATCCTACAATATATCCTATTATACCATCAAATTAAGTTTTAGAACATAATATCAACTTCGAGGAAGTTAAGCTATAAGCCTAGTCATCAATTATTTATTAATTTAAGAACGGTCACCCATCCAAAGGTAGACCGCGGCACGCTGGTTAACTTCGAAGATCGACTAAGTTCAAATTCCTCTAGAACAACAGTCTTGTCGAAGTCATTGGACTTATTGAGGAACGGTCTTCTATCCAAAACCCGACCTCGACATGCTCTTCTTCACCTAAAAGACCTTTTAAGTTACAAGTTCCTCTACACTCAGGAGTCTAAGCCCCCAGTTCCCTTCAGCCACTGACCCTGAGGCTGCCGGTGTGCAGGCGGCCGCCGACCATCTCGCGGATCCTCTGCAGCAGCGGCGCGTCGCTGCCCTCGTGCATCTGCTGGTCCAGCACGCGCTCCAGCTCCTCGCGGAACAGCTTCGACGACATCAGCGCCTCCACGCGCTTGCGCCGCTCCATCTCGCGGACATCCTAGAGAAAAGTATAAAATTTAAATCACTGGTAATCTTAACATCCAAGGCAGTGCTATGCCAAAAAGTACAGATACGTCATATTCTAACAAGAGGAACGAAAATAGTCTTCCGAACTGCACTAGTCTTATGTCAAATCGGACAACAAATTGTCCTGCCCAAGACTACAATCGTCCGCTTTTCGAGTATTCAATATGAACGCGCTAGTAACTAAACTTTTTTGAAATATCATTGTCTCAAGGCATTTGGAAGTAACGTTGTAACGTTAAATTTTTATGACAGTGTGATAGTTATTGTTATTTCAGTGATAGCATTGGTCATGGCACTGGCGTTGCCATTGCTGGTGATAGTGTTAATAATGAGCATAGGGTTCGGAGATCATGTTGGATATGTTGTTAGTGTTGGTACCAACAGTGTTTGTAATACAGGCGAGATTTGTTGGCAACAGTGTTGGTCTTGGCGATTGTGTTGTTAATGTTGGTGACATTGTTGGCCCTAGGGCTGGTACTCACGGCGTCGATGTCGGCGGGCCGCTGCTTCATGCGCTCCTCCTCCTCCTCGTTGAGGGTCCCCGTGCCGTTGGCCAGCGGCTCCGTGTCTGTGTCGGCCATCGTGGGCGGCACGCTCGTGGCTTCTGCAACGGATGGCACATACATAAGTACTGGACGTATTTTATAATAGCGACTTACTTTATCTATATATATATATTATATATACATATATAACAATATTGGATGCCTACTAACATAGTACACGCAAACGTTTGTGAAGATTCATGGATGTTTATTTGGAATAAAGTTTACAGTTATACTTTTGAATACAACTCCTGGATGCAAAATTCGTATACAGGAGTTTATAAAACCGTAATTAAACTTATCAAAATGTAAATTAGGTTACAGGGTAACCCTAAACACAATACGATAATGTCTAGCAATAATAGATCTAGATTGTAGAGGGAAGCCAGCGAGGCGCAGCGGGCGGCGACGGTATTACAGCCTATTGTGGCCTATTGGGTCCTATTGAGTGCACCTACATAGGTGACTCACACTGGGAGACCAGTGGGCTGGTACAAACATTGAATTAGAGTTTATATGCAACAGATAAACGGCATCTAAATATATCAATGTCTAGTATCAGAAATGATTAGACTAGCCAACTACGCAGGAGATATAGTGTACAAGTATGCGCGCAGGTGCACTCCCTATTCCCTCACTCTTCCAATAGGACGGCAAACAGACACGACTGGAGAGGTCAGGCGCAGAACCCTAATGGCTTAACGGTTTACAAAAGCAGAGTTGTCTCGACATGTGAAACGGTCACCCATCACAAAACTGACCGCAGCACTGATTGCAGCTAGGCGTTGAGTATAAATCGCATGCTATGGTGCTGTGTGGCTATATTAGCCACCACTATCACAGACCTTACCAAACCTGCCTACCTCGTAACCTCAAAAAAGCCGTCCAACTCAATCATAAATCAATGCACAGCGCGTTATAGCTGTCAGTGAAAATCAAACATGGCGGCCGGTCGTTGACCCCGCGGTGACCGCCGATACTTATCTGACGAACTATCAAGTTATGACTAAGCAAGACTTGAAGATGTCATTTGTACTGCTAACAAACTAAATACATATGCTTCCAACTTTGTATAATTATTTAGAAAAAGGTATAGAATATACTAAACTGGATATCCAAGAATATTTCAAGACCAAAATTAGCCAAATCGGTCTAGCCGTTTTCGAGTTTTAGCGAGACTAACAAACAGCAATATAATTTTATATAATACATAGATAAACAACTACAGGCGCTTATTGTATAACGTCATGATGCTAGTAGCACAGTTCATAATTGTAATTCGTATGGAGAAGAACCGGCAAGAAACTCCAACGGTTACTCTTTTAAACAAAATATGGTACAGTGGTTGAAGACCCTTATCTTCACCTTTACTTTCGTAGGTCCTCTGCCTCTGCCCAGTTTTCGGGCAATTTATTTTATATAATTGATTCCAGGTCTTCTTCAATATTGTAAATGTGACCACAATATAAAGAATAGTGATAGCTAGTAGTTTTAATTGCACCGTGGGTTTTTGGCCCAATTTGTTATTTTTTTCCCTTCTATCACTATTAGTTTGCTTTGTTGTCGCATAATGAAACTATGTAAATTTACAAATTTGTACCATCATTTTTTTTTTAAATGAGTAACCTCTGGAGTTTCTTGCCGGTTCTTCTCCATTGGAATGACATTTTGGAACCGTGCAACTAGCATCCTAACGTTTCATAGGCGCCTGTAATAGGTTTATATGAAATAAAAACATTTTGAATTTGAATTTGAAAAAGTAACAATATTCGCTCCAATCTCTTCAAGGTTGTATCTAACATACGTTATTTCGACCATAAATTCGACCAACGTAGTTCCGCACTCGGCATCTACCTACCTAGCGACTACCACACTATCATTATATGGGCCGTAATTATAGAGGACCGGCTAGTCGGACTGTCGGACGGACAGACAAAAACTAACGCCCACTTAGTGTGGCCAATTTAACAAGTTTGGAACTTAAAACACAGTTCTACTGTAGTATGTAATACCAGCAGGCCTCCCACCAGGTGGACCGAAGATATCGTCATGCTGCGACCGGTGGATGCTAATGGCAAGTTGTCGTTCATTGTGGCGTTCTAAGGGGGAGGCCTTTGTTTAACAGCGGACGTGTTCCGGCTGATGATGATATACATAACACCACGCCTGTATTCCCCGACGGCGTAGGCAGAGGTGCACATATAGTACATCCACATGGTAGTTATTAGGTTCCAATGTAATAGGAGCGAGTCTATTACCATCAACTGGACAAAAATCCAGGATCCGTGCTACTACAAAAAATTACCTAATAGAAAAACCCAAAAACACTTCGCCTGACCCGAGATTCGAACCACCCTCATGCACATGCACGACCACTAGAGCAACATACAGTCTATGTATAATCTAAATAGTACATGTATCTGTGTTCTGGTGTCCAGTCAGTGGTTCCGTCGATCGATAGCCGATAGCCGGCATGTGGGCCACGCGGGGCTTCTCAGACGCGGTCACGGCCGGCCGGCACTGCATGCAGGGGTTCGAATCCAGTCGTTATGCAACTGGTTTGATGTTATAATATCAGAGATGTTCAGAAGTCAGGTTACGAGTACCCTAAGTAAACGAGCGTGTATCTACCTCTATACTATTAATACGAATTTCGACGACCTGGTTGGTGCAGTGGCTACGTGATTGGACTGCTGCTAAGGGTTGCGGTTGGGTTCGACTTCCGGCAATGGGCAAAAATGTGTGCGAACTGGGTGTTTGTGTATGTGATATTTCATGTTCGTGAAACGCACCCACGATACAGGAGATACAGCTTGTGTAGGGCGACGTTTATGTAAAAATAGTGTGATAGACCTTCAGGGCGGACATAGGCTTCGACATAGGCCCACAAAATGCCCGAAATGATTTCAGACTGACGAAGTGCAGGTAATTAGTGTAGAATATGATAAGAGTGAATGTCATGTCACAATTGTAGTCAAAGGAAATCCGTGTTTTCTGCCTACCCTCTGTCAAACAAGATGTTACGTACAACACGATATCCCGTCGACGGAAGAGAACAGTATTCCCGTCCGCCCCACCACGGACGTAGTAAGTAAATAGCAATAATAATAATAATAATAATAATAATCGTTTATTTCAGGCAATATAAAACAATGCTAAACAAAGCTTACAGAGGCCCATATTATATATACCTTACAGACTAACATACATACAAAAATATAAACTTATAACTAAGTCACGTTTTCGCGACGTATAACGCACGTTCTGTGACAATCGGAGGACGCCGGCGGCCGCGGAATTTCCTAAATACAACCCCTTTCGGCCACAGCTCCTCTTTCAAAATCGCCGATAGTCGATCGGTCGGGACGCGTACAACAAACGAGTTGAAGTTAACTGTGTTGCGCGATTCCAACTTCTCGACTAAAAACCGGAGCTTCGTTTGCTTCTCCAAGTACTCCATCACGTCGGAGGCCTTCGTGGTGAAGTGGAGACGGGACACATACACATGCGCCACAGGCACAGCGGGGGGCAGCATATGTTCTGACGGTGCGGTGCCACACAAGTTGTGACAAAGAGGCCTTTTCTTCTTTCTCTCGACCTTAGTAAAGCCCTCTTCATCCTGCTGTCGTGGTAGCGCCGCACTAGGAAGGCGTGCGTTGCGGGTGCTCCCGGTAGCCTTCTCGGTCCTCAATATATTGCTCGCTTTGGGTGGCTGGCGGGCAGCAGCCGCGGCGTAGTGACGTTGAGGCGTTGAGGTCACGACGACAGGCGACACCTCCGCGGGGGGAGGCGCGGGGGGAGGCGCGGGGCGGGGCGCAGGCGACGGCTGTGTCTCAGGTGTCGAGCTCATGAAACTTGCTGACACGGCTTTGCATGCGCCTCGACGCGTGTTGATGTTGTTGACCTCCGGTGAACTACTTACGGCCAGCGAATTTCGCAATGATGTTACTTCGGCACGTAGCTCACTAATGGTGTCTTGCGAAGCCTCCAACTTCAACACTACCTCCGCCAGGCTGGCTTTCAGGGTTGTGATGTCCTTGAGCAACCTGGTCACATCTACGTGATCGAATGTCACTGGCGGCAACTTGTTCAAGTTTTTCGCCACAAACGACGGCACGTCATCAGGATCCGTTGTCTTCAGAAGATTGATGGTGTCCTGAAGACTCTTCTCACCCTTGTCGTCCTTACGGCGGGATGGCATTCTGTCGATCTGTCCGACCGACTTGTACAGCAGAGTTTTCGCAACTAATATCTCCTCTGCATTAAAATTGGACTTGCAGATCTGGATGATAGTGATCTCGTCCATGGTGTCGATGGCGTGTTGTAAGAACGCCAACACTTCATTAGCTATGAGTTGCTCGGAACTCAAAGCCATTGTATCGTGCGCGGCCTATGCCGCACAAATCGCGAATATAATTAAATTTATATTTATTATTATATTCGTATGCAGTGGGCGCGTCCTTTACTGACCGCGCTCCGCACCGCACCACTCTCAATTAAGCCATAACAACCGGAATCATCTCTCTAAGATAAACAGTATCACCTTACGGCGCCATCAATAACGCATAATACTTATTAACTGTCAAACACTGGCCAAACAGACGCCGCCGCCATAAAAGATGTAAACAAAAAAAGAAATTGGTGAAAATTTTAAATTTGGAACTGGCGGAAGCGCATTCCGCGCTCGCACGCCGGCTATATCGGTCGTGTCTAATGTTGGCAACATAATATAGCGCCTGTATTCCCCGAGGGGGTAACCAGGGGAGTATTTACATACATAAAGTCACGCCTGTTTCCCAGAAGTGTAGGCAGAGACCACGGATTCCCATTTGCTACGATCCCGGTTTACTTCTTTCGCCTCATTCAATCGCATCACATTCCTCATAAACGCTCGTCGGTTAAGGCTGTAATTAAGGGTACTCCTCACAGGTGTTTTAAACGCTAAATTTCTCCAGTTATGTAATAGGGGCCACCTGGCCATCAACCGGGCACAAATCTAGACTCCGTGCTGCCACTGAGAATTACCTAATAAACCCAATAACACTGCCCGACGCAAGAATCGAATCTCTAACTTCGCGCACATTCCACCAACTAGGCCATCGAGGCAGTGAAAATAAAAGCATTCCTTTTAGGGATCGTAGGCGAGTTGTTTTGACAGCCGCTTAGTGCGCGCCGCGCTTACAATAACAAGCTCTCAGCGCGCGCCGGTCATCTGCGCCGTGTTTATGTTCTAGTTCGGAGCTATTGTCTCACGAGATGCACACTGCACTAGAAAGCATTACAATCAGTGGTACATAAGTAAAGAGAATAAGACTGCGCATCATATTGTAATTACTACATTAGATATCATCTTCAGCCGGGAGTCCACTGTTGACCAAATGCCCTTAAAGGGGTGGGCCCTAATCCCCACTCTTGGCAAGTGGCTTGGTGATCGCAGTATTAGTGGTGAAGTTACAGAAGATGCTGCTGCCCATCTTCTGGATTTCCCTTAGTCGTCTCTTACTACACTCACGCCAGGAAAGGGCGTGGTCAAATCAAACATTCCAAGACACTACTTCTTTAAAAACATGCTTAATTTTCTTTTTTTTTAATTTAGCTTTTTAATCAATAAATAGTAAGTCAATGGAGTTTGCGAACAAGTGACGTCACAGGTTCCTATCGCCATACAACTACTACACAGAAATAGCGTTTTGACAGCTCATATAAAGTACATCAATTGATTGATGGGTGTACTACACACCCCTGTCTTCAAGCATGGTGTTATGTTAGGTGTGCCGGAAAGATTTTAAAACCACTAAACATACAGTTCTCGTAGTCACACAATAGCGAATCTAACGCCCACGTCAACAACAAATAGCATGGATTGGGAGCAAAAACCCTGCTCACCCAGCGAGCGGCACCTCCGCTGTAATCGATCGACAAACAATTCGATATCAGACAATATACACGATAACGACAGAAGGACAATCCACCATACCTCTTAAAACACGCAAGATCGTACAAAAAATGGTAGCTCAATTCGATAAAAGTGATAATTATCTACCATGTCAGTTGACAGAGCTGCGCTATGGTCGACGAAGGTCTCTGGTTCGAGCCCCGCTCGTGTCTATTTGTCTTTTATTGTATCAATTTGACTGTAAGCTTAACATGGGCGACACGCTAAAATGATATTAAATATCAATTAGTAGTTTTACTGCGATAAAATGTGCTGCAGTGTAGGTTTCTATGTCAAAATGATAAAATTTGGAGTTAAAAAAGTTTAAATTGGTACCTAAAAGTAGATACTAGCAACTCTTTTTTTCTGTGCTTAGGTGTATTTTTTATTTAGATTATGATTTCCTGTTTTTTCTGTATTGACTATATAGTGGCGGAGGCTGGCCGGCGTGCGCCTACGCCGGGTCAACGGCCCGTGAGTCACAGGCCCTTACTTGTGCTATAGGACTTGTATATAACAAACAAGAAGGTAGTTTCCTATGTACTTAAGACCGCCTCGTTGGTCTAGTGGTCGCTGAACGCAACGCCTGAGCACGGAGGTCCCGGGTTCGAATCCCAGGTCGGGCAAGGGGTTATTGTTTCTTTCCATTAGGTAATTCTCAGTAGCATGAGGTCTAGATTTGTGCCCGGTTGAAGGCAATAGGCTCACCCCTTGCGACCCATAACATACCCGGCGAAATGTGGGTGTACTAAACACTCTGCCTTCCTCTGCGACATCATCCGATCCGTCGTTACGATCAGTCTGAATCGACGGGTCGTCACGACGGATCGTATCGTATATGGGCCTTACTTCCTACTACATTAGTAAGATCTCTCCAAGGTATGTAAGCACCATGACTCCACCACATCCCCGGCGACCTACAGCGGAGGTCTGTGACCCGCGCACAATGCTGGCCTCACCACTAATTGGTGTAATGAGGCTAATATTTGGCCGCGCGCCATCGACGCTTACTCATCAATAGGCCATTCATACGTGCCAGCGATGCACGTAGGAACGTACTATACATTTATATTTACATAGGTAATTATCAATTATCAATCCTGTGGAGTGACGAGCCAGAATAGCACCGCCCCAGTTCCGCGTGGAAGTCGTAGGAGGCGCCTAAAAATCCAGAAGAGAGCAGCGTCTTCTAAAACATTATTACCAATACTGCAATTCCCAAGCCGCTTGCCCCTAGCGTACGGAATATGTCCCCCGCCTTGCGCTCAAGCGAACGTCTTTTAGCTGATGATGATGATATAATTATCGATCCTCAACGAGTGACGATACTTAAGTACGTCCGGCGCACCATAGACGGTTAACCTCGCTACCATCCTCGTGACCTCGCTGACCAGTCTCTACACCACAGCAGGACCTATTCCGCGTAGCTATTGGCTCATGCCGATACGAAGCAGATATAATTATATTCCTAAAGCGGTAAGCAAAGGTGTATAGTAGGTACCTACACCCACATTTCGTTAGTTATGTTATAGGTCCCAATGTAATAGGGGGCGAGCCGGCCGTAACCGGGAATAAATACTGAGAACATGTAATCGGATGACTTGACATGAAGATGAATCATGTTACGTGTACCCGGCAAGCTCTCTAACATTCATAAAACGGTTACATTATAAAGCCGAATCATATTCCATTCATTAAAATAATCATATCAGATAAAACGAATTACTTCCGAGAAAGTAGAAACGTACGCGGGGCAAATTTTGATTTGTCACTTATGTCTCTAAAATATAATATATTATAATTATTGACGACCTGACTGGCGTAGTGGCTAAGAGATTGGACTGCTACGCTTAGGGGTACAGGTTCAATTGGACAAAATTTTCGCGATCCCCAGATATTTGTCCCAGGTCTTGGTGTCTGTGTATGCGATATTTCATGTTTGTGAAACGCACCCACGATACAGGAGACATTCCTAGTGTGTGGCGACGCGGACGTGTTGGTACCAACCTGCGGCGACCATGGGTGAGATCGATGAGGTCACCCGAGGGCGTCGCCCATCATCTATGGGAGTCGTCCATTCATTACAATTACACACCATTGTGTGAATAGTCGCGCCATCATAGTTTAGTGACGCGATCATTGTTCTGTTGTCTATGTTAGGTATAACTGGACGATTACATGATATGGACTGTCGCGTTGGTCTAGAGACTGCTGAGCACGAATTTTTTTTGGTTTCCATTAGGTAATTGTCAGTAGCTGCACAAAGCCTGTAACGTATTAAGCACCAGTCTTGTATGGAAGACTTGTGTTTTCGAGCCTTCCACACCACGATTTTATTAGAAGACAATAGGTATTAAATCGTAACATTTACTACGAATTATTGTTAATTATTACATTACACAAACTATACAATTTAATATTGTCTCCTGGTAGAGTTACGGCGTGGATGGCGCGGAAGCGTGGTTTTCTATACAAGTCTGTGGCGCTCAAAGGGCAGTATATCTGCTACCTTTACATTGGTACACCATAACATAACAGGTGAAAGGTGGGTGTATTTTACACCTCCGCCTACCCTTTCAGGGAATAGAGGCGCGTAGTCCTGTGTACAAACAGACTACTTATCTATTATATATACATAGTTATACCTCAACACAACATCAATTGACAGGTACCCACTCCACACGGCGGTTTACGGGTCAACGACCCCCATCGACCGACCTTCAGCGGAGGGTAGTTCCACGTGACGTCACCGCTCGGGGCGCGCTTCTCAGAATGCCTTTGTTACTCAAGATATTACTTTTGGGGTGAAGTTAATCATGTGATAATGACTATCAATTTCATTTAGTCAGACATTTTTATTTGGCTTCGTATGCAAAATGAAAGAGTGTACTTAACAATATCGACATAACTTGTATATATATTATTCTTCTGTACGTATTTGTAGCCTAAGTCCTCCTAAACAACTGGACTGATTTTGATGAAATGTTGTATGTTTTTCAATGGGTTCCTGGATGGCTTGAAAACACAATTGGCCCCGGTCGGTGGCGCTGCTCTACCAGACAGGACAACGATTGCCGAGACCGCCCCATCCTATATCGTAGGTGAGTTTCACAATAATAAAACATCAAACACCTAAAGAAACGCCCAGATTTAAGACAAACATTCGCAGTTCACACAGACGTCCTGTGCGGGAATTGAACCTGCAATCCTTAGTACAATCAGTCAAAGTTTACTCCTTGTCCACTTGCCTTATCCCAACTACATAGTGGTCAACTCCTAATGCAGCTGGACACCAGTACTGTATACGGAGCGCCTGCCTAGTGCCTTCCTGACCTCCATAACACGTAGTAACACAATACGCCTGTAAGCTTCGCTAATTAATTAATTATCTACATAACATGAGTCATATATCCTAATTAACTTAATGTATTAAAGGGAATACGGTATATAAAAGGTTTGTGGGACATTTAACGAGTTTATTTTGACCGCGTGGATAGTTTTACTGCGGTTTCCCAGAATTAATAGCACTACAATAACTTATGTATAAAATATGATGTATTAGGTCGTAAATCTACACTCACTGCTTTTTAAGATCTGTATCCAATACAATTTTATTTATTTGCAGACCAATGACTGCTGCGTTGATCTATTAGTCGTTAAGCGCGACTGTTGAGCATGGGGTACTGGGATCAAATCCCGCGTTAAGCAATGTGTTATTGGGTTTTTCAAAGCAGTAAAAGCATGGAAACTGAATTTGTGCCCGGCTGATGGCAATCGTCTTACCCTAATACATAGGGACTTATAACATAACTAGTGAAACGAGGGTGTAATATAGGTACCTTTGCCCACCCCACTAAATGGTGTTGTTATATACCATAATTATTGTGTCATAAATATGCAAATGTATAAAGTTATATAGGTATACATGTGCATTAAAATGTTTGTAAATGGTAATATTTTATTCTATGTTATCGGCGGTGGCTCGGGCTGATGGCGTAATACAAGGCGGGTAGTCAACAGGTTCCTTTCTAGGTTAACGGGCAGGAAGGGCCGCACGCAGTCCAGCCACACTAATAACGAAACACTACAACCTCTTCGTATCGGCATAAGCCTACATTGGGATCTAAAACACAGCTTGCAAAATGTGGGTGTATTCTACATATCTACCTACCCTTTCGGCGAATAAAGGCGTGATACTATACAAGGTAACGGTATAAGACAATAATCATATCGAAGCAGATCGTGCTGTAGAGATTGCCATCAACACGGATGGTAGCGAGGGTGACCGTCCAGGGTGAGAGATGGAATTTAGTTATCGTAAAGTTTTTCTCCCTACATTTGTCCTCATTACTATTCTACTGCTGCAACACTGCTGACAGTTTTAAATTGTTAGTTATAATAGAACGCAACTATTAGTTACTTGTCTATCCGCAGGTGGCGCTGTCTTTCTCTGCAAGAATAACGGTTGTAATTGTACACGCTTTGTGAGTCGGCTAATAAAATTAAGTTTATTCTAATATCTATCATTTATTATATATACCACGCAACTTTTCTTCATAAACGCATGAGGACGAGCCTATTGTTATCAGATACAATAAAAGCCTTGTATATAGTCGGATATCTAAGAAAGTACATGTAACATCGATAAAGTCCCCTTCAAACAATCAATCTAATTGCCAAAATCATATCAAAAACCCCATAAGCACGACACCAGTCATTATCTTTATAGCCTAAACACGATGCAATACAGTACGAACTACGAAGAGCCAACAAAATACTACCCTCCTTCCACGAACGATAAACCCGCGCCCCACGGTCGGGCGCCACTAGCCAGCGAACAAATCAATACGGCCCGCACGCACGCACCGCCTCGCCGTACTGCGAACGTTGCGACGTTTCCTTTGTTTCTTTAAAGAAGGGTACACGAAGGGTTTCGGGGATACATTGACCTATATACCTTGTACTTTGGCCTTATTTGGTGCGTAGAGGGTCTAACAAGGGCACGACGTCGAAGATGTCTTTAGAAGTGTATGTAAGGGTATGTTGTCTCTTAAATTATTGGCGTCGTTGAAAAGAAACTCATATGAACCTATACGACTGTCCTAAATTATATTATTAACTTTTTATAGTTGATATAGATACATGTATAAAAAAGTGATTATCTTTAATTTAGGAATCTTGTAGATTTAACCAACTTACAACTTTATTTAACTCACAGTTGTCTGCAAGCGGTTATTTATTTTTTACACAAGAAACCTACAATCACGGGAATTATCAACTTTTATATTTGCATTGTACCTACAAACTGGCTAATCCAGCCCCACGTTGTGCGCCAATAACAAACAAACTCGCGTCACATTCACCGCTACATTGAACATGTCACAAACGATCTCGTCCGTTCCGTCGTGTTGTCGCAACGTTTTAATTATCAGCCTCCACGAGCGCTGGCTGACGTCATTGAGATACGCTTTGTTTATTTTTAGCACCGCTACGAGAACAAATTAGTTCCTTTTCTGTTTGTACTCTATGGGTGATACAATCCGAAGAATGTTACGAGACACTGTTTAATTGACACATTGCTTTACTTAAATTGCTATCCTCGTACGTACGCCAACAATGTCTTAATTAATGGGCGTTAAAGGTAATAAAAATTCATAAAAGGAGCCGACTAATACCTTCTTCACATATTCGTTGTCTGACAAAAAGTACAATTCTATCCTTCCCTTTCGAGTAAAAAAAGCTTAATTAATAACAACCAAGCATAACACAATCACCTGACTTTTCAACTAAACCTTACTCACTCCCCCAACATATACCTACATGCGGGTAGACAGACAAAAGTACAAGATTAAAGTAAGCTACCGTACTGCGTACAATAGTGACCTATATCCGTGCGGGGTGAGCCGGAGCGGGCACCGGCGTCGTACCGGGACGGTCGCGCGGATAACAAAGGCTTTGTTACTGCGGGTAGTTTGAGATTGTCAAGATTGGACGGAATTGTGTGTTTCCGATTGTTATTGTTTGAGGGTAGATAGGTAATTGGGAACTCTGATGTCAGCTAAATGTGAGGGTGGGTAGAAAACTGTTGTGGTGTTATCCTTTCATTATTATTTATGTTATACTATGCGAATGCTGGGCAAGGCCTCTCCTTCGTTAATTTCATATTTTTGGTATAAAAAGCAACTCATCATCATTATCATCGGATAACGTCCACTGTCGAACAAAGGCTGCCTCCTAAAGCGGTGGAGCATAATCCTCACGCTTAGCATGAAGATCGTAGTATTGGTGGTAAACCTACCTACGTTTTACAAATAAACAATTGTGATTTGATTTGATAAAGTGACAGAAGACGCTGCTACCCATCTTCTGCATTTTCTATTACCCGCCTCATAAGTCGTACGGCTATCTAAGACTTAGACTAAGAACGTAACCCATTTCTGCAATAGTGTCCTTCACGGAATTAGTAAATGAGCTACGAACAAACACATGTTTTGCATGATAACAACAGGCTTTTTTCCTAAACAAATGCAACGTTTTGAAAGCCGCAGGTGAAAGCTACAACCACATACTCAGTACACTATTACATCAACATCTATGTACATAGTCAGTATATAGTTATATACACCGGCATGATGGGACGTAATAAGGATGTCTTCCGGCTCCCGTCACACCTCGACCCACACGCACCCTGACACGCGAATACCAAAAATAGTGCGTAAACATATACATGACATGACGTCATACATACATAACTAACGATATGCGTAGTTCGCAGAGGGATGGACAGTCACTGCTCATACCCTGAAGCAGTTGTCGGTTCCACTTGACTCTAAATGACTGATAGGCACAGTGGCTTCAATTCCCGCACGGGACAAATATTTGCGTGACCCACAGATGTTCGTCTCGAGTCAGGGCGTTAGTGTAATGTTCTCCTGGCCGAATTTCGGTCACGGCCTATCTCAGCTGCGACTAGCCAACTACACAGGAGATATTATAGTGCAGAAGTATACGCGCGAACACAGGTGCACTCCCTATTCCTTCACTGTCATAGTTCGATGCGATGGCAAGTCATGACCGATAAGTGATCAGGCGCAGACCAACGGCTTAACGTGCCTTCCGAGCCCTCCACCCATCACAAGCCTGACTGCTGCGAGTACAGCTTAACTGGTACCT
This sequence comes from Abrostola triplasia, assembly GCA_946251915.1. NCBI lineage: Eukaryota > Metazoa > Arthropoda > Insecta > Lepidoptera > Noctuidae > Abrostola > Abrostola triplasia. The sequence goes on along the minus strand of OX276448.1, from coordinate 6,205,463 downwards.
ACTGTACCAGCTCTTAATATAACCCCGTCCCTATTTTAATCAGATGACGTCACCAATGTTCGTTCTAATCAATCCTAGAATAGAAACTCAGACAGTAACAATAGGCACATCTACATTCCATCAAAACACTAACAAATGTGCGCGCGTACGCTAGTAGATCATAAATCGGCCCCTACCGGACCGCGGCGCGCGGCGTGCGTTCATTTACGAGTTACGACCATAACTTATAGGACATAAAATGCAAATTACCTTTCCTATTTATTGCCATACTAGTTGAGATGGCGGCTCCACCTGTCTATTATTTAGTTTGGATACGATACCTACCTGAATACATTATTAATGTGTGACCGTTTGTTGTTTAATAAAACGATTGGACTGTCTCGTTGTCTGGTGATCGTTAAACGCGACATAACATCACGCCTGTATTCCCGAAAGAGTAGGCAGAGGTGTGTAGTACACCAACATTTCGCCAGTCTTCTTATTGTATGGTTGATGAACAACCTGGTGTCAGAGTTTAATCCGCCTGTAGGCCTCTGACATGGCGACACACACCGTTGAACAATCTCTCATGTGTTCCGGTTTCCTCATGATGTTTTCTTTCACCGTTTTTAGCAACTGATAACTAATTTATTACATTAAATCGAAAAGACATTGGTGCGTGCCGGGGTTTAAACTTGCGACCTTTAACTTGGCAGTCCAAAGATCATACATACCACTTGACTATCACTGCTGTTATTTCCAGTTACATTTATAAGTCCCAAAGTACCTAATATGGGTCGAGCTTGCCATAACCGGGCACAAATCTAGACTCCGCTACTAAGAATTAATAAAAAACAAAAAGCCCCGTAAATTACTCGACCAGGGATTCGAATCCAGGCAGTCGGGCTTAACCACCACTAGACCAACGAGGCAGTCCACTAGTCAGAGAGTCGATTATATTTAGTAGGAAACAAACGTTGCGCGGGGAATGTGCGCGGAATGTCTTATTTATAACATCAAGCTGCAGTTCCCTCGCGGCGACTCTCGTAGACAATGATCATTAAATATAAGTTATACATAATAAACTGCTGCACTAGGTGTCACGGGTTCGGTTCCCGCACGGAATATAAATTTGTGTGATCCGGAGGTGTTTGGCTCGAATCTCGGTGTTTGTGTATGTTGTACTTCATGTTTGTGGACCGCACTCACGAGATAGGAGAAATTCCTAGAGTGAGGCGACATTTTTTTTAAAGATAATATAAACACCTCAGTTACATACGCAATATTGTACAGTCAAAGGACATATGATTATTTTTTTCGCCCTCAACCTCCACACTTGGAATTTCTCCTGTATCGTATGTGTGTTTCACAAACATGAAATATCACATACACAAACACCCAGACTCGGGACAAACATCTAGCTTAACGCGACGCTGAGCGTTCGATTTCCTAATCGAGCAATATTACATCAGATTTTGCCATTAAGTATCTCAATAATTGTGCCCGGTTTGATGACAATAGGATCGCCCCCTATTACATTGGGACCTATCACATAACTGGCGAAATGTGGGTGTACAATACACCTCTGCCTACCTTATAATAAGTTATATAAAGATTCAAAATACAAAAGTATTTGAATCCATATCAAAAATTCCAAAAGCCAATTCACCTATTTCGTAATATGCTCTTCACTTTTGACCCTTATATCAAAGCCGTGGTAATACAACGCTAGCGCGAGCTAACTCGACGCTGACGCCATCTAGTTAATAAAAACGAAACTAAAAACTTCCCCTAGTGTCAAAATTTGCTCATATCAGCGCCATCTATCTGTTGTATATTAAAAGTTTATTGTACCCAAAAATATATATATTATTATGTCGCCTGTTTTTGGTTCCCGTGGGTGTCGTAGGAGGCGACTAATATAATAGGGATAATCCAGAAAACGGGCAAAAGCGTCTTCTGGAACTGCGATCCCCAAGCCGCTTGCCAATACAAAACGTCGCTCCACAATATGAACTCCTGTATCGTGGGTGCGTTTCACAAACATGAAATATCAACACCCAGACTTGAGACAAACATTTGCAGATAACACATTTTTGTCCCGTGCGAGAATCGAACCCGCAACCCATAGCGCAGTGGTCTAATCGCTTAGCTACTGCCAATTTACCTAGTTTTCTGCACACAGATGAACACTGCCCCCAGTAAGTAGGCCACATATGGCGATGGAGCGCGTCACGAGCCGCGCCGCATACATTACATACACAATGGATGTTCTAACGCTACGCCGGCGGAATGCCTAGTGGGTGTTTATATGCACGCTCAGGACATGCATGTCAACTGCGACACTCACGGGGCAGTCGGCTAGAGGTGTTGTGACCGATAAATACCGAGTCTAGGAATAAGAATTCTCTTTCGTCAACAGAAATTAAATTGTAACGTGACGAACTTGGGGAGGGCCTGTTGAATGGTATAAGGCTTGTATGATAGGGAGAATTGATCTGCGTGCGCGTTATTTTGGTCTTAAAATAACCGTGGAAGTCCAGAGAAGGTTTATATATTCTAAACGGCGAGAAGGCAGAACGAAGTTCGCCCGTTTAGTTATATAATTCATGAACTCTTAGTCGGAGTCGGTACAACTTACGGCTGACTCATCAGAAAACTTCCAGGCGAAAAAAATGAAAGTGTAAAACCGCGATGCAATCATAAAAGTGGGTCAGCACACAATACTACAACCGAGTTAGTTTTAAAACAAAAGCCGTAATGATAGCATCAGACAGTTTTCTCAGACGGTTGCTGCACCAGCGGGGTGCTGCAAGGGGGAGGCGACAGCGAGGTACCTATGTACCTACGGTTAACGCATTGTTTACAAGACTAACCCCCTTACCATGGACTCATACAGCAAGACATTTTCAGAAGTGTAAGCGAGACACCGTTAAAAACAAAGTTAAATTGTAGAGACTGCCTCTTTGGTTTAATTTTCATCTTATCTTGTGGTTGATAAACAACCTGGTGTCAGATTTTTAACCGCGTGTAGGCCTCTGACATGGCTTTACACACCGTTGAAACATCTCTCAGGTGTGCCGGTTTCCTCACGATGTTTTCCTTCACTAGGTAGGTTGCTTCATTAGACAATTCTCAGTAGAACGGAGTGTCGATGTTGTTCGATTAATGACAATATGCTCGCCTCCATTAGTACCTATAACTGATTAAATGTAGGTGTACCATACCTACACTTCTGCGCTTCCCTTCGGGGGATACAGGCGTGATGTTATGAATGATAAAGTTGATATCAACGTGACAGAAGAAGAATCTATAAGCGTATAACTTAGACCACACGTTAAAATTCAGTTGAGAAATGGCGCTGAGAAGTGTACCGACACAAAATGAATTAGATTACGTTCTAGCTAATGGATTTAATGTAAGTGTTGAAATCTTTTAACTAACGTTACTAGCGCGGGTTTGTTTGTCTTTCACGAAGTAATCAAGTAAAGTACTTTGTGTAAAGTATGTGATCTTATGTATAGATAGGTTACGGACTAGAATGTCAAATATGTATAGTCTGCAAATAATAAAAGAGAAAATACCATTACGCTTGCATTCCCCACGGGGTTGGCAAAGGTGTATATGGCACACCCACATTTCGCCAATTATGTAATACGATGCAAGCCTATTGCGATTAACCAAACACTAATCCAGACTCCGTGGTGCTACTATAATTACCTAATGCTAAAATCTCATTGTCCGACCTGGGAATCGAACTTTGCTACCACCAGACCAACGAAGCTGTCTGTACTACCAAAATCGAAAACGTAGCCGGTAACACACCCGCTACATTTTTGTCAGCCATCATTTTACCTCCATATCAAATTTTATCAAATAAGGCCCAGCTGTTTGAGCGTGAAGAGGTATCAAATAAACTCACAATCTTTCGCCTTTATAATATTACTAAGAAGTAAGATGATGGTAAGTGGTATACTTAATAATGCCAGGTCTCTACCTACTGTAGGACATAATTCTGACATCACCCAGTAAGTATAGCAGATCGACTTCCGTCTGCACTCACAACAGACCTTGGCGCCTATTAGCACTCTGAACTATGAATCACAATCGGCCAGATTTAAAGCACGCATCACGACGCCGATTATTCGAGAATTGGTTGTAAACATTGCAATTATTGGTTCACTAGCCTATACCCGCGACTCTGTCCCCGTGGATTTCGATTAAAATTACCTGTAGTTACCTTACGTGTAGTTTATTGCGACGTCTCGCTTCCACAACGGATAAAAGCTTACGATGTAACCTCATAGTAACCCTACAGTTCTAATCTTTAAGACTGCCTAACACAGTGACATTCCTACTAATATTATAAACACGAAAGTTTGTAAGTATGAATGGATGTTTGTTACTCTTTCACGTAAAAACTACTGAATGGATTTTAATAATATTTCATATGGAGGAAACTGACGCCCTGGATTAACACATGGGATACTTTTTATCCCGAATGTAGCGGGTAACACCGCGGGGCGCAGCTAGTAATAAATATAAGTAAGAATCAACAGACAAACTAACATCTCTACTTGACCGCACTGATTACCTCCAGCCTCCAGCGTCACTAGACGCTGTAAAAAGCTGATTGAATCAACACTGACATTGGCTATAATTCGCACGTGAGATCACCTTCTCTGAAGGTAATGGTCCGTAATATATTAATGTGGAGGCTGCAGGCAAATGAAATGCCCTTGCTCTCGCCTGCTAAAGGTCCTGCATGCGATATGTCTAGCCTGCTATGTTCAGGTGAAATTCAACGATCAGCCACATTACCATGAACACTTACTATAGGACATTTTCCGTTGTAAAAACGAGACGCTGCACTACCATTCAACGCCGTCTCGCTTCCACATCGGAAACTATCCTGTTTTAAGAGTTTCATGGTAAGAGGGCTGATTTGCGCATTGGCTAAGTGATTGGAGCAGTCTAACCAGAGCACACGGGGAAAATACATGTTGCCGATCATACAAATATTCATCTGCATGAGATACATAACATAACATCACGCCTGCCTTCTTCGAAGGGTTAAGCAGAGTTGTACCTATAGTAGTACACTCACATTTCACCAGTTATAAGTCCCAATATAATAGGGGGCGAGCGTATTGCCATCAACCGGGCTCAAATGTACAGTCCGTGCTGCTACTGAGAATTACCTAATGGAAAAACCCAAAAACACTGCCCGACCCAGGATTCGAACCCAGAACCTCGTGCTCAGCAGTCGTTTAGCGACCACTAGACCAACGAGGCAGTGTTCGTGTAATCCATTATTAACCGACTTCAAAAAAGGAGGAGGTTCTCAATTTTACGGTTTTTTTTTTACGTTAAGCTCAGGTTAACGTTCATCTCGTAACTTTATCAGTGAGCCAGCATGGGCGATCGTGTGAACAGCGACATAATCTGGCGGGCGACATTATGTCATGTGTGATGTCACGAGCGAATTAATGTCAATGTCAGCTTTACTGGTAGGGTCACAGTGTGGGCGGGGAGCGGGGAGCGGGGAGCGTAACATGTATCAAGTTCACTAATTCATTCAGCGTATAGCGTTTGCAAATTGATATTTTATGAGTAGTGTGCAAGAAATGTTAGTTTTTCTAACGTCTCGCGCCTAAGCAAAAATTTCAAGAATTATTTTGCCTTCAAAGTCGTCTTATACACAGATAAACTATCATAAGATTCAATAGTTTGATCTGAGTCACAGAAGACCCACATTTACAACACTAGTTTAAAATACTTTTAGTCACGTATATTAAGATACAAAAGCATCTAATCAAATTAGAATAATTATTAGTACCTACTTTTGAACGTCGAGTTACATCAAGACAGCCCAGTCAAAACGCCCGCCCGTCACCGCTTTTTTATTTATTTATGTTATTACCAATTGATCGCCATGATAGCCTTGTTTACAATCACGACTGCTAACCGTGGAATGGACACATGTGTAAAAGACCGATACTTGACACACATTCATTTATTTATTTATTCTCACAGTCAAGTGCATTATAAAATAATGGCTAACGATATTATGTCTGTTAACTACTGAAGGGCTTGTAGCTACAGCGCAGATCAGTGCAAACGCAGTCAGTCGCCGCGGTCAGTCTTGTGATGGGTGACCGTTTTCATATGTCGAGACCCCTCCGTGCTTCAGAACGCACGTTAAGCCGTTGGTCCTGCGCCTGATCTGTCTCCGGTCGTGTCTTATCGTCCCATCGGACTAAGAGAGTGAGGGATGTTTGCGTGCATACTTTTGCACTATACTATCTCCTGCGTAGTTGCCTAGTCTCAGCTGACACAGGCAGCCGTGACCGAAGTTCGGTCAGGAGAACATTATCATTAACTATGGCTGACACAAGCCATTCATACCTAAGCTGACAATGCCAATCGCGCGGTGGAATTGTGGCCACTGACTCGTTGAGAAGTTCCATATCTACACCGTTAAGTACTCATTTCAACAAGTATTAAAACCATGTTACACTTCAGAGCAGTTAAGACATTGCCCTACATCGATATCTCGACATATCAGTAAGTATCTGTCCAACCGTCCATACTAATAATATTAATGTGATTGTAGTTCGATTACATTTGTTAATCGAATATAGATTTGTATCGATCTAAATCTATTTGATCATCTTGAGAATTTGGTATGGAAAGAGAAGACAGTGGGAAACCTAATAAGATGCTTGCTGTCCGTGGCTATACATATATAGGAAGAATCATCATTGTATGTGTTTATAGTATTTTTAAGTTATATTAATATAGTATTGTATTTATAGTTATGGGCCTTTGATGCCCGAAATAAATGGATATTATTATTATTATTATTAATTTTATAGCAATAGGCTCGCACCCCGCTGTATATAAGAGACCAATTAACACAACGATTTGTGTACTAAACCTTAACCTATACCTTCAGAGAATACAGGCGTGCTATCAAACATATACATAAAATACATACATTTGTCTTAAAATAATAATATTTAGTTTAATAACTGTAAAATAGTAATAAGAACATCGAGATGCCGACAGTGGCACCCCGCCTCACCTAGAGACAATACATTAGCATATTAATGAGAACACGTGACAACGACCTGTAGGGCGGGTTGTGTTTGTGTACATATGTATTATGTACACAACACATTGTAGGAGAGAGGAGATGGAGACAAGATTTATGATGGAAGGGATGAATGTAGAGTTTATTCCTCTTACTAATAAACGATTGGGGTGCAAAAAGAGAGCCTCCACGAGAGACGACACTTACGTACGTCCGTCAACCTCGCCACTACCCTTGTTGACTAACCAATCTCTACACCACGGCATGACCTATTCCACGAGGCTATTGGCTCATGTCAGTACGAAGAAGTCTAGATTCCACACTGAACATCTTCAAACCCCAGAAGACATATTTTCTCCTCTCAAACTATCCTCATTATTGGAACCCAATCAAACTAGTCTCCCCCCCCTCCTACTGCGTGCCACACGGATGCCCCCCCCCCCAGCGCGGGCGCCGGCACCGTTGTTTCCGTCCCGCGCCGTAATTGACCGCGTCCTGCCGATCTGCTTCCTGCACGGTACGTATAGTGCCGCAACACATGTATGGTACCAAGCGAACTGGTGTTAGTGTGTGTGTGTGTGCTGTTGCATAATTCTTACGAATGCAATAAGATTTTTTATGTATCAGAAAGTAACTGTAAAGAAAACACAAACAACCTTTTGGTAATATCAAGTCAGATCTATGTATTTTACGCGAGCGTAGTCTGTGTGGAAAAATATGTTCGTGCATTATCCGGGATTTATGCCAATGTCTCCCTTGAAGGTCAAGTCCAAATATTGGTGGAAGAATTTTGGAAATCGGATAGATAGATTTGAAGATTACCCTCCACATTTAAAGAAATTTTACTGATTATGTTACAATATTTTGAGATAGTCTTTAGAGGTTTATTTGTAAAACTTCGCCCCACATTAGGAACTTCTCCTGTATCGTGAGCGCGTTTCAAAAACATGCAATTTCACACAAACACCCTCGAGTCAAATATTAATGGATCGCACAAACTTCTGTCCCCTAACGCAGCAGGCCAATCGCTTACCACTGCACCAATCAGCCCCCCTGGACAAATGGCAAAACGTTTGACGAATACAAATCGATAGAACAATCAATGTATGGGTTGACATAATGTTTCGACTATGTTATCGATGACATATGTCATAGCAATATATCACTCATTAAGACCCAGGTCCCAAACTCTCAAGATACATAATAAAACTTCCAGTCGAACGTCAAGCATTAAAATGACCTGACCTCGACACATCCTGTACCAGCCATTTTTGAGTGCTCGCTAATTAGACCGCTCATCAATTTATAATTAGCGACCAACGAAATACATTCCGCAATCTAGTACACGACGCAATGATGACAGCCGACCTAATGGTAAACGTAACATCACGCCTGTATTCCTCTAGGACTACTAAGAATTACGTAATAAAAAAATCCAATAACACTTTACTCGCCCTGGGATTCGAACCCGGGACTTTATGCTCAGCAGTCCCGCTTAGCAACCCAACCAACTTCTCAACGAGGCGGTAACATTCATGAATAAATCTATTTGGATGGTATGTATGCAAAACAGACAAAACCACTGAACCGATGGTAATGGAATTTTATATGGAGATAGCTTGAGCCCCTGCGTAGTATCGAAATGGGACTGTATTTATTAACGGATTTAGATTTTTATATCCGGCAAATTCGAGTGTACTATACACCTCTGCCAACAGGCTTGATATTATGTAATTGGAAAACTATAATATAATAATACTAACGGACCCGGCAGACGTCCTGCCGGTAAAAAAGAACATTTCATCAAAATCGGTCCAGCCGTTTAGTAGAAGATAGGTGAAAAACACACGTACAGAAGATGCATAAACATAATATATTAAAATGGAATGGCTCACGGCTCAATCACAATACGCACATTCATCGGCCGCGTCCCGCGCGAAGCGGACGGCTTTACGTCTGCCATTAACTTGAAGCTATGTTAATTAAAACCAGTTAAATGACTGTCATTTGTTTTATGATTATGACATTATTATGTCCGCTGGAGTTGATCGATTACATTTTATTTATTAATTTCGTTATTGTTTACGATTAGATGCGAAAGTGATTGTCTGTTAGTTACCTCATAAACTACTGAATCGATTGTGATAGAATTAAGATTATGGATTGCATAGACATATTTTTCTCCTAAGCAGTAGGCAGTGTATAGCACATCCGCATTCCGTTTTATTATACAGATCTCATATAATAGAGGACGGGCCTATAATTGCCACTAATCACAAAAAAAATAAATGGATAATCCGAACAAAACCACTTGATCCGGAAATCGAACCCAAACCTTATGCTCAGCAGTCGCACTTGCGATCACTAAACACTTAGGTGGTTCTAGCCGGGGAGAAGCCACACATCTCCAATTTCTCCAGAATTGAGGAAGTCTATACTATAGGGATTTCCACCAAAAGAAAATACATAGAGAATAACGAACTAAATAAAAAAACCGCTGATCATATAAATATTCAATCCTTGCATAAACAAAGTTCGCGATGTAACAATTCACAACTCTATAATAACGCAATAAAGTACATTTTCCAGCAGCAGTAAACTAAAACACTACGAATTCCCCTCCTACCCTCGATTACGTAACCAGGCGAAATAGTCGCGCGTTTTTATTGCTACGAGGCGAGGGTAGCCACACTATACCACAAAATTAAGTCACAGAAGGTTGAGGTTCGTCAGGCTTGTATGGGAGGGGGGGGGGGGTATTCTAAGGGTAGGTCGTGGAAAACATCGTGAGGAAAGCTGGATTTAATTGTCTGAAATCACCTATCAGCTAGCTATCAATGCTCAATCCTTCTCTATGAGAGAAGCCTTTGCCCTGTAGCCTATTTGAAAGCACCTACTAGATAAATATCGAAGGAGTACGTCGCCTTTTAATAACAACACCCAAATCGGTCCATTACATTCGGAGATTGACGCCCAAACAGAATGTGTCTGTTTGGGCGTCAATCTTCGTGTTATAAATGAAAAAACGCGTTACAGCTCGGAGGATGAAAGACAAAATCAGTTTGAGTAGACCTTCTCCTTCCATTTTTATTTCCGCGTCTAGGTGAGGGTAGAACAACATTATTCATACAGCCACTAGTCGGGGTTGCCCCCTGGTAGGTCTCGAGGACTGGAATGCAATTAGTGCTGTGAATACTGCTTACCTTGTTAAGATAAAGTCTTTATGTCGCCTAGTAGTTGGAGGGGGAATTTTCAGTTAGTTAAATATAATGATGAAAAAAAAAATCGCCTCGAATCGCAAAGTGCAAAGGATTGTTTTTATTTCCCAGGCAAGGAAAGTGTTATTGGGTTTTTCTGCGAATGATAAATGATTTTATTTCAGCCAATAGCTTTTATAATTTTTTTAAACTTTTGCATCGGCGTTTTCTAACTACCTCTGAGAAAAAATACCAAAACAAACTCAAGATTTTTAAAGTCTAGGATAAAACATCTTAGTAGCAACACGAAATCTGAATTATTCAGTTGGCAATAAGCTCTAAGTCCCAATATAAGGAGGCGAGCCTATTGCCATCAAACAAGCACGAATACAGACTCCGTGCTGCTGCTGAGAATTACCTAGTGGACAATCTTAGTTATTCGTATAGAAAATAACTGGTTTTCAGGGCTAAAATAAAGCATCTTTAAATTAGTGTCTTGGAACTATCTGTTAAGGGTGTAAAATACCAATTCAATTTGTCAATTTACTTTGTTATACAAGTATTTTACTCAGTGACTAGCAAGTAGACGTAAAACCCATGGAAGTGGTAGCCGCCATGAACGCCGCCGTCGACGCCGCGCTGTCGCAATCAATATGTTTACGACCTGTCGACCGGGGTGGGACTGGGGTGGAGCTCGCGGGTAACTGGCTGTTATTTATTAGGACATTAGGCTAGGATTGTGGGCGCTAGATGAAATGTACTGCAGGCAACGATTTTACTGTTAAACGAAGTTATAGCAATATTAATATTAGTACGGCGGACTTCGTACGGCCTTCTCACCGATTAACCGTTCCCGAGACTTCCACGGATAGTTCAAGACCAAAATAAGCCAAATCGATCCAGCAGTTTAAGCGAGACTACCGAAAAGCAATTCAATTTTACATAATAGATAGATAGAAAGAAGAAGATACAATCCGGTGTATTCTTAATTCTAAGTGATTTTCGGTTTGACCAATGTAGGTGTTTTTTTGTACTTGATGGTTATTACTTGACTACGCAACGCAAAGGCGGGTAATTAACTGCTTTTGACATCCCGACTGTTTAGCAATATCCCGGTTGTACACTTTTTAACATTTTTAAGAAGAATAAAAGATTCCTAATTATTTATTATTATTATTATTTATTTATTAAAATCTATATATATAAAATTTTCGTGTCACAGTTTTCGTTCCCATACTCCTCCGAAACGGCTAGACCGATTCTCATGAAATTTTGTGAGCGTATAAGGTAGGTCTGAGAATCGGCCAACATCTATTTTTCATACCACGAAATTCACGCGGACGAAGTTGCGGGCAACAGCTAGTTATAATATATAATTATATATAATGCTGGTCTGTGGTACTATCCTACACATACACCAAATGCAGCATAGTTATAATCAAAGGTACTTACTCAATAAGACGTGTCGAGATCTAGCACAGCGAGCTCCTTCTTGGAATCATGCACAACACTGAAACAAGCAGAACACACGGTTACATACTAAACCAGAGAACAACGAGAATACTACATAGACATACTAAGGGTTGTAGAACACATCAACCCGGAAAGGGATCGTCACCATATCAACTCAAGCCGTGCAGTATTCTGGAGTTGCATTCTTAGGTTGACGCCTGTTTGTTGACGCCTGTTTGTTGACGCCTGTTTGACGGCGAGGCGGAAGGCGATACGGTTACGATTCCCTTCCGATTTGATATATGACCCTTGTACAGAAGAATAAGACATAAGAACAAATTCTAGATAATACCGCAGTCAACAAAAAAATAATTTTCTAAATCGGTGCACAATTGACGGAGAAATCGTTGATACGGACGAACATAGTACCTCGGTCCTTTTTGAAGTCGTTAAAAACACCGTCAATGGCATTACTAGAGGTCCTGTAGTTGCGGCCGAGTTAAAGTCACAGGTCGGACAATAAAGGTTAAGCTACGCTTGCCGCGGGCGGGAAATGGATGGGTGAACATACATTCATACGAATAAATCATCTTGGTTCGGGAGGCATGTTAAGCCGGTGATCCTGCGGTGTGAACCTAATCTCTCTCCGGTCGTGTCGCTTTACCGTCCTATCGGACTATGAGAGTGAGGGAATAGGGAGTGAACCTGTGTTATACTTATGCTCTATAATACCTCCTGTATAGTTGGCTAACTGAGACCGGATTTTGGTCAGGAAAACATTATTATTAGACGCTGCGCAAACTTTTGTGTCTTGTATCGGATACAAGCTAAATGATAAATGATTTTATTTCTGTAAATAGGTTTCAAAAAAACACTTTTACACGTCATTTTTTAAAAAACTACCAATACCAATGAATATTTGGTTTCTATATACCACCAGCTACCAATGAATATTTGGTTTCTATATAACTAGTATGAAATCAACCACTCCCTGCGCAGACGTAAACCGCCGCTACAGGACACAGCTACTACGGATACCTGTGGTGGTCTGCCGCATCGGTAACCAGCAATGTCTTCGTTTGCGCAGAGGCATTTAGTGTAACCAAAATAAACAAGTCCACAAACAAATGCATCCCCAACAACCATCAACATGCAAGCTCACCACAATGCGCGATTGTGGTCGAAGTGTGCCGATCTCGTCGCGGTCCAGCGACGCTGACGTCACGCCCTACCCGCATTCAGAGCAGAACGGATGAGCTCCGACACAAAAACGCGTCATTACGAGTCATTGTGCCTTTTTTGTGGGTCCCGCTTTATCTGCAGACCTTGGTCTCGGCGCGAGACTGTACGCTGATTAGATACGTTGTCCACCGTTATTTATATGCTGAAGACAATTTTATCTGTCTCGTTGGTCTAGTGGGCACGGAGACCGACCGCTGAGTGTGAGGTTCCGGGTCGGGCAATGCTTTTGGGTTCAGCCATACGATAATTCTCAGTAGCAGTACGGACTCTGGATTGAAGCCCAGTCGATGGCAATAGGCTCGCCTCCTATTACATTGAGAGTTGGAACCTACAACATAACCGGCGAAGAGTGGGTGTACTACTATAGATACACCTCTGTCTACCCCTTCGGGGAATACCGGCGTGATGTTGTATGTCATTCTCTGCAGCAGCACGGAGTCTGGATTTGTGCTCAATTAATAACAATTAAATCATGATTGACCAGTGAATGCAAATGGCACGTTGTCGTTTATTGTGGATTTGTGGCGTTCTAATAGGACGTCTTGGTTCAACAGTGGACCACATCTAACCACCCCCCCAACGTATACAGTCGTGATGCTATACACTAGCTAACCAGTAGCAGCACACTACATAACGTAACCTCAATACTACTCTACAAGCACAGCATACATGGCCTTGGGGTTATAACTATTTCGGTATAAGTACTTGGTAGCTACAGGAGATGTACGCATCGTATGAACGTAGGTAGTGATATTATGTATTAGCATGGGTATAACATACTAACTGCGCTCCTAGTTCCTTGAAAAAGACTGTACAAACAACCTTTCACCCTAAACGCATACACCTGTCTTGGGATTTAAGTGTTTGAAATGTCACTAAGAATCTTGGGTGCCAAGAGAGTCGAGTAATTTCTCTGGAACGCCTCGATGGTTCTCAAGGAGTTACAATGATCACGAGTGTTGGGCTGTGGTAAGCAATGAATGACTAAGACAGACACACTTAACTTTAACAACCAACTGTTGGTACAATAGAAGTCGGTATTATTTTTTCAAAGTAATCCTATCTGCAATCTAAAAACAGTCAGATAAGGCTGCAGGCACAAGGGATGACGTCACGATCTTAACAAACAAAAATACATGCAACAGTAAGTCTACTCCACACTGTATTACACTAATATTATAAAGGTGAAAGTGTGTGTGTGTAGGAGGCATACAGGCGTTTTAAACTCTGACACCAGGTTGTTCATCAACCATACGATAAGATCTACCTTATGTAATTTTGATTTTCAAAAAATACATTATTAACAATAGATTTAAATACTTTTTTATCTTTTGAGAATCCCATTAACAATACTTTTATCTTTAAAAGATAATATTGTGAACATATTCCGAGCGGTACTTTTAAAAAGTAATTGTTGGCGCACCAAAGAAAAGAAAGTTGCATTTTAACATGAAACAGAACGAAATCCTTCTCACTGATAACTGTGTAATTGATAATAATATGGGGTGAGTCAACCTATTATCGGTCATGATAATAAGATAACAAATAATTGGTTACTCGACACCAATAACCAATGATTCAAAGACGCTACTTCTAAAAAGAAAATGCTTAATAAAAAAACCCTATACATTATTATTTAACTGTAAAAAAATTATTTGCTTCGAAATCAATAAATAGCTATTCAAATGAGTTTGCGAACTAGTGACGTCATAGGTTCCTATTGTCATACAAAATCTATGGAGGAATATCGTTTTGACAGCTTATATAAAGTATGTCAATTGATTGGTGGTGTCTACTATCCAATTGTAAAGAAGTGTTCATCATCATTATGTTATGGTCATCACAGTGCGGAGTTTACATTGGCGTTTATAAAAGAGACGTTCTTAGTCAAAGGGGTAGGCAGTCCACATTTCATCAGAGCTTAATAGGATGCACGTTGATTGTAATTTATCAGTTATCGACAGTATTCACGTACATGGTATACCGGAGAATATCTTAACACAACATAATTAAAATGTACCTATATTATACCGACAAAATTCTTAACATCCTGAGTACAATATTGATGGCTTTATCGCTATTGCGTATATGTATTTAGTAATACATAATAGTTTAAAAAAAATCTGTAGTATTGTAAAAACATCTAGTTTAATGGTTTCCGCCATTGCAATCGGTTGCCAAAAACCCAAATAATCAAAACTGAACCGTCCAAACAGCCTACAACCGGTGCAGCCGCCCCACAAGCGGGCCACTATCGCACCGATTCGGTATCAGTATCTTATCGGAGTGTATCGCTCCACTTCTGGCTGTTTCTTACGAGTGCGAGCCACCGAGATAGCTGCGCTTTCAAACATATAACTCATTGAATGTCTGTGACGTTGCGTCACTTTGCCGACTGTGGAGAAGTAGGTTTTGATATAGACTAGCTTTCTGTATGTACCTTTACTAAAGTCAGTCCTCAAGTCAGGCTCCAGTTAATTCATAACAATGAAAGTTCATAGATCACTTGATATTTACGTGCGATTTGTTCTTGGCTTATATAACTACTCTTATTTTTACATGCCAAATTCTATCAAAATCCGTCCAGCGGTTTAGTCGTGAAGGCGTAGCAGACAGACAGACTTACTGTACATTTGTAATATTAAGCATGAACAATGCATATGTCAATATTACAATACTTATACAGGGGAAGACCTCGGTGCAAATACCAAGACCGAATCGGAGATGTTTTGTAAAAGGTGGCCGCATTACACGTAGCGGCATCTCGCTTCCACCAACTGCCCTGCTTTAAGAGTGAGTAAGGGGGCAGAATACATTTTACATCTAAACTATTTTCGAGAAACATCAATGAATCCTATTCTTTAATTCCAGAGTCTCATCATGACCTAATCTATCTGGCGCGACAATGAGCCCCTCAATTGGCGCGAAGGTCGCCGCTATTAGCAGACAGACTGTTCGGTAAGGTCCGTGTTAGAGCACTCGGAATTCGGTCCGTCTGGAGTTGAGTCCAATATGGAGTTGTTAGTACGCATGCGCCGCTGTGTTACTATAGGTGAGAGGTGGGGAAATAGCAATGTAGGTGTTTTAGTGTTATTAATAGCCAACTTCCGCTCACAAATTCTCCGTTCGGAAAGTTTTAGACATAGTTGGATAAACACTAGATGATTCCTTCCTTCAATTCTCGTACATACTCGTTTGTTTAGGGTTCTCCTAACCATTTTGACGACCTAATTGGCGCAGTAGGTAAGTGATTGGACTGATGCGCTACAGTCGCGGGTTCGATTCCAGTACGAGACAAAAATATTGTGCGATACGCAGATATTTGTCCCGAGTCCGAGTATTTGTGTACCTTCAAAGTTCAGAAACCGATTCCAGGTGTTCACGACTCAAGACAGTGCTCATTCCAATAGAGACGAACAAGCAAGACTATAGCTACACTTAAAATCAGCCCATTTCCCTGACTCATTCAATTAATGTCCTCCTGACCGAATTTCGGTCACAGCGGCCTGTCTCAGCTGAGACTAGCCAACTACACAGGAGATATTATAGTGCACAAGTACGCGCGCATACACATGTACACTCCTTATTCCCTCACTCTCTAGACCGGAGAGATCAGGCGCAGAATCAACAATCAACGGCTTAACGTGCCTTACGTAGCACAGAGTGCAACATAACTCGACATGTGAAAACGGTCACCCATCACAAGACTGACTGCAGTGAGCACGGCTTAACCTTGCCGGTCGACTGATCTGGCGGAGGGCACGTAGCTACGATCCTCTCAAATCATCTTTCATTCAGTTATCACACAGCACTGTCACTCATTCACCTCGTTCACTCCTCCGCTCTTATCGTAACATTGATGGATACAACCCCTATAGCCCTACATACAGTGTACAGTGATACAGTCAACGCGATGATTTACAACATGGCGACCTACAGGTCAGGCCCCGATAACTACTGCGTTACTGACGACACTACTAGGGTTACCAGTCCTCTTACCATGAACTCTTAAACCTGGACAGTTTCGTGTAGAAGTAAGACGCCATATTACACTGCACGTAGCTGCATCTCGCTTCCACACCGTTAAATGTCCAGCTTTAAGACTTCATGGTAAGGGGGCAGATGGAAAATAAACCATCCTAGTCTAGCTAAACGCTAGAAGAATGGCAATATAATAAATACATAAAAATTCCAAGACTAAGGTCGCAAGTCCAAACCCCTGCACGCACCAATATCTTAGCTCTTTATGTACGTACTATAAATTAGTAATCAGCTGCTAAAAATGGGGAAGGAAAACATTGTGAGGAAACCAGCACACCTGAGAGATTGTTCAACGGTGTGTGTCACCATGTCAGAGGCCTACAGGCGGTTTACACTCTGACACCAGGTTGCTCATCAACCATACATATCCTGAGATGATAACCCTAGCTAGCTCCGACTGTCGTCAGTTCAGTATGTACTGACAAATTGTACTGATTGGCGCGCGACACTTTTTATTGATGCAATTGATTCCTATGATATATGTTAACGTTTGTCTGGACGTCATAGCGTTGGTTTTGTATTTATTGATATTGCCTTTTTAGTCTAGTGGTCGCTAAGCGTAACTGCTGACCATAAGATCCTGGATTCAAATCCCGGGTCGGGAAAAATAATAATAATATCTTGGGACAGCTCGGCGGTCATCTGATCCTAAACTAGGCTTAGCCCTTATTATGGCAACCAGACAACTGATATAAAATACTTATATATTCCTAAATAAATACCTACAGATTTGTCCTGGGTAGGAAACGAACCCACGACCTCCCGTTTAGTAGTCAGGGTCACTAACCACTAAACAAAGAGGCCAGTCAAAAGTGATACTAAGTTGTTTCATTTGGTAATTCTCAGCTAACAATGAGTCTGGATTCGTGCCCGATTGATGTCCAGCTCACCTATTACATTAGGACCAATAAAATAACTTACGAAAAGATTGTGTACTACATGTACACCTCTGCCTACCCCTTCAAAGAATACAGGCGTGATATTACGTTGTATATTGTCCCTAACGAACCATATTCGTGTCGAACCTAACCTGCGTAACCGAGCGGTGGGGCGCGGCTCACGGGAGCGCATCACTGGCCGCATTAACTTCCTGAGGGAACCCCTAGCATTAGTTACGCCGGCTATTTATAGCTCGCACCACGCCGCTATGTAGGTAACCGACTTTACTTCTTACCGGATTCGGAGATCGCGGATGTTAGAACAACGTATTTGGGAAGACTGGACGGAATTCTTCGTGTTTGGTATTGATGTGAATAAAACTCTTTCTGTATGAATGATTCGGGAGGATTTTTTGTTCAAACGTCGCCCCTCACTAGAAATTTCGCCTGTATCGTGGGTGCGTTTCACATACATGAAACATCACATACACAAACACCCAGATTCGGGACAAACATCTGCGGATGACACAAATTTTCGTCCCATGCGGAAGCGAACCTGCAGCCCCAAGCTGCCAATAGATTATCAATATGTATACTTTAACATTATTTTGATGCAATTATGTATTTTCCTTGACTATACCACTCCTGCCTTTCCACCAGGGTACACAAGCTTGATGTATAAGCAGAGCAAACATCGCAAACCGCGACACTCGTGACTCCCAAACTCGAAGCAATGCAGCTTGACAAGCATGCTCCCTCTCTGTCCCTCCTCACCCAAAACATGCGCCCGTCTCGCTCAGGACACGGATACCGGTTTGGGCATAAAAAAATAACGGTTGAGACGAAGTATGTTATAATATAAGTATCCTTAAAACCGGTTCCGGTTTTTTAGACCTTAAAAGTTAAAAGCTAGGAGCTAGATCAGCGATAAGGTCTGGGTGTGGTGTAAGATTAATGGGACCGGTGGTAGATAGTAATTACATCAACACATAGCCAGACTCGTGATTTCGTCCGTGAAAAAGATTTGAGGCAGATTTTTTCAAAAGTATACAGGTATATACAGTCCCCGTCACGTAAGAAGAACGCTAAGCAACTGTCAGCGACTGTCTTTGCATTCAGCTATAATCGCTTCCTATAGCCATAAGATATAAACCTACTGTGGTTGTTTTATTTTAGAATCATTTTATTAAGAAGAATTATAATTAAAAGGAAGATCTTTGACAACCCTGAACGCTTGCCACTTACATTAGAGATCTACCAAATTCGCCACCCCCGTACACTTTTAGGAAATACAATCTTAAAATAATGATGGAATACGATATGTGTTAGGTTTTAAAGAATCCTTTCCAACACTATGGTACCCACTGCATTTCTCCACTGAAGTCCAAATCCCATTGCCCAATGGTTCAATCTGTCTGTCTGACACTTTACCATAAATATTAGGTATAGATAAAGAAACCACGACTACAACGTATAAATTCTCAAAAAGGCAGTAAATATGTCACAATAAGATAATATTGAAACAAACAAACGTTCCAAATACATATAGTCCGATCCAGTTAACATGACGTAACATAAGAACTACTCATTCGTATTGGTAAATGTCACAATATGACATTTACCACATGTGACCAAAACGGAAATAATGTAACACATGTTGAACATTTTGCATATCAATACAAAACAGTTGAATTAATTTTATATCCAAATGAAAATACACATAACATCATCCCTTATCCTCCGTGTTCCACGTGGAGGTAGGCAGAGGTGTTACACCCACATTTCGCCAGTTATGTTGTCCCAAAGTAATAGGAGGCGAGCTAGCCATCTTCGTCGTCATTCAGCGTCGCACACACTGTGGCGAATTTCTCCTGTGTCGTGGATTCATTTCACAAACATTAAATATCAGATACACAAACATGTGCGGATCACACAAATGTTTGTCCTGTGCGGGAATCGAGCCCGCGACCTGCAGCGCAGCAGTCTAAAGTTCTAAACATTTAGCCACTGCGCCAATCAGTTCATCTAAAATAGTATAATAGTTCACGTTATATCCCAATAGTATACAGTATTTATTTCGTAACTAACTAGTGAGATCGCAAATGACTAATTGCGGAGACGCTACACCTCTGCCCACCCTCGCTACAGCATTATTTTTGCAACATAAATAAAACTTATAGCGCGACCGAAAACATCTTGATAGTTTATGGCCGCGACAGCCGACTATTGAGCGCGTGTTTCTAAATATTCGAAAGCGTGTCTAGTAGGATATTTTACCAAATTCGTATCATTCTGAAAAAAGCTGGTACTAAGTAACTACTAAAAAGTTTCAAAGTTACGTTCGCGTAAACTGTCCATAGGATCGCCTTAGAACCTACAACATGTAGGTGTAGGTAGATACTATTACCTCTGAATCGAACTGATTTATAGAACACGCATAAACAATAATGTGGTGGACAAGGTAGACAATCAAAATACGAAGGCACCATGAACGGCGAAGGTCGTAAGTTCAAGCCCCGCTCAGGTCCATAATTTTTTTAAATTGTAAAGTTAGTCAGTGTTGATTTCAAAGTACCTAATTAAAACTAGTATAGGTAATTATGTTTTAAGATTGTTAAACTCCTGGAAACTACCCACAAAAAACTGTATAAAGTGAAGGGTAGAACTTATAGTCATCAATAAACCGTCCACGCAATAGGATTCAAGCAAAAGCTAAGATTAAATCGACAATACAATATTACTATCGACCCGGCAAAGTATAATTTATTTATTACAGTGCATTGCAACCGTCGTCTTTCAAAATACATAAAGTTCCATACTTCTCAATAAAAACTGTAAAGACAACAAGATGAAGACATCTCAAGCGCGCTACACCGCCAGTCGCGTAAAAGTTCATCCATATCACAGAGTGTAACCGGTTCTATCGGCATTAAGCCCGCGACACACTTGCAGCTACTTATTAGTCATACTATAATATAATTGGGGTGCACGTAGAGCCCCCACAAGTGGTAACTAAGTATGACCCAATTTCTGGGCCGACAAAATGTAATTGCCATCGACTCGATACGAAATCCGTCCGTACCTCGCTACCATTCTTGGTACTTGATGACAACCTCTACAGTCTACACAATGACAAACTCTTTAGATGACCTATGAATGAAACTTAAAGGAAAATCACGCCTGTATTCCCCAAAGGGGTAGGCAGAGGTGTATAAGTACATACCCACATTTTGCAAGTTATTTTATAAGTCCCGCTCCCAATGTAATGAGGTTGGCACAACTTATCGACATTACACCCATAAGTATATTTATTCGAGATGGTCCCAACTCCCATGTAATTCTTGTAAAGATCTGACTACTGTACTACCCCCTTACTATGAACTCAGGAGACAGTTCACGTTGTGGAAACAAGACGCCGCTACGTGCAGGGTAATACGGCGTCTCGATTCAACATCGTAAACTGTCTCCCTTAAAGAGTTCATGGTAAGGGGGCTTATTGAAATAGTGCAACGCACAAGTCGCGCTGATTCGGTCCTACAAAAAGTCTGACGTAGACAACCTTATCGGAGACACACACTTTTCTTAAAGGCACTAGTAGTTCAGTATCTTCTCCGCATCTATCGCGCCGCTCCACCCGTGCACGCGCCTTACACAACCGGTGCCCGCAGTTCGCGTCTCGAGCTTAAACCCCACTTGCGCAACGGTACCGCTGATTACAGATTGAGTAACGATCAAATCTGCACTACAGGAATAGACCCTGCGACTTATTATTGCGAATTTTATATTACATAATCAGGTAATAATTATAATAACAGCTTATAACTGTCCCACTGCTACAAAGGCCTCTTTTCGTATAGAGAAGGATTGAGCATTGATCACCACGCTAGCTCACTGCGGGCGATTTCAGATAATTAAATCCAGGTTTCCTCACGATGTTTTCCGTCACCGTTAATCATGGTGACTGAGAACAACAAAGAAGTAATTATAACATTTAAAAAGTCACATTGGCACTTGCCCGGGTTTGAACCTGCAACTTTGTGCATATAAATCCGGTATGTGAACCACAAGGCCACCACGACAGACATAGTAATCAGGTACGTATCTAAATATAATTAATATTGAACTGAATTTGTATGCAATATTGTCAGTAGAGTATCGAAAAGGGAAGACAAATATTTCAAAACAAAAATTTGCCAAATCGGTCCAGACGTTCTCTAGTTTTAGCGAGACTAACGAACAGCAAATAATTTTTATATAGAAGAAATATAGTAGATTTATGAGTTGCAAATAATGATTTATGACAAAAAAATAACTAAGACATAATCTCTTTTGTCAGGACACACCAACATTTTCACATCAACTAGCTGTCCAAGCAACTAAAGAGAATATTCTTGTTGTCTTCAAGGATAGCTATACACAATGTACATAACTATCATTAGTCATCGACACATGATCGAGAATCACCGCGCAGTAGATAAGGCATGCGCGCCGATAGCATTACCACACAATGAGGTACTGTGTGAGCTGGTGTCTACTGCACACTGATGGCTCGAGTTCTACCGTAGAGTTGGATTTCATTAACATACTGATAATAAAAACATAACATCACGCCTGTATTCCCCGAAAAGGTAGGCAGGGATGTATGATACACAACTACGTAGACATTTCGACAGTTGAGTTATAGGTCCTAATATAATAAGGGGCGAGCTTATTGCCATCAACCGGGCACTAGTCCAGACTCGGTGCTGCTGTTGAGAATTACCTAATGGGAAAAACCCTGTAAAACTTAGCCCGACCCGGGCTTCTAACACAGACCAACAGACCGTCACACCAATAACCATTCCATAAGAACCAACACTAGCACACCAACCAAAAAACCTTAAAAACAACAACAACACCGCTACAGCGGGCACACGTTACGTTTTCTAGAATGCATCACATAAACAGACATACGACTAGCTGTTGCCGCTGCGGGCGAGCTGGCAACGTGCCAATGACGTCACTGGCCGCTTCCAGGCCGCCTAATAGAACACGCAAACTACTGCGGACACATGTAGGTAGGTAGGTAGGTACTAGCCATGGAGATTACACTACAAGAGTTATAAACCAGAAGAGAATTAAAAATACTATTCATTTTATTACTATTTCATACAGGAGGAATCTTTGTGATGAGCACAACCATTTGTTCTGTCTGTATATTTAGGTACATATTCTAAGTATGTTCGTCAGTTGTCTGGTTGCCTAATAGAGGCTCTGCCTAGTTTAGGATCAGATGACCTTGTGCGAGCTGTCCCAAGATATTATTATTACTTTAAAAATGCAAACATATGTAGCACCCATCTGTCTACCTTTCAAGCATACAGTTGTTATGATAAACATAAACAGACAAAGCCTACTCATTGTAATAAAAATTCCATAAAATATCGTTTAAAGCAGACTATTTAATAGTAAATCCCTTTGCAGACAGAACACTGCGTACACCCCTATTAAACTGCAATAAAAACTACCATCAATCAGTGTAATTACATCTAGACAAACTTTAATCTGTTCGGTCTAGACATAGCGGGGTATTCTTGGCTGATATCCAGACTGAAATACAGGCAAAACACCCCCATATATGACAGGCGCTACGTAACTAAGAAACCCTCAACGTCTAGAAAATATCCTTATCTACTTTCACCTAATATTATTAATGCGAAAGTCTGTCCGTCCGTTAGACCTTCACGGCTAAACCACTGTATCTATTTTGATGAAATTTATTGCGGAACCTGGCCTTTTGTTTAAAAGAGCAACCTTTGGAGTTTCTTGCTAGATCTTCTCAATTTATTATAGGTCTATATATTTCAAAACTATAAGCCCTGCCAACGCCGCGTCTTGCTATTCGCGGTCGCCACTCGGGAACCTTTCTTCCCCAGCGGTTATCGGTTCTCCGAGCGATATGCCCTGCCCATTGCCACTTCAACTTGCATATACTTTGAGATGAGTCGATGAAAAAAAACTGAATTTGACCCAACATAATTGCAAGCCACAAGATTATGTAACCACTATCTCTGCCTACCTCGTGAGACATGAGGCATTACGTGGAGCTGCGACCACGTGACCAATTAGCCGTGGTTATCAATTACACCGTTTATCGACTGCACCTCTATGTACTATGTACACACTTGTACATAAGTGCTGGATTACTGGCTAGCGTGGCCATAATGTAGGCTTATCAATTGTACATTTATATTTTTTTTGTAATATAGATAGGTAATAACATTATATACCTAGTTAGAAATGTACTGGGTACATTATCATAACATGACGCCAGTATTAGAAGGGGTAGGCAGAGGTGCACGTATAGTACACCAACATTTCGCCAGTTATGTTTTAAGTCCCAATGTAATAGGGGGCAAGCCCTGCGGCTACTGAGAATTACCAGATGGAAAAACCCAGTAACACTTTGTCCGGGATTCGACCCCAGGACCTCATGCTCAGCAGTCACTAATTTCTCTCTGTACAATATTTTCATCTCCAATTCAATTGTCGCTTATTTCCGACTAAAATTATTTCCAAAGTAAAAAAAGTTCTCGAATTTTAGAAAAAAAAAACCCAATTTAGTTTCCTAAAAGCAAAAAAATACATGACCACCCTACTCATACTTAAGTACAGTATTACCAACTAGCATGAACATATCTCACATTACATAACGAGGTATAATATTAACCATTAAGCTCGGACAATTACACGCATATAATCACGGCCGTTAGAACGGTGGGCACTCGACAGGGGGCACACAGCTTTCGCAATTCACTCATCACTTCCTTGTTATATGCGAAAGTTTGCGAGGATGTATGTTTGTTACCCCTTCACTCCAAAACTACTGGACGTATTTTGATTTAGCAGTAGCAAAAACAACAGAGATGGCTGATTGGTGTGACTGTTGGACTGCCAAGTCAAAGGTCGCAAGTCCAAACTTCGGCACGCACCAATATCTTTTCATATACGTTAGAATTACCTACAGGCTATAATTTATAATGATACTAGCTATGCTCAGCGGTTTTAACTGCATGAATACTTTACCGAGGGTGAAACCGAGCGCCTCTAATATTATATATTACTAGCTGCGCCCAGCGGTGTTTTCCCCAACATTTTTTCGGGATATTGCCGAAATGTAAAAGCTTATATGTAAGTCCAGGCGTCAGCTACCTCCATACCAAATTTTATCATAATTGGTTCAGCCGTTTGTTCGTAAAGAGGTAATAAACACACTCACAAACTTTCACCTTTATACTATTAGTGTGAAGTATGATATGATAATAATATAGTGTGATTGATACCTAGCCTAGTTTTGATCCTAGCTGCTATACACCAGTGTCCAGTACCACATCTGTAATAACCATAGCCGGTCACAAAAACTTGGTACTTTTTGTCAAACTCTTTAATTTTTTCTCAGCCATTGTTCCGCGCACACAGAAACAGTTTTTATCAAACTGACATGAATATAATAATCCTGCACTAAGGTCATTGTCCTAACTTTCTTACATTGACATTCGTTTTGACGCCAGTTTAAAAATGGCGGAGTTATTTCTGTTCTGACAACTCGGTGAACGTCAAACTAACGGTAGTCCGATAATTATTGCAGCTTTTAACAAAATGCAATTAAATATTTTGCTAATTAATTTTGTAACAAACAAAAAAGGAGGAGCTTTAATTAGCGATAATAATCTTTGCCAAAAGTAAACACAAGTTGATTTTCAAACCTGATAAAGGAAATTTGAAAATTGATGGACACGTCTGGGCTTCGAACCCGCAACCTTCAACTAACCGAGGCTCAGGCCGAGACTCACGACAAACACCTGGATCGCACATTTTTTGTCACGTGCGGGAATCGAACCTACAACCCTTAGCGCAGCTGTCCAATCGCTGAGCCTCTGCGACAATAATATAATAGGTAGGTACATATTGTTGTACCTACACTTCTGGCCACCATTTCTCCGAACCCAGTAATTACACCAACCGGTTGTCCGTCACGCTCCACTCATCAATCAGTTAGAGCTAACCATCTCCAGTACAACATGACGCCGGTATGTGTGGACGCCGACCGTCGCCGCACCGGCGCGTGCGCCGCTAGACACGACAAATTGACAGACGTATCGTTTGTCAGAACCGGTTCTGTTATGATTATATGTCATAGTAAATTATTGTTTGACTATAGTATGTAGTAGTATGTTGATAAGTGCTTAAATGTTTGATGAATCTTTTATATCGTTAAGTAGGACTAACTTTGACTTAGTGACGTCATCACGCAACTTAAAAAAAACATGACGTCACGCTTGTATTTGCCGAAGAGGTGCACATATACTACACCCTCACTTCGCCAGCTATGTTATAGGTCCTACACGACGAATCCAGACTCCGTGCTGGTATGAAGTCACGTCTGGTTTAGATAATAATAATAACATAAGCTGTCGAATAGTGATTGATGCGTGCCATTCGAGAGGTCAGGCCTTACATCGGATGTAAAGCTGATTATCCAGAGGTCCGAGCGCGTCCGAAATTTGTCGAAATAGTCGAATGATCCCAAACTCAAACGATCAGTTGGTTTTTTGTTTTACACGAATCTATGGAAACTATGTAATCCAGGTCATCATCTACCTTCATGCACATTTTTATCAAAATCCGTTTCGCAGTTAAAGAGTTATTGCTTAACAAACATCTGACTAGCAAAATCTTTACAAAAAACAAATTCAAATACAACATTGGTAAACAATATATGTACCTATGTAACTATATGATTGGTAGCAGCATTTTTGGGAGTCTACCTCCTACCTCAGAGGTATTAAATTTCATCATAATCGGTTCAGTGGTTTTGGCTGTCGAAAACGCAGATTCTTGTTACACGCTTCATTGGATCGCGATTTTAAGATTCGATTTCTAAGTATAGTGTTCATAATTTTCGTCTTAGTAACTTGATTTTTGAATAAATCTAACCATTGACCGGCCACGAATCCAAACACCGTGCCGCTACCTGCGAATCGAACCCAGGCCCTGATGCTCAGCAGTGGCGATGTGCGACTACGAGACAAGGCAGTATCAATAATGAAATCTTAATTAGGTATAAATAAAGTGTATTTAGTATTAATTGATTCATTACCTAGACCATTGGTCGCGTTCATTAAATCTACATAATTAATTATCAGTTTAGTCTAGCCAATACCTACTACATGTATATACAACATATCTATATATAGCACACACACACAGTCGGGTTTGCTAGAACACTTATTACTCGAGAACTGCTAAACCGATTTTCATGATTTTTGATTTGTTGGATTCGTCTCCGCCCCGAATAGCAATATAAATTAAAATGTCAAAAAAAATCACGAAAAGAAATGAAACACGTTATTATTTTTTAAATAAATTAGGTTTGATACTCCGCCATCTTCAGCAATTACCAGCTCACGTCACGCTGATTTTCCGAGCAGGACGACGTCTGCCGGGTCCGCTAGTTATACATATAATAGATACTACATAAATATGTTCATCGCACATCTGTTTGTCGGTTAGTGCGCTTAAACTCGAGAACTGCAGTTTCTATTTTTATTTAACTTTCAACATGCGCTTGGTGACAGTGGGTAAGCACTTGGCAGCGAGGATATAGATACAATACAGTATGTATGTAAATAAATGTGTTTTAATCTTCACCCAGCTGTAGCACTAGAAGCGGTGACGGGCGGGCGTTTAGGAGGCTGTCTTGATGTAATTTGACGTTCGACTAAATACTTTTTATAGGTCTAGTTCGAATATAAGTTTTTTGCAATGCGTGTAAATGAGGCGAAAGAACTATGCCAGGATCGTAGCATGGAAATCCGTGGTCTCTGCCTACACCTCTGGGAAACAGGTGTGACGTTATTGTATATAGGTATATATTTTATGTTTTTAATCTTATAAAAACCGGGACAAGTCTAGTATATGCACTTATATACTTTTATATAACATATTTAATGATAAACTCAGTGTAAGCACTCATAATGTTTCAATGACACATGCCATCTAAATTTAGGTTAATGATTTATTACATATATGTATAGTATATCACACGACTATAAGTAGGTATTTATAAACATGGCTATAATTAATATGTAGTTTGTACTGGCTTTTACCTGGCTTTTGTTAACTAGGTGTGATTACTTTATAATTATGCGTTTGCCAGAGGTTAGCAGTTAGATAATATTTATATGCAGGTTATGCCTACCTGGCAAGTTGTCGTTCACTTGACATGGCTTTACACACCGTTGAAAACTCTCTCAGGTGTGCCGGTTTCCTCGTAATAACTTATATGCACATGAATTTCAAATGACATTGGTGCGAGGTTCGAAATCGCGACCTTTGGTTTGGCAGTCCAACGGTCATACCACTCGTCTATTAGGTCTATAAGTAGGCAGTATAGCCAAATGACTTAACATTGTTAATAGATGATTAACGCGAGCGACGCCCCAGGCACACGTAGTAGCTTAATTAAGTTTAATATAATTAATTATGCACGCTCAAGACAGGTCAACGAACCGACACTAATAACATTGCAACCTACTAAACATACCTATTATCAATACTTTTATTAATTAACAAAATATTAGTGATTCATTTATCAATATCTGAATATTTTGACTGTTTCATACAAAAATGAAGGCACTGTCTATCATCAGGGCTTCAGAGACTATTTTAAAGTCAACAATTACAGCCGAGTGAGTACTGGCGTCTGTTGAACATGCAGTCGTGGATTCGTATCCCAGGTCGGGCATTGAGGCTTTCTCTATTAAGACATTGGATTCGTACTTGTTGATGGCAATAGGCTCGGCCCCTATTACATTGGGACCTATAACATAACTGGCGAAATGTGGGTGTACTTACTATCAGTACACCTCTGCTTATGTTACGAGTCTCCACCTACCATAAAAGACCAAACCTTTACCATGACGTCATTACACCATCAACAGTAATGACCACAAAATGAGGTCATTACAAACTATTATTTTTTACACACAAGGATAAAGGTACAGCAAATTAAAAAACAAAACAAAGGATAAAATAATGAAACCTATTATTAACAATGTATTTTAATAGTTACTATGTACAGCCCCTACCATGGCCTGTTAAAGCAAGGCGGTTTGCGTTGTGGAGGCGTGACGCCGCTACGTGCAGTGAAATGCGGCGCACAGCGCGGCGTCTCGCTTCTACAACATAAACTGCCCTGCTCAGAGATCATGGTAAGGGGGCTGTGCATTACTATGTATGGTTTTAACTGTTAGACAATAATACAAGCCTGTTACTGTCTAAGAACAAAGATCTTTCATATGGAGCAGGAAAAGTATTGACCATCAAAGTAATGACTCAATTTCAGACAACTACATACCATTTTTCACCACTAATTTTATAGACGTTACATTTAATAACAGACTAGGGATGCGCCACGGTTTTACCTGCATTAAACTGTAATTTTGAAAGACATGTAGTGCCATCTAGTGCCCAAAAAACTGTTGAATGATTTACCTACCTACTAGTTCATTTTTTCTGGATAAAAGTACCTTTTACCCTTTTCCATACTCCTAACAATGTATATGCAAACTTTCATGATAATCAGTACAGTGGTATAGGCGTGAAGGTAACAAAATAATTAATTTCATAAACTGATATTGTAATTGCAATAAAAAGCAATAATATTGTAACACAACTAATTTGAAACATAATTAATAATATACTTTTATCTGCACTGAATTTATAATTGTATCCGCCGCTCGCGGTCCGCGTGCCGCGGGCGAGCGCGGCTACCCCCTACGCTCGCGCGGTTTGCTCCGCTAGCGTGCCCGGGTCGGGTGCACGTAATATTAGACCGCAGTGGAACTTTTACAAAGCGGATTATGAGTTGCTGTATTCAAAGCTAACTTCTATTGATTGGACGAGCATGTACGAGATGAGTGATTTAAAAGCAATTTTGGATTTATTTTACAGTACACTTTATAATGTTTTGGATGACTGCGTTCCTAAAAAAAAACCTAGTCTAAAGTCTCGTTATATTTATCCGGAATGGTACACGAGCGAAATAATAAAAAACTTAAGAACTAAAGCTAGACTTCACAAGATATTTAAAGCAACCAAACTTAGTAGTGACTATCAAGAGTATTCTAAATACAGATCGCTTGTTAAAAAATCTATAGAAAAGGCTCACAAACTACATCAATATAAAATACAGTGTCAGTTTGCTAAAGATCCTAAATCATTCTGGCAATACGTAAGCTCTAAAAAATCTAAGATAGCCAAGAAAACTATTATCAAAGATAATGTGCATTTATCAGATGACGAGTGTGCTAAGCAGTTCGCGACTTTTTTTCAATCGGTGTACAGGGATCAGCCACCGCAGTTAGACGCCCAGGCGGCGGCCGAGGCGGGAGCGGCGAACAGTACGCGCGTACAACTTGACGCACTGAGTCTGGAGGACGTTAGAGGTGCACTCGAGCGCCTGAAACCTAAGCGTTCAGCGGGCCCAGACGGTATGCCGGCATTTCTTTTTAGAGATTGTGGTCGAGTGCTCGCGGAACCGCTACTTTATATTTTTAATATGTGTCTTCGCTCAATGACGTTCCCTTCTCAATGGAAGATCACGCGGGTAATTCCGGTACCCAAAGGTAAGGTAGGGTCGGATATAACTAGTTATAGACCGGTGGCCGTACTGTCGACGCCAGCCAAGGTGTTTGAGTCTGCTATTCAGCGCAGTATGCAAGTGCAGGTACGCGGCCAACTAGTGGACGCGCAGCACGGTTTCCGGCCGGCGCGCAGTACTGCCACTAATCTACTAAACTTTATGACGCAGGTGGTGCCTGCGGTAGATGCTGGTGTGCAAGTGGACGCTGCTTACTTTGATTTTAAAAAAGCTTTCGACACTGTTGATAATGACATCCTATTAAAGAAGCTCGCAGACGTCGGCTGCACACCACATCTATTGCACTTCTTTGCCAGTTACATGCGGGATAGACAGCAGTACGTAGATTATAATGGGTGCGAATCAGACCCATATTATACCTGGTCCGGAGTGAATCAAGGCAGTAATTTGGGGCCTCTGGTATTCATCCTGATGGTAAACGATTTGCCGGAAGTCGTCAAACATGGCACTTGTTTATTATTTGCGGATGACCTTAAGTTACTGCTGGAGGTTAAAAGTAAATTCGATTGCGAAAGATTGCAGGAGGATATAGATAGGGTGGTAGAATGGAGTCAGGATAACAAGCTTTTCTTCAACGTGTCGAAGTGCTCGTTAATGAGTTTTACGCGCGCGCGTGCCCCTCTAGTACACGAGTACGTAGTGGGCGCCTCGCCTATGCAACGTGTGACTAAAGTAAAGGATCTAGGAGTTACTGTCACTCCTGACTTGTCTTTTCGCGAGCATATTACGACGATCTGTAAAAGGGCTTTCAGAAATTTGGGATTTGTTCTGAGGCAAACGAGGCACTTCACTAACATAGCTACAGTCAGGGTCCTGTATGACGCACTTGTCAGGAGTCATCTGGAACATAGTGCAGTCATATGGGATCCGCATGAGGCCAAGTACTCGCTAATGCTGGAACGCGTACAGAACAAGTTCACGCGCCACTTATACAAAAAGTTATATGGGGTATATCCGCTTTACCCGTTGATGTACCCCACTCTGTTTGTGCTCGGTATGGTCGGGTACAACCAACTGAGGGTGCGAAGGGAATTCGCACTTGTTTCCTATCTGGTTAGGTTGCTTAGGGGCATCGAGCATAACCCAGGAGTGCTGAAACACTTGAGCCTGTGTGTCCCGGACCGATACGTGTGGAGGCGGCACCGCCCGCCGCTACTGGCTGTGCCGGTTGCCAGAACCAACCTGCTTGCTAAATCACCATTAACCCGCGCAGTACGGATTATTAACGGTCTTCACGTCAAGATTGATGTGTTGACTTGCTATTCGAGTGAATTCGCAAAAGTACTATTGTTTTTTTTTATGTTATAGTGTAGACTAGAATAGGCTATAACGTTGTTTTAAGTACTATTAGTGTATATTAAGTTTATATTATTTTTATACTACCTAGTTATTAATGTTATTATAAGTATTTAGTTTTCTAAACTCATATCTAGTGTAAATAAGTAAGTAATGTGTTAAGAGACCGCACTATCGCATTAGGGTTTTAAGTTCCTGTAATGATAGATGTAAGGGAGATTTTTAATAAATAAATAAATAAATAAAATAAATAATTGTATATACCAACTAATGTTATCATGTAAGCTTGAATATAACAAATTATATAACAATATATACATAGAGCAATGTATATTATATAGTTGACAATTATGTAATCATATCAGTGTTTAGTATACTGCCTATCTTAATAAAGATATTATTTGACTAAGATTTGGGTTATCATGTAAAGATTTATATAGCAGTTGCTAGCTGCATGTAGCATGATCTAATTGCATAATATAAATTAAGAAAATAAAAACTGTCCCCTGACCATGAACTCTTAAAACTGGACAGTTTATTTTTTTTAAGTGAACCACCGCTACACACAGTATTATTGGTGTCTTCCACAGAGTAAACTGTCCGGCTTTAATAATAAAAAAAATACTGACATATAAAAGAGGTAGATACAGTTATGTGAAACCCTGACACCAGTGCTAGGTTTATAACGTTACAGGTGTCAGTGTCTTCAATATTTCTTTGATAGTTCATGGTAAGGGGTCTTTATCTTGTAATTACCTATATTGTCATGCTTGTAGTCCCTAACAGGAAGGGCTAATAAGTATCCACCCATATGAAAATGGTATTGAGTTATCACTTAATGGAGAGATTCAATAGAGACGCCTACTGCTTTTAGTCCAACAGTAATGTAAAATACTGCCCACTTTATCTATATATTTAAAAATGAACCCCTGTTGTCCTCAGTCACACCATAACTTGAGAATGGCTGGACCAATATTGCTAATTTTGGTTTTGGAATATTTGAGAAAGTCCTGGGTAGGTTTAAATGGTGAGAAGGTGGTATGTAGATTGTTATTCAGCTAGTTAGTTACAGATATTAGATATGATCAGTTTGATATAATTTCATTGCTTAATCTTATACAAACTTTCTCTGAGTCATTAATGCATTTTACAGACACACCCAAGACTCAGAACAAAAATCTTCAGTTCACACAGTGAGTTGACCCACACAGGGATCAACCACTAAGCCAATTGGGATGTCAAAATGATTGGAATTAATGATGGTTCATGCAGTAGTTCAGTACTGCTATCTATGCTAGGTAAATTTATTCAATTTTAGGTATTTTCACAATGCTGGTTGGCAATAATCTTATAATAATTGCAGTATAACATCATCAGTAATATTGTAACAAGACTACAACCTCTAGACTCGATTATACATCTGCAATTAGTGTGTAAATCTAATTAGATGTCGGCTCATGTTTACCTCCAAATAACATCGTGATACATCAATGAATCAAGGCTTATATAAAGATCTTCAGCATCTCCAATTAAATCACATTGAAAAATCTCTTCACCCACCAATCGCGTTTCAAATTGGTCTATTATACTACGCGTATTAGCCAACTAAATTAAATATACCTAACTCACGTTATGTCGACTAAAGAATACCGCGTATCGCATTTGGTCGGGTAATAGAGTACCGATCTTACGCGGTGACATCAGCTCACACTATTGAAGAGATAATATGTAATTGATTAGTGTCACGCCCAAAAAGTAGGTACGGAACACGGTTTTGAAAAATAGGGACGATAAAAAACACAATATTTTTGTGATAAATCGTACGAATAACGCCAATAAGCGATTTCGGTTGCATCGTGATGTTGCCGAAAATACCTGTTGGAAACTACTAGTATCCGTGTAATAAACCTCAAATTATCACAGAACGCGGCAATCGGCCAATATTAGAGATAATGAGACATACAAAGATACGTAGAACTAAAAAAAGGCCGACCCAATTCATGTCGCTTTACCAGACACACCCTATAGCGCGGGTGACGAAAAAAATGCATACCTTACACATAACTACCGCGTTCCTATTCTTAATGTAAACAAATATGTACAAAAGAAAGCTGAACACACGCAATACTCACCAGCAGAGCTCCAAGACGCGCTAAAAACTTGATTTTTGTGTCACTTCACACACTTTTTGATGAGCGATTGTAACTTACACTAAGCACATAAACGGGGTAACATTATATAAAATAACATGCACAAAACGTTTTTGTTAATTTTCAAAGCACCAGCACCACCGACATTACGCGTAGAGCGCTTATTTAAATAATTCGTTCGTAAAAAAAGAATTTCTGTAACACGCCACCGGAGTAGATCGATGTCGGCGCGAGTTTCGTTTTTTCGCCGCAACGTCGCTGCTGTCGACTGACATCAGAAGCCACGCTTTAGATGGCGCTGCTGTCGCCTGTGTTGCAACTCTTAAAAGTTCAAATTACCACAACAGTGTGTATAGTTTTTTTATTATTATTGACATTATTATAGTGAATTTGAATGTATTGTCAGTTATTACTTTATTATTAATTACGGATTACCTATATCATTTCTTTAATATAAATCACCAAATAGTAGTGAATATGAGATCAAGAAACAATTGCTTCACGTCTCGTCGTTGTTTGTGCTGTTATCTAGTAGACGTTGTTGTTAAATTTTCTGTTAAACATATTATCGTAGGTACTAATATTTATAAGGATTAAAATTTACTTACATTATAGGAAATAACTTTACTTGACAACACTAAAGCATTATGTTCCAATTCACGCAGTGAATATAACTTCCAATACTGAAAGCTAAATACTACAAGTCCAAATGGCGATAATCATAGGATAATTAATTTCTAAAGACCGGAATAAAATTTAACTACCTAAGTGATTTAAAATAAGTGGGTTTGAAAATATATCAAAGTCCAGGCGTAGAGAGGAACGGAATTCGCGTTTCGTTAATACTATATCCTTCTATTATATAAAAGTTATGAAAAACTAACACCCTTGAGACTTTATTAAGAAAATAGATAAACAATAAAATACAAATAACTACTAATAATACACTATTCGTTTATATTTCTAAAAGGAAGGCATTGTAGAATATATGCAAACGATTTACCACATTCATTTGTCATTGAGAAAACGAAACGCAAAACGTCGTTAATAAAAAAGTAAAGAAGATGCATTCAGATTTCAGTCATTCACTCATTCACTTTCAAAATGGCGTTGGACTAAGTTGTGCGTTATTGTTACTTTTTGTTTTTGTAAAATTTTAAAACTGTTGACTTAAAACTGAGGTAAGTGTATTCCCTACATCACTCTTATAATTTAATCTACATATTTACGTATTTGTAACGTATATTAATGTCGTAAAAATTGTTTTTCAGGTTAAAATGGGTCGCTCGCCCAGCCCGCGGCGGCGCGAAGACAGGCGTCGAGACCGAGAGAGAGATAGAGATCGAGATAGGGACCGCGAGAGGCGCAGGCCTCGCACCCGGTCCCGTTCGCGCTCTCTGGATCGCCGGCGGCGCACCCCAGACCGCCGGCGCAGCCCCTCGCCGCGCCGCCGCCGCTCCCGGTCGCCGTCTCCCGGCCCGTCCACATCCTTCGTCAAGCCTAAGAAGACGTTCGGTGAGCGTCCAATAGTCACGCCCGCTGATCTAGAAGGTAAAACTCCTGAAGAACAGGAGATGCTGAAGGTTATGGGCTTCTGTGGCTTCGATACGACCAAAGGGAAGAAGGTGGACGACAACATCGAGGGCGACGTCCATGTGGTGTTAAAACGTAAGTACAGACAGTATATGAACAGGAAGGGCGGCTTCAACAGGCCGCTGGACTTCGTAGCATGATACCTCAGTCAACGCACCGCTATTCACCGTTATGGTAGAACCATGTTGGTCTGTTTCTGTAGTTATAAGATTGATATGTGATATTTTTGATAGTTTGGTTTTATAAGAACATTATTTACAATATTCCCTGTGAGGACTGCTATTAAATAGCAAGTAGCCCTATCAGGGTACATTTACAGGCATCTGTGAGGCAAGAGGGTCCTTTAGACTTGATTGCCACTGGATCAGACTATACAGTTTGTCCGACAATATTTATAAGCCTACTCGGCTTGATGCCCATTTGCAGTCCAGAGCTACTCCCAATGTCTATATATTAATTATTTACATATTTTTAATCCATGGAGCTAGAAATCCTTGAAAGTTATAGCTCTAATATATAATACCCCTCAAACATTCATAAATTTCCCACATTTCAGATACAAGTCCCCTTTAGAATTTCAAAACCGTTTCATTCATTACACTCGTTAATAATAATTCCTACCACTAAGTATCAATTTTGGCATTTAAATGACCAATTTCTCATGCCCTATAGCAAGATACATCAAAGAGATAGCATAAAAGCTTTCCAATTATAAGGGGTACATCTCAATGGTCATCCTCTCAGCTGTCGTATTGTTAAAAAGTTCTCACATCTCTATAGCGTCTATGGCATTGAAATACATCAAAACTGGTTTACTGACCTTTTTCGATTTAAATTAATAATAATGTATACTCAACTGATCTTGCAAAATAAGGGTCAGTAGTGAATTGAAAATTATGCATTGATATTCAATGGTCAATGTTACTAAAGTACAATATTATGAGTTCTTGTCATAATTAGTTGGTATAATTAATACTTTTTTAAAATTTAGGTTATGTTATTTAAAAGGCATGTCTGCTGTTACTATTAAATCAATAAATAAGATCATAAATCTTAATCAATATCAACATTTAGCATTTGTCAATGTTGTCATCATAGTATGATGTGAGGACTTCAAACATTCAGATGGGAAGTGTCATTGATATTTGAAAATATCTTTATCCAGGGATAAATAGGTGGACAAGGTCTAGAACATGTTACAAACATACACACTAAATTGAAGATACTGATCAGACTTGAGTTTAGAAGTCTGATCTGTGTCTTTATAATCCATTATTATTATTTAGACTCTATTAAAACTGTCTTTTAGGTTTATTAATATCACAAAACAACATATTGTGAATTCTCATACAGAGAATGAACAAGCAATTATCATTGTCTGTGTACTGTATTGGTGTTATATGCACCTCCTGTCGCCTAATTATATTCTTATAACAAACTATTTATACACAATGCACCCTTATAATGAAGGTGACCTAACTCAAAATACCTGTAACTTCTAATGTTGTTATAAAGCTTTTTTTTTCTTTTTTAAATGAGTAACCTCTGGAGTTTCTTACCGGTTCTTCTCCATTGGAATGACACTTTGGAACCGTGCAACTAGCATCCTAACGTTTCATAAGCGCCTGTAATAGGTTTATATGAAATAAAAACATTTTGAATTTTGAAAGGGACTTTAAAGAGAGGACTATTTGTAAAAAAAAACTATCTATAAAAACACGAATTTGTAAGTGAAAAATAATACTTTACTCACTACACTTCATAAGCGAAGTTAAATTTCCCGCCAAATCCTGTGTGTTCGCTTTGTTTATAGTTTTAGCTTTCAAACTATTGAGAAAGCACATACACTTTTATGTGAATTAGTTAAAATTTTTCTTTCCACAATTGACTGTCAAATATTTAAACATACATGACAAGAAGACGAATATAGAGCCTTCTATTAAAGTTGGTTGAAAATATTATTTTATTAATAGTTCGGTCTCCTATCCACGGGTCTCCAGAGTAGGCTTTATCATATCGAACTGACTTTCAGAAGTTACAAGAATCTTGAGTTAGGTCTCCCTCATTGTAAGTGTATTCAATATATATTATACATTCAACTTCAGCTCAACCTCACAATATGTTCATATAAAACCAAGCTCTCTGACTTTTTTACCTAGACCTAAGTGTTAATACATTGTTTCATCTCACGATACTAAGGGATATGGTTGTGACACACAAGTATTTATCAGTCCTTATACTGGACAATAGTTTGTTTACTAATGCAAACTTATTTGGTAGTTAGCAGGGGTTACAGAAGCCTAGAGTGTGTGTTTGTATGATAAAACAATCGTTATGGTCTAGTCTTGTATGTTTAATGTTATTAGACATCATATTCATCAGCTTTTATGTGACCCACTGCTGGGCATTAGCCTTAAACGCCACTGTTTTGGGCCTATTGCATCCAGGTCTTGCCCTGTTTAGCAGCAACATCGTCAGTCCACCTGGCTGGAGGTCTGCCAGGGGCTCTACAGACATTATTTCTATAGAAATACCTGTCTATATGACATTTCATGTTTATGACTAGACTGACTATACTTGTGTTTTAGTAGTACAAGCATTACTCTAGGCATGTTTTGTTAATTATTCCTGCTAAGCTAATACAGAACATTGCATCTTCTTTTTTAATCATCTTAGCGTTTTAAAAATTGTGTCCTTGGACGAAATAGGCTCAGTCTATATTATAACTAAAATGTTATTGTTAGTAAATCAATTTGGCATATCAAAGTCCTTATCAGGATCAAAATTGTAAGTTTTTTTAAACCAAAATGTAATAAGGCGTATTGATAATGGTTTCACTCTTCATCGCATATCATTAACATCCACCATTGCAATACCCTAACTATTTATATGTTGTGTCCAAAACCATATTGCAGCCATGTCTCTTAAAATTACCGAATTCTCGTCGCAGAACTAAGGAATAGTCGTTTTAAATTCAAATATCAAAACAATACAATTTGCAAGGTTTTAGTGTAAGAAATTCATAAACTGGGGACTTCTTTAGTCACGAATTAGTTAACAAAAGTATTGTTTTACATTTTTATTTTACTGGTTGCCTTGTGAGTTGTAGTTTTGACGAAAAGTCATCCATCTCAAGATTGTTCTATGGTTCAAAAAATCTTGGTTATGCTAGTATCTAGCTTAATACATGATTTTAGCATAGCAACATTGGCCAAAGAACCATCAAAATTCATCTTACTATATAGGTATATATTATGTTCGAGGGTTAAAACTGAATGTTGATATCAGTTTCCAAAACAAAGCGACTATTCTAACGTTATGCTTCGGTTTCTAGTCGTAAGTTAGCGTAAGTCCGTTACACAGTACCCGCGCGCAGCCCCGGCCCGCGCGGGCCCAGCCTCGCGCTCCCGCGCAACCAAGAAGCTGGCTGAAGTGGTGACGGGCGTAGACGACAATTACTGAGGTCTATCGAGGGCAAGTTGACGAAAATGGTGCTCAAATACTTCCTTTACACGTTCTGGCTTAAGAATTCCATTTTATAATCTGTTTTGTGATATTCACAGATAAAATATCAACAGAACAGATGCAAAAATCTAAATTATTTATAGTGAGCAATATGAATAAACTAAATTCTCCGGTCTATTTTATACACAACAATTTTAGATGCCAATTCATACTGTTCATTATAACACTCTGAAACGAACCATAGAGCAACTCGCTCGCCGATAGGCCGAACTATAAGACTGACGTTGTCCGCACTAGTTTAAGTTGACCGCTCGGCGCACCTCTAGCGTAGTACAAGATATATTTTTACACTCATATACACCCCCCTCCCCCCAGATTCACCCCCTATCCTCCACAGCATACAATAGTTAAGGTCGCTGTGCTAGAATGTTGTGTTATTTTGTTTTTACAACTGGTGAAGGTAGCAGGGACGCATGCAGCGATACTGGATGTATGTGGACTCCGTTGCCTTAATATTTATAGTAGCAATACTGGTTTTAGTGTTGCCACTATTCTTTGGGATTTCATGATTTGGTTTCACCCGAAATTTTTAGAATTTATTGAAGTAATCTGTATTGTATTGGTGTGTCCTAGCAATATATTTTACTCAGTATATTATTCAATTATAAAACTTTCTTTTTCTAAGTAAATTTGCCAGTTTTTACAAGACAACCCAGCATTCTGTCATACCGATCTCCGATATACAATATACAATGGTTAAATATATTTTTTATGTATATTCAAGCACGCGCCGTGCGGGTGCGGGCAGCATATCTATCGTCCCCGTAACCATTTCAGGCAGTTTGTCAATACATCTGCCCTTTAGAATGAATCTCAAAAACTCCAGCACTTTTGCACAGAAAAAACCCGAAAAATAATTGAACAACTGAAAGAAATGCTTTGAAATGACCATTCATATGTTGAGAAGCATTTTTGTCAGTCACCCACTGAAAATTCTTAATTTTGTTATGTGTACCTATAAAATACAATAATGGTACCTTGCGCTTATTTCGATAAGTAAAGCGCCCATTCAGACTCCAGTTTTTAATTATGGCAAGTTTGCCAACAACAACACTCTTTGTATTCACAGAATTTTGTAAACATTTCTCATTTGAAAACTAAATTGTTTTTCAATTAATTGTATTCTATACAAACAATACATTAAAATGAGTTTCTTTATGTTTATGAAAATAATTGATTTTCAGGAATATTTTATTGTTTACTTAAAATTAAGGTTTTATAACAATATTTATTGTAAAATCCTAATTTCTTGAAATTTCTAAAACAAGAATATTTAAGTTACTGAAATGTATTCAGTGAAAACCGAACGGATTCATTCCCAATGTATATACCACGAATTATTTATACTTATTTAAAAATAAAAAATAAGAAAAAAATATTAATTACTCAAATTTACACTATTATGGCTGTCAGCTTTGATATCTGTTTCTCAAGTTCGTACTATAAGAATAATTTAATTTTATGCAGTAGTATGGTAGTTCTCGTTATTTCAAAACTCAGTTTTAGTTCAGTCTTGTATGGCTACTTTCAATTTGAAATTGCCATTAAAATCTAGCCATTGAGAATTTTAGACAAGGCTGAAACTAAGAGTAGAATGTACAAGAAATTGTCCTGATATTGTTGAAAAAATATACTTATATTTCCTGATACTACCCATATTAGAATTTGAAATGATACCAAAGATCAAAACATGTCATCAAATTGAGAAACAACAAAATTGAAGAACTTGACTCACATGCCTACATAAGTTACACGCCTGTTATTCCTAAATAGGTAGACAGAGATGTTCTCCATCATCAAGAGTTTAACACCCACATTCAGCAGCCCCCAAGTTCCATGCGATGTGTGTGTTATTAGTTTGTTCATTCATAGCTGACAGTCTGAATAGCCTAACATTTCGGAACGTTAAAATTTAAGTTAAAATCTAGTAATAAACACTTCTACTAAATTGTAATCCTTGGTACTTTAGTTTGTGTCGGCGTCTCATACGTTAAGAAATATGAATTGTATGATCTTAGATTTGGATGTGTGGATGTCATACATTCATAGCTGAAAGCAGTATAATTATTGTTTTTATGTAAAAATATTGGCTTTTTGTATTTTCATAGATGTATGTTTCATGGATGAAAAACTGTTCATCCATCTTGCAGTTTTAAAATTGAATTTGTAATTTTATTTTGTGAAAAAAAGCCATTTTTATATTATAAAAAATTCCAATCTAAGAAGTAAATTAGTTTTATGTTAATGATGTCGACGATTTTAGGTTAATTAGAAAGTTTAATTAATAATTATAAAAATAAATATTTTGGTTATCAAAATGGAAATTGTATAGTATTTTGTTTTGTGTACATTTTGTGAATAAATTTTAATTTATGTTAACCAAGGATGCCAAATGAATAAATCATTTTGGAAATAATCATTGTCTTTTTTACCATCCTTCTATTAAGAATTATTGGATTAAGCGGGTAATGTTGTTTTATAACAGGGATGCTGTTCGTTAGTCTCGCTAAAACTCAAGAACGGCTGGAACGATTTAGCAAATTTTGGTCTTGAAACACTCGTGGCAGTCTAGGGAAGGTTTAAAAGCTGTACTGGTGATACTAGGTCAGCTAGTAATAAATAAAACAAGTCCTCCATATGTTACATACACTTTATTTTATCTTATCAGCATTACATTACAGTTTACAACACAGTTCTTTCACTGGAATGTGACCGTAGCATCACGCTGTCTTACAATCACAAGGCTGACAGAATTCATCAAAGAGGAAACTTTTTATTTACAGCCCACAAGATGTACCTATCACACTAGTATTATAAAGGCGAAAGTTTGTGACTGTGTCTGTTACTTTTTCACGCTCAAACGGCTGGACCAATTTTAATCAAACTTGGTATTGAGGTAGCCGACACCCTGCATAAAAAAATGTATTGGGCAACACCGCGGGGCGCAGCTAGTATGTTATTTGGTGATACATGAGCCTTGTGATTAAAAAACAGTCTTCAACCGGTAGCTATCGTTATAATAAGGGGACGCACATCCGAGCGACGACAATTATAATTACAATCTTAACTAATCACCAATACTTGCCAAATATGGTGATTACAATAATATAATCAATAATTATGAGAATACCATTAATATCCGACTAGATGTGTGGGCGGATTAGTAATACAAATCCTTAATATAACATCACGCTTGTATTTTTCTAGGGGTAGGCAGAGGTGTATAATACACACACTTCGCTTTATGTTATAGGTCTATATGTAATAGGCGAGCTGGCCATCAACCGGGCACAAATCCAGATTCCGTGCTGCTACTGAGAATTACCAAATGGAGAAACTCAGTACAAGCTGGTATTATACTTGCTACCGTATGGGACACCTCTGCCTACCCTTCGGGGAAAACGCGTGATTCACGACTAGCACAAACAGTAATCACCATACTAAACAATCATGATTTAACTTAAACTAGACAGTCAACTTTACAATACAACTGATAGTTATAGATGGTCGCCAGTTCGATGCCTGGTTGGTACAATATGAGTGTTTGTGCTTGTATGGCACCCAGGACTGTGTGCTTATATTTAAACCTTAGAGGGGAAGCGGATGTGGTGATTATATCACTCGTACACTTACTGTAGGTCTCGCCGGCTACAACAGGCTGTGGGCTATGGAGGCTGTCGCTGAGTTTGAGGAGTCATAAGAGGCTATGTGAGCCTTTTAAAAAATTAAAAAAAAAAAGTGATTAAAAATCCAAACTATTTATTTTATAAATAAAGTCGTGGTAGCCTAGTGGTTGACACATCGCATTTGTATGTGCAAGGTTGCAGATTCAAACATAGGCATCAATGTCACTATTTTAAATGCCATAAATACTTTCTAAGATACTCTAAGACGCCACAGACTAACGGTGACGGAAAAGGTCGCGGGTTCGATTCCCGCACGATACAAAAATGTGTGTGATCTGCAGATGTTTGTCCC
This sequence comes from Abrostola triplasia, assembly GCA_946251915.1. Taxonomy (NCBI): domain Eukaryota; kingdom Metazoa; phylum Arthropoda; class Insecta; order Lepidoptera; family Noctuidae; genus Abrostola; species Abrostola triplasia. Next base: position 6,162,333 of record OX276448.1, on the reverse strand, counting down.
GAGTCCGCGTGTTTGTGTGTGATATTTCATGTTTGTGAAACTAAAAAAGCCCATAATATCCAGCCTCTCATGCTACAAACCCAGCACCCGGCTACACTATGTATCCTACCTCAGACTATAAGTCTTATTCACTCTCAGATCATTAACATAACCTAATCAATACATTTGGTATCTCCAACTAGTTCAGTTCACTTAACAAACACATTGAGATCCTAACTCACACCCATATGTTGGCACTACACTGGGCGTATTTGCCCAAATATTCGTGGCATCTTAGTAATGCAAAACACACCGTAAGTTGAACGCAATAAGGTTCATTTTTGTACTTGTAGATATCGAAAATATTTGTACAAATACGCCAAGTGTAGTGCCACCATTAGAATAGTGACCCAACTCTAAAATCGTGTCGCTGACTTTAAAAGAGATCAAATTAATTGTAAAACGACAAACGTCACATTTCGCCTGTAGCACATGGAGTGACCGTTGGACTGCCAAGTCAAAGGTCACAAGTTCAAGCCCAACGCACCAATGTTTTTTCGAATTCATGTGCGTACTATAAATTAGTTATCAGTTGCTAAAAACGGTGAAGGAAAACATCGTGAGGAAACCGGCACACCTGAGAGATTGTTCAACGGTGTGTATCGCCATGTCAGATACAGGCGGTTTACACTCTGACACCAGGTTGTTCATCAACCATACGATAAGAAGATAATCATACTTGTATTCCCAATGGTGTAGGCAGAGGTGTACCTATAGTACCTACACACACATTTCAATAGTTATGTTATAGGTCCCAATGTAATAGGGGGCAATTGCCATCAACCGAGAACAAATCCAGACTCCGTGCTACAGAGATTTGAACCCAGAACCAGCAGTCGCGTTCAGCGACTACACCAACGTAGTAATAGTACAATACCCTTTATAACTAATAATCCTGTCTCTTTTAAAGTCAGTTACATCAGAAGTTACAAGTAGTGAGGTCACTTTATTCTCAGAGCGAGTATTATATATTATAATAAACTCCAAAATATACACAGAACTAGGTAGGCGACACCACCAATCAATTGACATACTTCTTATGAGCTGTCTGAACTATTCCTCCATAGATTGTGTATGGTGATAGGAACCTGTGACGTCACTAGTTCGCAAACTCAATTCACTATTTATTGATGTCAAAGCAAATAAAAATCGAATATATTTTCCAGAAGTAGGAAGTAATTAGTGTCTTAGAATTATTGGTTAATGGTGTCAACTACCCAATAAACTGTATAAATAAATGATTTCTTGACACTTATTAAAATAACTCAACACTATGTTCACTGATTTTAAGCATTAAGACTAAAACGGTATGCCAGAATCGTGGCAAATAGAAATCCATGGTCTCTGCCTACCCCTCTACAAAACAGAGACTTTGAATGTGTATACTATTAATTACCAAGCATGTTAAACCCTGTCCTATTAAACTCCAAGCATAGCTCTCTTCTAAGGGGGAGGCCTTTGTTCAACAGTGGACGTCTTCCGACTGATGATTTTAAACCCTTTTTACTCCTTAGACATTAAATCAGTAAAATAGTTCCACAATAAATTAGATAACAAAGTTACAAAATATATCGTCAATAAATAAAATCTATATAAATTAAAAAACATGAAACATGTATTTCTGATATCATAAGGAACTTATAAAAATATCTGTTGGTTTTCATAATTTATGTAAACGACAAACATAGTAATCAGGTACCCGCGGACCATTTTAAAATTAATTACTTTCAAGTTAATTTTCTGTGTGTAGCTTCATTTTGATGAGATATCCAACTTTGTCTCTAACAAACATTCTAGATTGTGATAGCTTTGTAGGACAGTGTGGCTGTTAAATTATATTAAAAGTATACCAGGATCGTAGCAAATGGAAATCCGTGGTCTCTGCCTACCCCTCAGGGAAACAGGCGTGACTTTATGTATGTATGTAAGCAACAGTAAAAATCAGCTGGTTAGAAATACATTTTTGATGTCCTTGCTATCGATACATGGTGGAAGGATACAAGCGTGGTACAGTTGACCAAGAATACGGTCCACCACCCTATGGTTGAGGTTCATTTGAACAACATGAAACGAGGTCGATGTTCCCTTGCAATTACATTATGACGTCATGTCACCAAAACGGAGCTACTCACAGAAAATTAGCTTCATAGTAATCAATTTTTGAAAATGTCCGTGGATACCTGGGTACTGGGACTTAGTAAGAATGAAAAATAAATAATAATTAATGACAATCTCAGTACAGTCACTCGATATGTTAATAATATATAATTAACATTATATATACAGACCTGACAAATGGTGTCATTGCATGTTGCCCATGCTAAGCTTTAATCTATATTGATAAAGGGAATTTGAAAAATGATGGACACGATAGCTCAGTTGGTAGAGCTGCGCCATAAATCGGCGAAGGTCGCGGGTTCAAGTCCCGCTCGTGTCTTCTTTTTCAAATTTATTTTATCAAATAATACAGTAATCATTTTTATATCACCATCCAAGTTAATCTTATACATACAGAAAAGTAAATACAATTTTCGAAATAACTCATTATCATTATTGTGATTATCATGAAATAAAAAAAAAACTAAAATATAATTTTAAAAAATCCGAAAAATAAATCAATTTGCGCAATTACTTTGGGTATTGCCATGTCTCAATAATTTAGTACAAGTGATACCATAAAAAATATACTATATAAGTAATGTAGGATAGTGATAAAAAATATAATAAATTAATAATATTATCCTTATATTACAATGAACATTAATTCACAGACATACAAACTTTATTATTTACAATTATTTTTATATTATTTATAATAAATAGTATATAATTCATTATATATTCATACAGTTACTGAATATTAAAGGAATCATAGCGCAGCGGCTAGAAGGTAAGTACTTTACAATACGGTTCGCAGTTCATTTCTGCACTGGGTAATACATGTGCTCACCCCGTAGTGGGACAGGCGAGATAATATCTACCCATATATACCGTCTTGCTTATAAAATTTATATTTAACCATTGATTAAGTATACCTGTCACTGTCTTCATTAACGAAAAGAAATGTTAGTAGACTTAAGACGGGTTTCAGAGACGTTTTAGCATCGTTTAAGTAAGGGTTTATGATGTAAAGGTGCTCCCTTATCTATCGGTTTAGTCCCATCTGCCCCCTTTGAGCCTACCATACCACCCCGGTGATAGGCTCGAAGGGGGCAGATGGGAATAAGGGGGGCATTAAAATATCAATGAAATATATTACACTTGAAATTATCAATGAAATAAGTAGAAACTCAGTCTATCTCCACAGATATTACCGGCGATATACTGTATGTACAATAATTCATCATATATACTATAATATGCATTTTATCTTATACATATTACACCCATAGTTGACAGAATTCTTCATTTGGTTGGGCTTACAATTTGTAGATGAAAATTATTGTTTTTATACCGTTTTGGACCTTAATACTGTGAGAGAAGATCTATATTGTATTAAATAGTTCACAGTTGACGTTAGTTCAAAGTGTTTTGGACTTTAATACTATGACATAAGGGCCATTATGTATGCATAACCTATCTCACAGTACTTTGAGCCTTAATACTGTGAGTTATGATCCATTTCACATTATATATAGGTTCATTTTATGTTTTGTAGACAGATATAGTATTGGCTTGTCATACGACCGACCTCACAGTACTCCGGCCCTTATTACAATTGAATTAAGATCCATTATACCGTGTTGCGAGTCCAAACATGACACTCACAGTTTCTAGCCCTTATTACAATGCGTCAAGGTCCATTATACTGTGTTGCGAGTATTACCATGACATTATCGTGCCTTGCGACCTACCTCACAGTATTCTGGCCCTTGTCTCTGCGTGTTAAGGTCCACAGTGGCCTAGAAGGGCGCGGCGTCGTCCAGCGTGTGCAGCCAGTTGAAGATCATCATGTTCCGCTCGTACTTGGACAGCGGGCGGCCCCGCTCGCGCTCCAGGTCGGCCGCCGTCAGGGCCAGGTGCGCCGCTTCTGTACGTTAATAATATTACACCTGTGATTTCCAGTAACGAGCCGAGTGGTGTCCGGCCTACAATTGACCACCCCTCTCCTTTCGCGGGTGTCGTAAGAGGCGATTCAGGGAACATCCATAAGATGGGCAGCAGAGTCTTCTATAACTCTACCACCAATGCTGTGATCTCTAACCCTGGGGGGGGGAGTAGTACAGGCAGTACATACCGGGGTGCACGTACCGCGCATGCGCGGGTCGCGGCTGCGGCACCAGCAGCGTGGTGGGCCCCGCGCCGCCCGCCGCACATACCGCCGCCGCCTGGGGGGGGAAGGGGGGAGGGTTCGTATTAGGACAGTAATATAGAGAGATAGGTCATGCATAGATCTAGTCCCAGTCTGATTCAGTATAACAAGTCATGTGTATTCCAAGTCAAACCCAGGTGGTATCCAGGCGACATTAACTCCCCCAGCAGCGCGCTCACCTCTAGCCTGTCCAGGTTGAAGTCGGACTGCGACATCCTCTCCAGCGCCCGGTACGTGGTCAGCAGGCGGCGCTTTATGTAGTTCTGTCTCACCTGGAACATAAGGTAGCCAGAAGTATGGAGCTAATATTCGAATCGAGTTAATGATGTCACAGCGTGGGGTGTGTCACGTGGCCTGCGGTTACCTTCTTGTTGTCGGCGTGCGGCGGGCGGCCGGGGGGCGCGGGGGGGGCGCGCTGCGGGGACGGCAGCTGCGACCCGCCCACTGCAACATGCTGCATGTATAGTCTACGCCGGGGTATGTGGCAGGGGTGGGGACTACTTTGTTATTCACTTGGGAAACATCCAAGTCAATAAACAAATGAACTTATAATTTAGCATTTATTCTTGTATTTATATTGTTAGTTATAAATGACATTATAGGATAGTGACGGCATTGTTCTGTAGTTCAAATAAATATTAGTAGTATAGGTTCTTGGGGGGGGGAGTATTTTCATGTTTTCAAAGTATATAGGTGGCAATATTACCTGCGACCCAGGTGCTGCAGGAGCGGGAGGCGGCGCTGAGGGTCAGGGCCTCCAGGGCCGCGCACAGACCAACCTCCGACGTGGCGCTGGAATCACGAACTCTGACTTAGTGCCGGGGACGGGGTATATATTTTGGTGTGAGTGTGAGTGTGTGTTGATATGTGGGCGTGTGTGTTGATATGTGGGCGTGTGTGTTGATATGTGGGCGTGTGTGTTGATATGTGGGCGTGTGTGTTGATATGTGGGCGTGTGTGTTGATATGTGGGCGTGTGTGTTGATATGTGGGCGTGTGTGTGTGTGTGTGTGATGAGCCTCACCTGCGCAGCGCCCCCGGGTGGTCCCGCGCGTGGCTGACGTCGGCGGCGCTGAAGGAGCGGCGCAGGCCGAGCTGCGCGCACAGCGCCGCGCAGCCCGCCAGCAGCTCGCGGCAGTTGTCCACCGCCTGCAGCGGCAGCGACGACGACGGCCTTCTGGGGGAGGCACTAAGTATCAACGGTGTAGTGGACGAGTCTCGGCACGCACCAATGTCTTTTCGAATTCAAGTGCGTACTATAAATTAGTTATCAGTTGCTAAAAACAGTGAAGGAAAACATCGTGAGGAAACCGGCACACCTGAGGGATTGTTCAACGGTGTGTGTCGCCATGTCAGAGGCCTACAGGCGGTTTAAACTCTGACACCAGGTTGCTCATCAACCATACGATAAGAAGCATCAGACCCCCCCCGTCACCCTGGCCACTATAATTGTGTCCACGCTCGCACACTTACTTGAGCGTCTTGCTGTCAGGGTTGGGGCTGGCCACGCGCAGCGACGGGTCGGGGCCCTGCCCGGCCTGGAAACACATCAGATAGCATCACATACTGGACACATATTATGTTATAGACCTACGTGGTAAGGTGCTGGACGTTAACTCAAATAGTTTTAATTTTTTTTACAACGTCGCCCCTTACTAGCAATTTCTCCTGTATCGTGGGTGCGTTTTACAAACATGAAATATCACATAAAATTGGGTCATCATTCCCACGCTTGCGGCTCACGTAAGCGGCTTGGCGATCGCAGTATTGGTGGTGAATTTACAGAAGACGCTGTTGCCCATCTTTTGGATTTTCCCTTAGTCGCCTTTTACGACACCCACGGGAGGAGATGAAGAGGTGCTATATACGGGATAAACAGGCTGTTATAACGGTAGAGGATATAGAGGTATGTAGAGGACCACTCTTGCGCGTATAGTACATCCACATTCCACCACTTGAGTTATAAGTCCCAATGTAGTAGGGCCGAGCGTATTGCCATCAACCGGGGAGAAATCCAGACTACGCGCAGCTACGGACGACTACCTAATGGAAAACCTTAATCTCACCCAACCCAGGACCAAGTGCTGAATAGTCGCTTATACCACTAGACCAACGGGCTATCGTATAAATGAATAGCGTACATATTATATTTCATATCTATTGAACATGGAGGACATGCCTCATCTGGATCAAATTCTCACCTACCAATCTACCCACCCCTTCGGGTAATACAGGTGTAATGACATTTAAAAATTTCCTTAATTTATTACTTTTACAAATCTTTCAAAGTACATACAAACGGCGAAACCACATCAAAGTCGATGAATTTCGCAAAACATCGACAAATACGCAAGTTAACTTCAAAAGCGAAAAAGTTTATCAAATGTTTCCACCCCTCGATGTTGCTCAGCTGTGTGCCGCGTGACGTAAGGTTAGCGGCAAGCGATCCCCGCGTTAATTACAAATAATTTCAACTTTTCAATAATTAAAGAAACCTACAAAATGTCAAGCCAAACTTCAAGTTTTACGTAGTTAGTATTTTAAGTTATTTCTTGGTAAGTTTTCCAACGGAAATGTTTTTGAACAGTAAGGTTTCGTAATGAGAATAATGTCGCCTGGAAAATACACGTGCTTTTGGGTGGGAGAAGGGGTAGTCAACAGGGAGGGAGGTGTTTAAAAATTACTAAATAGAATATTATTAATGGAAGACCACCATGATGATTATGAAGACCTGATTGGCGCAGTGGCTAAGCGATTCGACTGCTGCACTAAGCTTTGCGGGTTCGATTCCCGCTCGTAACAAAAAATTGTGCGATCCGCAGATGTTTGTCCCGTGTCTAGGTGTTTGTGTATATTATACAAATTTCATGTTTGTGAAACGCACCCACGATACAGGAGGAATTCCTAATGTGGGGCGACGATTTTTTTAAATAAAATAATTGGGTGGGAATTATAACCAACTACCGGTACCTAACGTTATTGTACTACCCAGTACACAGCTCTGCCTACAGCCGTGTGATGTTGGACCCACCTTACAAGCCAGCAGACGCAGGACCCTGGCATCGGAGGCGGCCGAGGACACGCTGAAGAGCGAGAGGTCCGTGGTGACCGACTCGTGCGAGGGAGAGCGCGCTACCCCGCCGCGCCACGCCTCCGGGGTGCACATATCCACTGTGACAGAATACATCATCATCATCATCAGCCGGAAGACGTCCACGGCTGACCAAAGGCCCCTTAGAGGGCGCTATAATCCCCACGCTTGGCAACAAAGGCTCCCCATTAGAGGGAAGAAAGTTGCCAAAATTCCGATGCTTGGCTATCGGCTTGGGGATCGCAGTATTGTTGATGAAGTTACAGATGCTGCTGCCCATCTTCAATGATGACCTTGTTATGATGAATATATGGTGTTGGGTTCATATCAGTCTTGTAATAATTATTATGCGTAAAATTAGAAATTTTGTATGAGTTCTTTGTTGGCCTTAAATAAATAAATGTTATACCATAACGAGTGTACAGAATTCTGATAATATCACACCTACCTCTTTGATAACCGATGTGTTACAATTAATGTACATTACTTATCAATTTAATTAATAAAACAAACTATTTACTAAGAATCTGATCAGTTTATGAGAAAATTCTATACATATAAATAGGTTTGGTTACTTTACAAAAAATTAAACAAGATATTATCAAGCAAGTATTCCCTAGGGGTAGGTAGAGTTTTATTGCAGCACATAGCAAAATTATTACTTTCACATTTTCTAAAAAGCACACAAGTTACAATGTATCAAATAAAATTCTAAGCAGTTAATGCTGCAACTGCGAACAGCCTATTAGCATAAACTGCTAGGCTAACATAGTCATTGAGCAAATATTTCCATTAAAAGGTGAATCATTTCCTGTATTCCCAGCAATATCTTTAATATTTCTCAAATTATAGTTACATTTAGCCTGAATCATTTACAATCTATTAAAAAGAAACATACTAGGTGAAATGAATCAATTCCATGACACTATGCAGGTCATATGTGAATGACACTGTCGTCTAAACAAAATTATATTAATATCATAATTAATTATGATTGTACTAAAGCTCCCCTGTAAGTTAAATCAAAATCTTGCATCTTGCAGCACCTACTAGTATAGTGAGGGTGAGTTTAATAATATAAATACATAAGAATGAATATCCCTTGGTCATGCCATATCTGAGAACGGCTGGACCAATTCGGCTGATTTTGGTCTTGAAATATTTGTGGAAGTCCAGGGAAGGTTTAAACGGTGAGACGGCGGTACGAAGTTCTCTGAGTCAGCTAGTAATGTATATTTACTGAGACTGTTACATAGCTAATAAATGTATCATAGTGATTGGTGTACCTCATATACATAGCATATGTTTGTATAGTCGTACGTAATGCGTTGCCACAGGTGTAACTAACCTACCCTAATCTATACTACCCATCGACATAAATAAATAAAATTAAATCGAAAAACAAAACAGATTTATCATTACAAGTCCTGTATAAATTCATAATTACTTAATTAACCTATTTTCATTTAAAATGTAGATGTAAAACATTTATTAAACGTAAATATAATATTTATTAGTTCCTGCAATACACAAACGCACATGAGTTTGCACAAAGCTGGACTTATGCAAGATGCGAGTACTTAAAAACAGATTAGAACCACTTCCGTCAGCTTTATTTAATTTTATGTACATTCATCTTGCTATATAAACCTTTTAAATCCTTTCAGAATCAATAAAAATAATAAAATAAGCAAAAATGCGAGATTTCGAAAAATATCGCAAAGAACAACAATAACAAACTATAATACTTACCGGTTACGTTGGGATCCACGGTGACGGAAAATAATATTAAAAACACACACGAAAATGTATATTAATATTTAAAACACTTTGAAATATAAACAAACAATATTAGCGCAAATATTCGCCAATTTCCTCGGTCCGTCTATCGGCCGGATGAATTTGACAAATTGAATGTAGGCCGTTGGTTTCGTTCCGAACACCTGATATTTAACTAATGTATGAGTACAACAAAACGCCAATAAATATAATTTTAAACTTTAGGTTACAATTTATTGTTTTATGTATCAAAACACGCAAATATATATTATTAATACTTATCTAGCTAGGTTATAACATTTTATGGATTTGTTCATAAAATCTTTGATTTAAAATATTTTTTGACAGAACTCTTTAAAATATATTGTCATTCAGAACGCCAGTAACCGCATTCCATGATTTATGTCGGACGTATTGCAATCAGTAGGTTAACATTTAGGAAAGTGTAATTTTTTACATAATATTATTTTAGGAGCTTTATTACATACATAAAACCAATAAATATTAACTAATACTATTATATTGCTTGAAATACTTTTTAAAGTAATTATTTTATCTAATTTTAGCAAAACAACATCAATCTGATATAATACTACGAAATTAAAAATACTTTCGATGACCCGGAAGCAGTAGTTTTACAGTGTTTACGTGTTACTAGCGACATCTAGTTGAAACAATAAGTATATAAATGACAAATGTTTGACAATTTAATTCATAGATGGCAGGGCTAGCAGGAAATTCTGTTTACAAGAATGGTTGGGGTTTATTTTGGTACTTAGGTATCTAAAAATAGTATAGGATGAATGTCAAGTGTTAATTTCGGAACTAATAGTAATTATATTACAATCAATATCATTTAGAACATAACCAACAGCTTCACGGTCGAATCTCACCGTTATTTTTCAACAAGGAAAAACAAAAAACAAATATCTAATCGCCATCATTTGAAAATTAAATTAAACTTGAATCAGTCGTCATCTGTTTTAAATTTCTAATATTTAAAGCGTATTCTAAAATCTGTTATCCATCAACATTTAGATGTATACAGAAGATATTGTAATTCTAATAAATATTGAGCAAACCAAAGGAGAAAAGCGCCGTGTTTATTGATTTGAAGTCAATTCCTGGAAGCGGCCATCAAACGTTGACAAACTTTGGTACTATCGCCCTGAGACTGTTTGAGGAACAGTTACATGTCGCTTTAATAAACTATTTTGTTTATTACTTTGTTATAAGACATATAGTAAGTTAATGTATGATTAAATAATTATCGTGGTGGCATCAGTGCTCGACTGGACAGTTTACGTTGTGTAAGCGAGACGCCTCACGCCGGCCGCATTAAACTACACGTAGCGGCGGTCTCGCTTACACGTCTTAAAATGTCTGCTTTAAGAGTTCATGGTAAGGGGGCAGTGTTTTCCGTAATTACTTACTGAAAATAGGTAAATAAGAACACAATGACTTAATCCGTCAGGCTCGGTAGCTGTTGGCAATAGAACAGTTCTAACTCGCCGCTAAATTTGTAGTCATGTGGTCGACTTCCAGCAGCTGTACAGTGTATCAAGACTGGGAGCCGACCACAACATAGAAATAGGGATACACTAGGTATATGTTGATTTATTTCAATAATATAGCATTTGCTGAGCAAGAAGTCCTGGGTCGGGTAGTGTTATTACGTTTTTCCATTAGGCTATTCTCAGTAGCGGGGTCTAGATTTGTGTACAGCTGTGACCAGCTCGCCCTACAGTGGTAACTATAACATAACTGGCGAACTGTGGGTGTACTCTACCTCTGCCTACCCCGCGTGCTGTACTTACGTAGATTGACCCTTTAATCTACGTCTCCATGTAAACCCATCTGATCTGGAATACCGACACACATGTATAAATATGTATAAATACTTTATCAGCGAATGTATGTTATGTTTTCTGATGTTGCCGACATTTCTGCTGAATAGGACAATACAGTAATGTCTAGTACTGGTGTTTTATTTTGTTAAATCTTAAATTGATTTCAATGGGACTATGAGAGTGAGGGAATAGGAAGTGCACCTGTGTTTGCGTATATACTTGTGCACTATAATATCTCCTGCGTAGTTGGCTAGTCTCAGATAACACAGCCGTGACCGATATTCGGTCAGGAAATCAAATAAAGGTCAAATTTTAAATGTATTCTTTGTTTTTGTTAGCAAAAAATAAGAAAAAACTGTAATCGAGTAAGAGGTATCGAGTAACTCTGAGGACTTTTACCCGAATGTGTCAGAAGAGGGTTATGTTTTTTATCTATAATCTAATACATCAGTTATTTTTGTCATTAACAACAGTATTACTCATTTCCTAATCAATTTTAAGCTTTTACGATAACATGTAATATTAAACCTACATTTAAAAATTTTGCTACGATATTTTCAAAAAATAGTTTCAGACATTTCTCAAAATGTCTGGGATACAAAAGTGAGTACAACAGCGGTATACATATACATAATACATACATCGTTATATATTCCATACATACACGTATATTCACAGGTCTAATAATAAAACAGATCGCTTTGTCTTTCTGTTTGTTTGTTTACGAATTAAGAGCGCTTATTGGTTGATCCGTTGTACGTGGTTGAAGGGAGCGGGTTCAGTGCCCGGCTGGCACAATGTTAGGGTGACACTTTTACTATTTAAGAACCAATCTCATCCAGGAAAATTAACTTAGTGATGTAGTAATAGATATTTTTGCAGATTTTTTAAATTACTTTTCGCCTGTCTAATTAATAGATATCTCATACTATCTCTTATGTTATGTACCTATAGGTATAATACGCGATAAAGGTTTTATATTTACAAATATAAATTTGACGGGAATCGAACCTGCGACCATTAAAGTGAAGAGCTCTAATTGACGCAAGTTTAATTTATGTATTATTTTATTAAATCTTCATCTTTAATATTGACAAAATTCATTAAAAATTGACTTATTATAATATTAGGATAAAAACTGTAAATTTAATATAAATATTATATTTATAATTGACCTAATTTAACAGGACTTATTGTACTACTAATTGTCATAATTAGAAAGAGACATTATACTCTATGTAATATAGGTAGTATATATGTATGTATTGGTATCTTAAATCAAACAAACACAAGATATCCAAACATTGATGATTTCATAGTGTTATGGCGACATACCTACTTACAGGTACCATTTTAAAATTAAAAACTTCTGTATGTGTGTGTGTGTGTGTCGCTTACATAATATATAAGCTCAGTTATGTGTGTGTGGCTGTGTGAGTGAGTGGCCGTGTGTGGGTGGGACGGGAATTGGATGGGTGAGACGAACAATATTTTTATTGATTTCTAGATTTTTTATTAATTTAATGTTTTGAAGACTTAATATACGATAGAGTGAGTTTGTCTTTAGAAAGTAATTAATAATATTCTATGATAATTTGTAACTTATCAATTATTATTTTCCTTTATTCCACTGCAATTAAGTTTGACAAAAGTGAATCTCTATGCATTTGAATAAGCTAGCCTAAGAGATCCTGTTTCATCTATAAATAAAAAAAAATGTAGCAATACATTTTTTTTTTGTTCGTTAGTCTGCCTAAAACTCGAAAACGACAGGACCGATTTGGCTAATTTTTAAATTATTGCGTCAAATCTCTTCTTATACCTGCTAATAAATGCATTCTTAATTATTACAGTAGCTACATATTTAAAAACGTACCGTGTACTATTTAATATGTGATATTTCATGTTTGTGGAACGCACCCACGATACAGGAGAAATTCCTAGTGTGGGGCGACGTTTAACATAATATAGGTATGTATATTTTACTACACAATAGAAAACGTAAATTTTGTATAATACATTTATACTGTATTGAATATTGCTAAGAAACTTCATATAACTACCAATATGAGACGCTGACAGCTCGCTACAGACAATATACTTTCAAAACATCAAACTATAAATAATTACATTGTTTTTATTTTCTAAGCAAGAGATAATTACCAATTTTAACTATTTTTTTAAGAAAGTATTAATTTTAAACAATAACGGGGCCTGTCCACACTAGTCTCGCGGCAGCTCGGGTATTGTACTTGATTGTAGCGTGAGTGTCGGCGAGCGGAATGCAAACTAAACTGCTTAGGGCTGCCACGCGCGCTTATTATTATTATTACTTTTAAGTTTATTTCAAAAAAGCAGTGATAGCTGAGTGAAAAGCCAAGTCAAATGTCGAAAACCCAACCCCGGCACGCACTGATATCTTTTAGAATTCATTTGTTATTCATGTTACAAATTGCTCAAAATGGTGAAGGAAAACATCGTGAGGAGACCGGCACACCTGAGAGATTGTTCAACTGTGTGTGTCGCCACGTCAGAGGCCTACAGGCGGTTTACACTCTGACACCAGGTTGTTCATCAACCATACGATAAGAAGATGAAGAAGAAGAGTTTATTTAAAAAAAACACTGTATATTTAGAAGATCTAATGTAGTGTGGGACTAATGTACTAATGGAGTAGAGACTTTAATAAGTTATCGTCTATACAATTTCTCCTGGATCATTGTATTTGATTTGTTGGATTCGTCTCTACCCTGAATAACAGAATAAATATTAGAATGTCCAAAAAATTCAATAAATAAATTAAAGATGTAATTTTTAAATAAATTAGGTTTGGTACTCCGCCATCTTTCACAATTGGCAGTTCACGTCACGCTGCTTTTCCGGCCAGGACGACGACTGCCGGGTCCGCTAGTATATTATAATATACAACACTAACGATAAATGTATGGCTAATAAAACCTTTGACAAACAGTTGAAACAAAATAAAAAATCGCACCCTAATAACTTTATCAATAATAGTAGTTCTGCGACAGCCCTGGCTTTATATTAGTGCACACACACAGAGTCTGTCCGGACACACACACACAAGACATACGAATTAGGGTCGTTGTGTTTCAGCCAATAACGAAAGGTACTTAAGTTACAATTAACAGTTTTTCGTTTTGGTGTTTTTTAAATTGATTTAATTATTAATATTATCATAGACAATAACATTTATTATAAATGTTATTAATAGTGTTCAGTAATACACCAATAAGTTCACTTGCCTTGAATAATTAGTAACTTGTTATTATTTATAATTATATTAATCATGTCACAACCTTATTGTCGCAGCCGCTAAGCGATTGGACTGAGCTGCTCTAAGGGTTGCAGATTATTTTGATTCTCGCTCAGGACAAACAATTGTGCGATCCGCAGATGTTTGTATCGATTCTAGGCGTTGTGTATGTAATATTTTATGTTTGTAAAACGCATCAACGATGGCCAGGAAAAAAGCCTATTGTGGGGCGGCGTTATTCATTCAACAATTTTTTTTTTAAGTGCACTATCTTGTTAAAACTAAAAATAATTGGGGATTATCCCAATTATTAAGTAGCATTGCAAGACAATTAGGATGTGTTATTTAAATAGGTTCTCTGTAATATTTTATGCGTAAACAAAAAGGCATTCATCCTTCCATTAAATTCTTGGTTTGAATAACAAAAACACGAATATGGTATCGCGGACTTACCCCAGTGTGGCCGCCGGCCGTCACCCGTTTTTATTATGTTGGCTAGATGTCCCCAGCCTTACATGAACACACCACTGCTTAGATTATACTTTTTGTACGAATTTACGAAAAAAACTTTGAAAAAACACTTCAAATTATTCATTTTGCATTTGTGTTTTTGAAAACATACTTAACTCCGCCATCTTGGTTTTGATAAGAAATAAAAATAGTTTGAAATATATAATCGACTAGCTGCGCCCCGCGGTGTTACCCGCTACATTTTTCGGGATAAAAAATAGCATATGTGTTAATCCAGGGTGTCAGCTTATTTCATATGGAGGTACCATATGAAATTTTACTAAAATCCATTCAGTAGTTTTTACATGAAAGAGTAACAAACATCCATCCATACTTACAAACTGTCTCGTTTATAATATTAGTAGGAATAATATTCTTAAACAGAGTTTTCAGTTTTCCTTGTCACACTAGTTGTAGATAATATTTTGAAAGTTATCAAATATGTCAAACTGTTACAGAGACACGAGTTGATTACCTAGGTATAAAATTGATTGATTTTATTGCTTACAATAATTATTTATTAATTAAAAGTGTTAGAAGTAAGAAATAATGTTTTTTGATATGTTTATAGCTAGTTCTTAATTTTTATTATGTAGTAACTACGATTCTATTTCATTTTATCTTATTATAGTAGCTTTTTTTTATTGTTGATTTGAAAGATGGGCTGCGATGTAAATTAGACAAAATAGTAATTTAAGAATTATTTATTAGTATTATTAGATTTCATGATCTTTGATTGGGAAACAGAAATTGTTAATAACCTTCAATAGTTTTAAGTATACCTACTTTTAATTTAATAATACAAATTTGTATTTAACAAACATTATTTTAATATTAGTTGCTTATAAACTATTATTTGGATCGATTCGGCTAATCATTCTCAGATTAAAATAGTTTTATTCTTCCATTCTTATTTGTAGATACAAGACAAATACTATTGGTTGCAAGTAAACCCTCTACGAGTGCTCCCTCAGTCCGTCCGTCACTAGACAGTCAACCTCGCTACCATCCTTGTTGATGACAGTCTACAGGTTTCCATGACGACCGAAACAAAGAAGATGTCCTCTAGCCAAAATCAAAGTTCATAATCTATTATAATTTTATACCAACATTATATCGCTAACAACGAGCCAAAGTACCAACAGTAACCAATGTGAATGTATGGTATATTGAAAATTTGTTACTAAACCATAAAAATTATCGCTTTTTATGTATGTGTGTGTGGCGTGTGGAGTGTGTGTACTACGCACACATGAGACCGTCGTTTGGTCTGAAAAGTAAGGGCTGTCGAAAGTGGATAAGGATTTCGTAAGACATTTAAAATTCATGGGTAGCTACTATACGCTGATTGTCTAGTATTTTGATGATGTATTTCATGGATCATTTTATAAAACTTAATATAGTAGCAAGTACTTATGTTTCTTCCCACACTTATGCCTAATAGCCATTAGTTTACGTATATACATAGTTGGTTATGTTTTCGGTCTTTTACACAATTATAAGTATAATATACAATAATTTTATTGTATATTATACTATATGTAATTAAAGTAGCAACCACATAATTTCAACTTAATTAAATCCACAACATAAATATAATATTAAACGTGAGAAATTCCTTCATCCAAATACATAGGTACATACATAGACACACAAACATTGTATTTTTTCTATAATTTTTATAAAACCATGTAAATGACAAAACATTATTCTCTTCACAATTCAAACAAACACAATAACTAACAAAATACTTAAAACAAACACAGAACACCTCTTCCGCGCACAACATCAAAGTGATTACCATTAATTATAGTAATTGTCAGCCCTGACACACACACACACTCACACGTGCACGTCACGTACACACACACACACAGCGGACATATAAAACCGAATGCTTGTCAAACTAAATGGATACGCTGAGCAGGGATGTGGCTAATGTGTGTTATATCGATACTTTGTTGTTTGTTTAAGATTTCAAATATTTAAATGGATAAATTATTTTAGTATTTGGGATAGAAGGCATTTTGGTGATGTTGTGTATAGTGAAGTTACAGAACTTGTCATTTCAATTAATTTATTAGACTGCCTCGTTGGTCTAGTGATTGCTAAGCGCGACTGCTGAGCACGAGGTCCTGGGTTCGAATCCCGGGCCGGGCAAAGTGTTACTGGGTTTTTCCATTAGGTAATTCTCAGTGGAGCAAGTAAAATAACCAAAACTATCGATAGTACATCGATATCGATACCCCGGCATTACCGCAGCGCAGTCACTTCACTCGAAGAGCCTGCGCCCGTATTATTATTAGCGGCGATAAGGCGCGTACACACTGGTGACTTGCGTTGTGACGGGCCATGGGCTCTGACTGCTGGCTGGCCGGAGTAACCCGGTAGCTACCGAGTACGACAGGGCCTTGGTCATCGCCATTTTAGATTTCACAATTTTTTTTCAATGGGAATTTAGTATTGTGTGTCTTCCCCTATTTAGGCTGTAGGTACTGTTGGTAAATGTGTGTGTGTAATAAATAATGATACACCGCAACCTACCCCTCCGGTTAATACAGGCGTGACGATTATACTACTACACAAATGTATGACATCCGTTTTTATAGCAATTAAATTAGAATATTCGCGTTAAATCAAAATAATAATGTAACTGTCGGTCCGTTTTTTAATCCGTTTTTGTTAATCTACAGTGTCAGCTACCTCCATATGAAATTTCATTAAAATCGGTTTAGCCATTTGCCGCTTGAAGAGGTAACAAACATACAAACACGCAAACACACTCACAAACGTTCGCCTTTATGATATTAGTGACATTTTTTTTTTATAGAATACCGCGTTTCCTTATTTGATAAAAAAATATTATAAACAAAAATTAAAAACCAATTGTTTTATTTGAATTATAACTCGTTAATAATTAATAAACATAAGAATCATGTCGTCTGCCCGACTCTTAGTATGTTCGCTACAATCGCTCGAGGTCGCCTGATAACGATATTTCTTTATTACAATTATTTTACCTACCTACTGACTAGTTACTAACTGTTTATGAACAACCTCCATTCGTTCTCTCATTCATTCAAGAACTATCTCATAACATAACATAACATCACGCCTATATTCCCCGAAGGGGTAGGCAGAGGTGCACATATAGTACACCCACATTTCACCAGTTATATTTTTTAGGTCCCAATGTAATAGGGGGCGAGCCTATTGCCATCAACCGGGCACAAATCCAGACTGCTTGCTGCTACTGAGAATTACCTAATGGAAAAACCCAGTACATTTTGCCCGACCCGGGATTCGAACCCAGGAACTCGTGCTCAGCAGTTGCGCTTAGCAACTACTAGACAAACAAGGCAGTGTAGAACTATCTCATATTTGAGTAGTATCTTTTTCAAAAGTTCATGGTATGGAGGCTGTACTAAATATTGTCAATTTTAACCATGTATCAAATTATACCAGTCTCTGTCATTTGCAAAGAATGGCTGTAAATATTGATATAACACAATTTTTAAGATGTCAATATCATTAAGTTGACGTATTAAAAAACATAACATCACGCCTGTATTCCCCGAAGAGGTAGCCAGGTATAGAACCCCCACATTTCGCCAGATATGTCCCAATGTAATAGAAGGCGGGTTGCCCAACAACGAAACACAAGTCAAGCTGAAGTATTCTAGTAGTTTTAGCATTAAATACACATTGTAGTTGCCATGGTAACCGCGCCCTTGTAGTGTGTCACAGCGATGTGACCAAGGTCTTACATTAATTAGTATTTGGCCTAGCAATGGGCTAACTGGGATGTTCTTTATAATGGTCTAGGATCTAGGAGTACTCTGGCTATGTTAAATCACAGGATATAAAGAGTATACTTGATAAACTAACATAATTAAGCCAAGAGTGACTGCTGAGCACGAGGCCTTGAGTTTGAATCCCGGGTCGGGTTGTGTTATTGGGATTTTCATTAGGTAATTCTCAGTAGCAGCACGGAGTCTGGATTCTGCTCGGGTAAAGGCCAACTTCCTATTACATTGGGAGTATTGTCTACCTATAACTTAACTGGCTAAATGTGTGTTTAGTATGTGTATACCCCTTCAGGGGATAAAGGCGTGATCATATGTTTGTAATTGAATATATATGATACAAGGCTGACTAGTAGACTAATTTATAGAGTACTAGCTGCGCCCCACGATGTTACCCGCTACATTTTTTCGGGATAAAAAGTAGCCTGTGTGTTGCTTTTGCTTAACCACGGTTGCCGTACTCTAAGTAAATTCTAAGTAGACTTGTTCTAAATGGACTCTGATTAATAATTGTGTCACACACACACACACACCAGCCTATCACAGTCCACTGTTGGACGCAGGGCTCCCCCAGGGTACGCTACAAGGCCGGCTCTCCCGATTTCGCCACCCATCCATAATTGTGCCCATTGAATGTCAATAGGCTTCCCTCCTGTGACGTAGTTCAGTCTTATTATGATTTCTGGGCAATTTGTGGGTGTCATTCATACACACATCGATTATTTTAGTAAAAATATAGTAGATTATTATAAATAGATTAAGTGTATGCTATACCTAATAATTCTATGAAAAAGTGATAACCTTATCAGTGTTAGAATAAAGTTGAAACACACAACCTCTCTCGGCGCACCTGGTTAAGGTCTTGGCTCGGAATTATCACATTTTTAACATTCGATACCATCGCAAAACTCCTATGAACAGACTTATGGCGCGATTAGAACTGTTTGTGTACGTATTTAATGTTTTTATTGATTTTGTAGAGTAATTCAGATAATTACAAGACTGTTTTAGGGTCAATTTAATGTGTAATTAGTTTAGTTTAATATTGGGTTTGAAAATGTATAGTTTTTAATTGACATAGTAGATAAGTAGGTAATAAAAATGAAGATTTTTAAAACAAACTGCACCAAGTTGCAGTATATTTAATTATTTTAGTAATGATTAAAGTATGTTACGACCGTGTCCTAAGATATAAGTATACATTTATCAATCCATTTAACAACAAAAGGAATAAAACAGTAGCGATATCAATATCATTAAAAAATACACCTCACGAGAATCAAACCGTCACCTACACCTTCGCCACGCTGCAGGTCAGCCGTCAAAGGACACCTTTATTATCAGTCAAATAACTAAATTTCTACTAAAACTAAAAATAGATATAAAACAATAATAAAGGCGCACTCTATGCTATTTATAACTCTACTCTGTATTCCCTGAGTCACACATCCATATATAATTGTGTGGCTATGTGTGTGTGTGTGTGTCAACACGCGATGGCTTGTTGGCTTAGTGTGGATATTATTCATTATTTATGTTTGTATTATTAATGTGTTATAAAGGCTATTAAATTTGCTCTAAATATAATAGGATAGGTATTGTTAGGATTACGTAGAATGCTATACATACATACATTAAGTCACTTAGTGCTCTAGTATTGGATGTATACCTTTTCAACTACTTTTTGTCGAAAATCCTCTGTAGACGACACTATAATACGAAGTCTATTAGTCCCAATTAAGGAAAAAGTACGGATGCAGAAAAAATATATAAAAAATTGCACAACCTTGGAATCGAACTCCGACCTTCATAGGAGAAGGCTTAACATCCTGAAAAAAAGCAATTAAACCAAATGACATTTATTTTTAAACATTAAAAATAAACAAAACTAAAAATAAATAGTAACATCCATATTATTCTAACGGTATGGGAAGACATTCCGGTCCCACACACACAAACACACACACTCACACATGCACACATAAATTGAATGTGTTACACACACGACAAACTTATTTGCGGTCGAAATACAACGTGTTATTGGAATATCAACCTTAAGTGTTGGTAATAGAGTTTATGAAACAGTTTTTGTGGTGAATTAAAAGTTTGCGAGCACATATCTTGCGTATTAAGAGTATTGCAACAGCAAAGTTTAAAAAAACTAACAAAGGATTGAAAATTAGAGAAAATTCTAGAGTTTCATCCGTTATTTGGCTGCGACTGTGAGGTTATACGTTCGATTACCTAGGCGGACAATAATTTGGTACTTTTAGTGACATTTTGGATGTATGCCAGAGGATATGAACAAATATGGCGGTTTGGTGCGATATACATTATTAACTAGCTGTGCACCGCGACCCCGTCTGCGAATAATAAGATATTTGTTTATTTAAACTTGTAGTACATCATTAGGTTGTATAATTAATATTGTATTTATTAGAGTTATTTCAATCTATATCTATTATAAATTCCATCAAAATCGATACAGTAGTTTCGTCGTAACGTAACAAACACAAACAGACAGTCGATTTATTATCTTTATCTCTCTTTCTGTTGTCTATGTCGCCTAGATTTATATAGTCTAGGGTAGGCAGAAATGTTCAGCTTAGTACACATATATTTCGCCTGTTATACCTATAGGTCCCAATGTAACCTATTACACTGGGACCTATGACATAACTGGTAAGGGCCCCTAGGGCGAACTACTATTTATTAATAAGAAAGTAATTCTGTCTGTCTATTTGTTGATCATTACTAAACTGTAAAGGATTGTTTTGGCGATTTAAGAGGGAGGCCTTTGTTCAACAGTGGACGGCTTCCGGCTGATGATGATGATGATGGAAGGAATTTAACATAAAGATAGCATAGACTCCAGGAAAGGTTGGTCTATAGCCCGAAAAGGGTGTTAAAATTTAATTATATACGAGGAAAAGTCGCGGTAATAATCTAGTATCGAATATTGTTAAAGGAAAAAAAAGAGTTTCGTGTTCCAACAATGGGATATTAATAATGGGTGATTAGATAACATTAACAGTATATTAAATAGACACTTTATCTATACTAATAGGTATTACAAAAAGATTTTTTTCATTTGTTTGTTTGTACCGAACAAGCTCCGAAACTACTGGATGGATTGAAATCATTTTTTCGCCAAGAGAAAGCTAAATTATCAGGAAGTAACGTAGGTAGTAATTAATTTTTATAAAACTTTGGGATCCGTAAGAAAATTGTATTCTATTAATGTACCCAAAGTATCAAAATCTTTCCTATTTTTTTTTGTGTTCCTAAATGAAGACCCAGGAACACTTTGCCCCACCCGGGAATCGAACCCAGGATCTTACGCCCGATGACTAGACCGTGGCCGTCAATGAGACATGAAGATAACTTGAATCCTAGATACGCTAAACGCTGGGCTTATTGCAGATTGAAAGCAATAAAATTACCACGCCAATCCGCAGGCGGAAGTTAGTATAATTATTCTATAATAAATAACTTCCGCCGAGCAAGCAATCTCCATAGCAAATTTCATCGAAATCAGTTCAGTGGTTAACTGTAAAATTTAACAAACAGTTTTGCAGTTAGATTGCAAACCAAATTTATTATTTTTTAAACGTCGCCCCACACTAGGAATTGCTCCTGTATCATGGGTGCGTTTCACTAACTTGAAATATCATACACAAACAACCAGACTCGGGACAAACATCTGCGGTGCACAAGTTTTGGGCTGTGCAGAAATCGAGCCCGACACCCCAAGCGCAGCAGTCCAATCGCTCAGCCACTGCACCAATCAGGCCCTCATAGTTATTATTTATCATAAATCAACAATGTATTTCTTAAACCTATAAATAAAAACGAGCTATTCAACGTGTCTGCCTTACCCAATACAGCAGCAAAAAATATTTGAAAAAAAAGGCAAACCCGCACGAAAAAACTAGTGCATGATATGTTTTTGTATGCAAAATGAATGAAGAGGACAGAGTGGCGGGTTAGAGGGGGACAGCGGTACACAGACAAAGATGTGCGAGAGGGACGGATATATAATTAAAAGTTTTGTCGCAGCGGCTTTCCGAGGGTACGCTCGAGTGGAACAGGGACTGGGATAGAGTTGTAGGTATTTAAATTTATTGTTAGAATGTTATTTTTTATTTTTGAGTATAAATAAATATAATATGTATTAACTTAGAATTGAGCTTGTTAACCTCTAGACTGCCTCGTTGGTCTAGTGGTCGCTAAGCGCGACTGCTGAGCACGAGGTCCTGGGTTCGAATCCCGGGTCGGGCAAAGTGTTACTGGGTTTTTCCATTAGGTAATTCTCAGTGGCAGCACGGAGTCTGGATTTGTGCCCGGTTGATGGCAATAGGCTCGCCCCCTATTACATTGGGACCTAAAAAAAAACCTAACTGGCGAAATGTGGGTGTACTATATGTGCACCTCTGCCTACCCTTTCGGGGAATACAGGCGTGATGTTATGTTTTGTTAACCTCTAAGATATCAGGCCTGTATTCCCCAAAGGGGTAGGCAGAGGTGACTGTATAGAACCCCCACTTTTCGTCATGTATGTTCTTGGTCGAG
Organism: Abrostola triplasia; assembly: GCA_946251915.1. Taxonomy (NCBI): domain Eukaryota; kingdom Metazoa; phylum Arthropoda; class Insecta; order Lepidoptera; family Noctuidae; genus Abrostola; species Abrostola triplasia. Next base: position 6,139,098 of record OX276448.1, on the reverse strand, counting down.
CTGACCATCAACAGGCCACAAATCCAGACTCCCTGCTGCTACTAAGAATCATCCAATGGAAAACACTGCCCGCCCCAGGATTTGAAATCAGGACCTGATGAAAAAAACGTCACCCCACTCTAGGTATTTCTCCTGTGTCATAGGTACTACAGCACCAATCAGGTCGTCAATTCGACCAACCAGGAGATCCCGAGATTACCCCGAACGTCTACATCCCTAAACTCACAAACTTAACCTCTTTAATATAAGTATAAAAGACACATTTGTAGGTACCGAAGCAAATCTTAGCAAGCTTCATTAAGAACATAATATTGATTAGTAAATATTATTAAAAAACAAGTTTATTATTAGCTAGCAATGAAGAACCTTGACCGTAATTTGTCGGTAGGTATTTTAATGTATGTAGGTATTAATTAACGACAATTTTATTTTGATGACAAGCCTTTTTTAATTTGCAATGTACAATGTTTGTTATGTCGTGGTGGCCTAGTGGTTAACATACCGATTTCTATGCACAAGGTTGCAGGTTCAACCCCGGGCAAGTATCAATGCGACTTTTTCAATGTTATAAATACTTTCTTAGTTATTCTAAGACACCACTGACTAACGGTGACGGAAAACATCGTGAGGAAACCTGGATTTAATTATCTGAAATCGCCCGCAGTGAGCTAGCGTGGTGATCAATGCTCAATCCTTCTCTATACGAGAAGAGGCCTTTGCCCAGCAGTGGAACAGTTATAGTCAGTTATTATTATTATTTTTATTATAATTTATTTTTTATAGTTTGTTTCGGTAAAATCATGTAATCTAAATTTGAATCACTTCTTGACATCCGATTGAAATTTTGCATACCTTTGATATTTGCATTTGAGCTTATCTGAAGATGGTCATAGGAACTCTGAAACGATATGACACAATCCCATCGTGTTTAGGCATGTTCAGTTCAACTTCACCAGCACTTAAAGCAAGCTGAATTAAAAGTTTGTGTTAGTTTTTTTTTTATTAAAATTATAAATAGCTTATTAACAAGTCCTTTGTTCAATAGTGGACGTCTTCCGGCTGATTATAATGATGATGATGATCAACAAGACCACATCTTTAATGTGCAACTAAAAAAATAAATTATTTAATAAGTTTTATCAAAGAAAAACATTAAACAAATACAAACTTTAACAAAATTCTACAAAAATAAAAACAGTAATCTATTCAGCCTACTCCATCGCTTCCTCTGTCCCGTTTTTACGGAATATATTCCGATGAGTTCCGTTTATACCCTCCTTAACCGACTGCGAACGGGGAGGTGTTGTGTTTGTTAAATATTTCCTGCAATTTAAACTAACCTGTACAATTATACAATCAGTTTTACCATGACAAGTAAAACGCATTGTTTTTCTATGCTAGATTTTTCCTTATCAATAAAATAACATTGAAGTGTTTATAACAGGATTTTTTAAAATATAAGTACTTACTTAATTAAATAAGCTAGTAAGGACGTGTAACATCACGCCTGTATTCCCCGAAGGAGTAAGTAGATATGTATTACTGCACGCACACATTTCGCTAGACAGATAGAGTAGAGTGGTTTTAGAATAGCTATTAAAATAAATACATACATCGTATTTAAGGACATGCCATTAAAAGTCTTTTCCCAAGTTTTAGGTAAATTTTGTTAGCTACTTAGCAAACAGCATATCATCAAAATTGATACAGCAATGATAACGACACAAATTACCTATACAATAAAGGAAATCTAGATTCGTCTTGCATTTAATAAAATTATTTGATTAAAAAAAAACTTAAAAAAGGCTTGACATTTTTTGAGATAACTTCGTTAATCTGAGTTGATCTAATAACATAACGAAGATACCAGTTTGTAACGAAAAAAATTTTTTTTTTTAATATTTTGAAGCTAAAAGCTGTCCGAGTGAGGTTGTAACGTAATATCTTTTGCAAAGTCATTTTAAATTACCTTATCATACGATAAGGTGTGTTATTGCCGTAATTGACAAACATTGGAGCCAATGTTTGTTCAAATGTTGAACTGTTTAATTTTTAATCGCGATAAATATATGTAAAATTATTTTTTATTATACCTTCTTAGAATGTACCCAATATGTTAGGTAAGGTGAATATGTATTGATATTTTGGATACTCGTCGCCCTAACACTGATAATATCGCCTGCATCGATAGTGCTTACAGACAAAGACCGCATTGAAATACATATAGCGGCGTCTCGCTTACACATCATAAAATGTCCTGTTTTAAGAGATCATGGTGAGGAGGGAATGCAAACTTTATAGTAACCCTACAGCCTTGAGAAATATACTTATATTATATATACACTAGCTGTTGGCCGCGACTTCGTCCGCGTGAATTTCAGGTAAACACACTAAATAAAATAGATGTTGGCCGATTCTCAGACCTACTCAATACGCTCACAAAATTTCATGAGAATCGGTCTAGCCGTTTCGGAGGAGTATGGGAACGAAAACTGTGACACGAAAATTGTATATATATAGATACATATAATTGCTATATAACAGTTAGGTACTACATAAAAACTTAATAAGAATAACACGAGACTGGTTATATCAATTTTATCCTTATACACAAGAATGTTCAAGTATTTGAAGAATGTATTCAAAGTAATACTAGAATTGAGATTCATATTTTGACGTTGATAGTTGATACAATATGAATTTCTAGACGTCACCTTGAATTTTTTAGTAAAGGAGGTGTATGTAGTAGTAAAAACCACTTTTCAAAGGTTGTTTAACGTAAAAAAATGTATTTTGAGAGAATTCTTATACAAAATAAACACTTTTTCTCACTAGCTGCGCCCCGCAGGACTACCCGCCACATATTTTCGTGATAAAAAGTAGCTTATGTGTTAATCCAAGGCATCAGCTACTTCCGTGCAAAATTCAATCAAAATTGGTCCAACCGTTTGAGCCTGGAGAGATAATAAATATACAAACACATACACCTTTATAATATTGTGCGATAACATTATTTATTACCATTACTAACACTTTTTCTATAACAATAAACATAATTCAAAGATTTATAAAATCCTACATTAATCTACAATAACACAATTCAAATAAAACAAAAAAATATATACAAAAGTAATAATAATAATAAAAGAAAAAAGTCGCGTTCAATGTACAAGGACTAAACAGCAATTTCAACCAAATGGATACGACACGCGGTGCGGCCACACTAGGTGAAATATTATCAATGTTATCGTTATTATTATTATTACTTGTGCCAACATTACAACGTTTGTTTATTTTATGTTTTATTACCATTTATTTCAGCTGTTCATGATAATAGTTACATTAACTGTATAGGAAGATGATTAAGTATATTTTAAAGTATTTTTCGTGTAAAACTTTATCAATTAATGTGAAATATAAATTCGATATTGTTTTCAGTATTGAAATTAGATTAACTATCGTATATGTATTTTTATTCAGAGACAGATGCGTGTAATAAAAATAAAGTGTTCTATCATTTAAAAAATCGTAATTTTACGATAAACTGCTCAAATATTTATTTATTTTCGATATAATCTTAAAAGCATATTATACCCAATATACTAAACGATCTCACAGTAATAAAATTGATATTACACACAGTAAAATTTATAATTACATTAAAATATTATAAAAACAATGCAGAAGAATCGCCCCGTGTGTGCGCACTGACCCGTACGCCGCTTGCTTCAGCAAATGAATGTGTACCGACATCGTACATACTGCGCGCACTTTTGTTATACTATTAAATATTATTGTTATTGACATAATACTATATTTAATTAATTTATTGTGGTTTGGTACGGGTTTGTAAATAATAAGATTGATAAAGTAACTAGTTTCACTAATTAGGTGGTGTTAATGTTAATTTTGTTTCATTTTAAAGATTTGCTTAAAAAAATGAATTGTTCGCAAAAACCTCAAAAATGTATGACCGGTTTCTGAATCTTCTAAAAAACTTTAATTGGCAGACATTGCTTGTTTTGTTGGTAATGATATCATAGGTAACTTACTACAATTGAGAATCCAAATACTACTCTTTTATGTCGGTTAAAATCATTTACAAAAATTCTCTTTTATGAAGTTACTAGGCACGTTGAGAACTTACTCTGTTTTGAAGTCGGTTATGAAACAGTTATTGACATACGAAAACATACAGTCAATTCGAGCGCCTCACATTTATAAGTTGGTTAAAAATTGTCTTCTTTTAGATGTTTTTTTTTTGCGAATGCCATGCGATAGGCGTATAGTTCCTATCGTTATAATTATATACACTGTGGCAATGATATTGTATATAAAATGATGTAGATATGTTATTTGCGCGCTCATTTTCAAGACTCGAAAATGTCCGAACAGGGACACTTTGTCTATCACTGATTGGATTGGCTAGCCTGAGTGACGTTTGACATACGCACAAGTGTCAAACATCTGTTTATTCTTTCACTCTTATTGTTATAGTTACGCTATCTCTTTCACGTCTTCCTCAAGTTGTATTATTATAGTGTGCAGTTCTGAACAGTTTTCTCGTTAATTCTGTTAGCATATGACGTATCTATATTGACTGCCTCGTTGGTGTAGTGGTTGCTAAGAGCGACTGCTGAACACGAGGTCCTGGGATCGAATCCCGGGTCGGGCAAAGTGTTACTAGGTTTTTCCATTAGGTCATTCTCAGTGGCAGCACGGAGTCTGGATTTGTGCCCGGTTGATGGCAATAGGCTCGTCACCTATTACATTGGGACCTAAAAACATAACTGGCGAAATGTGGGTGTACTGTATGTGTACTGTGATGTTATGTTATGTTTTATGACGTATCTATACTTATTGATATATCATTGCACTATAGTCTAACTAATATCTATACTCACTGACTCTACTCAGGGGTATTAAGAAACAAGTTTGTAATTATAATCATTATAACATTTTACGATATTCTCCTTGGTACTTAATTAAATAATTACTATTAAATTAGTAAGATAGCCTCCATATTTGTTTGGCGCTAAGCTATTTATGTACTGTGTTAGCATTGACTGAGTGTGGGGTTTTAGGTTCGATTCCTAAATCGGGCGGTGTTATTCAAGTTTTTATGTAATTTTCTGTAGCATGTAATTTAGCTTTGTGCCCGGTTATTAGCAATTGGCACGTCCCCTACTAGTGAAATGGGTGTACTACACATCTCTGCCTACCACAATGGATACAGGCGTAATGTAATGCATCACATAAGTTATGTAGAGACAATGAGAGCGTCCATACGTGCCGTAGACATCGAAATGTCCACGAGTTTGTTTGTGTTGGATCATAAACAAGAATCGTTTGTAATAATACCTTTGTGATGACGAAGGACTCACTTAGCCGACTTTAAATAAGAGTATGCGACTTTAGGCACGTTTATTAGTTAACTAGCTGACTCCTTCGTACCGGCTTCTCATCCTCTAAACCTTCCCTGGACTTCAGAAATTTCAAAATCAAAATTAGCCAAATTGGTCAAGCCGTTCTCAAGTTATAGCGTGTCTAAGGGAAACAGGGGTTCATTAATACATATAATTTCATAGATTAATTATATATTAACAAAACAATCGGACATTTTATCAGCAAACTCTGCTTGCGCGATTCAGGACTAAATGACGTCACACCGCGAGACATTTAGATCCGCCATAATGGTTTGATAATCCAGACAGCTAGCTGCCCCATTATCATGAACTCTTTAAGGACAGTTTGCGTTGTTAAAGCGGGACACCGCATTGCGCTGTATGTAGCGGCGTCTCGCTTCCACATCGTAAACTGTCGAGTTCACGGTAAGGGGGCTGGAGTATATTCCTAGATTTCCCTCCCTACTTCCCAGAACCGCCCCCTACTCTGAATATCAGGTGATTCCTGGAAAGACTCATGGAAGATATATTATACTAATACTACCTATAATTTCCAAGAATCTGAAATAAAATTGCCGCAGAGCAAAGCATCTGTTATTCTCGTGAAACTCGCGTACATTAAATTTCAGTCATTGTATCGATTTACTGGAATTTGTTAAAATCGAATTCAATTCGCGAAATACTCTATTGATTATCTGTGCCTGCGGATTGGCGCCAAAATGTTTGACATTTAAAAATCAACAAAGCAATATAACTTATAATTTTGTTAAAATTACATTCTATATCGTTTCAGAATACTATAAGTATAACTAAGTGAACATAACATACTTATATATCAATTTTGATCACATCTTACATAACAATACTAGCTAGAACCACAACAATGACAGTTAGTATCGGCGGCCATTTTGGAAAAGCTATCTAGTATAGTTCTGTGTGCCTATCAAATTGAATAAAAACTTCAATTTTAAACGTAAAAGAGCTTTCTGAGAATTTATTCAACAAAGATACGTAAATAAAATGCAATCGGAATGAAATTCCATGAAATAAATAGGAGCAAATCAAAAATGCTGACAATCGATTGTTCAGAGATGGTCAGTGACTTTGTAGACTGGAGAATCCTAGGGAATACAGTGTCATCATTAGGATAGTTCTTTTGAGCCTAAAACAGAGGGAACACAGGACAATAGACAAAAATACTTTAGTGAAAAATTAAAAACTAGATACGCTCTGAATGAATGTGACCTCCACCTTTTTTAAGTTGGTTAAAAATTTAAGTAGATTCATTAATCATTATACCTTCATTATACATAGATTGCAATTAGTATATATAGCTTTATCTATTTCTTTTTAAGTACTATGAACTAATCATAGGAATTAATATACACCTACTTATGGATTATAGAAATGATACATTTAATTTTTATACCTACTCATTTGTTATCCGACGTCGTTTATCAAGAGCTATTTTTACTTCCAGATTACTTATTCCTTCAAATAAAACTGAAATACTGTATTTAGTTTAAAATTAGCTATATTATTAGTAAAATATACCTAATTATAATCTGTGATTTTGAACATTTACGTCAAAAATCGCTACTAGTGACATCTATAGTTGGCCATCAGAGGTATCGATGGAAAAACAATTAGAAATCGTATCAGGCGTGCATTTCAATAGGTTTTTGCGGAAATCCATAGGCTAAGCTAAAAATAAATTAACTAAAATACCGGCCAGTCTATAATATGAGAGCGGAGTATACGTAAGGATTTCACATAAATTTGAGTTGTTTTTTTTGTGGAGGTTATTTAAGATGTAATTTGAGTAAATATTAATCATTATTTTGATCATCGTAGTATTTCAAATGTAATAAAAAGCTGACTTTTTAAATCTTATCTATGTTCTAATTAAATTCACACATTACGTTTTAATTATTTTTAACAATTATAATTATATTAAACGTGTTAGTTAGGATCGTAAATTCGCAATTATAAAAGCTGTACATTAATTAGCACGACCTACAGAATAATGCATTATTCAGTCTTGCTATACCCTGCCCACTATGATTTTCAATCGTTTTTAACCGACTTCAAAAAATGAGAACTTTCTATGTTTGTCATAAGTTGTCTGTTTTTCATAAGTTATCGAATAATAATTAGGTATATACACGCTATATTATTAAAATTGCTACAATATTTTATAATAACATAGTTGTCATGGATTTAAAAAGCTTACTATGAATAACACTTAACAAAATGATAAACTACAAACAAATGTTACAAACAAAGGTTTCCAAACTGACCACGAATTCTTTCGACCCTCTAACGGTAAAAAGCATTAGGATATTAATATTTAATCTCTTTTCTTAGCGTATACTATGACAATCTTTATTTACGTAAAAAATATGTATAGAAGCCTCTGTGTTTGTGTGCGTGTCTGTGTCTGTGTGAGTGCTAGGGTTGTCACGAGAGATTGGGCGTAATTATTATTATTATTTAATTTGTTAAAATTGGTTTATTTGTTCGTTTCTTGTTATAAATCTGTTTCGTATTAGTGTTACTTGCGTATTCGTTCGATTGAAAAGTATTTGCGTGGTTTTGAAGATCGTGCCCGTGTAATATTTATTAGAAGGATATAAAGAATTGTAACGATACCTTTATTTTCTTATCTGCATAACCGAATTTCCTAATCCAGTAAGTTAAACTTGAATTTTAAGTTGAAAATGAATTTATTTTTATTGTGAGCATGAAGAATAATCTCATCTGTCTTGTGTGGTACATATTGTATGTCAAATAATTATTACAAGAGGTGATGGATATACCACCTTAATATTAACATAAAAGAAATTGTCTTTTATACTAATAAAAAAAAATGTACAGTTTTACGTGATACATCAGTAAACCATCGTCTACACTTAATCTACAGTCAAAATAACGTACAATAAGAATTTCAAACAATAAAATCATTTAAATAATATTAAAAATATTTCCAAAATCGCAAAGCAGCCCTGCCGATTGAATGTGTGAGCGGGCAAGAGAATACGAACCGAACTACAGATACGGACTGGCCGCGCAGCGACATGGCCGCGCGCGGTAACTGCGTGACGCGCGCTCGTGTTTTCCCTCATATCTGTCGAACGCCATATTGTTTTATTGTACACTATTATTTATAATTACAAAAACAATATTTTTAACAAACAGTGATATTATAATACAAACCCAACGGATTATGTGCATGCCAAGTGGATGTCAATATTACAATTATCGATAATTGTAATAATTTATTTATCTCGCTTTATCATCGACGATTTGTTACGGACGTGAATTTTTTAATATCGAAATTTTTATTTTGTTGTTAAATAGATATAGGTGGTGCGCGCGTGTGTCGCTTCTATAAATATTACGTTGAAAAATAACTGTTTTGTACTCTCAGTGTTGTGTTATTTTAGTGCAATGTCTACGTTGAACATTAAAATAAGAATGCAATTATAGCCATTGTTTTCAAATAGTTATTTAGCAAAATGGATGTGTCAGTGCAGTGATATGGATTATCCTTTGTGTTTCGGATTGTAAAAATGGATAAACCCTCATTCAAGGTATGGCATTATGATTTTAAACCTTTACGTACCTCGGCACATTTAATAATGCTTAAATTTATGTACGGTCGATCGCACAATGACTTTTTATGGCCGCTAATTTGCATTTTTAAATAGATTAAGATTTAATTATGATCTAATAAATATTTATTTGTATAAACTGATTGCATCTTAGTAGATATTGTATTAATCTAAAAGTGATTAGCGGATAATTGGCAGTCAAAATGCTTGAGCCGCGGTGACGTCACCCATTGTCTAATTCATAGGAAGACTTCTCACTGCGCGCATTTCTTATTCATTTTATTGTTTTCAAACACAAACATCTTACGTGTCACTAATTTAATTATTAATAACTTGCTTTGTGTAATCTAATAATGGCCGAATATGGTTAATATTGGAAAAAGTAGATATTGATACGTAAAGAAAATATTATTAGTAGGTAGGTATGTAGTCCCCAACCCTGCCTCTGTCCGCCATATCAGCAAGTACTAGTGTTGTGGCGCAATAATAAAATTATCGACATCGATGTTTCGTAATTTCAATTAAGTTTCGACATTTTTATGATTTTTTATTCACTTCACGTTTGATTTTATAGTCTTTGAACGGACGATTTCTCATTAGATGATTTATCGATTGTGTTATGGTTGGCACTTCCGTCTTTCTTGCTAACATCAAGTCAATTTGAAAACATGAAAAATTATTTCGTGCAAGGTCATTGTAATGACGGGAAACCGGTCAAGTGCGAGTTGTGTTTTTATGTTTGGTTACGTAGATATCTTTGAAGTATTTTAATTAACAACACATTAACATTTTAACCGACTTTAAAAAGAAGGTTTTTTTTAAGTGTATTAATTATCTAATCTAACGATATCAGTATTATTATATAAGTACGGCTATTAAAATAAAAAATGATTTACCCAAATGATTTTTTTGGGTTTGACGACGTTTTTGTTTTTTTATAATGTTACTGTTACTATGCAAGTCTGGGTGTCGCGTGCCGAAATAAAATTTAAAATTATTACACAAGTCAGCAGCGTGGACACAGACAAACTTATAAACAGATTCCTGTACCCAAATATTTGACACATGATTGTTCAGCGTGCACTATGCGTACTAATACTAACAAGTCACCTTATATGTCTAAAATAACAAGTTTCATATAAAATCCATATCTTAATGAGACATGAGTTATTTCAAATTGATACGATCGATTATCTAATGGCAATCAAAATACTTCGTGACTTTTAAAACTTAATTATTCCTATGATAATACATAATATATACCTAGACAGATAAGGTGTATTGGAAAAAAGTTAGTTTGTATGGAAATTAGCGGCTATTTTTGGATGGTCGCGACGTACCTACTTTCAGTATCTGGTTTTTCAGTAGGTCAACTTTAATTCATTCTCTGAATAAATAATTTTGGAACAATCGGACATTAATTACTTGGATGCTTATTTTTAAGGTATAAAGTACCTAAAATTCAAGTTATTATATTCTGAGGTGATTTAGTTAACCAACTTAATAAAGACGCAGATGGTTATCGTTTCTGTTGCGTTATTTTTTTATATCATCATCATCATCAGCCGGAAGACATCTTCTGTTGAACAAAGGCCTTTCCCTTACAACGCCACAGTGAACGACAGCTTGCCAATTGCATCCACCGGTTATTTTTTTATAAGGTGTTCAAAATCGCAGTAAATCATACATTGATCTCATTAAAATCATATTAATATATATTTATTACTTTACAATAAAATAAACTTAATTAACAATAAGCAATATATAGAGATTAGATACTCATGTGATAGTATAGTCACATCCACGGCTAGTTATGTGTGTACTGCTAGTACTCACTTGAATATATTTTTAGCTGTTTGAAGTCGGTCAAAAAAGTGTTATAGCTACATACATACGAAAAAATGTAACGATATAAAATGTCAAGCTGAATTTTATCCATTTTGAAACATCCGCCAACGCAGAGAGTAAATACTTTGGTAATCGGCGACCCATAAACCCTAAATTAGATCGTCTATTTATAAAATGCAGCGTGTCTCACTCCGAGACCGTTTTATGATCGTTTAGTTAGATTTATAGTTCTATTGTTTAGTTAGTTAAATAAACCTGAGTGTGGACCCCATTTGTGTGAACCTATTTTGTTAATCATTTAATTGTGGCCATGTGTTGGATTTGTTTCTTTTAATTTGTTTAATCTGGAATTAAAAAGTTTATTGTACTTGTTTTGGTGTTGTATTAGGCTTTGAAATGTTTTACTTTTTAGGTAATTTATTTAATTTACTACTAATGTATACTTTTTTCTTTAAAAATCGTTAGCTAATGTTATCAATTTGGAGATACACAGACAAATATCTCGTCAGTTTCCGAGTGTGGTAGTCGGAAACCACTAAATTCCACTGACATATAGCTTTCACTTTTTTACGGTTATTAAAAATCCACGCTTGGAATTAGGTACTCTGTTCTCTCTCTGATCCATACCTTATTTCAGAACATCTTTATTTTGATCAAAATACGAACGCTTTCGCTGAATAATACGCTATTAATAAATTGTATGACGTGGCCTAATTATTGGTTTTGCGGTTTCAAGTTAAAATCAAGAGCGAGATAAACCGCGATGCAATGTCGTTATAATTAAATATTAGGAACAAAATATATGAAGTTTAATTGGTAAGTAACCTGTAATTGTGGTTCAACAAGCTAATTTGAGCTTTATTTTCTTAGTTTTAAAGTATACTTTTATTTATATGCGTTTATTTTAAATAAGATAACAGTCTCATTTAAATAATAAGATTGATGATATGAATTTATTAAATGATTTTATGGAAAAAAATATTTATTCTTCACATTCAACGGTTTCGTTGCCACGCATTTTAGTGTTGTGCGAAAGATAATTACAAATAAAGAGTCTCGGTAATTATTTATGCATATTATTCATACAAAGTACTCAATAATTCAAATTCGTAGCGTTTCCGGTAATTTAGGATAATTAATTACCATCGTTATTTTATAATAAGCTAAAATTAAATAACAACACTTATAAATCCAATCTTCCTGGAATGTCCAATCTCACTTCTGTTCTAACTTTTTCAGAAAAACAATCAGACAAAAATAACGACAGTTATTAGGTATGTTTTTAAAAATTACTGCATTTTAGTTTACGAATTAATATGTAAACGGTAAATAGAATACATTGCTTCTTTTTTATCATAAAAACAAACTTACTATCGAAATAACATTATTACATAATACTTAAAATATTTACACTTTCCCGGAACTATCGACAATTACTTATCGATATTGTTACGGCGCACCGCACACGACTTCTGGGCCATTCGTTGGCATTATGAGCCATTTTATACTTTTTTTTTTACTTTGCACAAGAACGACAGTACGCATTCAGCCGATAACGGTGACGAATTTTTAAATTAAAAAAACGTTTAGTTTGTTGATGGCAATGATTGTCTTTGTTTTTTAATTGTTATTACTTACTTGATAACGATAACTGGCCATAAGCTAGATAAATGCATAATTGCATACTTACCTATTTATTTATAATGGCGCAGAAATAAGAAGCACAGATTTTTAATTATGTCTAACATACAACGGGTAACACAAACCCTTCTTGGTTGAGTCCCGCTGGTAAGTTGCTCCTCAATAAACTTGTAGAGAAGGTGTAGGATGGGGGAGGTACAGAAAGTTTAGAAGTGGGAGGAGGGGGGCAGAAGATTTATAAATAGCACCCAATTGGGACCTGGTGTTACCTGGTTTTTCATACAAAGCTACAATGTGCACCAGCTTTCGCAATGTGATCTACATCTTGACTTAGTTCATGATCATAATATAAAGATAAAAAATAATTTAGGTATTAATAATAGACTAAAAATAATACCTAGTAGTTAGTACAGGTACTTTTTGAACGTCAAGTTACATCAAGACAACCCCTAAAACGGCCGCCCGTCACCACTTCCTAGTGCTATAGCTGGGTAGAAGAAACGGCGCAACAATCTGTCAAAATTAGGAAAATAAAAGAAGTTATATAGAATAGACTTATCTACCTACTACAAAAGAAATAAATAATCACAATATTATACTAAGACTTATAGTGAGTAAGACATTACGGAATACTATACACATCTGCCTACCCCTATGAGGAAAACATGCGTGCAGTTATATCTACTACTTAAATAAGTAATATGAAAGATGCCGAGTGGTATCTGGCCTAGAATTGACCACCCCCTTTTCTCCCGTGGGTGTCGTAAGAGACGACTAAGGGAAAATCCAGAAGATGGGCAGCGTCTTCTGTAACTTTAGCACCAATACTGCGATCCCCATGCCGCCTGCCAAGCGTGGGGATCATGGTAATACACCCCTTTTAAGGGGGAGGCCTTTGTTCAACAGTGGACGTCTTCCGGGTGATGGTGATGATGAAATCAGTAATTCCTAATCATGTTTAATTTCTTCTGTTTTCCTTTCAAAGAAGGAAATTGTATTGTCAATATTGGCGTTGTTAGTCTAGTAGGGGTTTTACATTTTAATCAAGACAATTAATTAGTATCAGATTATCAGTTGATAGTGTAGGCCAATGCCTACAGTGGTGATTCATGCTAATACGCTAAATACAAGTTGGTTTGTCCTATCACGCAGTACCCGAGCCACAGATAGATGTGATGTTTATTTTGTTTGTTTCTAAGTGAGAAAACGACATGAATAACCAGACTTTCTTGAATCTAAGAATACTCGACCAAGGCAACTTTTGAAGAAAACCGAATATTTCAAAATCGGTCCATCCGTTTAGGAGATCGATGACACAGACAAACATACACGTCGAAACATAACACCACCATCTTTTTTACAGGAATTTTGCCTTTTAAATATACTACTGCACGGTTTCTTAGAATAAAATGGGAACAAACTAGCGTCTGAAACCCTTACCATTATCAAGTTGTCTGTTTATAACCTCATCACGACGAAACTGCTGAACCGATACTAATGAAACTTGATACGGAGATAGCTTGACTGCAGGGAAGGAAATAACGATATAGGACACTTGGTAGGGAAGTCGCGGTTTATCTTAACCGACTTCAAAAAAGGAGGAGTTTATACAATTTATACAAACGAAGCAGTGGGCGAAAGCTAGTATAGATATCGTAACGTAACTTAAAAGTAGGTACCTATGTGCTGAGACGGATATCTTAAAACGTTAATTGATAAGATTAATTAGTAAAAGTACATAATTAACACCACTGACTTGCAGTTTCGTAACCACTCCAATTCAAGGATTTTATAAAAACGATATTAGCGTTTAACAAAATATAATAATGTTCTGACAGAGTTTCAGTCATGGCCTGTCTCAGCTGAGACTAGCCGACTACGTCGAGATATTAGTGCACAAGTATGCGCGCAAACACAGGTGCACTCCCTATTCCCTCACTCTCCTACTCCAGGACGGTGAGACACGACCGGAGAGAAGAATATTACTGCTTGTATACTATCTTCTACGTAGCTATTATAGCACTAGGAAGCGGTGATGGGCGGGCGTATTGGAGGCCGTATTTATGTACGTACTGGATAATTATCGATGTGTATCAACACACCTGTATTCTTAACAGGGGTAGGTAGAGACACACTGTTTCACCAAACCATAGTAAATCTATTTAATGTTGTCAACAAATCAACTACCTATAATTAGTGTTTTCTTACATTGTAAAGTTAATGACGCATAATTGTATTAGTACTGGAGGTGCGTCGCGGTTTTAGTAATTTTGTAATTGCTAAGCATAGCTAGTGTCGTTGTACATTATAACCTGTGTTATTCTGATGTATAAGCTATATTACGCTGAAGTTTCATCAATATCCGTGCAGTAGTTTTTGCGTGAAGGAGTTACAGACATCCACCCATTTTCGCAATCTTTAAGGTTACAATATTAAGTTGCATTTATACAATTGTATTTATATATAAACGTCACTCCACACTAGGAATTCCTCCTGTATCGTGGGTGCGTTTCACAAACATGAAATATCTACATACACGCCCAGACCCGGGACAAACATCTACGGACCGCACAAATATTTGTCCTGAGAATCGAACCCGCAACCCTTAGCGCGGCAGTCGAATCGCTCAGCCAATGCGCTAATCAGGTTGTCAAGTTAATTTAACTATATATAAGTATAAATTGCGTATACACTATGTAGGTACCTAGGTAAAATAGTATAAAAGAATAAAACTTTGAGAGCCGCAGCCTTTAGATCCCCGGCGTCATTATTTTGTACACAAATGAAACTTCTCAAGCTGGGGTTTGGCAGTGGTTCTCAAACTTACGTCTATTTTCTCTATATTGGCTTATAACGTCGATATATGGCGTATATCGAAATTACATGGTACTGGTAAATGGAAAATTATAGCAATTGAGTTGTTTTTCTTTGGCGAGAAAATATCCCTACTAATATATAAGCGCGAAAGTTTGTAAGTATGGATGGATGTTTGTTATTCTTTCACGTAAAAACTACTGAATAGATTTTAATGAAATTGTATATCTTGTTCTTTGTATGATTTTCAGTTAAATTCCCTCATGCTCAAACAGCCAATAAAAACATGTGAATTGATAACATGCTATGAGTTTTTTTTGGTGAAATTTGAATGTACCTACCTTTGTCACCTTGATGAGTAGGCGTTATATTTGTATCCTAGAAGATACTTTTGAACAAGGTCATACAATTTGGGCCCAGTATGTTGCAACTATGATGGTCCAAATTAGGCGTGACAATATTTAGATAAGTTACGACGCAACCCATATTTTATATTAATGGAGTTTTTGAATTTAAAAATTAGTCTTTAAACCGTCTACGGTTCTACACTGATTCCGAGTAGCTTTTCATGTCCTTAACACGACGATAATTGTATTAATTCGTTCACAAAGCTTATACTGATACATTGTCCCAAATAACTCAATTTCGTTATTTCCCTCTGCGAATATTCCTAGTAACGAGAATTACTAAAATTCACAGTTAAAAAGTTTGAAATTTTGTATAGGGTTAAGAAATAATCTGAAGGTTTGGCACCGCTGGCCGATCCCTAAACCAATATACGGGTGTTACATTAGAGAATAGGGTTTCGCGGTAGGGCTGGCACACGGGCGTTTTAAATAATATTATTATTTTACTTGCCACTAAAAGTATGAGCATTGACTACTTAAGAGATTTTAAATTGATGAACTCGAACCAAAAATTAGTTCAGCCCCCTTACCATGAACTCTAAAAGCGTTTTTCTCAGTGGCAGCACGGAGTCTGGATTTGTGCCCGGTTGATGGCAATAGGCTCGCCCCCTATTACATTGGGACCTAAAACATAACTGGCGAAATGTGGGTGTAGTATATGTGCACCTCTGCCTACCCCTTCGGGGAATACAGGCGTGATGTTATGTTGTTGTTGTTGTTGAAGCGAGACGAAGCTACCTGCATTGTATTGCGGCGTCTCGCTTTCAAAACTGACATACAGTATTTTACGACTGTAATGAATGTGAATAGAACTAGGTACCTCGTTGATTAGTTATTCATATCTTTATTGAGTAATAACCTAATGAATATCGATAAGTTGTTACTTTCGTTTTTTTTGTAAGTTAGTCTTACTTGTAATATTCTCATATTAGAAAGGTTTATTAAGATTAATTAACATTCATTGATTTATCTTGTTCTAGATTATATTTACTAACTTTGCAAGTATCGCTAACTATATTATATTGGTGTAATTAAATTACCTGTTTAATTACACCAATTAAATTACAGTTGCACCGGACTGTTTGCGACCACGGGGCGATGCAACCCGATCGAAACGTCAAGCCAAAATTAAAAACTTGTGTTCGTGTTTATTCCCGTGTTGTAATTTATTATATTATAGGTAAATATACAATACACGCCGGTTTTCTAGACGGGTAGGTAGAGCCAGCGGATTTCTGGCTAAGATTCTACCATACTGCTTTTGTATTCACTCGCATCAGTGTTAGACGTATGGTATCATTAATTACATAAATCCTAACGATTGGCATGTTGAAGTAAAATAATTAGTATTTTTTGATTTATACAAAATTTCCTAAACACAGCACTCCTGCTTTCCGCATCCGCAGTCAGGTAAAAAAGCGCCAACCCTGAGCGAAACAAACTGTAGTTCACGGTCGTACGTTGTGAAAGCCCTGCGTGCGACAAGGACAGACGTATCGGTGTCCCCCTCACCCTCTACCTAGCTGCCATAATACGCTAAAGGTCGGAGAAAATATATTTTAAAAATTATATGACTATCATATAATATGAAAGATGTTAGTGTCATAGTATTTTGGGCATGATTTTAACCGACTTCAGAAAAGGAGGCTGTGTCATATTATTTTGATGGTTTTTATTTGTTTCCTTTGTCTAGTGGTCGCTAAGCACGTCTATTGAGCAGGAGTCCTGGGTCGGGGAGTGTTACCGGGTTTTTTCATTAGGTAATTCTTAATAGCAGCACGGAGTCTGAATTTAGGTATCTATGTTCATAACATAAACATAATTATATTAATTATACACGGTTAACAAGTTTCGTCATAAGGATTCGCCGCAGCTCTATGACAATGGCCGTCAATGACTACTAGTGTTTGTCAGTCTGTCTGCGTTTTTATTTAAATTGCTAGACCGATATTAATGAAATTTGACGGTTCGTAATTTAAGATTTGGGAGATATGGGATACTTATAATATTTATGATCTATGGCCGGTCGTGACTTTCTGTCCTGTAGGACTATGAGAGTGAGGGAATATGGAGTGCACCTGTGTTTGCGCGCATACTTGTGCACTATAATATCTTCGTAGTTGGCTAGTCTCAGCTGAGACAGGCCGGTAAGACCGAAATTCGGTCAGGAGAACATTATAATATTGGGTAAAAAAAAACAATTTTCTTTGCATTAAGCAATATAATTGGTTGCTATTCAGGATTTTATATTATATATTACGGTTTGTCCGTCTAAAGAGGTAAGCAGAACTGTATAATACACCCACATTTCGCCAGTTATGTTACAGGTCCTAATGTAACAGGGAGGAGAGCCTATTGCCGTCAACCGGTCACAAACTGACTTTCCAGCGACATTTAAGAATAGTATTCTTGTATAATCTTACTGAAAATACCTGCAGTAGTGTACCTAACCCTGCACTGAAGAACGGTCCTCGTCTTGTAATTATTAAGTATTTATCGGCTCTGTCAAGGTTGGCGTAACGTCGGACCTTGAAAGCATAAATACATAGTGCCGGCATAGACAAATGTATTGATATTCTTATTTGTTTCTTTATAAGGTTTATCTCTTATCGTATGGTTGATGAACAACCTGGTGTCAGAGTTTCAACCGCCTGTAGGTCTCTGACGTGGCGACACACATCGTTGAAGTCTCTCGGGTGTGCCGGTTTCCTCACGATGTTTTCCTTCATCGTTTTAGCAACTGATAACTAATTTATAGTACGCACATGAATTCGAAAAGACGTTGGTGCGTGCCGGGGTTTAGACTTGCGACCTTTGACTTGGCAGTCCAGCGTCATACTACTTCGCTATCAATGTTGTGTTAAGGCTTTTGTCTGCGTTGGTCTAGTGGACGATAAGCGCGGCTGCTGAGAATAAGGTCCAGCGTTCGGGCAAGTGTTTGTCAAGGTCATTCTCAGTAGCAGCACGGAGTCTGGATTTGTGCCCGGTTGATGGCCAGCTTGCCCCCTATTATATTGGGACCTATCACTGGTGAAATGTGAGTGTATTATACAACTCTGCCTCCCCCTTCGGGAAATAAAGGCGTGATAGTTTTATTACATTTTTAAGTATTTCCCTTATATCTTGTCACGCACGATCTGACTCTACATATGCATATTCCTCGATAGATTTACCATATTTTATCACAAGCCATCGCTCAACTAACAAACAAGGTGGAACAGATAGATGTATAGCTGTCCCGCTCCATCGTATACCGACGTCTTGCTCCCCCGGCCGCTTGAATTATACTTATTGATTCGAAGTTGAAACTCTTTGGTACCGTTAGCAGATTAACTTTTTTTTTTGTTTTTTTTCGTATATTGGTTGCGTTTTTTTTTTGTTTTTGCAAATTAGTTTGGGTGTTTGTAAATGTTAGGGTTTTTGTTAAGGATCTTTGTTAACCTTTTTACAGTTTATAAGGTTGTATGAGGATAAAGATTATACTGTGGTTTCCTTCCTTAAGTATTATATGCACTGTGACTTGATAAACTTGATAATTGACGATGTGATTGGCGCAGTGGCCAAGCGATTAGGCTGCGAGCGTGGGAAGTATGGGGAACTAAGGGCCTCTTGTTGCTGTACAAGAAAGACCTAGATGCAATAGGCCCAAAACAGGAAGCAGTGGCATTTAGGGGAGGATGCTTACGCCCAGCACTTAAAAGCTGATGATGATGAAGGGCCTCCCCCTAAGTTTGCTCCTCTGTCCAACAGTGGACATCCTCCGGGTAAGGATGATAAAAAATGACACCTTTCGTTTGTAAGTTCGGGGTCGGTTCCGTCCGGGAACGCTCACCCATCAAATTCCACACCCCACTAACCTCTGCTTAACCTTTCAAGTGTAGCAGCGCTCATTAAACCGTGTTTATTATTTACAAGTCCAGAGGCTTTAGATCGATTGATTCCCACACTCCGATTGAGTCATAGCAATGATATGTTATGCGGTATCAGCGTAAATATTTTATTAATTCGCTAGGGTAACTACACTTAGTCTGCGGTTCTGTCTGTTAAAATTTATTAATTTTTATACTACATGAAATTTTTTTACCCAAGTCTGGGTGTTTGTGTACTTATGTCATATTATTCATGTTTGTGAATTCCTAACAAGGGTGGCATAATCAGTTGTCATTAAACCTTCCTTAAAATAAAAAGAATAAAAAAAAAATAATTGTGGAACGCACGATACAGGAGAAATTGCTTGTGTGGGGCGGCGTTTAAAAAAAACATTAAATTAGGTCTAAAAACAATATTAATTATAAACGTATTTGTTTAAATTAAGATGAAGATAGTTTTGTGTAAAGGGATGGTAATGTTATTATTTTAACCAAGTACGTAGGTACCTATACTCCATTTAAAGTAGGATTAGAAAAACCAACAAATCTATTTTCAGTTTATTCAAGCGAATTTGACTTCTATTCTGGACGCATAAGGATGGTATTAGAAGCAAAAACGTATTCCCTACGCCAACTGCTTACTGCAGCTGTCATATGTTACACACTAATGAAATAGAATTCAAAATCATTTGAATGGATTGCATATAAAGGTTGTCTTGTCGTCTAATGTTATTTCAAATGGAGTATAGATATATTTTTCGCTTGTATTGCTGTCGGTACATCCTCAAACAGTTCTATATCCGGTCGCTAGTGCCCTTACGATGCTCATAATATCTTGAACCTTCAAGTAATCATTATTTCTTACTTTTTTAATATTTTAAATATTGTTATCTTGGCCTACGAAGTTATCCAGTGTGATTGAAAATAAATCTAACTGCTATACATTGAGGTTTACAGGTTGTCTGTGGTTCCTGAAAACGAATTATTAGAATTTAACGTTATTATAAATATGCTACATTTACACAAACAAGTATCTTACGTAAGATACTGTAACATAATAAATAACTATTTTAAATGAGAGGAGTATGCGTCTTTATTGTTTTCTGGATTCAATGACATTTTTCCAAGCATTTAACTACAACTTAAATCTAATACAAATTAATAACCATATTTATAATCAAACGTAAACATTGGTGTAATATTCTAAATAGCATCGCCACCTACCGGCTCCAATTGTGTTTTCAAACCATTCAAAAACCCATTGAAATATACACACAAAATCTCATCCAAATCGGTCCAGCCGTTTAGGAGGAGTTTAACAAACACACCAACGAAAAAATTACCTATATCTTATAAGTATTATTTAGTATGTCGTCAATAAACCTCAAAGTCCTCAAACCACTTTATTTCTTGTATTGTATCAAGAATTTTTTCGTTGTTGACGTAAGCACGGCGCCACCCCTTTGAGTTCCGTTTCCCGTTACAAAATGATAAAAAAACAATCGCCGAGGTGACTGTCTGTACCCTGTTACATATGTGGCTTTATACGACAAAATGTACGTGTTATAGTAGCAGAAAATAATGAAACTAGATTTTAATAATTTCCGTTGTTTTATTCAGGATAATCTTTTAAAATTAAAATGTGCGAGTGTTTAAATATTCTTCGAACATAAACAAAGTCGGGGTTGTTAGAATACTTATAGGTATATAACTCGAGAACTGTTGAACTGATTTCATACTCCGCCATCTTTTGTAATTGACAGCTCACGTCACGCTACTTTTCCAAGCAGGACGTCTGCCGGGTCCGCTAGTACAGAATATCATCAAAAAATCTAAAGCAGTTTTACCACAATACTTTTCTGGTAAACGGCGAAATGTGGGAGTTCAGACTCGTGATATGTTAGGAGAACATCTCTGCCTACCCTACATGAGATAACTGACATGATTATATTATGATACATACATGTAATGATATTTCAATAAAGTACAGATAAGTTACTAGCGCGCTCACTTTGAAGAATCGGAAAACGGGATAATTGTAGTCTTCCTCTTGGGTAGTACAAAATGTTGTCCGATTTGACATAAGACGTTCGGACTGGGAGTTTGGAACACTGTTTAACCGACTTCAAAAAAGGAGGAGGTTCTCAATTCGATTGTAAGTTTTTTTTCTCGTTCATTTTGTTAGCATAAATGATGTATCTATACTTTTTGGCATATCATTGTACACATGTGTCTGAAATACTTTGTAAAACAACATTTGCGCTTGATCACTTGATCATACATTTTAGAAGCCAACAATAACTACGTATATAATTGCCGCATCATTACTATACCATTACACAATCATTATGATGGTAATTTGTGTAACCGGCTCATGGCGCTGATCAACTTGCTCGGGATCTTTGTACTTATAAAACATGACATGATACTAGCTACATAGTTACTTCTTAAGTAGGTACAAAATATGTTTATTACTGAAATCTGAAATATAGAACCTCTTTTTTCAAAGTTGGTTAAAATTCCTTTATAGACTTTCGCGAAATATACACGCATGATTACGATGTTGTTTAAGCCTAATTTATTTAAAAACTTATTACCTTTTTGTTAATTCTTCAACATTTGAATAGTAATTTTGCTATTCGGGGCGAAGACGAATCCAACAAATCAAAAACCATGAAAATCGGTCCAGCAGTTCTCGAATTATAAGTGACCTAACAAACTTGACTTTGTTTTAGAGATTTTAAATCTATAGTGCACCTGTGTTTGACCTGATACCATGTAACAGTTCCTTAAATGTCCTTTATCCTTGTTGCAGCTGGTGGGAGCCCCGTGTGGCCACCACGGCCAGTACACCTTCTACAAGGCGCTCCGGCTGACCGGCGCCACGGAGAAGATCATAGCCATCGGCGACTTCTTCTTCGTCAGGGTGTGGCAGGACTCCGAGCTGGTCTCCATAGGTAAGGCTTTGAACAACTTAGGTGTTGGGTTCAGTGATATGTCAAAAGTTATAGATAAGTTAACAAAATGAGATCCATCTCCAATTTCCACCTCACGTTTCTAAATACGATTACGTGCATATTAATGCAATTTTTAGTCGATTTAAAAATACAAAGGTTGAATTGTTTTTTTTTTTTTTAATAAAAATGTCGCCCTACACTAGGAATTTCTCCTGTGTCGTGGGTGCGTTTCACAAACATGAAATATCACATACACAACAAAAAATCTGTGGTTCGCACAAAGTTTTGATTGACTTACTTTAGCAGTTAAAAGGTTATAACACACATTTAATCGGACAGGGATCGTCCCCGTATCGTCTTTCGTGTGTGAGAAGAAGAATAAGAATAAGAATAAGAATAAATTTATTTGTAAAGAATGTAGGTAAAATACAATAAGATGTTAAAAGTTCGAGAGTCCTTGTACATTCTACCTTTCGGCATACAAACATATAAGTATAAGTTGACACAAGATTCGGAAAACTTACATTTTTCAAGCAATACAATTTAACATACGATTTTCACACAATTTAGACAAACAGCTTAATAGTGGAAAAATTAGTAGCGTCATAACACATCGTTCAAAAAATGGGTTATAGAGTAGTAACATTTTTGTAACAATAAATCGGTTAGTCGTTTTTTAAAAATTCTTAATGGTTGCTCTTTAAGATTATTGGGTAACTTATTGTATACCATTGGTGCCATACATATGACGCTTTTATTTAACAGTGTGGTTTTATAGCCACCTGTGTACAATAGATTCTGATATTGAGATCTAATACAATGCGTCCTATTTCGTGTCTCGTTTAATGATGTAAACAGGTGCGGGTTATTTTTCACAAAAATTGCTATTTCTAGGATATACAAACATGGAAAGGTTAGTAATTTATGTAATTTGAATGAAGGAACACAGCTGTCTGTAACCTGCAAGTTAAAAATTGATCTTATGCAGCGTTTTTGGGCTTTGAAAATGCTTTCTCTTTCGCTGCTGTTACCCCAGAATATAATGCCAAATCTCAAAGTTGAAATCACGAGGCCATGGTAAGCAACAAGGACTGTATTAATATTTACTTTTTTTGATAGGTTGTACAAAATGTAGGCGTAAGTACTTAGCTTTTTACAAATATGTTCAGCTTGAGGTTTCCATGTTAATTGGCTGTCTATCAAAATTCCTAAAAATTTAGCTACTTTGACATTTTCAATCTTATGGCCATCATAATTGACGTTTAAGTCTTCGGGATAAATTCGTTGGTAAAAATGCATGATGTTGGTTTTTTGTATGTTTATTATTAAATTGTTGTAATTGAGCCAATTAACTGTAGATTTAAGAGCGTCGTTAATATCATCTTCATAGTTTTCTTTATTGGTGCATTTAACTAATGCTGTGCTGTCGTCAGCAAACAATATGACTGGATGGTCTATCTGGAGTGGTAGGTCGTTGATGTACAATAGAAATAAAAGCGGACCGAGGACGCTTCCTTGTGGGACGCCATATTTGATGTTTCTGTAGGAAGATCTAAATGTTACTTCACGTTTTGAAATCAAGCATACGTTAGTAATTTCGGTATATTGCATACGATCACTAAGATAGGATTTAATTAAATTTAATGCATTTCCTCGAATGCCGTAAGCGTGAAGTTTGTATATAAGTGTCTCATGATCGACGTAGTCGAAGGCCTTTGTCATATCTGTGAAGATGGCGCAGATAGGTGATTTTTTATCAACGTTGACCATTATAGTTTTTAATAAATCAAATATAGCCATGTTAATATTTTTATTTTTGCGGAAACCTTTTTGTTCGTCACAAAGTAAGTTAAATTTTGTCAAAAAATTGTAAAATGATTCATATATTATTTTTTCTATTACTTTAGAGAACACGGGAATGAGAGCAATTGGTCGGTAATTTGACATATTTTCTTTATTTTTTTTTTTTATGAAGAGGTTTCACGATCACAGTTTTGAGACTTTTAGGAAATACTCCAGAAGATATACTGGCATTAATAATGTGACTTAAAGGACCTGAAATGACATCAGAAACGAATTTTATGACTTTAGTTGAAATTCCGTCGTAACCAAAACTCTTTTTATTTTTCAATAATCTTATTACTCTTAATACGTCTTGCGGAACAACCGGGGACATAAAAATAGAATTAGGATTGTGGTTTATTTTTTTAACACGATCAGACGTAGATTTTTGCAAGTCTAAGACTTGATCAACGAAAAAATCATTAAATGATTCAGCTATGTTTGTCGGGTCAGTTATTATTTTATCCTGTTTAATTATCTTAGAGATGGGTTCATTAATATTATTAGTATTATTTATTATTTGCCAGGCCGTTTTTGATTTGTTTTTTGAGTTCAGAAGTGAGTAGTTATTTTGGGATTTTTGAGTCAACTTTACAATTTTTTTAAATTTTCTAGAATAATTTCGAAACTTTTGTTTATTCTCCTCTGTAGGTTTTATTCTTTGCTGCCGCAGAAGAAAGCGTTGTCTTTTACTACATATGCGAATACCCCGAGATATCCATTTAATTGACTTTCCAAATTTTACAGTGACATATTTTATGGGGAAGCACAAATTGTATAATAACAGAAATAAATCCAAAAACGTATCATATGCTAAGTTTGGGTCTTCACTATTATATACCTCTGAAAAAGTCAACGATAGCAGATGGTTTTTGAATTTTAACAGATTTTCTTCTGATGTATCTCGTGTACTTTTACGCCAAGATTTTATACGACATGATTTATTTACCTTAATTTTTAGTATTTGCGCAGTGTGATCGGACAATGCCAGGTCTACTACGTCCCATTTGCATTTTTGCTTGAAATTGTGAGCAAAATTATCTAGACAAGTATTGCTTTTGAGCCTGGTAGGAACAGTTATTTCTAATTTGAGGTTGTAGCTCAAAAGAAAGCATTCAAATTCCAGGGTAAATCTATTTCTTAGCATTGTATTAATGTTAAAATCCCCACATAATACTATTTTAGGGCCATTTTTAGTACATATAATTTTTAATATATTTTCTAAATTTTCATAAAATTTGCTTAAGTTACACATTTTAGGAGGTCTGTATATACACAGAATTATGACATTTTGCTTAACAAGTTTTATAGCGCAACACTCAAGTATACCTGTTACTGAGAGTCTCATTATGTCTGGTAGTTCCTTGTATTCAAGCCCTTGTTTTATCAATATGCACGCTCCTCCGCGCTTTATATTATTTCTACAGAAGCATGTTGCTAATTTATAATTTGGGACGTATAGTAATTTCTCGTGGCCATACTGTGCTACGACCATAATTCCTTCATAGAATTTTTGACTAGCAAACTGTGACCTCACTATTTTTTATTGATTTCAATGCGACTACAAATGTAATAGTACAGTTATTAAAAAAATATCTGGTTTTCAGGGATAAAAGAATAAATACAGCATTTTCCTTAGTTTGTCTTATTGTTTTGTCTACGTAAGAAATGTTAACTTATCTTTATTTATCTAAGCTTTATGTTTCATTAAAATAAACAATGGCAAACATTATGCCTGAGGCTTCTCTACCAGACCACCAACGGTAGCTAGTGATATCAAGGAGTATGTTTATCAGACATTTAATCATTTTAGTGGAGGCTGTTCGAATTCATGTGCGTACTATAAATTAGTTATCAGTTGCTAAAAACGGTGAAGTAAAACATCGTGAGGAAATACACACCTGAGAGATTGTTAAACTGTGTGTGAAGCCATGTCAGAGGCCTACAGGCGGTTTAAACTCTGACTCCAGGTTGTCCATCAACCATACGATAAGAAGAATGTAAGCATCTCTCAATATTGATTAAAGTATTAGACATTGGGTTCCGTTGTCGTGTAAAACGTGTCTCATGTTTTTGCAGGTGTATCTAGTGTGACTAGTAAACAGCTGTGTTTGGATAACCTTTATTATATACAGTGTAAGTTAAATGTTGATTAACTGGCGCGAAAGAGATAGATTAGTATAATTGGCGTCTCGATGATACAGTCGAAAGTCGAGAAAATTCAAGTTTACTATACATTCCGGTTATACTCACGTGTGTATTCGGGAATGGCCGACTAGTTTATAATCGAATAATAGTTCTTTCATGAGCTGGTTACGCGGCAGGGTCGAAATCCGTACAAAATTAAAGTTTTGTCAATATCACAATCGACTTGAACGCCGCATTACACTGCACGTAGCAGCGTCTCGCATCCACGTTGTAACCTGTCCTGCTTTAAGAGTTCATGGTAAGGGGACTGATCTTTACTAAATAACTAAACGCACCCACCATACAAGAGAAATCACTAAAGTGGGGCGAAGATTTTTTTTAAGTAGAAAATTTTTAGTTGATCAGTCCCTTCTGAATATTTCATTCTAATCTATATCTTAGTTAAAATAACGTTCTGGAGATCCAGTGCTTCTCATCCACGTCTTCATCCTCAGGAGAGCTCCAGCTGCTGTGGACGGACCGGGTGTCAGACCAGACACTAGTCAGCCTGCGTCTGTACTTCCTGCCCGAGAACACGCCGGAGGGGAGGAACCTGCACGGAGAGGTAGGATTACTTCTAGAACATTCTGTAGCTATATTGATTCTCAACGCGACATAAAAATCTTCAGTCAGATTGTTCAGATATGATACACATCTTCGGTCAACATATTTAAAGCCAAAAGGCAGTATGTTAATAGCATTAAGATGATTAAGGTATGTAAAAAAACATTTACTTAGTGTGCTGGAGGAAAATCCATGCAAAGGTTAAAAATAGACGACACAGAATCAGTATTAGGCATTCAAAATAAAAAAATACTTTTTACTTTGACAGCTGTCAACTTTGACACTTGTCATAGTGACGTACAATTGACAGTTTTAAAACGAGAATGCATAATATTTAGCATGGAATAACACATGGAAAAGGTTAAGTCCGACCAACCGGTACTACTGTATGAGAACTCCATTGTGAACCTAGTTCTGTGAATGATAGCTATCGATTTAATTCTATAAATGGCTGACCTGGAGGCCGGGTCGACAGCCTCCCAGGGTCGTGGAGGAGCACCGGATTTACCCGGTGGACGTGTTCCCACTTACCATACTGATTAACACTTATTTTGATGATTAGTACGTAACATGAAGCTTAATTAAGAATGATGACTACATCAGAAGAAATAGTAGTAATTAATTAAATCTATAAATACGTTCAGAGAGGATACAAATTGATTAAAAATCCGGGAATACAGTGTTTTAATATCTCTGGCGGGGTCATTCTCTGTCCTTCTCGCACATAACGTAAGGGCGTAAGCTTACTATGCAAATACTGCCTGTAGGATCTATGACATTTGTCAAAGTTGCCCAATAACTATGTTAATAATATGGTATTTAATAAAGTACTGCCTCGTTAGACCAGTGGTCGCTAGCGGGACAGCTGAGCACGAAGTCCTGGTTCAACTCTCAGGTCGGTCAAAGTGCGATTGGGTTTTTCCATTAAGTAATTCTTAGTAGCAGCACGGAGTCTTAATTTGTGCCCGGTGGATGACAAAAACGCCCCTTATTATATTGTGACCTATAATATAACTGGCGAAATGTGGGCGTATAGTTAACACATCTGCTTACCCCTTCGGTGACTACAGGCGTGATGTTATGTCAATAAAGTATTAAATAAAACCTATTTTTTTTTACAAATTGTAAGATATTGTCATACGAACGGATATCGATCCTGTGCCTCTAGTTGTAAAGCCGTCCTCTTAGCCACTGCACTGCACGGTTGTCCAAAGGTCGCACCGAGTGTTATATTCAGCCGGAGTTCTCAGTAAATGCATTATTAATGCAGCTATTTATAGTGTGACCTTATTACAGATATATAAAGGTTTTTTGGGCAAATCGAGTTATTTTTAACTTCATAACATACGGTATATTAAACACTAGCTTTTTCGCGCGGTTTCGCCCGTGTTAACACAAACTTTTAACCCCTAAGAGGGATGAATCAGAAAAAAGTTACAAGCCTATATCCGTTCCCAGGTTTTAAACTTTCTAACCAAATTTCATTTAAATCCGTCAGACAGACAGACAGTTACTTTTACATGTATAATATTAGTATGGGTAGTAAGGATGGATTATTCTGAATCCGCCCGCGACTTTATCTGCGTAGACAAGTTTTGTGTCTATTCAGTAGCCTCTGTCCACTCAGAAGGTTCATTCTAAATATTGATAAAAGAATTTTAAAAATTTAATGGATCGTTTATTTTTCCAAGATTGCCTCTTTATTACATTAGTATCTGATTGGTCTATAAAACAAAGTCGGGTTTGTTAGAATAATTATAACACGAGAACTGCTGGACCGATTTTCATGGTTTTTGTTCCCGCTTCGAACAGCAGAATAACTATTTTAATGTCGAAATCATTCACGAAAAATAATTAAACAAGTAATAATTTTTTAAGTAAGTTAGGTTTGTAACTCTGCCATTTTTCGTAATTACGCCGTTTGTTAATCCCTACTAATATTATAAACGCGAAAGTTTGTAAGTATGGATGGATGTTTGTTACTATTTCACGTAAAAGCCACTAAATGGATTTTAATGAAATTTCATATGGAGGTAGCTGACACCCTGGGTTAAAACATAGGCACTTTTAATCCCTAAAAAATGTTGCGGGTGACACCGCGGGGCGCAGCTACTTATAAATAAGTGTTTTAGTCATATTTGTTCTAATTACATCCAAACAACATTGACCTAATTAACTACCTGTGGAACCAAAGGTCCGCACCACATTTCCCCGCGAGCCCCCAAAAGATTCGTTTAAAATAAGCGAAGCTCACAAATCGAGAGAGCGCTGCGAACGTGGCCGGCCTGCTTTCTCCCTCGCGCCCGCCCGTTGTCATAGTGCCGTCTCGCTCTAATCCCTATTTGGTAACACCAACTATTTCATGGATGAAATTACGGAGAGTTCGAGTTTAGTGTGTGTTACAAGCTGTAGCGGGAGCGGGGCTGTTTATAATTATAAGAAGCGTGATATCTAATAGCACTATGGTGTCTGGCTTTGTGCCCCGTTGATTGTCAGCTCGCCTCCTACAACATAACAGGCGAAATGTGGGTGTACTATACACCTCTGCCTACCCCTTCGGGGAATAGGTTATGTCTCGTATTGATTGTGGTCACGGTATCAATGATAATAAACTTATCTCCTAGAAAATAGATAAACATAAAAAAGTATATAAAACAGTAAAAATTAAAAATGGTAACTGGTTTATTTTATTATAAAGAAGAACTGTAAGATTTAAAAAAACTAGGTACACATTTTTGTAATATGCAGGCAGCACTCGTAGAGGCTCTGTAGCACTGAATATGTATGCCTTTTAATACATACTTCTAGTACATAATCAATTAATTAAAAAGTATATTTTATCCTTATTTTTCTGTGGCCGTCTTTCCCTATTTCTTTGACATACTTTGTCACTTATTCACACATACCAGACTACTATAGTTATGTAACCAGATAACTTACAGTCAGTTGACCAAAGAAAAACGTCTTCTTTCGGTAATAGAGAAGCTTACTCTTCAGAACAGTGCACTGGGATTTTCTTTTGTTAAAAATACACCATTTAACCCATTCCCAGTGTGATGAGCCGTATAATATGATCCATGTATATTGTTTACCCATCTGTCTGTCTGTGTCTGCT
Source organism: Abrostola triplasia (assembly GCA_946251915.1). NCBI lineage: Eukaryota > Metazoa > Arthropoda > Insecta > Lepidoptera > Noctuidae > Abrostola > Abrostola triplasia. Next base: position 6,108,835 of record OX276448.1, on the reverse strand, counting down.
ACGCTGAAAGTCAGTGTTAACTAAAAAACAGTATCTAACTTAGCTGTCACAATTTTTTGCAGTAGACAGCTCTCCCCTGTCTTCTCGCTTGCACTCTGCATGATAAAATACTAGCTTGCCCGCGGCTTCGCCCGCGTTAAGTAGCCTATGTCCTTTTTCGGGTCTTAAATTTTCTACATGCCAAATTGTATCAAAATCCGTCCAGCGGTTTAGTCGTGAAGGCGCGAGACAAACAGACAGTTTCTTTCACATTTATAATATTAGTATGGATGGATATCATTACATAAATTACTATAAATAATATTGTAATATGTAGATATTGTGCATTATACTATACTATAATAACTTACACCGTGGAAATACGTTGTCGGAGTCGGAGATTACTCACTATGTGATTCCATTCCTCATAGATGTGTTTTGGTATTTCCTATTACATCGCGATCGCTTGTTATTATAATGTGTCCTTATCATCACGCTCGCTATAATACCTAAGTTATCAGTAATGATACTGAGTTTTTATTTTAACCGATATGAAAAAAGAAGGTTCACATTTCAAATGGATTTTGTTTATATTTGGCTACCAATTTTAGTATATTTTTGTTGGAGACTAGACTCGAAATGCCTGCAATAATTAAATTTAATTCTTATAGCTATAATAAAATCAGCCTGTAACTGTCCCACTACTGCAAACCCTCTTCAACTAAAGGAAGGAGCGATTATTGCACCCCACGCTTGTTGCCTGATGACGTCACTACGTCAAAACTCTTTACAATATCCTCCTTCACCAAAAGTCTTAACTCAAAAAGCAACGATTTTGATAAAGTCATACAAGCATCTACCAGGCTGAACCCTAGCACACAAAGCCAGGTGGAAACTCTAGTATTAAAAAGATCACGTTAAACCTATTAAAAATAAAATGTCTATGCTAGCAAAATTCGAAACTTAAAAACACAAAAGAAAAAAATATCTATATATTTGTTTTCGCTTGTACCACAAAGCCGTACCTATTGCGCGGCGCGTGCAAGCGATATTCGCCTTTATTGCCACCACATAACCGAGAGATTCCCCTGCGCAGGCGTGGAGTAATTTTGTAGTACGTTATGGGGATTTTTATAGTGCGGCCGAAGTTTCTTGAGCTTTTCGTAGAAGATAATAATATTAACATACTAAAAAAAAGATAAAAGGCAATAATATTAATGTTTGCTTAACTATACGCCATTTTGTATTACCTATCCTTGCTTATTACGACAATTATTATAGCCTAATGAATTTAATTTAACAAGAGCATTTCTTTCAGATAATTATTTTAATAAGAACTTCGTTTTAATTAATGCCATGTACAGTATAATTGTCGTTTTAGTGCAAAAAACTATTTCCTTTGAAAGTTGGTATTATGAATACTGACTGGTCTTAGTATTTTATATGGTAACATGGTTTACTTTCAATATAGTAACTTATTAAGATAAAAAGCTACGTTCAAATTATTTCATAGTGGTTGTACAAGTTACTTGAGAACATTTAAGTAAACAATGTCGAATGGTTATAAATTCTATAACTAATTGTTCAAATATTGTCATCAACTTAATTTTGTAATTAAAAACAAAAATATTAGAAGCTATCTACTTGAAATATTTACAAATAAATATATTATTAAATTCACAAACCAAGCAAAACGATAATTGAAATCTTTAGGCTTATTTAACTTAGTAAAAACATAATTATCAAAGTAAAACAAAATTAAAGTAATAATAATAATAACAGCAAGTATCAAGAGCAGTCGGCGCAGTACACAATACACTAGAACTGCGACGCGCCATGTGACGACTTTAGAACTCGGCGTGCAGTGGAGTCGAGTTATACACTAAAAATATTTGGTTTCATCGATGTTCTGTTTCCTTTGTTCTATTATTTTTGATAGAGGAATATTTTGTGTTAATAAATTACAAGGATTTGTCAGATTTAAATATATATCGTTGTTAAATGTACAAAGAAGCCGTGATTTGTTGATATTAATTGTTAGTGTTATTAAAATTGTATGGCCCTTTGAAAAGTGGGTTCGTGATTCGACGGTTCAGTTAGGGGTTGTAACAACTAATAATGTGATCCGCTAGTTGTGAAGAATTGCAAGTGTTATATCCAGTCACTACACACTACAGTAGTGAGAATAAAAATAAAAAGCAAACAAAATTGAATAGTGTCGCCAATTACTCTCATAATACATTAAATTTCAAAAGGCATTAGCAGTTTTCTTCAGCCGTACATTTCAAATTATAATTCACATTATCTTACTGCTTCAATAATCGTTTTATTGAACCGGAAAATAACGATAATTGTACGTTTGAATTGAATTTGTATTACAAAGTGTGAATGTTGCTGATAATTGCCAATTTGACATCGTTATAACGAGCTGCGCCTGTAAAAATTACCTATTAACGTGCTTATAATATAACCTTGTAGAACTATACATACACATAGGTACCTATACCTAGTGGGTCTGTTGGAAAGTTGCACCGCCGACCGGCAAAGGTTCTTCTCGTGTCCATAATTAAAAACATCTTTTATTAATTTGAATTGAAGCTAGCATGGGCAACATGATAATAATATAACATGATAAATCTTGTAGGTACCTACTAACGAATTATTATAGTTACTATAATTCAGATAATCACGCTGCTAAGCCTAAAGGGGATGAATAGAGGGGTTTCCTTGGCCATGAGTACAGATACATATTTTGTCGATAATCATAAGTCGATGGTGACCTTTTACTCACATAATTAATTTATACTAATTAATTTGTGTGTAAAAGTTTTATGTTAATGATTTCTTGACAAAAAAACCATTGTTTTTGCAGAATTAAACTAAGAATATCATAATAAGGCACAGTTTGGCAATAGTCGTCAGTTTTGAGTGTCCCTAGGTATTTACTGTATCTTATCTTTGAGTTCATTCTCTGTGTAAATAACTGATAACGCTGCCTGGCGGGTACAGGCGTGCAGTCAATTGAATACTTTTATTTTTTACTATATTTTTTCATGCACTTCAATTTTGTAAGTCGTTTTTGTTGGAAATTTGTAACATGATAATGTAATTGCTTTATGTATAGTTTCTTACAGCGTTTAAGATTTTAATATCGTTTTATTAGACTTTCATTGCCTGACTAATCATTACTATAACCGTCACTAGAGTTCTAACTACCTATTATCTAAATATCATAGATAAGGATCCAAGATAACTTTAAAAATGTTACAGCGCGATAGGCTATCTCGCCTTTATTAGTTAGTAATATATGGAAATTAGTATTTCCATATAACAATATACATTACATATAAACACTTCTTATACGATTTATAGTAAAACACATAAAAACTGAAAGAAAAACAATAATACGGTGTAATCAATCATTCATCTCTCACACATGTGATAATATTCGCGAAACACCAGTTATCTGGCTAAATAATAATCAACACGTTTTAACCACATGGTTACTGTCTGTGGTTTAACGTAAGATGCGTTTGAGCCGAGATAACTGTTGATAAGTACAACTTTAAACTTTATGGGCTGACGTGTTGTTTGGTTCAATATTTGGCGGCTGACCTACTGGCGGATATTTTTGTGCGAGTTTATTCATCAGGAAGTTTTCGATATCATTACTGTGTGTATGAGTAGTAGTGTGATACTTGGTACTTATGTAGTGGGCATGCTGTGCTGGTGCACTATACTTGAAGGGGTACACCGACAAAATAAGATTGAGTGTGTGTCCTTTGTTGGAGGCAGCAAAATAAATAAATTTCTGGCTTCATTTCCCGAAAATAACAATACCAAACAATCATGATGTCAGTCTAATCCTGAAGGGGTAGCCTACCCGGGTAGTCCGAACTTTTTTTTTATATACCAGTAAACACCTGAAATCTATTTATATACCCACGTTTTAATTCACAAGATCTGTATACCATGTTTCAAGCAAATAAATAAATTATATTTTTAGCGCTAATTTTAAAGTCTTACTATTTTAAGATTTCATCGTATGTATTACTTACTACATTCACAAAACATTTCTATAGCAATGCCATTTTAATATAGCAAACTACAGCAACGTAAAAAACCTTTATTTGCGCCTAGAGACGAATAAACGAAAACCCTTTGTCTTCAAAACTTTATAACGCAACCGTCTCCACGGTTTCTCAGTTAAGCAATTATTTACCAGTGACGCGGCGCCCGGCCAGGGCTGCCAACTAGCGTTGAAAAAAGCAGGAAAAATTCCTGTTTTTTTCCAAATCCTTTGTTTTTTTCGATGTTCCATTCGAAAGTTTCAAGAAAAATTGCCAGTATATATTTCATGTTTTTTTCCAATAAAACCGAAAAAAACCGAAGCAAATGAAAGAAACAGGAAACATTTCATATGTTTTAACTCTTTTCATCCTTAATGATACTTATTAATAAAAACGGAGGGTAGGCGCAGCTCCACTGTTCGACATGTAGTATTCTAGTTGTCAGTTGCGTAAATAGTTTTATCCATTTACGTGCTAGTTCTGTTGCAATTTGTTATATTTAATATTGAATCTAAATAGTGTGATTGTGCGTTGTCTGATATTGTTTACTTCATAATGCCTCGCAATAAAAGTAGTGTTTGGGATCATTGTCAATTAATAAACAGAGATGGCAAGAAATATGCGAAATGTGTATTTTGTACAAAGGAATACGCATTTGCAAATGCTACTGTTAATTTTTCTATGTAACATGCGAAAAAAACGGAAAAAAACCACAATTTGTTTTTTTCGTGGAAAAAAACAAATTGATTTTTTCGGCATTTTCAACGCTACTGCCAACCAACAGATTATATTTTTTAATGATGCCAACATTTGAATAATGTACGATGTGTGCTTGTGACTGCTGGTTTGCTTGTCTTTGAGTGTGTCACTTTGTTTTATGCCAGTTTAGATTGCGTAGAGTTTAAAGATATTTTAACTACTGGCAACATTAAAATCTTTAGAGAAAGTCATACGTATCTAAGACCAAATTGGAGATGTTCTGCAATAGGGTCAAGTGAGGAGTAACCTTAACCGATGAGCGTGTATGAGGAATGTGATGCGAGTGAATGAGGCGAAAGAAGTATGTCAGGATCGTAGCAAATGGAAATCCGTGGTCTCTGCCTACCCCTCTGGGCAACAGGCGTCACTTTATGTATCTTTTCTTTTGTTTTAATAGGTACGGTTATATTGAGATTACAAAGATGGCAAATATGAACGAGTATGACAAAGGAAAACGTTATTATGAATTGTGTATTGCAAAGTATTTTTTTAATTGTCTCTTATGAATTTTATGCGTAGGAAATATCAAAATAATTAGACCTGTGATAAAAATTCTTGTTTCGGCCATCAATTAACTATTTATATGTTAGTCAATCACGTGTAAACTGCTGAACGAATTTGGATTAAATTTATATTCTCCATACGAGAAGAGGCCTTTGCAGCAGTGGGCGGATTTTATGCCATTGCGCTTTTACCACCAGTCAACCGTAGGGTGATGCAGAGTTCAAGTCTTAAACGCACTGAGTATGTAATGTAAAAACAATCTCTCTCTCACATGCAAAAACGGTCACCCATCTCAATACTGACCGCGTCGAGCGCGGCTTAACCTCGCTGATCGACTGACCCACACGGTAGCCACGTAGCTACGACCGCTCGCGCTGTTTAGATGTAACAGTTATATTAATGGTATAGTTAGTTCCAACAGACAATAAAAGAGAAAGTCATTATTTTTGTCAGATTTCGTGGTTTTAGAAACTTATGGTTGTTAAATTCACATAATTGTGACCTTCATGGTTGTGGACTAACGGCCTGAGTAGGGATGTGTTTCAACCTACTTTCATAAGGGAGGAGTTATGGTTATTTATGGGTGTTTATGTATGTACGCAGATTACTCTTTTAATAATTAAATTCTAGTGTCGCTGTGTGTCCTATTTATCTTTTGAATCAAAAATTAGGAAATGAAAATCGGTCTATCCGTTTTCGAGATACGATGCCACAAACCTCTTTATTTTTGCACGGGGGTAAAAATGTTTGTTTTCGCCAGTAATATTTTGATTATTTTCACAGTAGTAGACAAAGCAGCAGGGCGTAACTTAGCTCAGTTATTATACTATAGTTGATGTAACTGTGTCAAGGTAAGCAGTGGAGATGAGCCGACTGACATAAGTAATAATAATAAATATACAAACTTGTGATTACCGGCGGCAGTGGCGCTGGTCGCTGCCTGGTATACAGGTGTAAGGTTAAGCAGCGCTTGCCGAGGTCTGTTTTCGGATGGGTGGCTTTTAACAGTGAATTGTGCACTGATAGCCGAGTGGTTTGACCGTTGAAGTGCGCATGTGCGTATTTTAAATAAGTTGTCAGTTGCTAAACGGTGAAGGAAACCATCGTGAGGGAACAGGCACATCTGAGAGATTGGTCAACGGTGTGTGTCGACATGTCAGAGGCCTACAGGCGGTTTAAACTCTGACACCAGGTTGTTAATCAACCATACGATATGATAAACAATGAAATGCCTCCGTGCTTCAAGTAAATACTAAATAGCTTTAAAATCCCTCTCTATCACATAGGTCTCGGACTCGGCCATTGATGATATTATGGGCGTGGTGTAAATGTTCTGTGTACCACACGAAATACAAGCGTGATGACTTACAAATAATCACGTAACCTTTAAATTACTGCGAAGGATCCAAAACAATTATCTCTTAATAATAATAACTAAAAATTAACAAAAATAAGACCGGATCAAGTAATTGGTCCAGTGACGTCACAACACCCGGTTTAAACGACTTCCAACCTTCTTGCCTTACGCCTAGAATTGATTTTGTAATACCAGAGAGTGTGGCGAAGAAATGTCGACTATATGCCAGTTGTTATAGGGTTGTATTTCCAATAATTTGTTTTGTTTGATTCAGAACACGGTTTGAGTGTTTTTACATCGGTTTTGAGTGGGGAGACCATGGCTTTTGTTTTTTTTGGTAATGTGTCGTTAATTTGTTGTTGAAAGTGATTCTTATATTATAATTTTAGGGTATTATTGGTGTTAAGTAAATATATTTACTGCCTCGTTGGTCTGGTGGGAAGCTATGAAGTTCTGGGTCGATTTCCGGGTCGGACAAAGTAGAAAAAAGGAGGAAGTTCTAATTTCGGTTGCATGGTGTTTGTTAATATATTTCTTTAGGTATTTAATGTGTGGATCTGTGCCTGGTTAAGGGCAATAGGCTCGCCCCCTATCACATTGGGACCTATAATATAACTACCTCTGTCTACTCTTTCCGAGAATACAGGCGAAAAGTCATGTTATGTTTTTGTTTAGTATATCAAATTCTAAATATTCTTTTGCATTCCCACACTAGACAGTAGAAACTAGAAAGTGTCGCTCAAATACATGCTAGGTCTACAGTCGATCTAGAATTCTAGACTAATCTACAGTTGTATACTGCAGTATAATGCTCCCGACCTTCTGAAGGAGAGTTTAAGGTCGCCTTCTCGAGGACAGCTCTTCATCTGTTTTCATTAGAAATTCTTGTTATTGGTCCTTGTTCTTTACTAGTATTTATGTTTAGAAATGGAGGGGGAATATTGGTTCAGCAGCGGAAAGTAAGGCTGTATCTATATTACACAGCCACACTACTATTATTATTTATTTATTAATAAAAGGTACAGGGTTTTGTGTACAACTACGTCCAACTAAAGTATAGACATAGTTTGTCTGATCACACTAATATTATAATAGGTATGGGTATTTAAAACATAATTTTCATAAAATTTAGTATAGAGACTGACACTCTGGATTAAGACATAAGACTTTACTTTTATCCCGAAAATGTGTGCGGGTAACACCGTGGGGCGCAGCTAGTAGAATGTAAAGAAGGTCGCCCCACACTAGGAATATCTCCTGTATCTTAGGTGCGTTTCTCAAACTTGAAATATCACATACACAAACACCTAAACTCGGGACAAACATCTGCGGATCACACACGTTGTCCCGTGCCGTTACTAAAAAGTGTAAAATAAAAAAGTGATTTGCAAAATAGAAAACCAAAAAGAAAAAACAAGTCTAGGTTTTTAAGTTTTTATTAAGCAAATTTTTTTTTGCTATCAGGTTTTTTTTTATACACCTTATATAATTATAGGTAACCTATTCAATACCTACACAAACAAATAAAATAAAGTATATATAAACTCGGTGTCAGATAATAACAAGGCACCCCACAGCCACCTCCCGAGTCGCGAGCACCCGTGGGTGTTTCTGCCGGTACCATGGCAACGGCGCGAGTCGCTAAGACTTGATCGAAGCAGATTAGAAGTTAGATAAAAATAACCTGCTTTGTATGTATTTGTGTTATGTACTTGTGTGTGTATGCTATGTATATATAAACATTATAAACCACCGTCAATATTGTTATAGGTAGTGCTAGAAGAAACTGGATAGTATTTATTTTAATGTAATTAGTATTTATATGACTTTTTGTATTTTTTATGCATTTTGCAAAAATAAATTTTAAATTGATTGAGGGAAACTTGAAAAATCATGGACACGAGCGGGACTCAAACCCGCGACAGTCGCCGTACCGTGGCGCCACGGTACGGCGACTGTCGTTAAATTAGTATTTAACTCAAATTATTTTACATTATTATGATTTTAGATTAAATAAAACGCGAATTATATTTTTTTGAATTTTCTTATTTTAACCGAATTTAAAGAGGAGGTTCTTTGGTGTAGTTCGCTTTGAGTTAGTTTGTTTATCATCATCTATTTATATTGATTATTTTTAGGATTTTCATATAAAAGAGTATTTTTCGAAATGTACCACGTTCATTTCTGAAAATACCAGTATTTATTTTCATGTGATTAATGTATATATATATAATAAAATCGGATGGCTAGTTGGAGTAATTACCTTTTTCAATCATACATACTTAACCATATCAAATGAATTAATTGTAATGGTATTATGCCATGTAAATGGTTATTTATGCACTGTATGGACAACATCTACAATAAACTCATTAATTAAGACGTTTAATTAATATTAACAAGCTACTAAGATCAAGTAAAAAAAAACATTAAAAACAAAAATGTTCGCAATAACCAAACGTGTGTCGACCCTACCTTATCGGAAACTGTGTGACGTAACAATGTTATACTCCAATGAATATTCAACTTTATTCCTATCACATACGGTTCGGTTTCCTGTGTTTTATATCTGTGTAGTAGTGACCGTAAAACATGGCGGTGTGTGCGTGTATTAAACATGAGGGCTGAGCGGTATAACATTGCAACTCGGTTTCGCTGATTTGATAATTAGTTGTGACGTCAGATTGCAGCTGGTTTCGACTGTAGATGTTTAAGTTAATTATATGGATGGGAATGCTCGATTAGCGTTGGAAAAAGCTTTTCATTTGTTTACATTGTTCATGATTTGACGCAAACGATAAAAGATATTTGTTCAATTTTTCGGAAATATATGTTTTTTTTTTATCTTTTGATAGTTGGAATCTCGTTTACTAAGCTGTTCAATATTTAATACTGCGCCCTGCGGTGTTACCAGCTACATTTGTTTGGGATAAAATGTAGCCCATGCGTTAATCCAGGGTGTCCAGGGGATAAAATGTAGCCCATGTGTTAATCCAAGCTACCACCAATCCAAATTTTGTCAAAATTGGTCCAGCTGTTTGAGCGTGAAAGAGTTACAAACACACACACTCACAAACTTTCGCCTTAATAACATTAGTGCACTATAAGTCAAAATATTTTTTTTGGTAAAATTAAAAATAATTATTATTCGCGCACAAGCGTTAAATGTCGTCCATATTACATAAAAAGATTAATCTCGTCATGGAATTAAACTCACGACCATCAGTGCAAAGGGCAAAGCACTTAACGGCTGCACCAGTCGTGTCGCGCGTATTACCATTTCTAGTGATGTGGGGCATCGGCCTCGTTCTTTAAGTTAACTGAATGTAAATCGTTCGGGAAGTCCACAACAATTACATTAACTTATTATGTACGCGCATATTATGTGTGCTCATTAACTAATGACTCATAGTTTATAAATAATTGTTATTGTTAAGTAATAGTTCATTAATAATTTATAAAAATCAGGGGCTCGTAGCTATGTAATTGTCGCGCAAATCGGTCAATCTGCGAAGTTAAGCTGCGGTCGCTAAGGTCAGTTTTTGGATGGGTGACCCTTCTTTACAAGCTTTGCTGCCTAAGACACGTTTTTGCGTGTGATCGCACTTCTGGCTTACAATGCAATATTATCGTATATATGAGCTAGTCTGATGATGGAGTCAGAAGGTGGTCATAGAAATGGCGCAAGCCCTTCGAGTTTGGGCTTGTCTAATTAATATAAACTTTTTATTAAGTTCAGTTTGACCACTGTGACCAAAACCAGACAGAACTATATTTTATTGTTACTTTATTATCCACTGAGACTATCAGTTTGACAAACACACATATACAACTCGACATACACATAAATATTAGGCTATTAACTGTCAACACATACCTTATTTATCATTAAACAAACAAGTATAATCGAGCGACAACAAAAATCAATTATGACTATCATTGGTAATATCTAGTTGGCAACCAAACGTATCTGGCTTTATCGGAGTTACATCGCTTGGCCACTCCGCCGCATAAATATCATGTACAATCGGGGTAATTTCTCTACCCGCTGTATGCTCGCGCCCAGGGTTTGCGCGACATTTTATTTTATTTAATATTGTTTTAGTTTTGATAGTTATTGTGTACTTTAAGTTTGTTATTGCCAAATCAAATGTCGCAAGTTGGCGCAATGACTTTTCGAATTCATGTGTATAAGTTAGTTATCAGTAGCTAAAAACGGTGGAGGAAAACATCGTGAGGAAACCGGCACATAGGAGAGATTTCCCAACGGGGTGTAAAATCATGTCAGAGGCCTACAGGCGACTTAAACTCTATTAAATCCAGGTTTCCTCACTATGTTTTCCGTCATCGTTAGTCTAAATTCTTAGAATATCTAAAAAAGTATTTTTGTTGGAATTGAACCTGCAACCTTGTGCATACAAATCCATTTTAATCACTCAGCCACTATGCCATTAGCGGTATTGCTCGCTAGTATTGTCTGAGGGGCTCGGAGTGGGACAGTTACAGGCTGGAGTTATTTTAATAGATAATTCTGTGAGATTGGATTTGTTATATCAAAGTTAAGGGCAGAAGGAGAGCATTGCCCCCACGCTTGTGAGCGGCGTGATGACGTCACACTAATCCTAGGCGACCTTACGATGTTCTAGACAAGTCTGTCTGTCTTCAGTGATATTATAAGCAAATATACATTATTGTAATGCAAAAAACTGGCCAAGTGACTAATTATAAAGGCGAAAGTTTGTGTGTGTTTGTATGTTTCTTGCCTCTTCACGCTCAAACGGCTCGACCGATTTTGATGAAAATTTTATATAGAGGTATAGTTGACACCCTGGATTAACACGTAGGCTACTTTTTATCCAAAAAAAAATGTAGTGGGTAACACCGCGGGGCGCAGATGAGAAGTTAAATATTCATTTATTCCGTTTTTTAGAATTTGTTGTTATACCTGCCTATATATATCATCTGTGAAAATTTCAACTCTCTGACTATCACGGTTCATTAGGTACAGCTTGGTGACAGACGGACAGACGTACTGACAGCGGAGTCTTAGTGATAGGGTCCCTTTTTACCCTTTGGGTACAACACCCTAAAAAGCAGTGATATCCGAGTGGTGTCGCCGTTGGACTGCCAAGTCAAAGGTCGTTCAAACCCCGGCACGCACCAATGTCTTTTAGAATTCATGTGCGTACTATAAATTAGTTATCAGTTGCTACAACGGTGAAGGAAAACATCGTGGGGAAACCAACACACCTGAGAGTTTCTCACGGTGTATGAAGCCATGTCAGCCTATAGGCGGTTTAATTCTGACACCAGGTTCTTCAACCATACGCTAAGAATAAGATTTTTTTTTAACAGCCTGTGTTGTTCCACTGCTGGGCAAAGGCCTCTCTTTCATTCTTCCACATTATTCCGTCGTGTGCTAAAGTAGACCAGTCTCTCCTGTATGCAAGCAGCTCGTCACGCCACCGTCGTCTGAGTCTGCTACCATGACGCCAAGAAATATATTAATATTATAAAATAGTGTCTCAGAAATATATAGGTTATGAGTTTTAAGTACGTATACTACACACATATACAGTACGCGCATATTGTTGATTGCGTTGCCGTAGAAGTTAATAACTTGTAGTAGAAACGTAAGCCGTGCGATACACTGCAAGATATACCATGCTTTTAAACTAAAATATTTCTAATTAAATATATTTCTGCCCCCCTTATCATGAACTCAAGTATGATAGTTTATGTATAGGAAGCGAGACACCCCGTTACACTGTATGTAGCGGGGCGTCTCGCTTCCACATCTTAAACTGTCCAGCTTTAAGACTTCATGGTAAGGGCGCTGAAACTAATAATAATAAATAAAGTGAACGACTGTCTTAGTCTAGTAGTCGCTAAGGCTGGTGAGGAGTTTGATCCTAGGTAATGGAAAGTGTTATTACTATTAGGATGTCCATTAGGTAGTTCTCAGTAGCAGCACGGAGTCTGGATTTGTGCTTGGTTAATGACCAACTTGTTCTACATTGGGACCTATAACATAACTAGCGAAGTGTACTGCACACCTCTGCCTACCTTCGAGGAATACAGGTGTGATATTATGTTGTTAATTATTACAAAATGTAATAAATACGTACAAATGATATTCTCAGCGAGCTCACGGCCAGAGCGACCTTAAACTGTGACCTCAAACCAAAGGGCTCGGCGCTCCGTGCGTCCTACGGTTATGTCAAAATACTTTATACACCAAAATATATTACTGATGATACTAGACGAGTGTATCTACATAGTGTGTTACTAACTTCTTCTTCTTATTGTATGGTTGATGAACAACCTGGTGTCAGAGTGTAAACCGCCTGTAGGCCTCTGACATGGCGACACACACCGTTGAACTATCTCAGGTGTGCCGGTTTCCTCACAATATTCCATCTACCTTTTTAGCAACTGATAACTAATTTATAGTTCGCACATGAATTCGAAAAGATATTGGTGCGTGCCGGGGTTTGAACTTGCAACCTTTGACTTGGCAGTCCAACGGTCATACCACTCGGCTGGCAGTGCTTTTATGATTATATATTTATTACTGTGGGTGTGGTGGTTCAGATATAAAATGGTCGGTAACCAGTATGCATAGCGCTGCTTACCTTTGAGGATTGCAGGCGTGATTATATGTTATTCTAAAGACAATATATTATAAAGTATTTTCGCGGTCCGCAGATGTTTGTCCCGAGTCTGGGTGTTTTTTTTTTTTTTTTTTTTTTTAAAAAAAAACGTCGCCCCACACTAGGAATTTCTCCTGTGTCGTGGGTGCGTTACACAAACATGAAATATCACATACACTAACACCCAGACTCGGGACAACCATCTGTGGTTCGCACAAAGTTTTGCCCCGTGCGGGAATCGAACCCGCAACCCTTAGCGCAGCGCATTGTTATGTCTCATGTCTGTGAAATGTATCCACGATAAAGGAGAAATTCCTAGTAACAAATAAATACATACATAAAGTCGGCTGACTTTTTGTTTCCCAGAGTTACTTCTTTCGCCTCATTCACTCGCATCACATTCCTCATACATGCTCGTCGGTTAAGGGTACTCTTCACTTCACTATCATCAGCCGGAAGACGTCCACTGTTGAACAAAGGCCTCCCCCTTAGAACGCCCCAATGAACGACACCTTGCCAATTGCATCCACCGGTTGCCCGCAATTCTGACGATATCGTCGGTCCACCTGGTAGGAGGCTCTTCACTTGATCCGATGTACTTAACAAATAAATTACAATTATCATGTAAAGCTATATACATATCGTCGCTTGCTGTACTCCGCCGGCCTCTCGTAACACATACGCTGGCTAGTGATAAGGGTTTTATATTCGTGCGCTGATAAGAGCTAGCCGAGGACTGTCGTCTATCGGCTCGTATTATGTATTGTTCTTAACTTTACGCTCGCAGAATACCCACTGACGGACAATTCATTCTTGTAATTACATCATCATCAGCCGGAAGACGTCCACTGTTGAACAAAGGCAACTTGCCATTAGCATCCACCGGTTGCAGCAACTCTGACGATATCCTCGGTCCACCTGGTTGGAAGCCTGGCTACGCTACGTCTCCCGGTTTGTGGTCGCCACTCGAGAACCTTTCTTTGCCAGCGGTTATCGGTTCTTCGAGCGATATGGCCTGCTCATTGCCATTTCAAATTGCATATTCTTTGAGCTATGTCGGTGACTCCAGTTTTTAAGTTTTAAGTTACAGATGGATTTGCTCCAAGTTTCTTCTTATCTCATGGACACCGTGTTAATCTAATTGTTTTTATTTCAATAAAGTACCGCCCACTGAAAATTTCTCCTATATCATGAGTGCGTTTCACTAACTTGAAATATCATACACACAAACACCCAGACTCGGGACAAACATCTGCGGATCACACATTTTTTCCCGAGCGGGAATGTAACCTTTAACTTCTGTCGCAGCAGTCCAATAGCTTTGCCACAAAGCCACGTTTCTGTGAAGTTTCTCAAAATCCATGCAGTTTTCTCGAGAATAAAGGAAAAGTCTCTTAATTTAAATAGGATTAATTTGACTGCCTGCTGGTCTAATGGTTAGTGACTGACTGCTAAACCCGCAGGTCGTAGGTCCGATTCCCACCCAGGACAAATCTTTGTTTTATAAGAGCATAATCATCTGTTCTGTGTCTGGGTGTGATTTATCTATATCATGTATGTATTAAGAAATATATAAGTATGCTTATCAGTTGTCTGGTTGCCATAATACAGGGTCTGCCTCGTTTGGGATCAGATGGCCTTGTGTGAGCTATCCCAAGACATTGTTATTATATTCATCATTTCTTTACACGTCTAATTCAGCTTATATATTATAGTACCATACAAGTGTGCTGACACCTAAAGGACTTGGCGTGATACAATGAACTCTGTCGCCAGTAGACGCGGCCGGAATGCTAAGGAGATGTCACTACTAATATTATGATTATTTTTGTCAACATATACTATAATACGCCTTATATAAAACTCTTCTGTATGTGTGTCTGTCACCTAACTCTTAAACGGCTGGACCGATTTGGATGCAAAGCTGTGTGTATATTTTAATAGGTATGTGGATGATTTGAAAATACAATTGCTTTTCCAGGCAGGACGACGACTGCCGGGTCCGCTAGTTTATCATAATATGTATACATTTTTCAAAAAATATATAAAGTAATTTTTTGTAGTCTATTTTATACAGCCTAACCAAACAATGGCCCTCACCCTCTATTACATTGGGACATTACTAGCCAAACGTCGTCCTTTGTCTTGTTTGGTTAATTCTAGTGTGTATGACTACTATACGCCTCTGCCTCATCATCATCAGCCGGAAGACGTCCCAATAGATAGGGGGGGGGGGGGTACCATAATCTTGGGGATCGCAGTATTGGTGGTGAAGTTACAGAAGACGCTGCTGCCCACCTCCACCTACTCCTTCCAAAGTCACGAATAATTTAAAACATACTACCGAGTAATCGACACTATACAATGACAAAAAAACTATAATCTTTTCACTGATGACGTCACTCGGAAACCAATCGATCGACACTAATCATATAAATAAAATAAAATGCTCAAGTCACAGCTACTTACATAAATGCTACTTAAACCCTTCGCGAGGGGGGGGGGGAGTGCAGGGGGGGGGGGGGCGGGAGAGAGACCCTAGATGTTCTTGTGAAGGAGTGGAGTGGACGGCTGTTTGTTGATGGTAAATATTTTTGTAAATCTTCTCGTTATTATTGTTTGGTTCAAATCAAGATGTTGATGTGAACTATACATGTATTGTTATCGGTAAAGGTTGTGGGATTGAATCCGCTCCAGACCAGCATTAAAAAAAACGCTTATTAATTTTGTTTGTCATCGTGTCAAAATCATGCTGTGATAAGATAGAACTTAAACGTCAGTTAGTGATAATATTAGATAATTATAATGCATGATTGTGAAAATTAAGAATAATCGGTTGAACGATTGTCTCATATTATCTTAATATTTTTTTTTATTACTTTAACAACTTAACCCAACGGTAATATTTGGAAACGTATCTTATTAGTAAAAGTATTTTTTTATTATTATTTACTTATAGCTAGATAAATCAGTTATAGTTCCTACACATTACGTTATTTTTGTTATCCATTACTTTTACATACATACATAGAGACACGCCTATTTCCCAGAGGTGTAAGCACTTTTAGGGCCTAATAAACGAGTTTGCATGCCCAAATTGAAAGCATAACATCAGAACTACTTACACAAACATGCTGACATAACATTTCAATACCTTTACTGTGAATGCGACTGCCTCGTTGGTCTAGTGGTTGCTAAGCGCGACTGCTGAGCACGAGGTCCTGGGTTCGAATCCCGGGTCGGGCAAAGTGTTACTGGGTTTTTCCATTAGGTAATTCTCAGTAGCAGCACGGAGTCTGGATTTGTGCCCGGTTGATGGCAATAGGCCCGCACCCTATTACATTGGGACCTAAAACATAACTGGCGAAATGTGGGTGTACTATATGTGCACCTCTGCCTACCCCTTCGGGGAATACAGGCGTGATGTTATGTATGTTTATGTTTATGCGACATAGAAACACAAAGTCGAACTTTCGCAAATCAGTCCAACCCAAAAAATCAATAAAAAATTAAAAAAGAAACTGACTAAGTCGACTCCATTGTAGGTTTGTCCGAACAGTGAAAAAATATCGGGCGCATACTTGCCGTGGCGCTCAGGGCTGTCGCGCGGGCTACATTATTATTATTACTTATTTTTAATTTATGTTTTTACGGTATTTTATTTTTTTGTTTGATTTTTAAATGTTTTTTTTTTGTATTTTCTGTAAGTTATAGGAAAACTAAGTGTAGTGATTTGAGCTTAGAAGTTAGAACGGCTTTGTTTTTATTAGGCAGTTATGTCCCACTGCTATGCATAGGAAAATATTGACTGAATATTGTGAAAATATTGTAATATTCAAATCGATAACGGGAATTTAATAAATGGTGTAGAAAACTACATGACAAATTAAATTGAGAAACAACAATTGAAGCATCGATGATCTTAATTCCACATTTTATTTAAAGATAATAACGAGTTAATACGATATTTATCCAATTCTCTTTGGTTAGTGTAATTATAAGTGTATGTAGTATATTTTAACACCAGACCATACAACTGTTCCAATATTTTTTTAATTATGTCGTACGTACCACAAAGAAAAACACATTTTACAATGAGAAGAAATTAAAATATTAATTAAACACCTTAATAAACATTATAAGAGTAGTATACGACTCATTGTAATAAGTTAGAATGAACACAGATGACATCGGATCAGCCCCCTTACCATGAACCTTAAAGTAGGACAGTTTAAGTGAAAGCGAGACGCCGCTATGTGCAGTGTAATAATAGCGTCTCGCTTCTACAAGTCCGTCCGTCCTGCTTTAAGAGTTCATGGTAAGGGGGCAGATCGGAGATGTTCTTTTTTTCTTTATTAGAGGATCGTCAATATATCAGTCCTCGTTGGTCGACTCGACGCTAAGCGCGACTGCTAAGCACAAGGGTTTTATTCCCGGGTCGGGCAAAAGTGTTATTCGGTTTTTTCATTAGGTGATGCTCAGTAGCAGTAGTGAGTCTGGATTTGTGCTCGATTGTTGGCTATAGGCTCGCCCTCTAATATATTGGGATCTAGAAAATAACTGGCGAAATGTGGGTGTTGTACTCTTTTGCTTACCCCATCGGGAAATACAAGTATGCCAGGATCGTAGCAAAGAGAAATCTCTGGTCTTTGAGTCACACTTTATGTATTTTAATCTATTTTAAATAGCCTTGTAGTGTCCCACTGCTGGGCAAATGCTTTTCTAAACTCCTAAATCCTCGGCCTTAATATACGAGAAAATAAAACTCAAACAAGACAACCATATCTAAGTAATTTGTCATTAAATCACCATGTAGATAAAGATGATAAATAGACAATATTATCAGATGGTGACGTCACCGCTCAGCCAATGCATGATAACGAGTGATGAAATGGTGTGTCATTATTACGATAGCTTTTATACTATTTGACGGTTTGGGTTTACTTAAATTATTACGTTCGAAGACATTTTTACGTAGAAGATAGGTTAGGACGAGATTTTTAATGTCCTATAATGATTTACCGAGTTTGCGGAAACAAATTATAGAAATTAGGCTTTTTTTCTTATTCGTTTTAAACCTTGACTTTGTCCGCGTATTTTCGCTATAAGTTATCGTATCATACCTATACTAATTTATATGTAGGAAGTATTATCGATTTTTGTGATCTAAAATGCGTTTGTTTCATGAAACCAAAACACTCAAATGAAACCAAACTTATTTTTGATTGTAAGTATTCTTCATAATAATTCATATGTATAAAAAACAACAGAAAACTTTTGTATTTGTATGCCTTCCATACATACATTAATATCTATTTCTGCTTTACTTTTAATTATGCATTGGATGTGTGTAGTGCGCGGTTACAGCAAAAACCTTGCCTCAATTCAAGGGATTTGGCGTACAATAGGTCTATGAACATTACGAGACCTACCTGCAACGATCGACTACCAGTACCCAAACAGAGAATAAAAAAACAAACATGTGAACGTCTCAAAAACACAACATATTTTGTAAACATAAAAATTTATTAAAATAATATTTTTGCTCGCGCCAGCCCTATGTCCTCGAGTGTTCGTTGCTTTACGTAGCGTAGTGCGGGCCAGCCGCACAACTGTGCTAATGTACTTTTCGTTATGTTAATTTTATTAGTTTTTTCAATTTCAAATGTAATCTAGTTAGGTTTATTATTTTTCAGATTATTTTGTTATCTCAAAATTTACGGTAACGCAGTTTAACATTTAGCCTTGTTATGCTTAGCATATTTGTTTGACCTGTGTCTGGACGAGTTAGACTTATATTTTAATAGTGTAACATGTACCCCCAATTTAGGGAGCATCCTTATCCTTAATTTTTTTCTCTGAAATAGTTTTTTTATGACTACTAGGTAGACGTATAATTACCACGTAAGAAAGAATTGTGTCCAAGGACATATTCAATTTAAATAATTATACAATTTAACGCAACGTCTTACATGCTAACGTCTAGTTCAGGCGCGAGTCTCCCACAATAAACTATGTTATGTATTTATTATAATCAAATCATGCTTATTGTATACAAATGTGATAAGAAAATAAATATGATTTATTATCATTGCTATCACATCATCTACCCATGTATGACCTTATCATAACCCAGTCAAAATAAAGTCAAACAAGCAAACTACACTTGATACAAGTTAATGTCAGACCTGTTTAGAATAATAATAGAAGTAGATATAACAGTAACGCCGTTCTCCACATCCGCTGTGAACGTTTCGTAAGCGGCGCGACGGACGTCACATTCCGCCGGTTATACTGCGAATAGTCTTGATACTTTAATCATATTATTGTTTTCTATTTTCTGTACAGGTAACTCTGTTAATTATTTACTCTGCATTGGTGCTTGATTCCTGTCTTAGATTTATGTAGATTTAATATAGAAGAAGACCCTTTTTCAGTTATAGTTAACTTAAAATCGGTTAAATTTTTTACCCGACTGCGCCAGAAGGAGGGTTATGCTTTTCTAAAAACTGTTTAAAAAAACGAATTCTTAGTTTATATTTTAGATATATTGTATTGTTTTGGAATATAAAGTTTTGGAATACAATTATATAGATACATGCCCCTTACCACGAACTCTTAACTGTCCTGCTTTAAGAGTTATTTGCCTACAAATTAAGAATTTTATTTCTTTTTAAAAATAACACAAGATCCCAGTTATACACAGAACAATTGTCTTTACATGCAATGAAATACTACGAATAATCTTGATACAATAATAATGTATTGTGGTAGGTCTTATAAATATTCATTGTGTCATTCAAATTGGTTTCAATTCCTATAAACAGCTAAGTGCCAATGTCCAGCATTAAAGACAACACTCTTCTTAGGCACAGAAGAAGCTAGTCTTCTCTGCGCATGCGAGATGCTTTATGAACTCACCCAGGTTATCTGTTCCTAAAATTATTACTTTTTTCAATTCTGTAGTTTTTATGATTACCTACTGCTCTCATAGTTCAATCGAAAGCATTGATAGCCGAGTGGTATGACCGTTGGAGTGCCAAGTCAAAGGTGGCAATTTCAAATCCCGGCACGCACGTATTTTCGAATTCTTGTGCTTACTATAAATTAGTTATCAGTTGCTTAAAACTGTGAAGGAAAACATCGTGAGGAAACCGGCATACCCGGGAGGTTTTTCAACGGTGTATAAGGCAATTTCAGAGGCCTGACACCAGGTTGTTCATCAATCATACGATACGAAGACGAAGAAAATTATTTTAAACCAGTAAAGGATCTAGATCTCCAGTGTTCTCAGTAACTAGTGCAAACATATTAGCCTAGTTAGAAGTCAGAAGGGCTTAAAATAAAGTGCATCACACACAGACAGCGTTACTGTATTATATATATATATACATATGTAATATAAATGTGCACTTACGTCCTTCCCTACATCCGCCGTGTAAACGCTTGGTACACGAAGACAAATTCCGGCTGTATACTGCGTTACACAGTTTTGATACTTTTACAATTATGTGCAGCGATTAAACAGTTTTGAAATATTTGTATTACTACTACATCATCAGCCGGAACACGTCCACTGATGAACAAAGGCGTGGGGAGTGGGGAGGGTTGCCATAATTCCCACGCTTGGCAAGCGGCTTGGGGATCGCAATATTCGTGGTGAAGTTACGGAAGACACTGCTGCCCATCTTCTGGATTTTCCCTTAGTCGCTTCTTACGACACCCACGGGAGGAAAAGGGGTGGTCAATTCTAACCAGGATACCACTCGGCACTATTATCTGTTTTCTATTCCCTTCCGTTATTAGAAAAGCAAGACGTCAATTGTGACGCACCTGAAGTGGTCCCTGTAAATGACAATAGGCTCGTCATACATAGGAAGGGGGCGGCATATTTGAGCGGCTTGTAACTACGTGGCTACCGCCCAGATCAGTCGATCTGCGAGGTTAAGCCGTGCTCGCCGCGGTCAGTCTTGCGATAGGTGACCGTTTTCACATGTCGAAACCCATCCGTGCTTCGGAGATACGTTAGGCCGTAGGTCGTGACCCTAATCTCTCTCCAGTCGTGTCTTACTGTCCCATCGGACTAAGAGAGTGAGGGATTTGGGAGTGCACCTGTGTTTGCGCATACTTGTGCACTATAATACCTCCTGCGTAGTTGGCTAGTCTTAATTAGGAAAAGACGCCGAGTCTGTTATTATTATATAGATTTACTTCCAAGCCCTGTAGTCGGACCTGATTTGTTCTAACAACAATATTATGACAAATTAGAGCATATTACGTCATAATTGAAGGAAATGGGTCATCAGAGATGGTCGCTCAGTCGTAGGCGGTCCACTGACCTCTAGTTTAAACAATTGGTGCTTATATGGCTCTATGGTCAACTGGACGGCGCCCGTAGATGTAGCTAATTAACTATGGCTATCAATTTACAATAAACAGAACCTACTTTGTTTAACCTTTTGAGCATCTTATATGGAAGGCAACTCTTCCGCGCCCTCCACGCCGTAACTCTACCAGGAGACGATGTCTAATCGTATTGTTTGTTATTATATCACACAAATGTTATAATCGCGAGAATAAGTCGGGAAGTTGGAAGACGCTGCTGCCTATCTTCTGAATTATGTCTCGTTTAGACGATTATCTGCCTTTACCATGAACTAAAGCAGGACAGTTTACGTTGTGGAAGCGAGACACCTCATTACGCTGCATGTAGCGTCGTCCCGCTTCTGCTTCGTAAACTGTTCTGTTTTAAGAATTACATACAGAGTATATTCAATTAATATTTAATGAAATAAGGATGCCAAGGACTGCCTCGTTGGTCTGACTGCCTCGTTGGTCTAGTGGTTGCCAAGCGCGACTGCTGAGCACGGGGTCCTGGGTTCGAATCCCGGGCCGGGAAAAGTGTCACTGGGTTTTTCTATTAGGTAATTCTCAGTGGCAGCACGGAGTCTGGATTTGTGCCCGGTTGATGGCAATAGGCTCGCCCCCTATTACATTGGGACCTAAAAACATAATAGGCGAAATGTGGGTGTACTGTATGTGCACCTCTGCCTACCCCTTCGGGGAATACAGGCGTGATGTTATGTTTATAAGGATGCCAAGATCGTAGCCGGTAAATGGAAATCCGTGGTCTCTGACTACCCCTTTGGAAAACAGGCGTGACTTTATGTATGTATTAAACAAGTATGTAAGTTGGTTTGTCCTTTCTTTAGCAACAGATAAACATAATTAACCCATACCGTGACATTAATTACTTTCACTATAGTGGGAAAGACCACGTCAGCCGGCCAGTCGCGTGCAACACTAGTAAACAGTGCTGACGTCAGCAAACACTACACACACACACACAGGTCTGAAATCCTGGAAAACGGGGGCAGAAGTATTCTCCATATTCAGGAATATTCGATACATAAACCTACATCCCGCCGCTCGTATTAATATCATGTGGCGTTTGTATATCACTAGCTGCGCCCCGTGGTACCCGCTACATTTTTTCGGGATAAAAAGTGCTAATCCAGCCTATGTGTTAATACCGGGTGTCAGCTACTAAATTTTATCAAAATTAGTCCAGCCGTTTGAGCGTAAAGAGGTCATTAACAAACGCGCCGTTGTTTTTCTTTACAGAAAACTTTGTCCCGCACTAGGAATTTCTCCTGTATGCGTTTCACAAACAGGAAAATCACATACCTCACCCCGATTCGGGACAAACATTGGTGTATCGCACTTTTTGCCTCATGCGGGAATCGAACCCTTAGTGCACCAATCAGAATCCTTAATAATATTTGTGAGATATCAAAGAATTCTGGGATTCAGACAGTATTGTGAGTGGATTTGAAAATCATTCCTGTATTCACCGAAACGGCAAGTGTAGTACGCCCACATTTCACCAGTTATGTTATAGGTCCCAATGTTATAGGCGAGCCTATTGCCTGAACTGAACACAAATTCAGCCTCTGACTTACATAACAAAAACCAATAACACTTTGTCCAACCAGGGAGTTAAACCCAGGTCTAGTGGTCGCCAAGCGCGACTGCTGAGCATGAGGTCTTGGTTTGAATCCTGGGTCGGGCAAAGTATTATTGGGTTTTTCCTTAGGTAATTCTCAGTTGCAGCAGCTCTGGATTTGTGTTCGGTTGATGGCAAGTGGCAACAGGTTCGTCTCCTATTACATTGTGAATTTGTGACCTATAATATGACTAGCGAAATGTGGGCGTACTTTGTGGGAATACAAGTGTGATGTAATGGGGGTCCAAAACCCTTTTTTTTAGCGGGGAGGCCTTTGCCCAGAAGTGGGACACTTCAGTCCCACTACTGCAAAGGCCTCCCCGCTCTCTTTCCACATCTCTCTGTTACCAGCTGCCAAACAAAATTCATCATTATCAGCCTATCTCAGTCCACCGCTGGACATAAGCCTCTTCTATGGCACGCCACAAAAAGAAAGTTACTTAGTGCTAAAATAATAGTCAACCCGCAACATCTTGATACTTGCACCGCACACCAGCCACGTTCTATTATTAGTGTCCAATCGATATTCAGTTGAATGTCACTGTTTATGTGTTTGGGGGTAACGAGTGATGTTTTAAACTAGGCAATAACATAACGCTCTAGTGGTCGAGTGGTATGACCGTTGGACTGCCGAATCAAAGGTCGCAAGTTAGGCCCGGCAGGCGCCAATGTCTTCTCGAATTCATGTGCGTATTATAAAGTTATCAGTTGCTAAAAACGGTGAAGGAAAACATCTTGTGGAGACCAGCACGCCTTAGATTTTTCAATGGTGTGTGTCACCATGTCAGAGGCCTACAGGCGGTTTAAACTCTGACACCAGGTTGTTCATTAACCATACGATAAGAAGAAGAATTAAATTGGTAAATATTTGCCATATTTGTGTGTTACCATGTTAATTCTGAACTCATGGTCGAAATTTCATAATAAAAAAAACCTAGTCAACATCCCTATTAAGTATAGCATATTTGAAATTTCATAGGATAATTAAAAATGTATTGTCCATTCAACCGAATCTGAACTTTATTGTGTTAGTAATAAGGCACACAGCTGCAGTGAACTATACGTATGTAAATGTTTTGCGTTTCATACAATCCTTAAGTCTACAGAGTAGAGTTCAAAGTCGTTTAATATAACTGTACGTATAACTGTGTATAAATCTTCCATCTTTCCATTTCCTCCTATGGGTGTCGTAGAAGGCGACTAAGGGAAATTCCAGAAGATAGGTAGCAGCGCCTTCTCTAACTTCACCACCAATATTGCGATCTCCAAGCCGCTTGCCAAGCGTGAGAATTATGGCAATACCCCCTCCTCCCTTTGAAGAGGAGGGCCTTTGTTCAACAGTGGACGTCATCCGCCTGATGATGATGAATAGTCTTTGCTCTTTGCCACTGTAAACAACGGACAGTCAACTTAGCGGGTCTAACGATCCGAAAAAGAACCAATCGTTTTCCAATCCTCGGCTCCAAGCGCTTTCCAACGCTCAAAATTTAGTCACAAAGTCTATACCAACGATAAATCCATACTCCACACAAATAAGGGAAAAAAACATTACAAAAAAAATGGTTTACTAATCTCCAAATTCTGTGTGAGCTAGGATGTATTAATAAGTTAAACAAATAACTACACGAAAATACACCTTATGTATACCACGCAAGGTTCAAAATCAATGTATCCTGTGAACATTATTTCGTACTTACGCTCTTCCGTATGTAAGTAGCGTTGGAAACTTCGTGAACAGTTGTTTACTGAGGTCAATAGGTTTTGATACTTTTATTTTTATGATAAAAATAGCAAAAATATATTGTGCCCGAGTTTTATTCTTGATCGTTTAGTGAAAATGGATAAGTAATAAAACTAACCTTTATAGTTTGGGAGGAGTCTCGATGTGTAAACAACGGTGACCCATCGTCAGACTGACCTCAGCAAAAGCTGCTGAACCTACTACTTATGCCTAATCCTAGCTACTCGGTTTACTTGTATCTAGAGATATAATCATCTCTTATTTCGCACTGTCCTTTTTAATGTTTATTTTCACTATCTTCAAATATAAAATGATTATTAGAACTGATAGCCGAGTAGTATAACCGTTGGACTGCAAAGTCAAAGGTCGCAAGTCCAAGCCCCGGCACGCAGCAATGTCTTGCCGAATTCATGTGCATAATGTTATCAGTTGCTAAAAATGGTAAAGGAAAACCAGCACACCTGTCAGAGGCCTACAGGCGGTTTAAACTCTGATACCAGGTTGTTCATCAACCAAACGATAAGAAGATGTTTATTATTCCTTAATTATCAAAGTTTTTGCTGCCTCTATCTTATAGTGTTTGAATTACAAATTAACAAAAATGAATGTTAAACAGTTGCAATGTTTTAACTGACGAAATCAATTAAATAAGTAATCAAGTGTTTATAGCGGAGTTAATTGGTAATCACTTTATTATTTGAAAGCTTAACGAGTGAGTGGATACCTTTGTTTTAACCATAAACTGGTAAAGGCTGTACAGGTTTTTGTCGGTTCAATTTTAACCGGTTAATTTGCGATACCATGAACTCTTCAAGCAAGATATTTTCTATTGTGGAAGCGAGACACCGCTACTTGCATCGCTTCTCGCAGTAGGTGTAGAACCAACGTAGTATCATTATTTTTTTGACACAGTTAAACCTTAACAGGTAAAATGGTCGCATCTAAAAATCGTTCATAGCAAGCGCTGATTAACCTCGCATAATAACAGATCCGCGGATGTACCTACCAGCCTCGAATAATCATTTTCCTTTATCCATTACATGCTCATTTCAAGTATTTAACTTACATAGTAGTGATAATGCTACATATCAATTATACCTACTTCACACTAATATTATAAAGGCGAAAGTTTGTGAGTGTGTTTGTTACTCCGTACGCTCAAACGGCTGGACCAATTTTGATAAAATTTGGTATTGACCTGACACCCTGGACTACATTTTATGCTAAAAAAATATAGCTGGTAACACCGCGGGGCCCAGCTAGTAAAGAATAAAATCAAAACATCGCGAATTCAAATAACAATAATTGTTCATTTTAATGTGGCTATATGTTGTGGTGATTGATAATTGAATAAGTTTCCACATAACATCACGTATATCACGAAACGTTAGGCAACAGTATATAGTACACCCACATTTTGCTAGTAATGTTAAAGGTTCCAATCTCCCAATATAATAGAAACGAGCCTATTGTCATCAACAGTGCACAAATCCGGACTCCGTACTGCTACTAAGAATAAGGAAAAAGCCTACTCTTTGCTCGACTTGGGATTCGATCTCTGGACTTCGTGCCTAGCGACCACTAGACCCACGAGGCAATCTAAGTTACAAACCACTAATAAAAGAGTTACGTAAGCGTTGCAAGTATCAAGATTGTCGCGTCGCAGTCCCCGACCTGGCTCTCATCTTTCACTGCTTTCCGTCGGGACGGACTGGGCTTCGCAAAATTTATTTTTATTCGCAATTTATTTTGTTATTTAATTTTTTATTTGTGAATTTATTTTTTGAATACATTTTTGTTAATGGTGGTAAATGAAAAAAAATTAAAATTAGTTTTTTTTTAAATATTTTTTTAAAAATGAAGATACGAGTATTTTTATTTTGTATTTGGTTAAAATTCTTTTAAAATTAGCTTTTTTCTCTCTTCTCATATCACGTTTATGTTTCATATCACACTGTTACCACTTCAGGTACCTGGCTAAACAATGTCCTATGTTCTAATCCAGGTCATAACCCACATGTGTGCATATTATCTATAAATTAAGTTTTTTAGTTGGTATTTGAAAATCTACAATTTAAAATATACCAAAATCCAAAAACCATGAAAATAAAATCTAAATTGAATGACTGTAATCGAAACTTTGATGCACACACAAGTGCCTACCCCTCCGATATTACATGTGTGATATAATAATAAAGTACAGAAAAACTATGTACTCCGACAGACTTGACGTCAACCCTAAAAAACAGGACAGCTGCGTTTACGACTATTGTACATCGTGTTGCAAAGCGCTAATATTGTGCGCTAAAAAACGACAAATCATGTATAAAAAACATAATTGTTTCCGGTGACGATTTCTAGTTTTGAAAAAAAAAAACAAAAGTAAAATAATTTAGATGTTTATAAAAGTGGCAGTGGCTCAGCGATTGGACTGCTGTGCTAAGGGTTGCGGGTTGGATTCCCGCACGGGACGTAAATTTGTGACATTTATCCCGTCTGGGTGAATTCCGTCATTTTTGTGAAACGCACCCACGATACAGGATAAAATCCCAGTGTAAACATGAAACACAACGAAAATTAAAAAAAATACATACTCTCGAAAAACATTATCCTCCTTCTGGCGTAGTCGGGTAATAAATATGGCGCTATCATTGTCTTTCCTACATAATGTATTATAATACATATAATCTAGCTACCTTATGACGAATTAATGTACTACACACTACTATTACTAAGTAAACATAATAATTCAGTTGTCTGCGTTACCATGAGTCACCTTGAAGAAAAACCTGTTTATACCAATCTATGATAACCTCACTGAGAATAATAAAAAATGTTATACATTGTATCATGAAACTAGTTGCTTGCCCCGACTTGGCCTGGCCTTAACAATTATCTAACTTCTATGAATACAAAATATATAGCCCATGTTTATCAGAAGTAAGCCTTTGAAATACCCAATGGAATTTTTAAATTAATATATACAAACACACTGTTACACTTTTTAGAATATTAGTATAGTTTAAGTTGTGGAAGCGAGACGCCTCATTACAAAGGACGTAGCGGCGTCTCGCTTCCACAACGGAAACTGTCCTGCTTTAAGAGTTCATGGGTAGGAGGCAGATACAGTATTATTTGAATTACAAGCAATACATTGAGATTATACCTAGTTAAACAAATTAAACCCATTCTCAAATGACTGGGCAGTTGTTTTTGTTAAAAAAAAAACAATTCTAAAATAAATATTGATGTAGCCTTCGACTCCGTCAACATTAAAAACTCTCTGAGATTTTTTCCTGGATAAAAATTAGCGTAGGTATATTTTTCCTAGATTTCCAAGTTCTGAGTAAGGAAAAAAATATCTTCCCCAATAAAAATGCAAAGAAAATAGAGTCCCTTGTTTTAATTTTAAATGATTTTTTTATATGACTTGTGTCATTTTTGCATGTTGCCCATGCTAAGCTTAAATCTAAATTGATAAGGGAAACTTGAAAAATTTATGGACAGGAGCGGGACTCGAACCCGCGACTTTCGCCGTACTGTGGCTCTGCTCTGCCAACTGAGCCATCGTGTCACTGTTTTTTTATATTAAGGAATTCGTACATAAAATATACATATTAAGTTAAAAATACTATAAATTATTGTTACCTTATCCAAATGACCGTGGCGCTGTCTAATTTAAATTGAATAGAAGATTTGTCAAAATTAACGGCTAAACTATTAATATTAAGTGGGAAATAACTTACATTTTGGTATTCGTTTTTAACACATATTTACATAGTTATCTTTGTCTTAATTACACCTATTAAATATTATTAACAAAAGATCATTTATCAAAAAATTACCAAAAAAAAACATATTTTTTAAAATTATACGACTTTAAGTTAAAAAGGATGACTGGATTGGACTGCTGCGTTAAAGGTTGCGGGTTCGAAACCCGCACCAAGGCAAAAATTGTGTTATCGGCAGATAAAATTTTGGGTGTGTGTCAAATGCACCCACAATACAGGAGAAATTGCAAGTTTCGGAAAATGTTTATAAAATAGAAAAATATCTGATATTTATTCATTCATAACTTAATCAAAATACTTTACTACATTAAAATTAAGTTAAAATTTCGAACAATGGTAAATATTCAAATAATAATAATTTTATTTGTCGAGTGCGTCCCTGTGTCCCCTCCCCCGCGACCCCGCGCCGCCATTTCGTGTTATTGAGAATTTATGTCGGTTAGGCCGGGTACACACTGAGTACCACTAAGCCTTTAAAGTAATCAAAATTTAACTTGCCATATCTGTGTTAAATGTTATCGTAATAGCTTTGAAAGTGAGAGAATTTTAATAGCTTGCTGCATGCGATCTTGGTTTAAGGAAGATGATTTTTTTTTATAGATTGTTTATAGTTAGTCTTGTTGAAAAGTGCATGAAATATATTTTTATCGTATCTATATGTATATATAAAACAAAGTCGGGTTATAACTCGATAACTGACTGACTGATTTTCATGGTTTTTGATTTGTTGGAAAAAAATAACGGATTTTTTTTTACAAGTCATTATATATCAAATAAATTAGGTTCGGTACGTACTCCGCCATCTTTCCCAATTGACAGATCAATTCACGCTGCTTTTCTGGTCAGGACGAAAGAGAGACGAATTATTACAAGTAATTAAAGTATTTTAAATTAATATTTGGTTATATCATTTAAATGTGCTTTTAGTTTTACGTATAAATGTACACAGCTGTGCAATTTATTTTTGAGACTCGTTTACTTTGAATATGTATTTTTTGTAATCAACCGTTTAAATATTCAGTCACATCCTTCTTGATAATTCTTAAAACGTCACGTGTTGGAATAGCTCGTTTACTAAAGTTGTTTGTAGTTTCATATACGAAAATTTGACTTTTATTCATTACTAGCTTTTGCCCGCCCCTTCGCCCGCGTTAGGACACGTTAGCCTATGTCATTTCTCAGGTCTTAAACTTTCTACATGTCGAATTTCATCACAATCCGTCCAGCGGTTTAGTCGTGAAAACAGACAGACAGAGTTACTTTCACATCTATTATGTATGGATGTGGATAATAGAAATATCTTCTAACGTACACATACATCATTAAGAATTAACCTCCTTAGAATCTTCTGTACTTGAAGTGGGTTAAACATAATTCGCCTTTAGTTAAAATTTAATACCTAAGAAACGTGTTCAAACAACACTAATTAATCGTCAATACGAGGGTCAAACTGAAAGTTCTTAGAAAATCAAAAACTGATTACATTAGCCAGTTATTAGTTTTATTATATCTTTTCAAAATATTGTCCATTCACGTCAATACACCGCTGCATGCGATGGAACCACTGGGAAAAGCACTTTGCCCACTCGTCTTTAGGGTTCTCTTCAATGGCATCGCGATACGCAGCCACCGCTTCTTCAGCATTCATAAACCGCTTTCCTTTAAGTTTTTCTTTAATTTTTGGAAATAAATAAAAATCACAAGGGGCGAGGTCGGGGCTATACGGCGGGTGACCCAGTAATTCAACGTTTGATGTCGCCAAATAGTCGATCGTTCGCTTAGCGGTGTGCGACGAGGCGTTGTCGTGGTGAAGGAGGATCCTACTGCGAGGTCGTTTCTCTCGAACTTTTTCCAAGACAAGTGGCAAACAATTGGTAGTGTACCATTCTGCAGAAACTGTTTTTTGATCCTCTAACACAATTGTTGCGAAATGACCTATCCTTCCAAAGAACGAGGCCACCATTTTTTTTCCCGCACTTCGATCTCTCTTCACTTTAGTTGGCAACCTCTCGAAAGGAAACACCCACTGAGCAGATTGTCTTTTGGTTTCAGGATCATAACAGTAAATCCAGCTTTCGTCACCTGTTAGTATGTCGAACACAGCATTTGAGTCACCTCCGTTAAATCTTTCAATCATTTTACGGCACCAATCCACACGATGGAGTTTTTGAGCCTCAGTCAAATTATGAGGTATCCACCGGGCGCAAAGCTTCCTGACTGCTAAATGTTCGTGGAGGATTTTGTGCACTTGACTCATACCGATGCCTAAGCTTGTCCGAATCTGCTGATAGGTCACTCTTTTGTCAGTCTCTATCATACGCCGCACAACACAGATGTTATCTTCAGTCGTCGCCGTAGAAGGCGGTCCCTCACGTAAATCATCAGTGAGATTAGTGCGACCACGTTTAAACTCATTAAACCAGTTGAAAACTGTCGCACGAGATGGGGCTTCATCGTGAAAGGCCAATCGTAGTCTATCATAACTTTCTTGTTGACTTAAATGACATCGAAAGTCATAAAAAATCATTGCACGAAAATTTTCTCGTGTTAAATTCATGTTGACGTGACACAGACAATTTTCAATTTGCCGCCAAATCGTAAAACAAATGACAAATTAATGAAATATATACTCAGTAATATTGGCAAAGAGTTCTATTTTCAAATTTTAGAATTATTTTTTTATTATATTGTTTATAAGTGGCCAGTTCTAAGAACTTTCAGTTTGACCCTCGTATATGTAGGTTTTTATACATTTCTCCTTGGTACACCTAATTACAATACATCTAAAAATTCTCTCCTCGTATGTTGAGGAGATTTCTTTAGAAGTTTAGAAATAAGCAATACCTTTGCATCTATTGAATAGTAATTGTCTACTACAGCTGTGTATTGATTACATGTTAATTAATTCTTGATAATATTTGTCACATTGCAGAGACAATTGCATGGTTGTATCCATTCGCGGACTATAAGCGCGCATTTAAACTACGTTTTATAAAAAAAAACAATAAAGAATGTGTGTCAAACAAGTAATATTATAATGTCGCACTTCAGACAGCTGGTCAGACCACAGACTTCCGCTAGAACTTGTCTCGATTCAACGCAATTCTCATACGCTACTATAGTCTCATACACTGATCAAATGTCCATTTTGATTCTTAAGATGGTCTTTCTTCAGAAAATTGGTTTCATAGCCTGACGGCTCTACTAACGCTTTGTAGGACAATGGTCTTAAGGTCCGTCCTTGCCAATTATAATCGTTGAAGTCTCCCCAGAATATTTCCGATCTGATCCAATATGATCACTGAGGCGCTTTCCTAACCCACATACGCTCGCTTTAACTCTTTTGTCAATATGGCTTTAATAACCTAAAACGTAGAATAATTAATATTCAGCGGAAATTAAAATAAAATAACGGCTTTTGATTAAATAATCAAGTTTTTGAGGTCACTTTGTTTTAATAAATGTCGGGGTCAAAAACCAGTCTATAACATGATAAAACTTTCAATTTTTATTTGATTGTGCGTGTTTTTGGCCCAGATTTCTGATCCAATTTTTATTAGTATAGAGAGGTATTTGTTTGTTTATAGAGTGAAACCTCAGGAATTATCTGGTTTCCAAAAAAATCACCAATATTTGAAGGGACCTTCAGTGTGTAGTGTAAGGGACCTTCAAGTAAATTGTCCAGCTCCCTTATCACGAACTTTCAAAACAGGACAATTCCCACTGTGGGTGCGAGACGCCGCTACGTGCAGTTTATTGTGGCCTCTCGCTTCCACAACGGAAAATATCCTGCTTTAAGAGTTAGTGGTAAAGGCTCAGGCAGACGAAATCGCTAACAAAAAGTTGTCGTTAATACTGACATTAGTTTGTCTTGCGAGCACCTGTCCCTTGTACATAACTTTATGAGTCAAGGACAATAATCATTAGTTTTATTTTTAATCAATTGGCGGACATCGCTCTTTTATTGACATTATATCTCCTCTAACACATGGCTAAAAAGGTCAGAAATCGAGATTATTTGAGTAATGTATGTATGTCCGTTTGTAGAGATATAGACACAATTATATCAAGATATAAACTAACTTGGAATAGGCAAGTCTAAACATTCTCGTATCACTTACAGATCGTAATCTGTCCTTTTCTCATGGTTGTTTGTAGAAAGAGACGAACGCTAGTTATATAAGTTAAATTAACTACATAATGGACGCTAATATTAAACTTAATTATCTTTTTTATGACCTTTTAACAACATAATTAAAATCTAAACATAAAATAGTTTTTTTTAAATAATTAATTAGGTATCAACATGTTCCTAATTGCCTACGAATATATTATTATAATCTTGATGGATTTATCTCTATACGAATTTTAAAACATCGATATTGCTTTAAATATGCAAAAAACAAATACGCTTACTAAAATATAGTCTATTAATGTTAAAAGAAGCAATATTAATCCTCAGTAGATGCGTAATTCGTATAATAATCATTAAAAGCTCGTAAAAAAATTAATTACCAAAAAGTATTTAGTCGTAAAAAGTGTATTATAACTAGTTATTTACAAAAAAAACATTCTTCACTACAATTTATAACTACTATAAACGGAGTGAAAATTATTACGTGTTGGCTGTTTAGTCAAAGTACTGCCTTGTTAGTCTAGTGATCGCCAGACTGGGTTTGATTCCCGGGTCGGGCAAAGTGTTATTCATTTTACCATTAAGTATTTAAAAGAAAAAGAAAAAAGTAAGCAATAGAAGTATGCCAGGATCGTAGCAAATGGAAATCCGTGGTCTCTACCTACCCCTCAGGGAAACAGGCGTGACTTTATGTATGTATGTATGTATTAAGTATGTAATTTTGAATAGCAGTCCGGAGTCTTGATTTGTGCTTGGTTAATGGCAATAGACTCGCCGCCTGTTAAATTGGGACTTATAAATATAACTGGTGAAATGTGGGTGTATTACACAAGTTTCTTCGTCTCCCCTTTTGGGGAATACAGGCGTGTTATATTATGTTATTTATTTGATTAACTAACAATATAAACATAGATATTAAATATCTAGACTATAAACACATATGTATAAAGCTTTTGTACAACGGTAAAAAAAAAAAAATATTTTTTTTTGCTAATTCAAATTATTTCATAGTTTGCAATAATTGGTCGCCGGTGTGCACCCAGCCTTACACGGGGCGTTGCACCGAATAGATCCGACGAACGCTATCAATTCTGTGTGTGTTAGTGTGCGTCGTCTGTGTGTGTGTGTCACATGTGAATACCTAGAGCGTGTTGTTTTTGTGTGGGATCATATTTTTTGTTGTTTTTCTGTTTATTGAGTTTTTGTTAAAGGAAAAACTATTTTATTACGTTTTATGGTGTACGTAGTATGTATGTTCTTTTGTTAACTAGTATACACCAATGATTTTGCATACTACACTGCTCTGCAAAAAAAGTAAGTGTGAAGAAAAAACATAAAAAAATCTAATTTAAAAATACTCGATTTTTATGACTTTTGGTGTCATTTTTCATGTCCATGCTAATTACTACATTTTTCGGGATATAAAGTAGTCAATTACCTCTATATGAAATTTCATTAAAATCCATTCAGTAGTTTTTACGTGAAAGAGTAACAAACATCCATCAATACTTACAAACTTTCGCGTTTATAATATTACTAGGGAATTAGGGATATATATTCATAAAATAACAGTCTGTTTATAAACCTAAGGTAAAACGGGGTGAAAAGAAACCAAAGTTTAGAACTGATTACATTACATTATTACACTTATTTTAAAGTTTTTTTATTTTATAAAAACGTCGCCCCATAGTAGGAATTTCTTCTGTATCGTGGGTGCTTTTCACATACATGATTGGCTCAGTGGCCAAGCAATTGCATTGCTGCGCTAAGGGCTGCGGTTTTCCATTCTCCTACCCGACAAAAATTCATGTGATCCACAGATTAAATAAAAGCTCACACTAAATAAAACTAAGTATGAACCCAATTAATTAAACGTAAAATCTAACCCTCTACCTACAACGTCGGTTAAACAAACAATGAAACGACACCACCCTGTATAGCTTCACCTTGTTTCCGACGAGCATACGCGTAATGTACAAATTATACACATATGTACTATATTATGTACATCGATATTATTATACATATATGTTGAGAAGGTTTACTCTCAAATATTATCTATTCTAAACTAATATTATTAAGAGATAATTACCGTAAATATAATATAACATCACGCTTGTATTCCTCAAAGAGGTAAGCAGAGGTGTGCACTGTGCAGTACTCCCACATTGCGCCAGTTATGTTATAGGTGCCAATGTCATAGGGCGTGCTTTTTTCATAACGGAAAAACCTAGTAACAGTTTGCCTGACCCGGGATTCGAACCCAGGACTTCACGCTTAGTGTGCGACGGCTAGACCATCAGGGCTTCCGTTGAAACTATTCATCTGATTTCCAAAATACTTTTACCAATATTTAGAATGGACTTTCAAAGGGACATAGCAACATCATCATCAGCCGGAAGACATCCACTGTTGAACAAAGGCAACTATAATCCCCATGCTTGGCAAGCGGCTTGGCGATCCCAGTATTGATGGTAAAGTTACGTAAGAAGCTGCTGCTCATCTTCTGGATTTTCCCTTAGTCACCACTCACGACACCCACGGGAGGAAAAAGGTGGTCAATTCTAAGCCGGATACCACACGGCAAAGAAAACTCTTACTAACAAATAATTCACCAAATTTTTATACAAATTACACCAGCCTGTACAACTCTCT
The DNA here is from genome assembly GCA_946251915.1 of Abrostola triplasia. Lineage (NCBI taxonomy): Eukaryota > Metazoa > Arthropoda > Insecta > Lepidoptera > Noctuidae > Abrostola > Abrostola triplasia. Next base: position 6,073,185 of record OX276448.1, on the reverse strand, counting down.
CACACTGACACATCTCCGTGTGTGTGTAGTACACACACACACGCGTTATTATGTTAAATTTAATTGTGAATGTACACCGCATGTTGTACTTGCTAGTTTTTGGATTCCGCGCGGCTCGTGGGGAGACGAAAGTGGTTCTGTACGAGAAAATATGACAAGGTTAGAATCGGAAATGCGTTTTAATATTTCTGCTGTACGATTATTTTTGGCCTTGGACATAAAGGGAGAAATAGTGAGCTAATGCTTTATCTAGATGTGTGATCACTTGACTGTGGAGAAACTGAGATTGGGAACAAACGTCTGTGGATCTTTTATTTTGTCACTAAATCCGCAACTCTTGAGGTCTGCTTACACTGGTAATTATTTGCGCGATGATTGGCAATTTTAGTCTAAAATTATGTCCCAGCAAACTCCTAGCAATTTATGGCAATACAAAAATTGTATAAAAATTGCCAAGAATTGCCCAATAGTTGGCCGTGTAAGTCCAAACGGGTCGTCAGAACTCTTTCAAAATGGCGTACCTCTTTTGTTAACAAACGCGTGAGGATGTACGCAGAAATGTCGCCTCAACTTTAATTAACTACGCATTATAATTAGCCTTGAGTTGTAAGTAATTAAATGTTAACCTCATTTACTAACGTTACATATTTTCTTAGTTACTAAAAGAGAAGATACTTCGTTCATCAATACACAAAGTTAAATGGGAGTGTCTGTTTGTAACATATTCTCTGATATTCTAATACACAATAAACATTAAAAAAAAAACCATTTTAATTATTTTTTTTTGACCAATAGTAAGCCGTTGGTCCCGCGCCTAATCTCTCTCCGGTCGTGTCTCACCGTCCTGGACTATGAGAGTGAGGGAATAGGGAGTGCTCCTGTGTTTGCGCGCATACTTGTGTACTATAATATCTTCGTAGTTGCAGCCGCCGCGACCGAAATTCGGTCAGAACATTATAATATGAATTACAAGTTACGTTTAATGTACCTAAACAAAGAAGATATCTATATGTTATTGTTTTAAGTTGGAAATAAACATACTGTATTTTAAAACATATTTCTCTCAAAACGAAGCACAAGGCCGCATGTTTTTATTTGTAATTTTTTCGGCTTCAATACCTATTGTCTGGTATTCGTGTCGAACGCCAGTCTCGAATAATTCACGTATTTCATGAATACTGCGCCAGAACTAAGTTATTTCAATGTCTAGGAATGACTCGGTATTACTGGCAGTACATTAGATAAGGGGGTGTTTCCACTGGGGAAGCCTGGCCTCCCACCAGGTGGACCGACGATATCGACAGAGTTGCTGCAACCGGTGCTAATGGCAAGTTGTAAATTCTGGCGTTCTAAGGGGGAGGCCTTTGTTCAATAGTGGACGTCTTTCGGCTTCCACATCGGAAAATGTCCTACTTGAAGAGTTCATGGTAAGGGCCCTGATTGACTGCTGAGCATTACGTCCTACGTTCCATTCCTGGTTCGGGGAAACTGTGATTGCGTTTTACCAGACAATTCTCAGTAGCAACACGGAGAGGGAATTGCTACTGACAAATCCAGACTCGGTCCTATTACATTGTGACCTACGTAACATCGAAGTGCGGGTGTACTACAAATCTCTGCCTACCACTCTGGAAACAGGCGTGACATCATGCATGTTTTCTAAATATTCAAGTGTAATAATTACAATTAAAATTGGCTGCGGCCGCGGCTTCACACTTAATGTACTAATTAAAATAACAATAGATAACACATTCTTTGAGATTTCACTTTAGAAGAGCGCTGCACGCCTTCACAATATATTAACTTAAACTTGAGAATAATTCAGGGTACACAAGTAGGGAGCCTCCACGAGTGACGACACTTAAGTACGTCCGTACCCTGGACGGTCAACCTCGCTACCATCCTTGTTGACTGACCAATCTCTACACAGCGGCATGACCTATGTGGCTATTGGCTCATGCCGATTAAAAGAAGAAATACATAACACAATATCACGCCTGTATTCCTGAAGGCAGGTGTATCTATGGCATCTACACCCACATTTGCCAGTTATGTTCTAGGTCCCAATGACCGTTGCACTGCCAAGTCAAAGGTCGCATGTTTAAACCCCGACACGCACCAATGTCTTTTCGAATTCATGTGCGCACTATAAATTAGTTATCAGTTGCTAAAAACGGTGAAGGAAAGCATCGTGAGGAAAGCGAAACACCTGAGAGATGTTTCAACGGTGTGTGTCACCATGTCAGAGGCCTACAGGCAGTTTAAACTCGGACACTAGGTTGGTCATCAACCATACATAAGGACGAATGGTCTTCACCTGAACTCGACACATCTCTATCATTCCCGATAATTTCATGCCTTCCTTCGTATCATCTAATGTACGCATGAAATCACAATATTGTTATGAAAACCAAATGATGAGTATCTGCCTCTCGTTACAAAAATAAGATGATTAGACGAGGTATTTTTTCCTTATTGCCCCAATTAAAGGCGCTTAAGGAACGTTAACATTTATATGTCAAGTACCATTTTTATACATTATATATTTGTACAGTAAGGAAATTGATAGAATAACGTGTTATTGATCAATTTTTATTTTTTGTATAATAGTTAAAGTACCTAGATTCTAGAACATGGTAATCACTTAGTTTTAGGCGAGTTCTTGGGTCGCTAATAGTTACATACATACACAAAGTCACGCCTGTTTCCCAGAGGGATAGGCAGAGACCACGGATTTCCATTTGCTACGATCCTGACAATCTTTTTTTCCTCGTCGGCTGAGGGTACTCCTCACTTGCCCTTTTTGCAGTACATCTCCGTATTAATAATTAATTGTGTTATTCTTTTAATTAGACTAATTCCGTACCTACTTCGGAAGGCGCGTTAAGCCGTTGGTCCTACCCCTGATCTCTCTCCAGTCGTGTCTCACCGTCCTGGACTATGAGAGTGATAGGGAGCGCACCTGTGTTTGCATACTTGTGCACTATAATATCTCCTGCTTACTTGGCTCGTCTTAACTGAGATAGGCCGCCTTGACCGAAATTCGGTAAGGACCAATCCTTCCTCATCAAGTTACTCCGTCTGTTTGTTACCTTGTCACATCTGAACCACAGAACAGATTATATCTTTCATCCTAAAAAAAAGATACTGTTACCAAGGGAAAGAACGATATCTTTCAAAGGTCACAGATAACGATACCTATATTTAGAATTTCCTTTAGTAGTGCTCATCATCATCATCAGCCGCAAGACGGACTGTTGAACAAAGGTCTACCCTTAGGTAAAGGGAGGTGTTGCCATAATCCTCACGCTTGGCAAGCGGCTTCGGGATCGCAGTATTGCTGGTGAAGTTACAGAAGACGCTGCTGCACATCTTCTGGATTTTCCCTTAGTCGCCTCTTACGGGAGGAAAGGGGGTGGTTAATTCTAGCCCCGATACCATTCAGCACAAGTAGTGCTAACACCTGCTGAATTAATTGTTGAAATCTCAATGAACACAAGCGAAGCCGCGGGCAGAACCTAGTATGTATATAAAACTGCCATCTGACCTAAAATCCTTTGAGTGAACTCCAAAATGAAAGCCACAGGCGGATCCGCAGGAAAAGGCTATTAATAAAATGGCAAATTACTATAAAACATTCTTATGTAGGGGCTTAAATAAACGCGCGCCCTTATTCTGGACGATGTTGTGCTGACGGACGGATGTTTTCTTTACTAGCTGCGCTTCGCGGTGTTACCCGCTACATTTTTTTGGAATAAAATGTTGTCATGTGTTAATCCAAGGTGTCAGCTACCTCCATACTAAATATAATAAGAATTGGTCCAGCCGTTTGAGCGTGAAGAAGTAACTAGCACACTCACTTTGTACAGTATACTTACTCATGTTTCGCCAGTTATGTTATACTATATACTATTGCCATCAACCGGTCACACATCCAAACTTCTTGCTGCTACTGAGAAGCGCCTAATAGAAAAATTTAACATTATGCCCGACACGGGATTCGACCCCAAGACTCAGCAAACGCGCTTAGCGACCAACGAGTTATTCCATCTTCATCATCATCAGCCGTTCGAACAAAGGCCTTTCTCCTTGGAACGCTAATCATTCCAAATTAGGTGACAATATAAACTGATATCGTCTCGTGTCCGTGTCGTAACGATGTCGTATCCGTGTCGCGGCGGCACCGCGCAACCCTCTCGGGATAGCGGCCCTGGTTACTTATTTGAAAGCAATTTTAGTTCAAACCCCCTCCACCTTCATTTAGAATGGCGCAGGGACGGACTGGGATTCACGGGTTTCATAATTCATTTAAGAGAAATTATTTTTTTAGTGTTGCTCATCACAGCTCAACCACGCTTCTTGTAAAGCTTTACTGAATCGGTGGCGATGAAAGGAGGTGGGTTGCCATAATGGGTTCGAATCTCGGGTCGGGCGAAATATTACGGGGTTTTCCATTAGGTAATTCTCAGTAGCAGCACGGAGTCTGAATTTGTGCCCGGTTGATGGCAATAGGCTCGCCCTCTATTAAATTGCGACCTAAAAGAACATAACAGGCTAAATGTGGGTATACTACGTGCACCGCTGCCTACCCCTTCGGGGAATACACGCGTGATGTAATGTTATTTTAAACTAACATTATAATATTGGCGCACCCAAGTCCGTCCCAGACCCTCCCTCGCCCACCCCTCTCAGTAATTCGGCAGGGTTGGCCCGCTCCGATTTATTTGTGCCGCCTTTAATTATGTACACACACTGTACAGTACCGTCAGCAACGCTCGTACCGTCGTCAGCAGATTGGTGTTTAGTATAAGGACAAGCAGGTTTCTGTGTGGACTGTACGTAAATCTATGGCTTGGCAGCGCAGGGTTGCGAGTTGTGGGCACGGACTAAATATAATTTATAGCAATATAACCGAGTGGTGTGACCATTGAACTGCCAAGTCAAAGGCCGCAAGTACAAACCCCCTTTTTTGTCTTTTCGAATTCATGTGCGTATTATAAATTAGTTATAAGTTGCTTGTTAAAAGCGGTGAAGGAATACATCGTGAGGAAACCGGCACACCTGAGAGTTTGTTCAACAGTGTGTAAAGCCAGAGGCCTACAGGCGGTTTAAACTCTGATACCAGGTTGTTCATCAAACATACGGTGAGAAAAAGAATAATTTACTAAAGGCATTCGTTCTTCATAAATTCTTCTTCTTATCATAACTACATCATATTACTTTCATTTTACTTAGACAATAGCGAGAGAGTATAGTTAATAACAAAATTTTGAGGGACCTCCTACACTAGTGACCAAACGGTTGACGAATGGAACGGAATGAAAAATATATAGTTTTCACATAATTATGTCATCGATAACATAGTCGACACATTATGTCATCTCCATACATTTAACATTTTATTTCATTTCTATTCGTCAAGTTTGCTACTCGTCTAGGTCTGGGACGTTTCTAAATAACGTTATACGTACAAAATACCGAATTTTTAATTAACCTCTCAAATCCCTGGTTTATAATCTTATTACATAGATATAATACACGAACTTAATGCATAACATATTGTAGTAGACGTCCCTAGATAAACAAGTTGCATCTTGAATCGACCGGATATTCTTTGCTGACCGTACATAACTCAGTTCGGTAGCGTCAGCAAAGAAACTTTTGGTTCATCTTTTTCTTTAAATTTACTGTCTGCAAATAAGGTTGCATGTATGTATATTAAATCTGTTTATTTTAGTGAAGTGAGTAGACAAGGCATTGCCCGTTGTATTGTCCGCGTGGATGTCCTATATCTTTCTGTAGGTTTCACGGTTTGGTAGCTTGATGTTCGGGTAATCCGAAAACTATGCCATTACAGGACTTTGACGTCACCATCCTATAATGCCATCTTATTGAAACAATAAAAGGAAAGCTTATAACTTTGTAGATTGCGTATGTTAACCACTACGCCACCATGACATCTTGATGGTGATATTGACACCTTATTCCTAAATAATAAAACTCCAGGTATAAATAATACCTAACCACATAACGTCTCTTGTTCCAGGATGAAGTGCTGGCCATCAACGACAAGGTGGTGGTGCGCGCCGACGACCTGCTGAGCTGGATCTGCACGGGCACGGAGTGGCGCTGGGGGCTGCGCGCGGTGTGGCGCGGCGCGTGCGCTCCGCCCGCAGAGCCCGGCCTCGAGCGCACCGCGCCGCTGCACCACACGCGCCTCGACTTCAGCGATGTGGCCAGCGAGAAGAGCAGCATTGGTGAGAGCAAGACTTACTTATGATCTTCTGCTTATGGTATGGTTGATGAGCAACCTGGTGTCAGAGTTACTTAGGCTGCCCGTCACAACAGATGCAGCGTTTAAGTTTACATGCAGAAGTAACTACGTTTACCTTAAAGTTAACGTTCAGCCTTACCATGAACTCTTAAAGCAGGACAGTTTACGTTATGGAATCGAGACGACGCTACGTGCAGTGCAATGCGGTCTCCACCTTGTATCAAGTTGTAACATATGTCATTTTAATGGCCTAACTAAACAATAGCTTCATCTTATTGTATGACACCAACATTGACACTTGTGCAGGAAATGAACTAAAAGATCTGAGTAACAAATGCTTCAGGGTGTTCATATGATTGTTAAGACCATGTGTCTCCTTTGCCCAGTGGTGGACGCGGAGGCGCCCGGCGTGGTGGTGTTCTCGTACCCGCGCTACTGCCGCTACCGGGCGCTGGTGGCGCGCCTCGACGGGCTGGAGGCCGACTGGCTGCGGGACTCGCTCGTGGCCGCGCTCGGCGGGTACGCCGCGCCCACCAACAACACGCGCATCCTGTACTGCAAGGTCAGCCCCCCCTCCCCCACAGCACTTAGCACGGGCTGCAGGAGAACACACATCAGCTTTCAATGTTGCAGCTGTTCGATTCCTTCTTGTAGCATAGGTGGTGGTAACTGTCAGTGATACGGTCATAATACAAGCGCATCAGTACACGTTAAAACTATAGCGAGAGACAAACTGACTTGGTGAGATGGAACTGTTATTGAAAGGTTGCGAAAAATAGATTGAAAGCTGACCACGTCTTAACGTAAATTGAGGAGTGCTTCATCTTTATTATCAATGATGCATAGTTAACATCCAAAGATAGGCCGTAATAGGTCCAGTGAATAAAACCATCCCCACTTGCCCCACAGGACACGTTCGAGTACCCCGAGCTGGAGGGCCACGAGTTCGTGTGCAACCACCTGGCGCCGCGCCTGAAGGGAAGGCCGCGCGGGCGCCGGCGCCGCGCCCCGCACTCCCCCTCCCCCTCGCCCTCCCCGTCGCCCGAGCCCGAGGCGCGCTCCGACACCGAGCCCTACGACTCGCCCGGGCCCCGGGACACGCCGGTAACGTTCAATAAATACAGATCTATACTATATTTCCGGTCTTCGTTAGCAAAACATCATTCATTTATAGTTAAAAGACCAGTATGTATATTTTCCCATATTTATGTAAATGTACTATCATCAGACTCCCCGGCGGCTCTCCCTCCGCAACGGCGCGCCGCAGCAGAGCGATGACGAAGACGATGACTGCAAGCGAATAGAAGAGACCACAGAAGACAGAGCCTTCCTGCAGCAGCTGAAGATGTTCTACAAGAGTAGGAGCGAGCCCTTCAAGAGTGGGCACACGTTGAAGGATTGTGAGTATTATGTCTGCGCCTGATCTCTCTCCTCTCTTGTGTTATGTTATTTTTTATAAAACCTCGCCCTACACTAGGAGTGATCCTGTGTCGTGGGAGACAATTAAAGATTTCAGTATGTTAAATTTAAATCGGGAAAGGTGGGCGCCATTTTGTTACCCTGAGGGACACCGCTACAAAAATAATATTATATACAATTGTTTGACGGGATACTGACTTGACACTTGGATTTAATAAGTATCAGCATAACACTTAAAATAATCTTATTTATTAGTTTTATCTGCTAGTTCATCTAACATTTTTATCAGTAGTTTCGACGATGTCAATGGTGTTGAATGCCTAAAACTAATCAACTCTAAAAATAGATTTTTGACTCATCATTAAACTTATTGATTTACTCTTTTTAATACTCGATTAGCCAAATAGGAAACAAAATTATGATATGGTAAACAATCAGTCAGTTTTTAAAAGAAAACGTTGTACTGAGCAGTGTTTTTTGCTTTTCAACGCCCAAAGAGTGACTGACTCCTGAGTTGGTTTGAATATCAGGAGTGTGACCGCCTGCCCCTCCCCCTCCCCCCAGGGTCCCTGCGTGCCCTGTACTCGTGGGTGCGGTCTCGCGGCGGCTACGAGAGCGTGTGCCGCCGCAAGCTGTGGCGCTCGCTCGCCGCGCCGCAGCCCGCGCGCGCCCGCAGGCACTACGAGAGGTAAGTGCTCTCCCCCCCTAACCCCCCCTAGCGCGTTGTACTCGTGGCTACGATGTCGTAAGCTGTTCTACGTATTTGAAAAAACAGATTCCACCTAAGACTAATGCCTTGGGAAGAGAACCGACAACTTACTCTAACGTAACTTTGCCTTTGTTCCGACACTTAGAAATCCTATTCATCTTCACCAAAAAACGCTTTATCCACGCATAACACAAAACATTCAATTTCCAGATTCCTCCTACCTTTTGAAAACTACGAGCGTCGGAACGGCACGTCGATATACAAAATTAACGGCAAGTTAGACGGCGAGCCGCAGACGATAGCCACCATCGACGTCACAGACTCCCCCCTTAGAGACGACGACGTCAAAATACTACGCACACCCTCCCCCAAACTCGAAAAGTACGACAAACTCGGAAATCCTGACATTGACAGCGAAACTGGCGAAATTACATCCAAAGACGAACTAGTGATACCGAAGAACGCGGAGGAGTTGAACAGAGAGTTTCTGGAGTCGTTGTCTAAGGAGGAGAAGGTGCACAAGATATCGGTGAAGCCGGCTGAGAAGCTGCTGCAGCAGGGCCTGCTGCTGCAGGGTCAGCAGGCCGGTGAGAAGGAGGAGAAGGATCTCACGCAGAACACCTACCTGAGCGATCCGCACAAGCTGAGTATGGGTGAGTTCCTTCAACCTATCTCCAAGTTATTGATAATGTTAAGTTTAGTTGCTAGCTTTATATACTAGATTATTTTGTGTCGGCATTTCCTAACTAAAAACCTCTGAGAAGAAATACCGAAACATACTCAGGGATCAAGGTCTCTTCTAAAGTCCATACAAGCTCAATAATTTATATGAGAACAGTGTAGGTGGTCTGAGAAGTGGTATTTTTAGGCAAGAACTACGGCGAGCTTGAGTCGACCTGTCCTTACAATCAAATACAAATACTTAATAAAAATCGTGTTATTTCCAGCAGAGTCGCCCTCCCCCCGCGCACCCCCCAACGGCCACGCTCCTGCTGATCTCGTAAGTGTTACCTGTTGCAATGATAATAATAACGTAGAATATTATTGTTATAGCTACATACAAACCTGAGATCGATAATGGACATATTCTATGTATGATTGCATTGCTAGTATATGATTCGACGTATGTTTGAATGTCCTTCCGTGCAAAGTGAGTGGGTTCGATCCCCATACAGGATATTTATTGATGTGAAAATACATATACGAAAGAAGACGACGATTTTTAGTAAAAAATAATACTTATTTTAAATTAGGTTTTCTGTTACTTGTTGTTCTCCATGTATTAATTAATGTCACTTGAGAGAAGTGAGAGATTGTTCAACGGTGTGTGTCGACATGTCAGAGGCCTACAGGTGGTTTACACTCTGACACCAGGTTGGTCATCAACCATACAATAAGAAGATAAATATTAATGTATGTCCCCCCCCCCAGAAGAGCTCCCGTCCCGCGGGGCGCAGCTCCCTGCGTGCCGTGCGGGTCAAGCCGGCGCGGCAGCAGGCGCCCTCCAGCACGCGTGAGTGTCTGCTTTATACACTACCACACCCGGCAGGACCTATACCTACGGGTAAAGCCAGGTGATACTAGGTGTCCTGGTATACCTTGGCACCTAACACCTGTGTATCCTAGTGTCAATGTCGAGCCAAGTGATTCCAGGTGTCCGTTATGCTGGGGCGTCGTGGCGTCATCCTAAGGGAGTCCCATGCCGTCCCTTATAGGCATACACCGGGGTTATGTTACTGGGTTGGGTACAGACCCTGTCCCACACACCCCTGCCACTCTTCCCCCATGGGTGGTGTGATAGTTAATGACATTTTTTCCCCGAAAATCAAATAAAAACAACGGTGTTCAAGTCACCCCAGTGTTCCCAGGAATAAATAATATACATTGTAACTTCTTTATTGCAATACCAAGACCTTTAAGGGTTCATACTCACTGTGCGTGTAACCGCACTGCGAGCACACAACCCGGGTAACGGGACAGTGCAGCTCTTATACTTATAACAATACCTACAGTTACTATACATCACAGTTATACTCATGTGAGACTCCCCCCCCAGCGCCTGTGGGCCCGCAGTCGTCCCCCCCTCCCGCGCCGCCGCTCACCAACTTCGGCATCCACCACCCGCCGCAGCCGTTCGCGCATATCGATGACGATATCGTCGAGGTCAGTATAATGTGTAATATTTATATTTTAACAGAAAGAAAGAACTGAAAGCTTACTGAAAAGCTGCAGCACTGATCTCCAGTTACTTAGTATGCAGAGATGTCTAGTACACCCACATTCCGCTAGGGGGCTAACCTATTACCATTAACTTGCTAATCCGGACTCCTACTGAGAATTATTCTTCTTCATCATCAGTCGCGCTTAGCAGCCACTATACAACAGACAAGATAGACATATAAACTAGTCAATAAAGAAAAAGCCTTATTACTTCCATTCCTCCACTTATTTCAATAACTTGCTCCACCAGGTACCATACAAACCAAAAACCCCAGAGATCATCGACTTGGACGAGTACCCCGAGAGCCCGCAGGCCGTCAAGAAGAAGAAGCTGGACATCCTGAAAGAGCGCGGCCTGGAGGTCACCGCCCTGCCCCCCTGGCCGCCGCACCCCCCTCTCATCCTCAACCCCGCCGTGCAGCACCAGATCATGACGCAGGCGCAGCTGTTCCAGATGTACAACATCATGCCGCAGACCTACGCCAACGGCGTCCAGCCGCCGAAGGTCATCCAGGCCTCCTCGATCTTCGGGACAGCTGGACCTGAGAAGACGGTGTATGGTAACCCAAAAGACCCCTTCATGCCGCCGCCTCATGTCCTGCACGGCGCGCCCCTCAAACCTCTAAGAACTGCTCCAACAACGCAGACAACTCCTCAAGATATCCTGGACTTGACCTGCAAGTCCACCAGCCCTCCGCTACAGAAGCCAGCTGTTGAGATAGTCAGGCTCCCCCCCTCGACGTCTCCAAAGCTCGCCGCACAGAACTTATCCAAAAATTACACGTTAGTCGATGGCAAGGCGGTCGTCGGCTCCAACTTAGAAATTACTTTAGTCAATAAAGCCCAGAGCCCGGGCAAGAACAGACCTGCGCAGAAGAGGTCCAGCAACGGGAAGTTCGTGTCAGCCAAAACCCCTACTCCTCCTAAGGAGATGTACCCCAAATACACCAGCCCCTCCCACACCAGCATGCAGAAAAAACCCCCCATCACTATACCGAACTACCAAATACGAGACGACGCCTCCCCCACGGGCTCCAACCAAATAGTCCTACAAAACGCGATGAAAAACCAAAACCTATCCCAAATCATGGACCTACAGAAGAACGCTGTTCCTATGACGTCATTCATGGACCCCTACGTCGCGTTATACAGTAGCCTGGCGGGCCAGATGGACCAGAGGCAGCTGGCCATGTACAGGGACCTGATGGCAAACCAGTTCCGAGGGTACCCCGGCCTACTGAACTTGGGGGTCTCAAATACGCCGACAACGAAGAATTAGATGTCTAGTCTGTGTGTGATAACGGTGGCTTGAAGTCCAAATAGATAATTAACCGACTGTGCGCTAGTGACGTTGTATACGATTTGTGTCAGTTCAATCAATCCAGATTATATGACTTTTTGTGTTATTTTTGCATGTTGCCCATGCTAAGCTTAAATCTAAATTGATAAAGGAAACTTGAAATAATGATGGACACGAGCGGGACTCGAACCCGCGACTTTCGCCGTACCGTGGCAGTGAAGCGCACTTCGAGTCCCGCTCGTGTCCATCATTTTTCAAGTTTCCTTAATCAATTTAGAATTCAGATTATTTTGAGTGACTGACGTTTTAGGGACTAAGTAACTTTGAAACTCAATGTTTGGAGTGACGTGAAGACTTGAATTTTGAGCGCATTATATAGATAATAATATACTTAAGACATTATTCAACTATTAAATACAATAAGCGATATTGACTTGGATATAAACTGACTGGACAGACTCAAGGAATTTATGGGACTCCGAAAGATAATTATGGACTTTTTTGGACTCGGAAAGACTTAAATGGACTATTTATAAAGCTTATGGACTTCTAATTGGAGTATTTTGGACCCTAGAAGGATTAAATGAATTTGTTTTGACTTGAAAAGGACTTTATTGAACTCTGAAAATATTAAATTGACTATTTTGGACTCTATATGATTAAAAAGGACTTGAAAGCCACCACACCGATCTCCGGGGTTTTATAATTAGATTGGAATACAATGGGAACAATTATTTATATTGTTTCTATTAAAATGGAATTTTTGTAAATACTAGTTATAATTTGTCGATAGCTCTTTTCTATGCAAACATTGGTTTGAGTGTGTGTGTGATACTCGTCTAGATAACTGGCATTAGTTAGGTTTAATAATGGGGATTTTAACTAAATAGTTAAATTTTATAGTTATTTTGATTTATAATGAAATTAAATTGTTTTTGTTGTTATAATTTATTTATAGGGTATATTGCCCTAAAAATATATTTATTTAGATTTCAAAAATAATTTAAAAATTCAGTTTTCTAGACGAAAACAAAATACACACTGACTGTAAAATAATTTTGTGTTAAATTAGCTAAAATTGTAGTTAAAATATCTTCTTCTTAATAAACGTCTAATTTGCACCAGGATTGAGGTTTGGAAATGGATGGGTGTGCGATTCTAATTGAAACAGCTCAAAAGTTAGATGAATTAGTTTAATATATAAATCCTGGTGTATTTTAGATTATTTTGGCAACAACTATATCTTGGATATCGCTTATGTTATGTTATTATTGTGATGTTCAATAATGTCTCAAGTCATTGTTTGATGATTACTATTGATTAATATGTGTTGGGAAAGCTTTTTATCCGTTTCTAAGATTGAGATTTGGTATATTTAAAGTTAATATGGAGAAGTGCAGTAAAATTGTCAAAAATACTGTCTACTTTCTTATGATATGGTTGATGACCAACCTGGTGTCAGTGTAAACCGCCTGTAGGCCTCTGACATGTCGACACACACCGTTGGACAATCTCTCAGGTGTGCCGGTCACCTCACGATGTTTTCTTCACCGTTTTAGCAACTGATAACTAATTTATAGTACGCACGTGAATTCAAAAAGACATTGGTGCGTGCTGTTTGAACTTGTGACCTTTGACTTGGGAGTCCAACGGCTATCAGTGCTTACTAGCAGTTATTATGTTTTAAAGATTACCCGACTGCACAGAAGCGGTATCCATATATAGTTGTTTTGTTAAATGGTTCCCGTGTCGGTTGATGTCTACGCAATATGTACATATAGCATAAGTTGCAGATCTTGTGAAGCAGTCGCACGGCTGTACAAATAAAGATATTAACAATTTACTGGGTTGTTTACTTTTATACCTCACTCCTAGCTAGTATGTATTCGTGACTTCGTCTATAGACTTTCGAATGTAGACTGATATTTTTTTTAAATTCATTTTGAGGAATTGCATTTGTAGCGTACAGTGGGACAGTTATAAACATAACATAACATCACTCCTGTATTCCCGGAAATGGTAGGCAGAGGTGCACATATAGTACACCCACATTTCGCCAGTTATGTTTTTAGGTCGCAATGTAATAAGGGGCGAGCTGGCCATCAACCGGGCACAAATCCAGACTCCGTGCTGCTACTGAGAATTACCTAATGCAAAAACCCAGTAACACTGCCCGACCCGGGATTCAAACCCAGGACCTCGTGCTCAGCAGTCGCGCTTAGCGACCACTAGACCAACGAGGCAGTCATAGGCTGGGACAGGGACAGTTATAGGCTGTTATTAGATTCACAAGCTAGATACATTACTATTTACTTCAGGCAACACACACACACCATAAGAAGCTGAATAAATGAAACGAAAACATGTTCATCACCAATGTATAATATAATCAAAGTATAATATAGTTACAGTATTGTTAGAACTAGGCTAGGTCGGGCGCCCACAGCTTGAACGTCCTGTCGTACGAGCAGGTCGCTATGAACTTATTATCGTACGATATGTCCGCACTCATCACCTGAAACAAACCATACTATATAAGACGAGGTAGGCAGAGGTGTTTAGAACACTCATTTCATCAGTTATGTTATAGATGGTTATCAACCGGCCACAAATCCAGACTCCGTGCTGCTAATGATGATAATAATTATGTATGAATACTGTAATCCGACTAGGGACTCGAACCCAGGACCTCATGTACGACAAGTCAGTTATTACTAATTAATTAATTAAGAGTCTACGTGGCAGTATCATGGAACGATTTATCTAAGGTTAAGCTACCTTCCCCGCTGTCTATCTGTGGATGGGTGGCCAAGAACATAAGAGATCGTTCTGAGTGAGATTTTTAAAGTATAATAAATAGTATGTCAATTTTATTTTAGTCCAACAAATACCGTCTTACTTACGATCTACGTCTTATAAGCACTGATAGCCGAGTGGTATGACCGATGGACTGCCAAGTCAAGTCGCATGTCCAAACCCCGGCACGCACCAATGTCTTTTCAAATCCATGTGCATACTATAAATTAGTTATCAGTCGCTAAAAACGGTGAAGGAAAACATCGTGAGGTAACCGGCACACCTGAGAGATTGTTCAACGGTGTGTGTCGCTGTCAGAGGCCTACAGGCGGTTTACACTCTGACACCAGGTTGGTCATCAACCATACGATACCTTGTTGTCGTGTCCGGAGAGCGTGCGCAGCGGGTGCCAGGCGGGGTTGGACCACAGCTTGGCGGTCTTGTCGTACGATGACGTCAGCAGGTAGTGGCCGTTGCTCTTCTGGTATCTCACGTCTGGGGTGCAAGATTATGTTTTATGATCAATTTTGATAAACAAGACTAGTGGCAAAATACTTGACAAACATAACAGAACATACATAACATAACATCACGCCTGTATTCCTCGAAGGGGTAGACAGAGGTGTGTACACCCACATTTCGCCAGTTATGTTATAGGTCCCAATGTAATAGGGGGCGAGCCTAGCCTAGTACAGTGTATCTAGAATTGTCGCCTTAGTTTTTGGGATAAAAGCTTGAATTTGTATACAAAATTAAACAGGGCTTGCTAAGGTTAATCCTTGGATGGATGTCCGTTATAAACACGTCAGATCTACAGTAAGTTTAACTTAGCTAACTCTCCGCTACACTCACCGCTAAGTAGATGTGTGTGAGCAGGGATGGTGTAGACGGCAGCTCGTCTCCTCAGATCCCAGATCTTCGCCTGAAAATATGGAACTAGTTAAATATGCAAGGTTAAATTAAAGTGTTAGGAACATGGCGTCATGCGGGACTCTATTGGATCCCCAGCAGAGGGGGGCTTCGGGGATCTTGAAGGAAAATGGTGGTATTACCTGATGGTCGGCGGCGGCGGTGGCCAGCTGGTGTCCCGCGGGGCTCCAGTCGGCCCCCAGCACGGGCCCCAGGTGCCCTTCCAGGAACATGACGCAGCGCCCCGTGCGCAGGTCCCACACGCGACCGAATGCGTCCATGCCACTGGGGGGGGGACATATGTTAAACGTAATTAATAGTTCATTCATTCTTCATTCGTTCCAAATTTATCCTCCATTCAAAGTTTGTCCATTCGTGACTCATTCATTCATAACTCATTCGATCGTAATTCATTCGTTCACAATTTAAATGTCCGTAATTCATTCATTCGTTTATGAGTCAAACATTTAAGTTATCCATTAAATTGTGGTTCTTTTTATTACCAATAAATAATTATCTAGGAACTCATTGAAATATAGTATAGTGTATATTTAGTTCATAACATCACGCCTGTATTCCCCGAAGGGGTAGGCAGAGGTGCACATATAGTACACCCACATTTCACCAGTTATGTTTTAGGTTCCAATGTAATAGGGGGCGAGCCTATTGCCATCAACCGGGCACAAATCCAAACTCCGAGCTGCTACTGAGAATTACCTAATGGAAAAACCCAATAACACTTTGCCCGACCCGGGATTCGAACTCAGGACCTCGTGCTCAGCAGTCGCGCTTAGCAACCACTAGACCACCGAGGCAGTCGTATTTAGTTCAATCCAAAAACAATTCGGTCCAGCCGTTTACGAGGTGTTAGATGACAAACACACGTACAGATTTATAAAGATAAAGATGATACGTAGTGGTTCACTCACCCAGTAACAGCTAGCGAGCCGTCGCACTGGAACGCGATGCTGTACACGGGCTTTGCGTGCCCCTCTTGATGGAGCACCTCCGTCGCTACACGGGAGAACAGAATAGAAGAGAACTTTACTAGCGGGAAACATGGTAGGTGTACAGAGATTTAAAATTGCATAGTGCTACCTGCAAATAGCAAAAAATACGTGTGTGTGTGTGTGTGAGAGAGTGTGTGTGTGTGTGTGTCGTTGCCAGCCCCTCACCTGTCTCCAGGTCCCACAGCCTCCAGGAGTGGTCGAACACGGTTGTGGCCAGGAACCTCCCGGACGGGTGGAACTCCAGGCGGGAGACCCGCGCCGGGCTGTGCCCCGGGAGGGACGCCAGGGGAGACTCGCTGGGGGAGAAAGGTAAAACTCCTGTGAGGACGGTAACTCAAATTGGCTCTAATTAGGTAAATATAGTTGAGACTAATAACCAATAATTCGAAGATAGTATTCCTCAAAATACCCTCAATTGCCGGGTGGTATGACCGTAGGACTCCTAAATCAAAGGTTGCAAGTTCAAACCTCACCAAGCACCAATATCTTTTCGAATTCATGTGCGTACACATTAGTTATCAGTTGCCAAAAACGGTGAAGGAAAACATCGTGAGGAAATACACACCTGAGAGATTGTCCAACGGTGTGTGTCGACATGTCAGAGGCCTACAGGCGGGTTACACTCTGACACCAGGTTGGTCATCAACCATACGGTAAGAAGACTGGCACTGCATCGTACCTGTTAAAGTTCCATAGATGTACACTCCCGTCGTAGGCGCAGGTGGCCATTGTGCAGGCCTCCCCCTCCCTGCCGCCCCCCTCCCCCGTGTCCATGGGGGTCAGGCTGCCCTCCGGGTTGGATTCCTCTTCTTTAGCTTCTTCCAACTAGAAATATAAGAGAATAGAACATGTCATATTTATACGTTATATTAAGAATTCTATTCTCTTTCGTTATAGAACAAGAACCCGTGAAGCCAAACCTTTGTTATTTTATATAAGCTGGGAGTTTCTCAGCGCATGCTACCAACATAAGTAGGAACGATAGACAAGGCCACCCCTAATAAAATTAGAAATGGACCTCATGAAGTCCTGGGTTCGAACCTAAAAATTTCATGGGGAAAAGAGTTACTTTCTCAAATATTTCTCAGTAGCAGCACAGAGTCTGGCTTTGTGCCCGGTTGATGGCAATCTTGCCCCCTATTACATTGGGACCTACCTTCCTACTTTAAATAGTCCATATAAGACACTAGACTAACGGTGACGGAAAACATCGTGAGGTAACCTGGATTTAATTATCTGAAGTCGCCCGCAGTGAGCTAGCGTGGTGATCAATGCTCAATCCTTCTCTATACGAGAAGAGGCCTTTGTAGCAGTGGGACAGTTATAGACTGTTATTATTATTTATTCTAAACGTAGCAACTACATCTAAACTACTGAACCGATTTCGATAAAATTTAGCAGGAAGGTAGCTGGAACGTTGACAAAGACAATACGCTAGCTCCCAATAGTGTATAAGCAGTAATATAAGCGTAGTGCGCACCTTCTTGACGAAGTGGTCGGGCATGGCGGCCCGCGGGTGAAAGGCGGCGCCGCTCACGTTACACTTGTGGCCCTTCAGCACCTGCAGCGGCCGGCACTCCGGGACCGACCACACCTTGGACAGCCCCGACCTGCGGGGGAAAACACTACATCACGCCTGTATTCCCCGAAGGGATAGGCAGAGGTGCACATACAGTACACCCACATTTCGCCAGTTATGTTTTTAGGTCCCAATGTAATAGGGGGCGAGCTGCCCATCAACCGGGCACAAATCCAGACTCCGTGCTGCTGCAGAGGATTACCCAATGGTAAAACCCAGTAACACTTTGCCCGACCCGGGATTCGAACCCAGGACCTCGTGCACAGCAGTCGCACTTAACAACCACTAGACCAACGAGGCAGTCTATACTAATATTATAAAGCCGAAAAAAATATTACAATAGGTACTAGATTTAGCCCGCGGTTTCGCCCGCGTTGAGTAGCCTATATCTTTACTCGGATTTTAATCGTTCTACATGCCAAATTTCCAAAATCTATGAAGACGAATAGTTTTGACAGCTCATACAAAGTATTGATGGGTGGTGTCTACTACCAGTTCAGGACATAGATCTCACCAGCTGGCTGTAATCAGCATCTTGCTGTCGTTGCTGAACCTACAGAAGCTGATGGGACGCGTGTCGCCGATCTGAAAGGAAACACACATCAATTATGGTCTGTAGTCTGTTTGTAACATCAAAATAACAGCTTGTTACTCAATATATAGTTATAGGTTTATGTATACACGAGACATATAAAAAAAAAATTGTCTGTCTGTTTGTTAAGACTCAACTCCAAAACTGTTGGACCGATTTTGATGGGACTTTTACTGGTAGATAGCTGATATTTTAAGGTCTAATATATACTACGTTGAATTTCGATAATATTTAAGGATTAAATAAAAAAAATGTTAACAAAATCAGATTCAAATAAGTAAATGTACACACTGCTCCTACATATAGATAATATAATGTACCCACTTGACTGCAGTATATAGACATGCCGGACGCCTTTCGCTGTGACTCCTGCTTGGCCGCCGCCCGCACGCTGCCCGCCAGCTTCAGGTCCTCGCGGGCTCGACTCAGCCTGCGGGAAGGAACCATCATGTTCATAGCCAACTACGCAGGAGACATTTAAAAAAAAAAAAAAAAACGTCGCCCCACACTAGGAATTTCTCCTGTATCGTAGGTGCGTTTCACAAACATGAAATATTCACATACACAAACACCCAGACTCGGGACAAACATCTGTGGTTCGCACAAAGTTTTGCCCCGTGCGGGAATCGAACCCGCAACCCTTAGCGCAGCAGTCCAATCGCTTAGCCGCTGCGCTAATCAGGTCGTCAAGTATTATAGTATGTACACAAGTATGCGCGCAAACACAGGTGCACTCTCATAGTCCAGGACGGCTTAGCCACGGCGTAGTCAGATTTCTACGTGTCACTTAGAAAATAGATAGGAAGTAAAGAATTTAGGTAGCTCTCATCTGTAGACACTGATAGCCGAGTGGTATGACCGTTGGACTGCCAAGTCAAAGGTCGCATGTCCAAACCCCGGCACACACCCATGTCTTTTCGAATTAATGTGCGTACTATAAATTAGTTATCAGTTGCCAAAAACGGTGAAGGAAAACATCGTGAGGAAATACACACCTGAGAGATTGTTCAACGGTGTGTGTCGACATGTCAGAGGCCTACAGGCGGTTTACACTCTGACACCAGATTGGTCATCAACCATACGGTAAGAAGCTCTCACCTGAGTTTGGCCTTCGGCAGAGAGTATCTCGCGATCCACAGCCTCGCCTCCCGGAGGTCCGGAGGTCCTTCGTGGTACCAGGTGCCCTCCCGCCCTCTGTCCCTCTCTATACGCGCCTCTTCCTCCTCCAACTTCTTGTGAATTGCGTCTTCTCCAAGACTGCAAGGTAGGTTAGGTTAGTTACTAGAGAAGTCCC
The DNA here is from genome assembly GCA_946251915.1 of Abrostola triplasia. Taxonomy (NCBI): domain Eukaryota; kingdom Metazoa; phylum Arthropoda; class Insecta; order Lepidoptera; family Noctuidae; genus Abrostola; species Abrostola triplasia. The sequence goes on along the minus strand of OX276448.1, from coordinate 6,053,083 downwards.
GCAGCGATGGCCAGCTCGCCCCCTATTACATTGGGACCTATAACATAACTGGCGAAATGTGGGTGTACTATACATCTCTGGCTACATTTCAGGTAATACAGGCGTGATGTGACGTTAGAGGTATCCTGCGGTTTCAGCTATATATTTTGCGAAGTCAACTAGTATCGTTATATATTATATAATATATTATAGCCTATATATCATACTGATGTATAAGCTATATTTATGTAAAGTTTTATCAAAATCTGTCTAGTATTTACTCCTTCACTTAAAAACTACTACAAACATCCATCTTCACAAGCTTCAGCGTTTATTTTTATTAAACTAGCCACGCCCCGCGGTGTTACCCGCTACATTTTTTCGGGATAAAAGTAACCTATGTGTTAATTTCAAGGTGTCAGCAATTTTAATAAAATTTGGTATGGAGGTACATACCAAATGTTATCAAAATTGGGAAATACCTGTAATGGTAGATTTAAAATGGTTAAATAAATGGTTTACGCTTAGGGGCTCCAAGTGTTGCACCTCATCGATGTCACTGTGGTGAAGCAGTCGACTGCCTCGGACGGCATGGTCTATCCTGCAGTAGGAGTGCTGGTCGCATACCGAGACACGCTAACTTAAATGACATCATCCGTCGTGCTCTTGTCACCGCCGGCGTACCAGCCGTACTAGAACCAAATGGCTTGGTACGTGACGATGGAAAGAGACCAGATGGTATGTCGTTGTTACCCTGGAAATTGGGAAGGCCTTTGGTGTGGGACGCAACGTGCGTCGATACCCTTGCACCTTCTCATGTTTCTGGCTCGGCAATTTGCGCTGGCACTGCTGCTGCTGCTGCGGAGACCCTCAAACGGCGGAAATACAATAACCTGATAGGTAATTGTATTTTTGAGCCGTTTGGGGTTGAAACATTTGGGCCATGGGGTCCGAGCGCTCGTGCTTTGTTTAAAGAGTTAGCAAAGCGCCTAGTCGACTCCACACGTGACCAAAGGGCTGGTTCATTTTTTGGCCAAAGAATTAGCATTGCCATTCAACGTGGCAATGCTGCCAGTCTTTTGGGCACGTTACCGGTTGACATCGATGGGGATGAATTCTTTGATGCTTTTTAACTTTTTATTTTTGTATATATTGTTTTTATTTTGTATTAGAATTAAGTTGTATATATTTGTAAAATAGTATTTTTTATTGGGACAAGCCCACCACTCATGCCCATCATTGCAACTCCTGTAAGCCAGGATCTACAATGATAACCGTTGAGAACCATCGAGGCAATGAAGCTCGAGGCGTCCCAGAGAAATGACTCGACTGTCTTGGAACCCGCAACGAAATTAATCATAAAAGAATATATAGGAGGAGTAGGAATATAAATTTAGTCCGACTTCCCTCCATAGCAAGCGGGAGACACAAAGATTAATATGCCAAAAGCATAATAAATATGGGATCCACAACTGAGATAAGCCCAGTCGCTAAGCACCACGGGTATAAAAGTTAAAAACTACTGGGTCCTAATTGTTATTTTGATTCCAATAGTAGGTATGGCAAAAACGTCTGAAAGCACGGAAATTTGATCTGGTCGCAACAAGGTCCTCATAATAAATTACACCGGATGTAACATATATGCTGTCTAACAAGGTATTACGTTCATTCTGCCAAAGACCACACTCCCACAGGATATGATGTGCTGTTTGCTCGTATTCACAATCTGGCGTTGAGCAGTGGCACAGAGGTGAAGCAACAAGCTTGAAAGAGAAGAGCTTACCCTTAAAGTTACCATGACCCGTCAAGAACTGAGCCACGCAATGATCCACCTCCAACCAAGTCTTTTCCAGGCGCTCACGAACGGATGGAAAATACTGGTAAAGGTGGCGGCCCTTGATAGATGTATCCCACCTAGATTGCCATTCGTCCAATAGCTCGTTATACACCTCGATTTGGGATTTAAATAACCTGATAATTTTAACGCGGTCCCGTTGTGTTAGAAATTCGGTGTTCATACCCTCTCGAGTGGAGAAGTACATCGCGGCACGTCTTTGTATTTCGAGATCGACAGGTAGCACGCCTGCTAGTACCGGCAGAGCTTCAGTACTGACCGTCCGATAGGCTTTACATAAGAATATCAACGCTAACCGTTGACTTTGAAGCAACTTACGCCGCGCCGCGCCTATTGTGGCTCTATCAGCCCAAACTGGTGAACCGTAGCATATGCATCCTAAGTAAGTTGCCCCGTAGATGGTTTTTAGAGTGTTAAACGAGAGGCCCCAAGTTGACGTTGATATTCGTGTTAAGGCATAAAAGTTCTTTTTTGCTTTTTCACCGACGGTTTTAATATGTTCGATAAAAGTAAAATTTCTCTCTAGCACAAGACCAAGATAACACACGGATTCCCTTTTTTTAACAGTTACGTTATTAAACTTAATAGAGGGTGACGATTTGAGATTTCCTTTTAAAAGTAATTGAAAGGTTTTATGTGGAGCAAAATTAAGACGATTCCGCTCACCCCATTGAGAAACTAATCGTAAACACGTATCGGCTAGATTTTCAAGTCCGGCTCTTGTATTAGATTGTATGAGCAGAAGGCCATCGTCCGCATAGCCTGTAAGTGAACAGCCGCAAGGAAGTGGTATCGCGAGAAAGTCATCAAATCCTATATTCCATAAATATGGACCTAGAACTGATCCCTGAGGACATCCCATTGTCAGTTCCTTCGACAGCGAATGATGGCCAAGTTTTAGTTTAGCTGATCCATGTGAAAAGTACGAGTAAATAATACTATAGATGTTGTTGTAACACCCACGCGCCTTTAACTTGAGTAGTAGCATTGGCCACCATGCATTATCGAAGGCACCGGAAATGTCTAGAAAGATACCTAACACGTACTTTAGTTCAGAAGAATTTACTAACTTCCTAACTGAGATCGCAGCGTCAGTAGTTGATTTACCTACTGTGAAACCAAATTGGTTATTATGAAATTTTGGACCGCCCGGCAGTAAGCGTGGAACAATAAGCCGCTCTAGCAGTTTACCTAGCGATGGTAGTAGTGTGATAGGCCGGTAAGACTTAGGGTCATCCGGAGGCTTATCGCCACTTTTAGGTATTATACGTAAAAATCCGCGACGCCACGCACGAGGGAAAGTACCCTCAGCAATACAACGATTAAAGACTGTTAATATAGAATCACCGGATAACTTACACGCTTCCTTAATCATCTTATTAGAAATTTTGTCCTCACCTGACGCTTTATTAAGAGTTAGTGACTTCACAGCGTTGATGAACTCATCAGTAGATGGAAGGTCTGATGCTGGAGATGCAGGTGGTTCGGAAGCAAACGCTCTTATTTGCTTGTGATAGTCGTTGTCACTGTTCGGTAGATCATCAGGTATAAGAGAGTTAAGGAGAGCCTTCGTGGTATCCTCAATACTCACAGTGTGTTTATTGTTAAATTTGATGTTTGGGATAAATGCCAGGTTAACTGACCTATTTGCTTTGAACTCGTGGTACAGTGGAGACCACGGACCCTCCCTATCTAATCTTTGTACTACTTTACGCAATAGATTGCCCTTCGCTTTTTCAATAGCAGCCCTATAACGTGACCTGGCGACTCTAAACGTAGTTAAAGCGTCGTTGAAGATATCTCCTGTCACTTGTTGTTTTTTAAGCTTGTTAAGCTTTCTACGCGCTTTGCGAAAACTTTTGCGCTGTTCAGTGAGATAGTTACTCCACCAATCACATCGGTGTATATTGGTAATAGATGCGCGACCAATGGCGACATCAGCACAGTAAGTGAAAGTGTCTGACATAATATCAGCACTTTCTTCAGCTGACAGGCCCTCTCGAGTGAAGTCCTTGACATGAATAGCAAAAAATGAACTGAAAAAATCCCAATTTGCTCCCTTAGATTTATATCTGTAACCGTTTATATTATGAAAACCTTGCGTTAACCTAGGTACAAATTCGTACACAATCAGGCGGTGATCACTACATGACGCGTCAGGGAGGACGCGCCAACTGTCTAAGCGAACGTCGGCACTAGATAGTGTGACGTCAATAGATGACTCGCCCATTTGGCTGCAAAAAGTAGGTGGTGCATCAGGGGTGTTATGAATACATAGGTTCATCTCGGCGATGAAGTCTTCGACAGCGCAGCGTCGATCAGTATCAGAAGCCCTAACCTTGCCATACCACAATGATGAGGACGCATTAACGTCAGCGCCAATTATAATTCTGCGGCCAGCAAGTGACTGCAGGACATGGCGAAGATGATGAATGTGAGGAGCAACAGGGTCTGAGTATTGAAAGTAACAGCTCACTACATATACTTTAAAGGACGTAGAAGAAATCTCCGCGACCGCACAGTGTGACGTCATAAGATTTTGTATAGATGTAATAGTTAATTTATTTGAACGCGAAACGTAAATTCTAGCTCGTGCCTTGCCATCCAGTTGAACTACTCTATTTCGTAAACTAGCGTTTTGATACTGTTCTTGGATAAGGACAATGTCTAACCTATGATCTATAATCAGTTTGTCAAGCTCGGACGTCGCTACCCTATCGTTGTGAAGATTTAACTGTCCTATGAAAAGATTATCCATATTAGTAATTAGTGTTGAGAATCAGCTGTTCGAGTTTGGCCTTGTAAGAAGGACAGTCCTGAGACCCGCACCGATGGTCGCACGGTTTCTTGTAACGCTTACACGCTACACAAGTTGGTTTAAATTCAGGTTTATCCTTATGGGGGCACTGCTTAGTCTCATGTGCTTCAGCGCAGTTAGCACAGGCGGGAGATTTGTTTTCGCAATACTTTTTAACGTGACCGAATTGTTGACAATGTAAACACCGGACTACTTCAATGTCATCAATAAAACGGCAGGTGGCCCAGTCGATGAACAATTTGTCCTTTGTAGAAACGAGATGCTTACGTACTGAGGAGTCGATTTCAATACCTATCCATTTCCGGCCGTTTTCTAATGCGCGCCTACGGATAATTTTTGTTGTTTTAATGAAGTCGTCTTCAGTTAAATTAATTTCGTCCTTGATGTTTTGACGATAAAGCGCGGTTAGAAAAGCACGATCCTCCATTGACGAGGGGACGTCCTTGACTAAGATACGTGGCTGTCGACCTTTTGGGGTTTCCAGCCTTAAACCGGCAGATCTAATTGCATCAACAGACTTAATTTTCTGCATCTGTTTATCGTTGGCAACGCGGAGTACGACACCCGATTTGTTTACTTTCTTTAAGCCTACGATTTGAAAGCCGTCGTCGCTAGGTTTAATGGCATTCATTAACGCCTGTTTTGTAGCGGACGATGTTGCATACTCCGCCGAACGCTCAGTCGTTGGATATGCAACAACGCAGGGCAGTGGGGCGCGCGACGGCGGCGCCGGGACGGCTTGCGGCAAACGAAGTTTTAGTTTATTGGCGTATGACTCATTATTATTTGGTTTAGTGTAAGTAATGCCCGTATTTGACTTCAATCTCTCTAATTCGCGCTCACTGTTCGATAATTTGGTTTCATTACATGACGACTTAATGGCTAGTAAAGAAACAATAGCTGTTATACGCTGAGTCATGTCCATTATCGCGGATTTATTTGCAATGTTTATACGCGAACCCTGATCATTTACGAGATCATTGATTTTCGAGAGGTAGGTGGATGCCTCGGAAACTAAATCACAATAATCAGCGCGGCTCGCGTCGCTAGTGTTTAAAATTGACGGGGTCTTGCTGACCGATTCGGATCGTTGCTGCCGCTTCGATGCTTCGGGTGAAATATATGACGGAGATATTTCACTAAACAGACGTTTACTAGTCGCGGAAGGTGGTGATCTTGACGTCATTTGACTTCTACAAAACAAGTTACTGCCCCGGTCGGGCGGTTCATCATTAAACACCGACATAATATAACTACCTCTATATAGTTGACCTCAATATAAATTACTATAATAGCTTGAAAATATTAATGATTTAACACAAATATCACTGGCGCAAACAAAAGACAATAATATAAAACGTACGTACAAAGTTATTTCGCGGTACCCGCAACCAAAGAATAAAAAAAAAATAAAAGACTTACCGAGAGATTAATTAACGTATTTACCACTAAAAACAGAGTAATTATACCAAATTTTATTACAAACCATGCACGAAACACTATACCACACAACTGGAAACAATTCACGAGCCGGGAATCGATCGCGAAACGGGACAAAAGTATTATAACCGAGCAGCGTAGTTAACCTTCACTGCACCGTGCGGGCGCGCGGAGGATGCGCGGAGGGAAGTGTAAAATATGTGTGTGTTGTAAAATAGTATGTTAATCTATAGTTAAATAAATAAATATGAACTCACTAGCTAAGTAAATCTCGGAGTCGCACGCGTCGCTCGGCCGGCCCCTCTCCGAACAGACACACAGGCTCGCCGAGCTGACGCAGACTCCTGCGCACCTGGAGACAAGGGAGGAGTAGAGATTAGTGGAAGTGGACTGATTGGGCTAGTTATAACGTGCAATTTAGGACCGCGATATATTTTCTACTTAATAATAGCCTTTTAGTGTACAGCCTTTAAGCTAGCTCAGAATCGTATGGCGGTTGCAAGTCCCCACAGACTATTATTATTTATTATTATTAGCCTGCAGTGTCCCCCTGCTGGGCAAAGGCCCCCCCCAATCTCTTTCCACATCTCCCTGTGACCAGTGTGTACCAATGACCAGTATTCAACTCATAAACAAGTCGAGTTTGTCCCGCCACCTCCGTCTGGGTCTTCCTCGCTGTCGGTCTCCCTTGTTGAAGGGTCCATACAAATGTTAGTTTGGTTCATCATCATCTGCCATACGACACACATGCCCAGGCCAGCTCCATTTCCATCCACAGACTAAGCTACAAACTTATTAGGCTCACCTCATCATCATCTGTGGACACGTTCAGCTGCCGCGCCTTCCGTCTCCTCTCAAACTCCTCGAGCAACGCCTTCTTGTCTCTAGACATCTCCTCTTCAAGCTCCATGTATTCTATAAGTGTTTGAAATTACTTAATCAGTATAATAATAAACTAGGTTTAATGAATATCAGGAAGGGGAAGACCTAGGCGAACATACCTAGACCAAATCGGAGCTGTTCTGCAAAAGGATCAAGTGAGGTGTACCCTTAACTGTTGAGTGTGTTTGAGGAATGTGATGCGAGTGAATAAGGCAAAAGAAGTATGTCAGCGAATGGAAATCCGTGGTCTCTGCCTACCTCTATAGGAAGCAAATCTTTATGTATTGCATGGTTACTGATCCTCAGTGAACAAGTGTGGTGATGAATACTCCAAATTGTTGAATGAGCTGCTTTAGCAATGTACTGAACCTGCACTCTAAGACAGAATTGTTTCTCTCTGCAAGGTAAAGGCTTCTCAGACACCCACACATGCGGTCCTAACTTTTGTACAATTTACCTTTACTATGATATAAAATTGTATATTATTTTTCCAAAATGGAAAGAAAATTTAAAGTTTTAATATACGGATTAGCTGCAACCCTAGTCAGGTTTCTGCACTGTTCAGATGTAGATGTCATCAATTCTTATGTAAAACTACCTTAGCCTTACTTTCAGCTGTTATAATGTAACAAATTAGTAATTTTTTTTTTTTTTTTAGAAAAACGTCGCCCCACACTAGGAATTTCTCCTGTATCGTGGGTGCGTTTCACAAACATGAAATATCACAAACACAAACACCCAGACTCGGGACAAACATCTGTGGTACGCACAAAGTTTTGCCCCGTGCGGGAATCGAACCCGCAACCCTTAGCGCAGCAGTCCAATCGCTTAACCACTGCGCTAATCAGGTCGTCGAATCGATTGTACTGTGAAACTTCTAGTAATATATATATTTATATACTTTTTACCATCAATGTTATTCAGTGGTGTCTCAGAATACCTAAGAAACTACTTATAACATTGGAAAAGGCATAATGATACTGCTTCTGGGTGTGACTACTTGCAACTTTGTGCAGATTTTGTTCCGGTTGAAACTATCAGAGTGCAATTTTCTATCTTGTTGGAAAGTGTATTCGTGAAACTTAGTTAAGTTTATAAATATACTGTACCACATCTCGTCATAACAGTGATGAGGTGTCCAATCAGAAATTGAGACTGAATACTGGTGTTAAACGGGCCAGAATATTAATATAAACAGATTACTTACCGCCAGAGATTTGGATGTCTCCCAGCTCTTTTCCGCCCATGTCTTCGGCACCTTCCTTGGCGGCGGCGGCCAGGGCCACCAGCCTCGCCTTCTCCTGCTCCTCCAAGGACCCATAGTGGACCTGCTTTGATTTCTTCACCAGAATAACATCATCATCGTCGGACATTTTGAGGTTATGTTTGTGTTGTGGAGTGAAACTTGTGCGAGCACCTTTAGGACGATATTTTCTTTTGTTTTTATGACTACGATAAGTTTTGTAGCTCGTCAGTTAAAAAATAAACAGTAAACTATGGTAACTCAAGTCAACGTTGTTGTCAATCAAGTGCCAAACAAACACTATACATTTCTGTTGACGCAGAATTGAAAGAAAATACACATGGCTTTACAAATTCGAGAAAATTGTTAAAATGTACAGGAAATTAACGATTTGATTGTAAATTGCATTATTTTTATATATTTAAGTATAAATGCATTTGGTTATTGAATTTAATACTTTGAACTATGACTGCCAGGATAAAATTCATTACGTACAATGAAACATTTTCATAGACAATTTACCATATATGGCCAGACTAAAAAATACAATATTTCATGGTAAAATTTGAATATTCACAACGAAAGCATTATACACATGCTGAATTAATTTTAATGTATTCTAAATTGTGCATATAAAAGCAATGATTAAATAATAAACGAATATTAATTTAAACTTTATTTGTAAGACCATGGGGGTAGAAAGCTCAAATAAATGTTTGACAACATCGATCTCTATGGTCGTTGTTTACGTCAATGCGAATTGCAATTTTAATTAAATAAAAAATGTTTAAATTCCAACAAAAATGTAAATCTTATTGACATTTATTAAATTAAATGAGTATAAATCACAGTTAACATTAGTTTTCATGATAAAACATATGTGTTAGTTAACTTCAGTGACATAACCTAAAAGTGGACAAATATTTATTTTTCTGATCTTACTGTTGTACTATGGCTCTGCAGCTATCTAGGCGAGAAGTTGAGGAGTTGAGGTCTTCCCTCGACCGCGCTATATACAGAACTATCGGGAAATCCGATAGTTCTTTGCTATCAACAGTATCAACTTGTCTATCGAACGGGTAAGGCTGCTAATAATTAAGCGTAGTTTACTAACAAGGTGAAATAGTCGTTTATTTTACTGTAACTAATGTGTTATTGTTGTATATGCTGAGAAAGTTATTAAAATCACTAATCTAACTCTTCAATTACATTTAAACATATAACTATGATATATAAGTGTGTTATATCTATCTGAGTTACAAGAAAGCAACAAAAATCAGTCCTGTACAGAAAATCTCTCGCCTAACACGACCTACTGACCAAATATACCTATAGAGACTAATAAAACCTATTATATAAGTAAAATTCTTGTCAATAGACCTTGTTTATACCATTTCTTTATCAAGTAAGTCACAGAAAAGTCCCTATATGTACATTTAACAGTAACCACATAAAGTCCTTATAACATGATTTCCAATGCCTACCAGCACTCTTTTAAAACATGCCAATGATTAGTTTCTAATTTGTTATATATATTTAACATTTTCAGGTATGAAAGAAGAAAAATAATAGACAAAATATCAGCTCATATAGACTCAAAGAAAGCTAGCAAGCTCGCCGACAAAGCTATAGCTTTAGCTCAAGAGCTGATTTCCAGCTCAAAGTCACAGAAACGTAAACATGAGTCCGGTGACCGTGACAAGGAGGTCAAGAGGTCACGACACGATGATGTAAAAGATGATAAAGAGAAAGATGAGAAACGTGAAGACAAGAAGAACGGAGTGGAGATACCGTCTGTGATACCGGAGGGAGAGACGGTGGGGTCCAAGATGGCTGTGCTAAGTGCGGATCGGATTAAGGTATTGGTTATTATATTTAAATGAGTGTTCATATGTGATATTTCAGGCTTTTGAAACGTACCTACAAGAGTAATTGTATGGAGAACTTTTCTTTATCAATAAAATGTCTCTTTGTGTAGATTTGTTTGGTTAATACCTGACCTGAATTTGCATAATTATCACATTTACATACATCATCTATTCAATGATGATCTTGCCTGAGTCTTGACAAATTCGGAAAGATAACAAATATAAAAGAGCTAGTGTGGTGTGGCTTGTAATGGGAGCTTTATGTATCATATACTAATCTTAGACAAGTGACCAAAAATAATGTTTTCAGGGTTTATACTTTATGTATGTATGTAAGGTTCTTTATTCCACCATAACTTGTAAGTTATCTACTATATACTGGTTGAACTCACGTCGATATTTGGGAATGCCCGACTAGTTTCGGACTCTAACGGAGCCCTTATTCATGAGCTGAACTCTCATGATTAAGGCCTTCTTTAGAGTCCAAAAGTAGTCGGGCATTCCCAAATATCGACGTGAGTACAACCGGTATATACATATAGTAGATGATATGGATAACACTCACGAAAGTTATTATAGTAACTTGTAAATGCTTGAAGACAAAACTACTCAGCTAAAAAACGAACTAAAAAGTTAGAGAAAATTGTGAATAACTTGAATACAAACTCTTCATTTCTTTGTTCCCAGCTGATGATGGCAAACGCCCAGAAGGAGATTGAAGAGAGAAAGCGAGCCCTCCTGGCGATGAAGGGCGGAGACTCCAAGAGTGGGGTGAGCGCGGCCGCCGCAGCCGCCCAGCAGCTGAAGCTACAGGTCCAGCAGAACAGTGCCATTCCACCGCCCAGCGTCATCAAACCCGTCCTGTACTCCAAGCCGGGTGAGTTGATACTTGATGATGAATAAAGTTTTAGTCTTTGAAAGTATTCATTTTCCAATACTTTCATCAATATTTAGAAAGGTCCTTCACAGTAACATGCTACGTAAATCCTGGAAAAGACACGACAAAATCAGTTAATATTAAATCACATTTTTAACACAAGCTCTTAAACCAGCTAGGTGCAAAAAACTAGTGAAGATGGATTAAACAAGCCCAATATATAACCATCTTCTGACTCCATCATATGATCAGCTCAAAGTACCATACCAGACCAACTTAAAGGTCCATTCTAAATATTGGTAAAAGAATTTTGAAAATCGGAAGGATAGTTTCTAAGATTACTGCCAACATACACGCTACCTCTTTATAATATAAGTATATTTTCATTTTACTGGTATATTTATTGACAGTTGGTAACGCTATGAGTCAAGAAGAATTAGAAAAGCAGAGGAAGATAGCAGAACTGCAAGCCAGGATCCAGAGGAAACTAGCTGGTAAGAACTAATTTATTTATGACGTCTTTAGCCATTTGAATACAAAGAGTAACAAATATCTCTACATACTTACAAACTTTCGCGTTTTTAATATTAGTAGGGATGATAATAACTAGAGACTCCAAAAATAATAATAATAGTAAAAATACTAGCGTGATAATTTTATTGATTTTTAAGTAGTTAGTCTAATATTTTTAATTTAATTTTACTAAGGAGGTTATTAAGTCGTAGAAGAATACGACGCAATTATTTTTTACTTTTTAGTGCCTTTTAATTTGTAGTGAAATAGTTTTGTTTTGAAGTCGGTTCTTTTTTGTTAAAATTTTTGTTTTATAGGTTTTCTTTGACTTATAAGAAGTTTCGACTTTTAGTTCTATACCGCGTCGTGTAGCGAAGGAAATATAAATACTCGATATACGAATACACATAGTGGAAAATATGCCGAATACGCCGAATACCGAATACCAAACGAATATTCGGCGCATCTCTAATAATAACGTTGCTCTAACAAAAAGACGAACTTAACAAACTTAACTATGCCGTTGGAAAACTATTACCGCAATACATAGAAGTAGGTAGCAGTTAGTTTACCAACTGCAAATATGTTATTCTAGTTTTTTATGTGATATAACTACAAATTTACAGTTTTCAGATTTATTCCTTTACTTGTGCTGTAAGCTAATGCTTCTCGCCAAATTTTATGATTCTGATGATATGATTTTTATGATTTGAGTGTAAAAATAGTAAAAATAATCAACATAATTGCTTGTATCTTTTGAAGTTTAATAATTTCACGGCTTCAAGGGAGAGCAGACTCGAGTACAAATTTCAACGTTTTAGAAAAAATGGTTGACAGACAGACTGACAACAAAGTGATCCTATAACTACCTGTTTGTCAGTTTGGGGTACGGAATCGTAAAAATAACGAATACAGAAGATATTCAAAGTTGTTTCGTGGCATAAAAAACCGGGTTTCAACGTTATTAGGGTTGCCAGTAGAAGACTAAACTTTTTCGTTACTAATGTTGCTAGCAGAAAACCACAGATATAGATCTACATAGATAACGCAAATGCATGTACTTCGCGTGTCCGAACCCCGACCAAGCGTCTAGGTTGGTCGCCGCTAAATGTATGAGTATGAGCGAGAAAATCATAGCGGACGGCTCCAGTTGAATCGTTTGAATCGTGCTGGGCGGATGGGCATCGGCGGCATCGGTGTCTTTGAATCGGTTTGGATTTCCCGTCACAAAATTTTGGCTGTGACGTCACAATAGGTATTAAAAAGTCGGCACGCTTGGTTTCAATACAAATCGTGATACTTGCGTTATCTATGTAGATCTATATCTGTGCAGAAAACAATATTGTCAACGTGTGCGTCAAATGAAATTGATGCAACAAATAGGTAGCACTCGTGGAGGCAACTTCCTCCATCATCATCATCAGACAAATTTTCACATAAACACATTACTCAACTTTACATCGCGGCGTCGGGTAAAAATCGTGAGGTATTTTCAGTTTGACCGCATCACGTAGCTCTCAAAGAGAGCAATGTCTTCCGTGAGGAATTTGCAGTAGGGTGGTTATAATGGTGGAGTGTACCCTGGCTTCCGTTTCCAGGTGGGGCCCTGACCAGTACAGCTGGTAGCGGGCCTGCGCCCCTTATCCTGGACCGGGAGGGGCGCACGGTGGACACTAGTGGCAAGCGGGTGCAGCTCACTCATGTGGCTCCCACTCTTAAGGTAGGACTGATGATAACCAGCTAGAATGTGAGCTGATATGTGGGCCTTTTGTGATTATATGATTCCTATGATGTGAATTAGTTGTTCTTCCCTGCGTAACCGGCCGCCCCCTCCCGCAGGCCAACATCCGCGCCAAGCGGCGCGAGGAGTTCCGCGCGCAGCTGTCGGGCGCCGCGAGCGTGGAGCCCGGCGGGGCCGCCGCCTGGCAGGACGAGCGCCTCGCCAGCCGCCAGCCCACCCGGGCCAGGAGGCCGCTGCGCTTCCACGAGCCCGGCAAGTTCACGCAGATGGGGGACCGGCTCAGGATGAAGGTAGGAGGTCCTGGCAGGACGAGCGCCTCGCCAGCCGCCAGCCCACCCGGGCCAGGAGGCCGCTGCGCTTCCACGAGCCCGGCAAGTTCACGCAGATGGGGGACCGGCTCAGGATGAAGGTAGGAGGTCCTGGCAGGACGAGCGCCTCGCCAGCCGCCAGCCCACCCGGGCCAGGAGGCCGCTGCGCTTCCACGAGCCCGGCAAGTTCACGCAGATGGGGGACCGGCTCAGGATGAAGGTAGGAGGTCCTGGCAGGACGAGCGCCTCGCCAGCCGCCAGCCCACCCGGGCCAGGAGGCCGCTGCGCTTCCACGAGCCCGGCAAGTTCACGCAGATGGGGGACCGGCTCAGGATGAAGGTAGGAGGTCCTGGCAGGACGAGCGCCTCGCCAGCCGCCAGCCCACCCGGGCCAGGAGGCCGCTGCGCTTCCACGAGCCCGGCAAGTTCACGCAGATGGGGGACCGGCTCAGGATGAAGGTAGGATCTGCTTTATACTCTCAAGACATTTAAAGGAGGCAAGTACCAGGGTCATCCAAAAGACTTTCAAAAATAAGGTGGGAAGTTGGGTAAGTTCATCGCTCCACTAGACAGACGAAGAGAACACTGATGGGCTTCAACAGTAGAGACCTGTCGAGAGGATGCGGTACAGCGATATAGTGTGTAGCTCCCGTGATCTTCCACGGTCACTACACCTTGATGTAGCAGCTGGCGTGTCTCTCATAGTAAGGTAGTTAGGACGCTGTGAGGTAATAGCTAGTAGGAGTCCAGCACTACTATGTGTGTTAGTGTGTGTGCATCTTAAATCAAAATTGATCCAGCCGTTTGAGCGTGAAGAAGTAACAAATGTATATAAATAAATAAATTAATAAATATTAGCAAGGAAGTAAAGATTTCCTTCTAAAATCAATATAAATACCCCAAAAGACATTCTGAAACTAGTAATATATCTGAACTATTGTATTTCTAGGCTCAACTGGAGAAGCTTCAGAACGAAATCTCCCAGATCGCGCGCAAGACGGGCATATCGTCTGCCACTAAACTGGCGCTGCTGGCGGCAGACACTCCCGACTCCGACCGAGTGCCGGATATAGAGTGGTAAGCATAAAAATATCAGAACTTAATTTTCACATATAGCCATTATTTAGGTGAATCTTTTGCTGAAATCCCAACAATGTGGGCTACCGTGGAGTGCCGGACTAGAATAGTTATTTCGTCCCGTAGGTGTCGTAAGAGGCGACAGAGGAAAACTCCAGAAGATGGGCAGCAGCGTCTTCTGTAACTTCACCACCAATACTGCGATCCCCAAGCCGCTTTTACCAAGTGTGGGGGTTATGGCAACCCACCCCTCTACTCTAAAACAATACTGGCGAAATGTGGGTGAACTAAATGTCAGTGGCGTGCATCCCATATAGGCAAGTAGGCAGTGCCTACCTCAAATAAATTTAACAATTCAATACATTATATTTACTAAATATATAAAATAATTTGTCATATCAAGTGATATAAAACAACAATTATACATTAAAATGTAGCTACACAAATAAAAAACTTCTATTATCCATCACAAAAATATGCCTACGATTGTTCATTCACCGCATGACGTCATAGTAGGCACTGGTCGAGCAGCCTACTAAATCCACGCACACTATAAAAAATTCCGCGTATTCGTATACGCACACACACTTTTTTAGAATAATACGACCGAAATATAATTCCCCTTTTTCCATACGTATCACACTGACATTTAACATTCGCAAATTACCAGGCCAAGGTACGAGGGTCAAACTGAAAGTTCTTAGAAAATCAAAAACTGATTACATTAGCCAGTTATTAGTTTTATTATATCTTTTCAAAATATTGTCCATTCACGTCAATACACCGCTGCATGCGATGGAACCACTGGGAAAAGCACTTTGCCCACTCGTCTTTAGGGTTCTCTTCAATGGCATCGCGATACGCAGCCACCGCTTCTTCAGCATTCATAAACCGCTTTCCTTTAAGATTTTCTTTAACTTTTGGAAATAAATAAAAATCACAAGGGGCGAGGTCGGGGCTATACGGCGGGTGACCCAGTAATTCAACGTTTGATGTCGCCAAATAGTCGATCGTTCGCTTAGCGGTGTGCGACGAGGCGTTGTCGTGGTGAAGGAGGATCCTACTGCGAGGTCGTTTCTCTCGAACTTTTTCCAAGACAAGTGGCAAACAATTGGTAGTGTACCATTCTGCAGAAACTGTTTTTTGATCCTCTAACACAATTGTTGCGAAATGACCTATCCTTCCAAAGAACGAGGCCACCATTTTTTTTCCCGCACTTCGATCTCTCTTCACTTTAGTTGGCAACCTCTCGAAAGGAAACACCCACTGAGCAGATTGTCTTTTGGTTTCAGGATCATAACAGTAAATCCAGCTTTCGTCACCTGTTAGTATGTCGAACACAGCATTTGAGTCACCTCCGTTAAATCTTTCAATCATTTTACGGCACCAATCCACACGATGGAGTTTTTGAGCCTCAGTCAAATTATGAGGTATCCACCAGGCGCAAAGCTTCCTGACTGCTAAATGTTCGTGGAGGATTTTGTGCACTTGACTCATACCGATGCCTAAGCTTGTCCGAATCTGCTGATAGGTCACTCTTTTGTCAGTCTCTATCATACGCCGCACAACACAGATGTTATCTTCAGTCGTCGCCGTAGAAGGCCGTCCTTCACGTAAATCATCAGTGAGATTAGTGCGACCACGTTTAAACTCATTAAACCAGTTGTAAACTGTCGCACGAGATGGGGCTTCATCGTGAAAGGCCAATCGTAGTCTATCATAACTTTCTTGTTGACTTAAATGACATCGAAAGTCATAAAAAATCATTGCACGAAAATTTTCTCGTGTTAAATTCATGTTGACGTGACACAGACAATTTTCAATTTGCCGCCAAATCGTAAAACAAATGACAAATTAATGAAATATATACTCAGTAATATTGGCAAAGAGTTCTATTTTCAAATTTTAGAATTATTTTTTTATTATATTGTTTATAAGTGGCCAGTTCTAAGAACTTTCAGTTTGACCCTCGTAAGCAAGCCTACCTCAGTCAATTATTGGCTGCACTCATGCTGCAGTCTGTTGCATTAAAGGTCCGAGTCTCTTATTGGTTGTTACTGTCATGGTTCTAAAGCGATCAGAAAGAGAGAAAAGTATTGTTTATACTTTCTTCTCCGTCGAATTGTTAAGCAATGTTGCCAAATACATAGCAATTTCCCGTTTATATGTTTTTTAGACAACATTGGAAACTATTTTTTTTTAAACAAAATATATATTCATTACATTTCATTATAGAATATTGACTGGTTTTCATTTTAATTAATCGATAAGGTCTATTTATTATATTTCTTACGACAAAAATAATTTTATATAAATTAAAATGCAGATTTAAACAGTTTTACTACGGGTAAAATGTTTTATGAATCTGGCAACTCTGCAGTCGGCTACATGTCATTTACGGGCGCGATTTTTATTCTATTGCAAACAATTTTATCAATATCTTAAATTAAATTGTGATTTTTTAGAAAGTGTTACATAAATAATTGCCGTTTAGGAATATCGATAAATTATAGTGTTTAGTTTGTGGTGAAAATAAATTACATGCAAACAACTTTAAAGTTTTCGTTTGTTGACAAAACAATTAGATGGTTGTAGTGGTAAATAAAAGTTCAAGAGACGAAAAATAAGCCTTGAAATGTCAATAGGAAATTCGTGGAGTTAAAAGTACGTGAGTAAGCAATTAAATTTATATGTTTTTCGACGAATAGTTAGGTACTAAGTAGTTTTGTTTTTGTAAACAACGACTTCACGAGCATACAAATGTAGGTACCTATATCAATTACGATAAGTCATTTTTTGAACAGTCTTTTATTACTACTGAAGTACCTATCTGCGAGTTGTATTATTACCCGTCCCATAGTCTGGGCGAGCCAATTGCCACGAGCCGACATTCATACCTACTTTATTCACACGTTACCTTCATTGTGAAAAATCACCTTATTTGTAAAGTTATTTAACATACGCGGAAGTCAGATGCCGAACGTAGGTATAGAAAAACAAAAATACCTATAATATCTATAAAATATTTTCTCATTTTGTCGTGTCGCCGGTTAAGGTACCTCGCTAGTGCAGACACTGCAGACTCAAAAAGCCAGGGCTACTGTAGAGACCTTCGGTAAGCACAGTGGTCATACCAGATTATAAGTAGGTACCTTTTGTCGAATGGTAATAATTATAATGATCGTTGGTATAGTTCATTAATTGATAAATAATATATAATCAATATTTTAGTAAATGAAGCAGGTATCTATATACATTTTTTTACGGATTCGGGAAGAGAATATGCTAATTCATCGAAGCGCCGCGCCGCAATGTATGACAAATAATCGAGTTTTAGTTTTTTGTGACTAAATCACCACTTGCCTAATACGTGCCTACCTTGTCCAAAAACCAATTCACGCCACTGCTATATGTGCACATCTACCTACCCCTTCGGGGATTAGAGGCGTGACGTTATATATGCTCTACTCCAAAGGCCTTGTTCAACAGTGGACGTCTTCCGGCTCATGATGACGATTCTTCTATATCGGCCATTTTGCCTTGTATTCTTCAAATTAGAAGCCATCAAATTTTTACCAGACCTACTTCCACTTCCAGGTGGGACAGTGTGATCCTCCTAACGCCGGAGGAGCGACAGAGCAAGCGTCCGCCAGCCGCGGCGGCGGGGGCGGCGGGGGCCAGCGCGGGCGGCGCGCCCGACACGCCCGACACCCGCACGCATGCGCAGCGGGTGGAGGCCTGCAACGTGGGCGCTGACGACATAGTGGACAACCTGAACCAGACGGCCATCACCAACTTAGTTGAACACCCGCAGCAGCTGAGACCACCAAGTAAGTAGATGATATTTCAATTCATCATCTTTATCATCATCATCATCATCATCAGCCGGAAGACGTTCACTGTTGGACAAAGGCCTCCCCCTTAGAACGCCACAATGAACGACAGCTTGCCAATTGCATTTTATTACAAGCTTTTATTTAACTTGCAATCTTTGTATGTATGTGAGTTTATTTAGGTCAAATCTTGCAATCTAAATTAAAACATTTAGACATCCTATTGAAATGAAATTTTGCATACTTAAACGCACCCACGATACTGGAGACATTTTGAGTGTGGGGCGACATTAGTAAAAACAACACTAATAGTAGTTGGTAAATAGCGCAACTGCTAAACCATGAGGTTCTGGGTTTGAGGCCCAGGTAGGGCAAAATGAAAACAAAGTTTAATGTACTATATAATTATCTACTTAACAAGATTTTTTATATAATTTAGTGTTATTAAGTTTCTCCATTAAGTAATTCTCAGTAGCAGCACGGAGTCTGGATTTCTGCCCGGTTGATGGCCAGCTCGCCTATTACATTGGGACCTATAACATAACTGGCGAAATGTGTGTGCTATACACCTCTGCCTACCCCTTCGGTTATAATTTTTAACTCCAATATTGTTTAATTTGAACTTTAAGGTGAACTGATAAAGTAACAGACAGATAAATGAAACAAAGTTAAAGATATAAACAAAATATATTGATATTGTCATATTTATTTTCAGTGTTGTCGTCACAAGACTAACTAACAAATTTAGAGTTTATTCAACCCATTTTGAAATCTATTCAGTAGACATAAGGTTCATATTGAATACAAAAGAAATATTTTATACTAGCGGACTGTCAGACGTCGTCCTGCCCGGAATAGAGTGTGACGTGAGCTGTCAATTGTGAAAGATGGCGGAGTACCAAACGAAATGTAAAAATAAATAATAATAACAGCCTATAACTGTCCCACTGCTACAAAGGCCTCTTCTCGTATAGAGAAGGATTGAGCATTGATCACCACGCTAGCTCACTGCGGGCGATTTCAGATAATTAAATCCAGGTTACCTCACGATGATTTCCGTCACCGTTAATCTAGTGTCTTAGAATAACTAAGAAAGTATTTATTACATTGAAGAAGTCACATTGATACTTGCTTGGGTTTGAACCTGCAACCTCGTGCACACAAATCCGGTTTATCAGCCATAATATAATAATAATATAATAATAATATCGTTTATTTGCATGAAATATGGTGCTTACAGATCTTAAAATACATTATATATAGTACTGCATATTCCGCCTACTAAATTCAGCATGCAAATTTAGATTGTGACATAATTGTTATGAATCCAATAATAATTGTAATAATTCAAATATGTCACGATAGGAAATTGTCAAGAATTCAAATACAAATGTCAAACTATGAATATTAAAAATGTCAAACTATGAAAACTACTACTGTCAACTCTAAAAAAATACTAATGTTATAATTACAAAGGTTACAATGTTCAATCAAAATAAGTATACAGGAATGTCAAAGTTAATTCAATTACATTATTACATTATTCATGTCTGTAATAAATTCCTCTTCGTATTATAATTCATAAATTCATTAATCGAATAGAAACAGTTTTCAATAAGCCATGTTCGGAGTCTTTTTTGAAATAGATTTGTAGGCAGTTCTCTAATTATCTTAGGTATCCTATTATATATCTTTATTGCCATTCGACTGGTGTTTTTTTGGAAAAATGCCGTTCTACACCTAGGCATAGCCAATCTGGTTGGATCCCTTGAGTGTTTACCTATTTTATACATGTTTACACTATCGGCTTTACAAAATAGGTTAGGGTGTTTTTTTACAAACACTCCCATTTCCAATATATATAAGCATGCCAGTGATAATAATTTATGCTCTTTTAATATGGGTCTGCATGATTCCAATGGGCCTGCACCAAATACAGCTCGTAAGCACTTTTTTTGAACAATAAAAGCCCTATCGCTGTCCGTAGAATTGCCCCATATTATTAAGCCGTATCTAAGAACAGAGGAGACGTAACCGTGGTAAGCCAGTAGAGCGGCCTTTACTCCAACAGTTTTCCTAAGATTTCTAAGTGCAAATGCAAAGCTGTTTAGCCTGTTGCATATGTTATCTATATGTTTTTTCCAATTGCAATTTCTATCAATTAATATGCCTAAGAATTTTGTATCATTAACTTCTTCAATGTCAATATCACGGCCACTAATTTTCATTGTTTTATTTGTCATCTTGTAATTACAGAAATTAATATATTTTGTTTTAGAAATATTTACGCTTAAATTATTTTGTTCGAACCAATCTAGTATGCATTCTACCGCAGTATTTATTTTGTCCTCATGCTGTTCATTTTTATTTTCGTTATTTATTACTAAAGAAATGTCATCTGCAAATAACACGCATTTATCCTGTGTTACATTAGGCAAATCGTTCACATACAGAAGAAAGAGCACTGGCCCCAAAATGCTACCTTGAGGCACGCCATATGTATTGGCCCTAAACTTAGATTTATAATTTAACACTTCTCTTTCTTTGTTCATACTTAGAACTTCCACACGTTGCTGTCTGTTACTTAGGTAGTCTTTAAGCCAATTTAACGCTTTACCTCTTATTCCGCAACTTTCACATTTTCTAAGCAGTATGTCATGTTTTACAGAGTCAAACGCTTTGCTCATGTCAAAAAATATAGCAGTGACCGGTATTTTCTTATCTATATTCTCGGTAATTAGTTTGATTAGTTGATAGCAAGCTAGTGTAGTTGACTTTCTTCTTTGGAAACCGTTTTGTTCCGCACTTATTATACTATGTTTATCTATAAATGAGACAATCCTATTACACATAGCTTTTTCATATATTTTTGCAATTACCGGAATTAAGGTTACTGGTCGGTAATTATTTATATCGTATTTGTTTTTTTTTTTGTACAAAGGCTTTACCACCGAAAACTTCAGTTTGTCAGGATACTTTTCTTCAAAGAAACTTAAATTAATCACATGAGCCAATATAGGTGACAGTATATCAACACAAGACTTTATAATTTTTGTCGAAATATCATCATATCCCACAGCGTTGGTATTATTTAGTGATGCAATTATTTTGCTTATTTCATTTGGCGTACAGGGTTCTACATATATACTATTACCTTCATTATTTGTATTAGTCGTGAATCTATTTTTACTACTATTTGTTATGTCATTGTTTGTAGAATCAATAAAATGATTATTAAAAGCCTCAGCTATTTCTTCAGGATTTCTTATTAATGTATCTTTTAGTTTGATAGCGTCTATATATTGTGAGTCTCTACAGTTAGGTTTATTTTTAATTAATTTCCAAGTTGCTTTACATTTGTTTTTTGCTTTTCTAATAAAGTTGTCAGACGTTTGTTTCCTAGATACATTAATGCATTTTTTTAACAATTTTGCATATTTATTATATTTTAATTTATTTTCTATGGATTTATTTTTATAAAAGTTGAATTTAAGGTATCTTTTTGACAGGCATGATTTTTTAATACCTTTAGTAACCCATTTCAAAGAAGGTGTTTGATAATTTACTTTAACTTTTTGCAAGGGAAAATTTAATTTATAGAATAGACTAAAGATTTCATGAAAGTTATTAAAAGCTGTATTCGGATCCGTTTCGTCATAAATATCCTGAAACGTAAGGCTCAAGAGACACTCTTTAAATTTATCGGTATATTCTTGATTATAATTCTTCCTATATAAATAACAATGTGATGGAGCAGGTTTATTCAATGAAGCATTTGATGGGAATGTTAATATCTGGGCAGTATTATGGTCCGAGAGATGTAGTTCACATGTTTCACCAGAAGAGTCAGGTATATTGGTAATAATGTGATCTATGCAAGCGGTATGCCGGGTTGGAGTTTTTATTTTTAAAGTTAAGTTATAATTTCTAAGAATATCATTTAATAAAGTGGCATTTTTATTCGTGGTGAGGATATTTATGTTTAGATCTCCGACAAGTATAATTTTGTTGTTTTTTCTGTCGGTTAGTTTATGTAAGAGTAGCTCTAATTTATTAAAGAATGTAGCTATGTTCGAATTGGGTGTTCTATAGACACATACAATAGTACAATTATAAAGTGGTATTTCTATGCCACAGCATTCGAATACTTTCTCCACGGCCACTACGACACCATTACGACATTAAAATTATTTGTTTATTTTTTTATGAATTTTTGTGAGTTTTCTCTACATTTTAATAGTTATTCTGCTATTCCGGACGGAGACGAATCCAACAAATCAAAAAACATGAAAATCGGACCAGCAGTTCTCGAGTTATAAGTGTTCTATCAAATCCGACTTTATTTTATATTATATAAAGATTTTGATTTCTATACAATAATATCTCGTTACGCTACTTTGAAGTTATTAGTCTTATTTTAGGAAACAAACAGACAGATGAACTACTAAGTGATCCTATCCGTTTTCCTTTTAGGTACGGAACCTTAAAAATAATATAAAACTTAAAAACTAACTAATTTACATACCCATTAATTTACAAAATGATAAAGGAAATGTTAACTTCGAACCCGCGACCTTCGTCGGCCCGCACTGCCTGACCTACATGTCGCTATTACCACCCATTAATGTTCAACCTGATTAAAGATTCATAATACAAAAGTATTTGAATCCATATCAAAAAATTAGTATACCATATATGTATTTGATAATTTGCTCTTCACTTCTATGCCTTATATCAAAGCCGTGGTAATACAACGCTAGCGCGAGCTAACTCGACGCCAAC
This sequence comes from Abrostola triplasia, assembly GCA_946251915.1. Lineage (NCBI taxonomy): Eukaryota > Metazoa > Arthropoda > Insecta > Lepidoptera > Noctuidae > Abrostola > Abrostola triplasia. Next base: position 6,029,868 of record OX276448.1, on the reverse strand, counting down.
GACATCTAGTTAAGAATAACGAAACTGAGAAGTCTTCTAGTGGCAAAATTAACTGATATCAGCGCCATCTATCTGTTGTATATCAAAGTTTATTCTACCCGAAATTATACTATCACGCCTGCTTTAGCTGAGTGTTATCCAGCCTAGAATTGACCACCCCCTTTCCCGTGGGTGTCGTAAGAGGCGACTAAGGGAAAATCCAGAAGATGGGCAGCGTCTTCTGTAACTTCACCAGCAATACTGCGATCCCTAAGCCGCCTGCCAAGCGTGGGGATTATAGCAAGCCCTACCCAAGGGGGATGCTTTTGCTCAACAGTCGTCTTCCGGCTGATGATGATGGTTTATATCTTAAGGTCGCGGCTTCGAGTCCCGCTTGTAGCCATAATTTTTAAACTTCCTTTATCCATTTGAACTTAGACTTAGCACGGGTAACATGTTCAAATAATATCAAAAATGGTACAAAAGATTTATTCACATTATTTACAAGATTTAATTTCTTAACAATAAACTAAAATTAAATGTTTATTCCTCTTCATCCTTCTCAGGGACGCAATAGCGTCCGAACCGTCTGAAAAAAGCCGGGCAAGGTATCCGGCATATCACACACCCGGATAACGTAATCTCTGTTGTAGTCGTGGAATTATTCCCGGGTGTTATGTTGTACACAGGCAACGACCCGTTATTACCCGGGTAAAAAGGCATCGGGTAACTGTATGGTATTGTGTTGTTGATGTTTCTGCTATCCGTATATCCGGGTGGGTACGGAGCTAAATTGTTGATACCGGTGTTGTTCTTCGTCCATGGCGCCCAATTATTGAGATAACTACTATTCGACGATCCAAACTGATTATACCCGGGTTTAGTAATATTCAACCCGTAATAATATCCGCCAAAATTTTTCCCATCCGGGTACTGGTAGTTATAATATGGTGTTTCGTTACTCTTTGCTGTGGTATACCCAGTATTTTTGTTAATATAGCTTGTAGGATAACCGTACGGGTATGATCGTATAGCTGTTTTATTATACCCGGTATATTTTCCGTTATATACGGTTCCGTTACGTTTTGCACCGTTTCCGTAACCAAATAAGTTTTTAGTCGAATTAAAAAGATAGTTCCATGATGAATTCAGTATGTTGTATGGGCTATCATGAGTTCTTGTCCCATTTGTGGTATACCTTGGCACAGTCACGTGGTACTGGACTTGTCTCTTTAGTCTGAAGATATCTCTAAAATCATTCAGTGTGTGTCTCTCATTGTTGTCTATGCTTCTTCTTACCCGGATATCCATGTGTGGGTCCTTGGGATGTATATTATAATTTTTATGTTGAGCGAATATTTGAATGAGACCAATCACTAAGTATATTGGTAACATTTTTTTGTTTTTCTTCTGTTATTTTTAGTTGCACTGAGTATGTCGGTTATACAGCTGGGTTTTCAAAGGCTAGTATACAGGGTTAACACAAGACCTGGGGAGGCTTAGAATAGGCTTCTGAATCACGATATTTCTCACTGTTCCGACACTTTATTTTTAGGTTATGTTTGACCAGTAATTGACTACTGCGTATGAGTGCGTGCCGCGATGTATAAATACTGTCTACAACTGAGCTTATCAAGCCAAGCGGATTGCGTAATTGTTTATAATTGAGCCAATTAGTATATACTATATATTATTAATATTATAAGGACATCGAGTGTGTGTGTTTATGTGTATGGGGTTATCTATAAAACCTCAGAATTATTCAGAATATATAACCAAACAGAATCCGTGGACGAAAGTGAGGCAACATCAATTACTCTAAAACGGAGTAGTCTAATTGGACTACAGAGATCGCGCGTATCGTTGGAATGTTTTACGGCGAAGGTCGCGGGTTCAAGTCCCGCTCGTGTCCATCATGTTTCAAATTTCCTTTATCAATTCAGACAAAAATATAATTTAAAAAGAAATCCGTCTGTCTGTTTGCCGTGCTGATCTCCGAAACGGCTAGGCAGATTTATATTAGGTCTACTACAGGCTACTTTGAATTTCGATAATATTAGCTTGACAAACAGAGTCGCGTGTTTAACTAGTGAATAATATAATAATAAATATATATGTATGTATAGGTATAATAGAATATATAAGGAAATACAATTATTTGTCTGTTTTTGTGGTTGATAACGATATTTATAGAGCTACCAAGAAATACCATTGGTTTAGTCATCGATGGTTTCAGTGTAAAAGATACGCTGGCTAGGTAAGGCGAAGTGTGGAAATATACCTACAACATAACATCACACCTGTATTCCCCGAAGGGGTAGGCAGAGGTGCACATACAGTAACACCCACATTTCGCCAGTTATGTTTTTAGGTCCCAATGTAATAGGGGGCGAGCCTATTGCCATCAACCGGGCACAAATCCAGACTCCGTGCTGCCACTGAGAATTACCTAATGGAAAAACCCAATAACACTGCCCGACCCGGGGTTCGAACCCAGGACCTCGTGCTCAGCAGTCGCGCTTAGCAACCACTAGACCAACGAGGCAGTCCTATTACATTAGGACCTATATAACTAACATATATCATTGCATGTAGGTATATGTAGGACTGCCTCGTTGGTCTAGTGGTTGCTAAGCGCGACTGCTGAGCACGAGGTCCTGGGTTCGAACCCCGGGTCGGGCAGTGTTATTGGGTTTTTCTATAAGGTAATTCTCAGTAGCAGCACGGAGTCTGGATTTGTGCCCGGTTGTAGGCAATAAGCTCGCCCCCTATTACATTGGGACCCAAAAACATAACTGGCGAAATGTGGGTGTACTATATGTGCACCTCTGCCTACCCCTTCGGGGAATACAGGCGTGATGTTGTGTGTGTGTAATAGAGGGCGAGCTGGCCATCAACCGGGCACAAATCCAGACTGCGTGCTGAGAGTAACCGAATGAAGAACTAGTTTAATAATTGCAGTTATCATATTATATATAGGTTATCTGTGTATAACTGACCTATCATTACAATGCTACTCTTCTAACAAACACGACGTAGATCTGAGGTTAAGCAGATCTGGCTAAGGTTAGGCGTTTGATGGGTGTCCGTTAGTCATTAGCAGTGATAGCTGAGTGGTGTGACCGTTGCACAGCCAAGTCAAAGGTCGCAAGTTCAAACCCCGGCACCAATGTCATTTCGAATTTATTTGCGTACTAGGCTAGCGAACAGCAATATACATCCCTACTAATATTAAAAACCCGAGAGTTTGCGTGTATGGATGGATGTTGAAAAAATGTCAAATTCTAATTAAAAAAATGCGGGTAACACCGCGGGGCGCAGCTAGTATATATGTATATATATAAATCTAAATATAGATGGTTCTTATAACATGCTGCGTCCATAGCTTGATAATGGTTTAATTAAAGTCAATTCATATTAAAGTTAATCAATTCTGCGAAAGATTCATCATTATGCTTGCTCATAGTACATAGCAATACGCTAACTGATTGTTTGTCACCATACTGGTAACTTTGAACTACATATAACATAACATCACGCGTGTATTCCCCGAAGGGGTAGGCAGAGGTGCACATATAGTACACCCACATTTTGCCAGTTATGTTTTAGGTCCCAATGTAATAGGGGCGAGCCTATTGTCATCAACCGGGCACAAATCCAGTCCTGCTACTGAGAATTACCTAATGGAAAACCCTATTAACACTTTGACCGACCCGGGATTCGAACCCAGGACCTCGTGCTTAGCTGTCGCGCTTAGCGACCACTAGACCAACGAGGCATATGAACCACATATGTGTGAATATCTACAGTGGTAATATTAAAACCACAGTAATGTTCTAAACTAGGCTTCACATAACGCCTGTATTCCCAGAAGGGGTAGGCAGAAGTGCACATACATATAGTCTTGTCTTCGTATCGACATGCCAATAGCCACATGGAAATAGGTCGTGGTGTAGAGACTGGTCAGTCAACAAGGATGGTAGCGAGGTTGACCGTCTAGTGACGGACGTACTTAAGTGTCGTCACTCGTGGAGGCTTTTCTACTTGCACCCCTACATACATATAGTATACCCACATTTCTTTATTAAAAAAAAACATCGCCCCTCACTAGGAATTTTTCCTGTATCGTGGGTGCGTTTCACATACATAAAATATCAAATAAACAAACATCCAGACTCGGGACAAACATCTGCGGATCGCACAAATTTTTGTCCCGAGCGGCAATCGAACCCGCAACCCCTAGCGCAGCAGTCCAATCGCTTACTTCGCCAGTTATAAGTCCCTATGTTATACGGGGTGAGCCTATACCTGTCATCAGTCGGAAGACGTCCACTGTTAAACAAAAAGCTCTCTAGAACGCCACAATGAACGACAACTTGCCATCAGCATCCACCGGTTGCAGCAACTCTGACGATATAGCCATCAACCGGGCACAAAATGATCTCACGTACAATGAAAATTTCTCCACAGCCGAACCGCTGAAGCCGACCTACATGCCAGTGTTCCTGACGAAGAAGGAGAGGAAGAAGCTTCGCCGCCAGAGCCGCAGGGAGGCCTGGAAGGAAGAACAGGAGAAAGTTCGCCTCGGACTCGAGGCGCCGCCGGAGCCCAAACTCAGGTAACACTGGAATTATGTCATATAATCAGATCCAGCAGCTCCCCCCCAGTAGTGGTAGCTTCTCCTCCCCCAGTGACGCCCTGAGCCGAGGTCCGAACCCCTCGCGGGGGTGCCCTTAGACGCTGTCGCTAAGTTTGTAGTTTATAAGCCTGGCTGGAGGCCTTTTATTAGGTCTCGCCAAACGACCGGTTAAGCAGTCAGAGCTCCTTCAAAGCTTACTGAGAGAGACAAGTTCAAAAAAAAAAAAAAAGAACACAGGTGCACTCCCTATTCCCTCACTCTCATAGTCCAGGACGGTAACACGACCGGAGAGAGATCAGTCAAGGACCAACGGCTTAACGTGCCTTCCGAAGCACGGAGGTCTCGACATGTGGAAAAGGTCACCCATCACATAACTCCAATACATCGATTTTCTCTGTTATCCACTCACTTCAGTCACTCAATAGTTTAAATTTTCACGTAAAAATAACTATTTGAAGTTTATTTTTTATTACTTTGTCGTATATATTATATTACCCATAAATGTGGTTTATGTTTTAATATAATATTATGATAATGGTATAGTGAGTGAGACTCGCTTGTTGGTGTGGAGGTTGCAAGCGCTACTGCTGAGCAGGTCCTAGGGTCCAAGGATTCGCCGGACCCTGCCCCACAGGGGCCGGGTGTAAATGATAAATGATAAATGATTTTATTTCTGTAAATAGGTTTAAAAAAAACACTTTTACACGTCATTTTTTAAAAACTAGATGGCATCGGCATTTCCTAACTGACTACCTCTGAGAAGAAATACCGAAACAAACTCAGGGGTCAAGGTCTCTTTTAAAGTCCAGACAAGCTCAATATTTTATGCGAGAACAGTGTAGGTGGTCTGAGAAGTGGTCTTTTTAGGAAAGAACCACGGCGAGTTTGAGTCGACCTGTCCTTACAGACGCCCCGTCTCGTACCATCTGAAGGACATTTGGGTAGGCCGCATAAAATACTCAAACCGTCAGACACGCATAGGAATAAAAAAAAAAAGGAAGGAAAAAAAAACCTACGCAATGCTCACATTTACAAATACACGACATGTACAATGTAGGACGTCTGTGATGGTCTTTTAAAGAAAGAACCAAAGCAGATTTGAGTCAGCCTGTCCTGACAGACGCCCCGTCTCGTACCATCTGCAGGACATTTGGGTAGGCTGTATAAGATACTCAAACCGCCAGACAAGAAACTATCTAAGAAGAAAAATCCTACATCGTACATTAATATAACAATAATAATGAGAATAAAGAAAAAAAAAATACATTATGTCAAATTGTAAAAATATAAAAAAACAAAACAAAATGGATCAAAAGATCAAACAATGTCAGTTTTGCGTCAAATATGTAAAAAAGGGTAAACAAATTAAATGTCAAAATTAAACAATACAAGAAGAGGCTTAAGCCCAAGCATTTTTATCTAGCATATAGTCAGACACTTTATAGTAACCCTTTCTACATAGTTTGTGCTTGATAAACGACTTAAATTTGTTTAAACTCAGGTTTTGAATGTCGTTTGGAATCTTGTTATAAAAACGTATGCATTGACATTTGAATGAGTTACTAATTTTCTGAAGCCTAGTGGCTGGTACAACAAATTTGTGTTTATTTCTAGTGTTAATGTTGTGAACATCACTGTTTCTAATAAAAAGATTAATATTTTTATGAGCATAAAGCAAGTTCTCGTAAATATAATGTGATGGGACAGTCATAATACCAATCTCTTTAAACTTTTCCCTTAGCGAATGTCTGGGACTTAATTTATAAATTGCCCGAACAGCCCGCTTCTGTAGTACAAAAATTGTTTGTATATCGGCAGCATTCCCCCACAAAAGAATGCCATACGACATAACACTGTGGAAATAACTAAAATAAACGAGTCTAGCGGTATCAACATCAGTAAGGTTTCTTATTTTAAATACGGCGTTTGCAGCAGAGCTCAGCCGTTTGGACAACTTATGTATATGTGGGCCCCATTGTAACTTAGCATCTAAAGTTATGCCAAAAATACAGTGGTATCCACAAGTTCCAACTCTTCGTTATTCATATGTACACTGGTTTTCACTTGTCTAACATTTGGTGTAGTAAATTTAATACATTTGGTTTTTTTCTCGTTCAAAAGCAAATTATTAACATTAAACCAGTGGACCACTTTAGAGAGAGCACTATTTACATCGTCGGTAACTTGGTTAGAGCGCTTAAGTTTAAATAAAAGAGAAGTATCATCTGCAAATAGGACAATCTCATGAGAATCCTTAACAAGATAAGGCAGGTCATTTATATAAACGAGAAATAGGAATGGACCAAGAATAGAACCCTGTGGCACTCCCATTGTCACTAAGGACCCCGGGGATCTTTTTCCATTGATATCAACTTTCTGAACCCTATTACTCAAATAAGAACTAAGAAGGTTCAGAGCATTGTTTCTTACACCATAGTGGTACAATTTCCTGATCAATGTTTCATGAGGGACACAATCAAAGGCCTTGGACAAATCACAAAAAACGCCTAACGCGTCGTGTGAGTCCTCCCAGGCACCATATATATGACCTAGTAGTTCAACACCAGCATCAGTAGTTGAACGACCCTTTGTAAATCCGAATTGTTTAGAGTGAAGCAGTTTATTTTTGTTAAAAAAACTGAGCATTTGATTTAAAATAAGTTTTTCAAAAATTTTACTAAATGTCGGTAGCACTGAAATTGGTCTAAAGTTAGTAGGGTCAGAAGTGCTACCAGATTTAAATAGAGGTATTATCTTACTGCTTTTCATTAGGTCAGGAAATTCACCAGATTCAATACAATTATTAAAAATAAACGCTAAGTCGGGTGCTACTAAGTCTATAATTGACTTAGTCATATCAACTGAATGACCCCACAAGTCGGCAGTCTTCTTTATATTTAAATTACAAAACGTTTTTTTTATGTCTAAATAATTTACATGACAAAATTTGAATTGCTTTTGACAGGCGCAAACATTTTCTATCAGTAAACCTTCTGCAATAGCAGGTGACGAGTTTAGGTCTTTAGTAGTAGAAACTGGAATGTTAGTAAAAAAGTTCTCGAATGCGGTGGCTACATCAATGTCCGATTCAACTTTCTTGTTGGCGATAGAAAGGCTGTAGTTACTATCTTGGCTCTTGACTCTTCCAGTTTCGCGGTTAATGATGCTCCAAGTCATTTTAATAATATTATTGCTATTTTTGATTTTAGTGCTAAGATAACGGGATTTAGCTATCGAACAAATCTTTTTAAACAATTTAGAATAGTTTTTCACATAAGTACTAAATTCAGGAGTATTAATAAAGGTCCTTTCATGATATAACTCATAAAGCCTTTTCCGACTTACATGAATTCCAACAGTCGCCCATTCACTAAAGGAAGCATTGCCCTTAACCGCGATCGTCTTAGGAATAAAAGTAGAATCAAATTCTTTACAGTACACTTTGAAAAAAGAATTATATAATAAAATATAATAATAAAAGAATTATATATTATATATGTATTTTGAGGGTTTGTCCCCGAAAACAAAAAAAAAAGATTTATATAGCAAAAAGCAACAGGATTTTTCCATTACGTCTTGCATTAGCAGCGCAGTCGGATTTGTGCCTGGTTTGCCAGCTGGCCCCCTATTACATTGGGACCTATAACATAACTGGCGCAATGTGGATGTGTACTAGGGGACACTCATCTGCCTCCGAGAATATAGGGGTTATGTTTAACACCCGTAGTCCGCGAAGGGGTTGGCAGAGGTGTAAAGTACAACCTTTTTTTCTCCAGTTATGTCATTGGTCCCAATGTAATGTGTTGAGAATAATTAAATTATTTTAAAAAAAATTCGCCCATCTCTTTCTCAAATTCATCATAATTTGTGCCCATATCCGCAGGATATCGAACCTGATGCGCGCGCTGGGCACAGAAGCGGTGCAGGACCCGACGGCCATTGAGGCCAAGGTCCGGGAGCAGATCGCCAAGAGACAGAAGACCCATCTCGAGGCCAACAAGGCCAGGGCCCTCACTAAAGACCAGAAGAGGGAGAAGGTATGGGAATCCATATGACTTTACTTTTATACCTATTTTGTACCTTTAACTTATGGTTTTGATTGACTGCCTCGTTGGTCTAGTGGTTGCTAAGCGCGACTGCTGAGCACGAGGTCCTGGGTTCGAATTCCGGGTCGGGCAAAGTGTTACTGGGTTTTCCCATTAGGTAATTCTCAGTGGCAGCACGGAGTCTGGATTTGTGTCCGGTTGATGGCAATAGGCTCGCCTCCTATTACATTGGGACCTAAAACATAACTGGCGAAATGTGGGTGTACTGTATGTGCACCTCTGCCTACCCCTTCGGGGAATACAGGTGTGATGTTATGTCAACTACCCAGTTTCTATAAGTTCAAGTGGTATTCTCTACTAATCAGTTATTATGTTGTGTTACAGGTGGACAGAAAGATTAGAGAAGACACGACTATGGGCGTCCACGTGGCTGTGTTCAGGTAACATACACTAGTTGGTGCCGCGGGTCTCATCGTATGGTCGATGACCAACCTGGTGTCAGAGTGTAACCCGCCTGTAGGCCTCTGACATGGAGACACACATCGTTGGATAATCTTCACCGTTGTTAGCATCTTCATCTTCCGGAAGACGTCCACTGTTGAACAAAGGCCTCCCCCTTGAAAGGGGTGTATTTCCATGATCCCCACGCTTGGCAAGCGGCTTGGGGATCGCTGTATTGGTGGTAAAGTTACAGAAGACGCTGCCCATCTTCTAGATTTTCCCTTAGTCACGTCTTACGACACCCACGGGAGGAAAGGGGGTGGTCAATTCTAGGCTGGACACCACTCGGCAAGCTAGGCCGTTTTTAGCAACTGATAACTAATTTATAGTACGCACGAATTCGAAAAGACACCTCTTCACGCTCAAATAGATGGACAGTTATTGATAGAATTTAGTATGGAGGTAGCTGACACCATGGATACCATACCATACATAGGCTACTTTATCCTAAAAAAATGTAGCGGGCAACACCGCGGGGCGCAGCTAGTTAATTATAAGTATATATATCTCTGTTACCAGAGTGAAGGACTTGTTCGAATGCGCGTCGGCCAAGTTCAAGGTGGAGGCGAACGCCCAGCAGCTGCACATGACGGGCAGCGTGGTGCTGCACCGCGGCTGCTGCGTCGTCGTGGTGGAGGGCGGGCCGCGGCAGTACGCCAAGTATAAGAGGTGAGGGGGGCGGGGGGGGGGGGGGCTGTACAGTCGACCAAGAACATGGTCCACCACCCAAACAAAGTCTATGTTCCCTTGCAATAATGTTATGACGTCATGTCATGTGTCAAGTTTAAATTGTCACAGCTAACAGCTCACCTCCTTGTCTAAGCATTATTTCAATTGTATTAACCAATGCGAAAACGGCTACAGTTACTATGGGGTTTCAAAGTGATTTTGATTGTTCTCGGCAATTAGATCTCACAGAAACTAATGTCAAAGTTGGTAAACCATTTTCTTGGCCGACTGTACATACACCTAAATAACGCTCCAATGATATTGTAAAGAAAATAAGGTAGATATGTCACTAGTCGCTCATATGTCCCAATTTAGACGTTTTACCTAGCTGTGATTGGCTAGCCTGAGTGGCAAACACTTCTTTTACATACATAAAGTCGCGCCTGTTCCCCTGAGGGGTAGGCAGAGACCACGGATTTCCATTTGCTACGATCCTGGCATACTTCTTTTGCTTCATTCGCACGCATCACATTCCTCATACACGCTCTTCGGTTGAGGGTACTCCTCACTTGCCCTTTTTGCAGAACATCTCCGATTTGCTCTAGGTATGTTCGCCTAGGTCTTCCCCTTTCCGATACTCCACTAACACTCGCCTCATATATTCGTTTTGTCATTCTTCTTTCATCCATCCTTTCTTTCGTTTTTACACAGGCAGAATATAGCTTGGATTATGCACCATTGTTATCTATAGTACCTATAGTTTCTTCCAAATCTTGGCGACCTGATTAGCGCAGTGGCTAAGCGATTGGACTGCTGCGCTAAGGGTTGCGGGTTCGATTCCCGTACGGGGCAAAACTTTGTGCGAACCACAGATGTTTGTCCCGAGTCTGGGTGTTTGTGTTTGTGAATATTTCATGTTTGTGAAACGCACCCACGATACAGGAGAAATTCCTAGTGTGGGGCGACGTTTTAAAAAAAAAGAAAACAAATATTATCCGCCACCCATCCATTTCTCGTCCTCAGACTGATGCTGCACCGCATCAAGTGGGAGGAGGACATGATCAAGGACACGGATGGCAGCGAGGTGCCGAACACGTGCCACCTGGTGTGGGAGGGGACGGTGAAGCAGAGGGCCTTCGGGGAAATGAAATTTAAGGTACCGAACATATGCTGAGTAACTAGCTGGACCCGCGGCTTTGCCCGCCTTCTTCTTTTCTCGCGGAACCTTGAATGTTTTTGTAATTAAAAGTAGCTTACTAATTAAACATTATCCATATCCATACTTCACACTAATATTAGAAAGGTAAAAGTTTGGGATTGTGTGTGTGTTTGTATTGTTACCTCACGCTAGCGGCTAGACCGATTTTGATGAAATTTCATATAGAGGTAGCTGACACCCTGGATTAACAATTTGACTGCGCGTGAAGCAGAAACAATAGTAAAACAATAGTCATGCCCCATCTGTGGGTCATTACACCCGTGGGTTAACACAGGCTATCTATCCCGAAAAAATGTAGCGGGTAACACCGCGGGGCGCAGCTAGTATATTATAAATGTGAAAGTAAATCGGTCTGTCTGTCTGTCACGCCTTCACCTCTGGACGGATTTTGATGAAATTAGGCATGTAGAAAGTTTAAGACCCGAGAAAGGACATAGGCAACTTAAGGCGGACGAAGCCGCGGGCAAAAGTTAGTTCCTTATACCTCAGTTTGTTCTTATCAGTAAATTGCTAAAAACATTAAAAGTAGCTTTAGTTATTTCTTATCACTCAGTCTGAACCTAACAGTTAGCTGTCAGTAAAAGTTTATTCAAAATCGGTCCAGCTGTGTCGGAGATTAGCAGGAAGAAACAGGCAAAATCATTAAAATTGTTACTTATATAAATATATATTCATACTATCATATTCATTGAAAAAGCTGTTATTTTCATTTTAATGTTACAAACAAACACTCCAATTTGATTTATATGTATTAACTTGACCATATCTTCAATCTTGTTCCCAGGTGATGCCGACAGAGAAGCAAGCGCGCGAGCACTTCCAGAAGCACCGCGTGGAGCACTACTGGGACCTCGCGTACAGCGGCGCCGTCTTGGGCTGCACGGACGAGCCCTAGGCCTCCGCCCTTGTACAATACACTATTATATAGTATATACTTTTATTTTATTTCTAACCTTTTTTAAAGAAACCCCCTCTAGTTTTGACTTAGCAACGTACTCCGGGTACAACTAGTTGCTAATGAAATTGGACAGGCGCTTAATGTCAAGCTTGTTTTAAAACTACTTCTTAAAATTGAATGGCAATGCTAATTCTTTGGCCGTAGAACAAGCCTTTTGGTCACGTGAAGAGTCAACCAACCGTTTAGATAGGTCTATTAATAAATAAATTACTCCATGGCCATTTGGAGACATTCGAAGAGTCCGCTAAACCTACTAGACTACATTTCTCTACATAACACAACGTAACATCAAGCTTTTATTACCCGAAGGGGTAGGCAGAGGTGCACATATAGTACACCCACATTTCGCCAGTTATGTGTTTAGGTCCCAATGTAATAGGGGCCACTTGGGCATCAACCGGGCACAAATCCAGACTCCGTGCTGCTACTGAGAATTGCCTAATAGAAAAACCCAATAACACTGCCCGAACCGAGATTCAAACCCAGGACCTCGTGCTCAGCAGTCGCACTCGGCGACCACTAGACCAACGAGGAAATTCTCAACTTAATAAGGATCAAAATACATTAGTATTTGAATCCATCAAAAAATTTTTACGATTTCACTCTTACGCTGTTTCTATTGCAGCTGATTCCAATGATCGCAGTACTTCGGCCCCCTTATATCAAAGCCGCGGTAATACAACGCTAGCGCGAGCTAACTCGACGCAAACGCCATCTAGTTAAGAATAAAGAAACTACAACGCCCTCTAGTGTCTAAAACTTGAATCAGCGCCATCTATCTGTTTTATATTAAATAAAGTGACCCAAAATATTAAGATTATAGTACTTCGACTAAAAAAGTATTTGGTAAGTTGAAGCAGTTATTTTTTCTTAAGAAAGTGTTCGTTTTAAAACATTTATTTTATCTTCTTATCGTATGGTTGATGAACAACCTGGTGTCAGAGTTAATTTAGAATAATATCCGCTAAACTTAAACACGTGTTTTATAACCGGAAACATAGTTGCTATGAATATAGAACCATATTATACTCATTTAATACTATTGACAACTATCCGGACACCTCGATGCGGATGCAAAAAGTCTAAACAACGCCATCTAGTTACATTTTGCTAACTAAATACAGAGTAATTGTGTGTCGTCGTATCAACAGCGGACGTTTTCCGGCTGATGATGATAAAATAGTATTATATAATAGCATTCAAGATACCAAGGTATTTTGAATACTTATCAAAAATTAATATTCATTATGTTTATAATCGTAAACGTGATCCTCTCTTGACCCTTATATCATAGCTGTGGTAGTACAACGCTAGCGCGAGCTAACTCGACGCCGACGCCATCTTGTTGAAAATAACGGAACCGAAACGCCCTCCTCTAGTGTCAAAATTAACGCACATCAGCGCCATCTATCTCTTATATACGAGAGTTGACCCAACTGACATACTTTTTATGAGCTGTCAAAACGCTATTGTAAATAAATAAAATAATAACAGCCTATAACTGTCCCACTGCAGGGCAAAAGCCTCTTCTCGTATAGAGAAGGATTGAGCATTGATCACCACGCTAGCTCACTGCGGGCGATTTCAGATAACACTGGTCAACAAATTTGTAATTTTTTTTTGTCACATGAAAATTTATATCAAATTTTGAATATACTAGAGCCACAAAACAATAATATATCAATGAAAAAAAATGTACACATCATGTTTTCTTGTGACATCAAAACATATATTTTCGTAAAAAGTACGAAATGTCTAGGTTCTTGTTTAGCCCAACCTAAAAGGAGCCTCACACACGTTACACAACATTTATGTGGAACCCAGGATTTGTCTTGATTCCTCACAGGAAAACCAAAATAGTCTAAATAGCACTGTTCAATTAGTGATGTGAAATTTCGACGCTGAGATGTAAAAGTTAATTCTCCACACACATAACAAAAATTGTCCGGGTTGTTCAAACACTTTCGTGGCATATTTACGATCTAACTAATGTAAATAAAATGTAATTTAGCAAACACAATAGTTACACAGTCGACTAAATGCAGTTATGTAAACAAAGAAACGTAGATGAGGTCAGAAATGAATATGTAGCTGTTACAAGAAAACTGGATGTGATAGAAACAAAACTGTTATATATTTTTAATGAGGGTACACCAACATAAATAAAAATCATAACAAAGTTCATGTGACAAAAACAGTGTTTACCAGTGTAATTAAATCCAGGTTACCTCACGATGTTTTCCGTCACCATTAGTCTAGTGTCTTAGAATAACTAAGAAAGTATTTATAACATTGAAAAAGTCACATTAATACTTGCCCGGGTTTGAACTAGTGTTGCCTAACTATCGATAGCTGACGTATCGATAGTTGACCTCGAAAAATAACCACAATATCGATAGCCCTATCGATATTATTGAAATTTTACAATACTATCGATAATATCTATCCAAGAAATTGAATAATACTATTGATAGAGTGCAATACTATCGATACTATCACTATTATGGCGTATTTTACTGCAATCACTGTCGATACTATCGATACTATTGATAGTATCAATTGTTCTATTACATCTATATTTTACATTGAACTATACTATTGAACTTTGGGTAAATATCGATGTAGTAAAATTATCGATAGTATCGATAGTATCGACAGTGATTGCATTAAAATACGCCATAATAGTGATAGTATCGATATTATCTATACCCAATAGTATCGATACTATCTATACCCAATAGTATCGATACTATCGATACTATTGGACTCTATCAATAGAATTGCTCAATTTCTTGGATAGGTACTGTCGATAGTATTTTAAAATTTCAATGGTATCGATAGGGCTATCGATATTGTGACTATTTTTCGAGGTCACGATACTATTGACAACCTATCGATAAGGAATCGATGGTAAGGCAACACTAGTTTGAACCTGCAACCTTGTGCATACAAATCCGTTAACCACTATGCCACCACGACAAAACGCTATTTCTTCATAGATTTTGTATGACGATAGGAACCTGTGACGTCACTAGTTAGCCAACCGACTTACTATTTATAGATTTTGAAGCAACAAAAATGGCGAAGTATAGTTGTATTAAGTGCAAGGTACACCTCTGCCTACCCCAATACACAATATAGGCGTGATAATAAGTTATATAAAGATTCAAAATACGATAGAATTTAATCAAAGGTAGGCAAAGAGAGTTGAAGGTAGGCAGAGGATATACTACACCCACATTGAGAGCTGTTAGCTGAGTAGTATGACCGTTGGACTGCCAAGTCAAAGGTCGCCAGTCCAAACCCCAGCACGCACCAATGTCTTTTCGAATTCATGTGCGTACTATAAATTATTTATCAGTTGCTAAAAAGGTGAAGGAAAACATCGTGAGGAAATACACACCTGAGAGATTGTTCAACGGTGTGTGTCGACATGTCAGAGGCCTACAGGCGGGTTACACTCTGACACCAGGTTGGTCATCAACCATACGATAAGAAGACTGAGATTTTATTTAGCTTTTACCTAAATACATGTGCTAAAATAAAAAAATACTATTTTCGTTTTTCTAACCATATATTTTCAACATCACGCCTGTAATACTTTGAAGCGGTAGGCAGGTAGGCCTTGCTACTGTAGGCAACTATTTGTTTCAATATCTTCATGTTTAACTGCAGGAGTAGATTATTCACTATTTTCACTGCTCCTAGAAATAAAATATTATTATTATAACACTAATATTATAAAGGAGAAAGTTTGTAATGAGAAGAGGCCCTGCAATGGGACAGTTATAGGCTGTTATTATTATTATTTAATACCCTCCTGACCGACTGTGGACTCAGCTGAGACTAGCCAACTACGCAGATATTATAGTACACAAGTATGCGAACACATGTGCACTCCCTATTCCTGTCTCATAGTCCAGGACGGTGAGACACGACCGGAGAGAGATCAGGCGCAGGACCAACGGCTTAACGTGCCTTCTGAAGCATCGGGGTCTCGACATGTCAAAACGGTCACCCATCACAAGATTAACCGCGGCAAGGTCAGCTTAACCTCGCAGACTGATTAATCTGCGCGGTAACCACGTAGCTATGTGACCTTATATTATAATATAAACCATATATAACGACCGAAACCGCGGGGCGCAGCTAGTAATAACTGAACAAGTATATAATAGTTACCGTCGTCTGGTTTTAATACATTTGATGGGGAGCTGCTGGCTCCTGGGGACCCCGTGGACGTTCACGAGATGTTTCTTCACCGAAGCGGGCCTTTTATACCTGGAACAACACCTTATAGATCAATAGGGAACATGTATGTGATTCTGATATAAGCAGTAATCTATTTTGCCTAAGAGTTATGCCTATATCAATAGTTTTACTATAATAACTTCCGTGAGTGTTATCCATATTATTTACTGTATATTCCGGTTATACTCACGGGTGTATTCGGGAATGCCCGACTAGTTTCGAATAATATATCAATAGTTTTACAAACTTAATGATTTGTATCACTTACGCGAATATTAGACATGGAAATAAAACTAGGTTTACGGATTTTATCGCGGTTTTTTAATTGATTTTTGGTCCCGACGCTTCGAATCCTTTGAGCCTAGCTGGTTTAAAAGCTTGTGTTAAAAATATATTTTTAATATTAACTTATTCTATATAATTGCGTTTTGATTGAAGAAATATATTATTAAAAAATGATAGAAATTAGCGAGAATCTTAAATTAAAACACAACGCTGTCAGATGAAATGTGACGTCAAAGTCTAAGATATCCAAAGTGTATTTTACATTTATGTATAATACAAAACTTATAAGTAGGTCTAGACTAGGCTAGACTGCCCCGTTGGTCTAGTGGTCGCTAAGCGCGATTGCTGAGCACGAGGTCCTGGGTTCGAATCCCGGGTCGGGCAAAGTGTTACAGGGTTTTTCCATTAGATAATTCTCAGTGGCAACACGGAGTCTGGATTTGTGCCCGGTTGATGGTCAGCCCGCCCACTATTACATTGGGACCTATAAAACATGACTAGCGAAATGTGGGTGTACTATATGTGCACCTCTGCCTACCCCTTCGGGGAATACAGGCGTGATGTTATGTTATAAGTAGGTATGCCTTAGATTACCACACTCACGATTCACTGCACAAGTAACACAGGTACGTGTAGACCAGGTAGTGCACTCTATTCTGATGGCCGGTCAGCTCTGACCGGCTGCGGAACATGGCAGGGCAGCGCTCGCACTGGCAACAATACATACATGCTAGATATCAGCAAAAACATACATCATATTTGATATTGATTGGCGCAATGTTTTTATATCATGTAAACCTATTACAGGTGCTTATGAAACGTTAGGATGCTAGTTGCACGGTTCCAAAATGTCATTCCAATGGAGAAGAACCGGCAAGAAACTCCAGAGGTTACTCATTTAAAAAATAGTAGATTGATAGTTTTTTTATTATGCGACAACAAAGTAAACTATTGTGATAGGTTTAGTGTATAGAATTGAAAGGAAAGATAAATGATGGACACGAGCGGGACTCGAACCCGCGACAGTCGCCGTACCGTGGCGCCGCTCTGCCAACTGAGCCACCGTGTCACTGCTCGCATCCATCAAATTTCAAGTTCCCTTTTTAGTATTTACGTCTTAAGGGTGACGTTTAAAAATATAAGCCTAGCATGGCAACATGCATAAAAAATACAAAAAGTCATATATATTAGGTATTCTAAAAAAATGTAAAGATTCAATATGAAAACTGCAAAAATGAACTAAATACGGAAAAAAAATATAAAGTTCTGAGACATCGACACGATGGCTCAGTTGGCAGAGCGGCGCCACGGTACGGTAAAAGTCGCGGGTTTGAGTCCCACTCGTGTCCATCATTTATCTTTCCTTTCAATTTAGAAGTTACAAACAATTTTTCAAGTATTTTTGTATGCAGTTTTCCACCCCAATTATCTCACCTGGAGGTTTCTGACTCCAAAATGCTTCCGCATATGCTGAGCTATGTTGGCTCGCATGCGGAACGTGTCCCCGCACACGTCGCATATGTAGGGTCTCTCCCCGGTGTGCTCCGCGCGCTCGTGGTTCTAGGGAAATAACTCAATATCTGTGTATGTGATATTTCATGTTTGTGAAATGTTTCTACGATGTAAGAGGAATTCCTAGGGAGGGGCCGTATGACTGCCTCGTTGGTCTAGTGGTTGATAAGAGGTTTGTATCCCGGGCCGGGCAGTGTTATTGCATTTTTCCATTAGGTAATTCTCAGTAGCAGCACGGAGTCTGGTTCTGTGCCCGGTTATGGCCAGCTCGCAATTACATTGGGACCTATAACATAACTGGCGGAATGTAGGTGCACTATACACATCTGCCTACCCTTCGGGCGATGCAGGCGGTGTCCTGTTTACCTGTAACTGCAGCGAGTCGACAGCTCGGTAGCTGCAGCGCGCGCAGGCCAGCCGCTTGCGGCGCCCGTGCATGCGCTGCTGGTGGTAGCGCATGTGGCTGGGGGTCACGAACTTCTTGCCGCATTCCTACAATGTGAGAATGGGTAATATATATAGAGTAGGAGAATGGATAAAATAATGAGAGTAACAAAGCAAAATCTTCTCGTATGGTTGATGACCAACCTGGTGTCAGAGTGTAACCCGCCTGTAGGCCTCTGACATGTCGACACACACCGTTGAACAATCTCTCAGGTGTGTATTTCCTCACGATGTTTTCCTTCACCATTTTAGCTCCTAACTAATTTATAATACGCACATGGATTCCAAAAGACATTGGTGCGTGTCGTTTAAACTTGCGACCTTTGACTTGGCAGTCCAACGGTCATACCACTCATACTACTAGGGGCTCACCTCACACGCGTTCTGCGGCTCAAAATGTGTCTTAGCGTGACACTTGAAGTTCTGCAGGTTCCTCATCTCCTTGCCACAGAGGCTGCACCGGATCGGACCCCCACTGTCATACGGAGTCACTGCCAAAGTCAACAGCTTTTGATCCTGCTCCTATAAACAAGGATAGTTCCTCAAATGCAAATAGCAAATGGAAATCCGTGGTCTCTGCCTACCCCTCAGGGAAACAGGCGTGACTTTATGTATGTATGTATGTAGTTCCTCAAGTTCCAACCTATTTCGATGCTCCTAATGGACAAGTTTCTGGATCATTACTATTGTGTAATGAAGACTACTACTACAGAAATAAATAAACATCACATCACTCCTGTATTCCCCAACGGGGTAGGCAGAGGTGACTAGAGTACACCCACATTTCGCCAGTTATGTTTTTAAGTCCCAATGTAATAGGGGGCGAGCCTAATTCCATCAACCAGGCACTAATCCAGACTCCGTGCTGCCACTGAGAATTATCTAATGGAAAAACCCAATAACACTTTGCCCGACCCGGGATTCGAACCCAGGACCTCGTACTCAGCAGTCGCGCTTAGCGACCACTAGACCAACGAGGCAGTCAAAAAATTATCTAATCGAAAAATCTTTGTCTGACCCAGAAACTCATGTTTAGTAGTCGCGTGACCACTACACTATCGAAGTAGTCAGGCATTTTGCTAAATGATTTTATACATCCATCATTATCATCATCAGCCAG
This sequence comes from Abrostola triplasia, assembly GCA_946251915.1. Lineage (NCBI taxonomy): Eukaryota > Metazoa > Arthropoda > Insecta > Lepidoptera > Noctuidae > Abrostola > Abrostola triplasia. The sequence goes on along the minus strand of OX276448.1, from coordinate 6,010,245 downwards.
ACAGCCAATATCGAACAAAGGCCTCCCACTTAAAATTACTAGTTATTATTAAATTCTATTACCTTACACATCAATTTCCTCTCCTCTCTCTCAAGCAACTCCTTCTCCTTCAAATCCCAGTTCAACGGGACCTCCTTAAGTACCTCCTCTTTAAAATTAAAATCACAACTATCACTTGATTCAAAATCTTCAATACACAGTTTATTAGATTCTTCTCCACTTGGAATTGATTCTACTTCATCAATCAAGAAGTTGTTCATCAATTCTGAATCATTGCTTGATTCAAAATCTTCTATACAAATTGTATAATCATGTTTTGAATTAAACTTTTTGGATGAAATCTTTTTAGAATCATTTATTCTTGTTTTAGTTATCTGTGGTTTTATATTGTTTATCTGTGTAATAGAATTTGTATGTATGTGACTAGATGTATGATTCTTTGTATTTGATTGTATTTTTATGGTTGAGAATGTTTTTTTCAGTTTTTCGTCCGCAATTGCACTTTGTTGTCTTAGTTTTAAAGCTGCACTGACTAGATTAGAACATGCGCCACATATTAGCTGGGTTAGGCCATCATTTTCTTCAATCTGTAAAAATATATAGTTGTTTTTTCATTAAATCAATTTGAAAAAATCTACAGATTTTTTAAAATTATTAATTACTTTTTATTATAAGTAAGAAAAGTTTTATTATCTCATTTAATATTAACGGTATTTGTTATTATAAAACTATTGCTGTTCAGAATATTAATATATCCAAATGTTTATTTAAATTTTCAGCCTCAATTTCCAACTTATTTTGTTGAACATGTAAAAACAATATCAAAACTATAAATTTATTATCAATCCAGTTATGATCATTGTCTTTCCTTATTGTCGGCCTATAATTGCTAAAAATGTTTTAGATATTATCAATAATAAATTTAAAAGTGATCATTATCGCTTTGTTTACCTTGATACCGCATACCAAAGAAAGCTGTTTGCTCCGTGGAATTACAAGACTCTTATCAGAAAATATCGGTTTTAGATCATTTTTAGATAAACAAGTCCTGCATATCGACATTTTTACAACTACAATAGAAAAATTTGATTGCAATCAATAGACGAAAATCTATTGTACAAAATAATATTGACTAGGTATTGTTTAAAAGATCGCTATCAGTTATATATAATTTTAAAGTAACATTATTATATAGTAATTAATTAAAGTTATCTTTCCGCGATATTAACGAGATAAAAAGCTTATTTAACTATGTCACCGTAATATTTGATGTTTGATAACTTGTTACATTATAAAACAACTGCATAGATACTACGCTAAACTCAAAATCAAAAGTAAATATAACAATCTTTGTAAACCATAATTGCATACTGCATTGTAATTTGACGTTTGTTGGGTTGCTAGGTGCAGCACACAAAAAACTACTCCAAATATATTTATTTGCACGAAGTCAAATTTTAAGCTACTTTTATAAAACATCCATCAAAATCAGTGTATTTAATTTGCTCAAATCTACTGAACAATAAATGTCTCAACCACATTGTAAATTTTTTAAAACCTAGCCCTCCTGGCGCAGTCGGGTAAAAACAACTATCTAGTTGTAAATGTATTGGTCCTGTTTTTATTTCATATCTTAATTATAGTTTAATATTGTTTTCTTTATAATTTCAAATACCTATATTGTCAATTATTGTTGAATGTATAAATGACTGATTATTTTTAGTCGCAGTTTCATACGAAAATTACATTTGATAAAACATTTAAATAGACACAAGAGTCTTGATTGCATCTTAATCTGATATGTTCAGTATTAGAAAATTATTATTTTGAAGATAAATCTAGAGATAATATTTCGGTGTGCACAAGAGGAATGGAAGGAATTACAAACCAATAATCGATAATAACAATTTTTTTTAAAGAAGGTACAAACTAATTCCTTATCATACAATTTCTTAATAGCATTACCCAAATTTGATTTAAAGATAATATTTAAACGGGAAAACGATAAATAACTTATAACATAGTATCAAAAAGTGATAACAATCAAACCTGAATAATTTAATTCGTTATCGAACTAAAATCTACCAAATTTCGCGTATATTTTCAGCCGTCGTCCCCACCTACAGTGAAATGTCATTGACACCATCAGCCGATGGTTCGGTGCGGGGTCGGCCCATCGTACAATAAAAACGTCGCGGCGGGACACCAAGTCATAATTACGGTCCAACTCTCACAACATTTGGTCGGCACATGTGTCCCAACGCTACAACACCACAAAAACGCGACAGATCATTTAAAATCGTCGATAAAATCATCGATGCAATCTCCAAACGAATGTACTTAAATTAATTTATTTCGTGTTTCATTTCGTGATTATTAACATTTAATCACTGTTAGTGTTGAACGTGTGCATTTGCGTGTGAATTGTTGTACGAGGAACATGGTTATTGAGAAGATCTGTTGCTTGGGAGCGGGGTATGTCGGTGGGCCGACGTGTAGCGTGATTGCCTTGAAATGTCCCAATATTAAGGTGACTGTGTGTGACAAGAGCGCTGATCGGATAAGCCAGTGGAACTCCGACAAGCTGCCGATCTACGAGCCAGGGTTGCAGGACGTGGTGAAGCAGTGTCGAGGTAAAAACTTATTCTTCTCCACAGACATAGCTAAAGGCATAAGGGAGGCGGATCTGATATTCATATCAGTCAACACGCCGACGAAAACCTTTGGGAACGGTAAAGGGAGGGCCGCAGACTTGAAGTATGTGGAGAGTGCGGCCCGGATGATTGCAGACTTGGCTACGAGCAACAAGATTGTGGTAGAAAAGAGTACCGTACCAGTTAAAGCTGCTGAGATCATCATGAAGATACTCCGGGCAAACACTAAGCCTGGTGTCGAGTACCAGATTCTGTCTAACCCTGAGTTTCTAGCCGAAGGCACTGCTATTGTGGACTTGGTTGAGGCAGAGAGAGTGCTAATAGGCGGTGAAGACACTCCTGAAGGCCAGAAAGCTATTCAGGAGCTGTGCTGGGTGTACGAGCATTGGATTCCGGCGAAAAACATACTCACAACTAACACTTGGAGCTCTGAGCTGTCTAAGTTAGCTGCTAATGCCTTCCTTGCCCAACGTATTTCAAGTATAAACTCTTTGTCAGCGGTCTGTGAGGCTACTGGTGCTGACGTGTCTGAGGTAGCTAGAGCAGTGGGCCGAGACTCACGTATTGGACCGAAGTTCCTAGAAGCATCAATAGGATTTGGCGGCAGCTGCTTCCAGAAAGACATCCTCAACCTTATTTACTTGTGTGAATGTCTAAATCTGCCCGAAGTTGCCGCATACTGGCAACAAGTGCTGAACCTAAACGATTACCAAAAGACTAGGTTTACGAGAAAAGTAATAGAATCATTATTCAACACAGTTACAGACAAAAATATAGCGGTACTAGGCTTCTCGTTTAAAAAGAATACCGGTGATACTAGAGAGTCTCCCGCAATTCACGTTTCAAAGACATTGCTTGACGAAGGAGCAAAATTGCACATCTATGACCCCAAAGTGGAGCCGGATCAAATATTCTACGAGCTCACAAACCCTTACTTAACCTCTGAGCCAGAAATTGTGAAGAAGAACGTAGAAATTCACGACACAGCATACTCAGCGGTCACAGGTGCCCATGCAATAGTACTGTGTACCGAGTGGGATGAGTTTAAAAGTTTAGACTTCAAAAAGATCTATGAAGTGATGATGAAGCCAGCGTACATCTTTGATGGGAGGAAGATACTGAACCATGAAGCGCTGCAGAACATCGGTTTCCACGTCCAAACCATTGGGAAGAGGTTGAGCAGGGCTGGCAGTATCCGGGCACAAGGCAGTCAAACCATGCCATAACCTTGGTAAGTTTAAGTCTATTCTTTCTACTTCTATACTGTTTAATGACTAGTAACTTAGTGGCTACCACGCCGATCAACCAATCTGCGAGGTTAAGCCGTCCGCGCCGCGGTCAGTCTTGTGATGGGTAACCGTTTTGATATATCGGGCTCCTCTTTGCTTCGGGAGGCATGTTAAGCCGTTGGTCCTTGACTGATCTCTCTCCGGTCGTGTCTCACCGGCCTGGACTATGAGAGTGAGGGAATAGGGAGTGCACCTGTGTTTGCGCGCATACTTGTGTACTATAATATCTTTTTAGTTCGTAGAAAAATTGCATTTTCGATTTTGGTGTAGTGATCGCTAAGCACGGCTACTGAGCATTAAGTCCTGGGTTTGATTTGCGGGTCGGACAAAGTGTTTATGCGGTTTTTCCATTAGGTAATTCTCAGTAGCAGCACGGAGGGATTTGTGCTCGGTTGATGGCCAGCTCGTCTATTACATTGGGACCTATAACCTAACTGGCGAAATGTGGGCGTACTGCCACATAGCTATAGCAAAGCATGCGATTTATACTCAACGCCTAGCGCGTGCTATTTTGAATCGCAATCGGTGCTATATGATAGCATGACCAGTGTCCATAGCATATACATACATCGAGACAGTAGCACGACTATTGATAGTAGTAAATAGAAAATCGGACAGCGTCAGGCAGTATTCAGACATAGTGTACTGAGAACAGATAGTTCCCGTGCTACAAAAGCGTCAAGCGCCCTATGCTAAATTTTTTCCTAAGCAAGATGCATAAAGTCACGCCTGTTTCGCTGAGGGGTAGGCAGAGACTACGGATTTGCATTTGCTACGATCCTGGCATACATCTTTTGCTTCATTCACACGCATCACATTCCTCATACACGCTCTTCGGTTGAGGGTACTCCTCACTTGCCCTTTTTGCAGAACATCTCCGATTTGGTCTAGGTATGTTCGCCTAGGTCTTCCCCTTTCCGATACTCCACTAACACTCGCCTCATATATTCGTTTTGTCATTCTTCTTTCATCCATCCTTTCTACATGCCCAAACCATCATATGCTATAACATAGAATAAAAAGCATGCTATAAAAATGTAACATAAAGTCCATAGCATGCTATTTTTTGTAGCTGATTTGCACACGACTATTTCACAGCAGTGACAGCCGAGTGGTATAAACTTTGGACTGCCAAGTCAAGGGTCGCAAGTTAAAAACCCCGGCACGCAACATGTCTTTTCAAATTCATGTGCGAACTATAAATTAGTTATCAGTTGCCTAAAAACGGTAAACGAAAACATCGTGAGGAAACCGGCACACCTGATTGTTCGACGGTGTATGTCTCCATGTCAGAGGCCTACAGGCGGTTTAAACTCTGACACCAGGTTGTTCATCAACCATACGATAAGAAGGAGAAGATGCTACTATTTCGGGCAATACAGGCGTATAGTATTGTGTGTAACCACAGCACATGCGCAAACTATCAGAAAGCTAACTACAGTTTGGTCTAGTATAAACGCGCGAACTGTAACATCCGTTTTCCGAACGAAAAAGTCAACGGATACACTGTCAAATCTAAAACCATTGTCTACTTCCAATTGTTTTTTCTGTCCGTTGAGAAGCTGCCGACTGTCAATATTTTGCTTCAATCGTACATCGAACGTAGTCAGGGATCCACGGAGCATTTTTAATATTGATTACTATCTAGTTAGTCTTCTGTGTGTAGCTTCATTTTGATGAGACGTCCAAGTTTTTCTCTTTCAAACATTCTCGATTGTGGTAGCTAACAGGCATCACAACTTTTCATCTATATCAAATCATGTTTTATGACCTCGTTATCGATATATGTTGGAAGGATAATGAGGTCATTAAGAATGATAATCAGCTGATTTTTCTACCATTGCTTACTTGATTAAGTAATATTATAAACGCGAAAGTGTGTAAGTATGGATAGATGTTTGTTACTCTTTCACGTAACAACTACTGAATGGATTTTAATGAAATTTCATATGGAGGTAGCTGACACCCTGGATTAACACCCATATTTCGCCAGTTACGTTATAGGTCCTAATATTAGCGAGTCTATTGCCATCAACAAGTCACAAATCTAGACTCCGTGCTGCTACTCAGAAATACCCAACTTTACTAACACTTTGCCTGACCTGAGATTCGAACCAGGACCTCGCGCCTTGCGACCACTAGTCCAACGGTAACTATCTGTTTGTTACTCAATTTCGACGAAACCACTGAATCGATTTCAATAAAACACACACAAATAGCTAGAATATAAATGAATCATTATCATCATCCGGAAGACGTCCACTGTTGAACAAAGGCCTTCCTCTTAGGTACGGGGGGGAGGGGGTACGCCGCAATCCCCACGCTTGCCAAGCGGGGATCGCAGTATTAATGGTAAAGTTACAGAAGACGCTGCTGCTCATCTTCTGGATTTTCCCTTAGTCGCCTCTTGCGACACCCACGGGGGGAAAGGGGGTCGTTTGTAGGCCGGATACCACTCGGGAAGTGTCTCATATTATCCCAGAAAGAGTTCGTAAGAGTGACCCACGCGGACAAACAACTCTTGCGGAACTAGGAAGTATTGTTAACAATTCTGATAAAACTTTGTCAATTTATTATTGTGGTAGCGAGAAAAAATGGCGGCTTTTTCACGTTGATTCTCATTAAGATATAAATGTATATCAAGACATGCGTGATATAACATTAATGCAATATATTACGACCTGTTTATATAACTTGCAACTGTAATTCTCATGTATTTAGGTGCAAAATTGTCTGACACGGTTGCGAAATGCATTTCCTAGTTACATTCACGCTGGTTTCTTATAGAGCTGTGCGCTTTCTACTGCAGAGCAGTGCTGGCCGTTGGCCTGCCATGTCAAAGGTCGCAAGTCCAAACATCAGCACGCACCAATGTCTTTTCGAATTCATGTGCGTACTATAAATTAGTTATCAGTTGCTGAAAACGGTGAAGGAAAACATCGTGAGGAAATACACACCTGAGAGATTGTTCAACGGTGTGTGTCGACATGTCAGAGGCCTACAGGCGGTTTACACTCTGACACCAGGTTGGTCATCAACCATACGATAAGAAAAAGAATATTACATTGTCAAGTATATAAGAAAAGAAAATGGTTGTCTGTAATTTAAATATTTAAGTGTCCTAGATAAGAATTAATTGCTGTAAAGACATTAAATTAACACATTACCCTCCTTCGCGTCGCAGTCGGGTAATAAAACGAGTCGTGGTACGCTGACACGACAAATATAAATGAAAATTGATATCACATTATGTAAATTGCTACTTTTATACACGTGTAAGTAAAATATACTTACACGTGTATAAAAATATATAGGCTGCCTTGTTGGTCTAGTGGTTGCCAAGCGTGGCTGCTGAGCACGAGGTCCTGGTTTCGAATCCCGGGTCGGACAAAGTGTTACTAGGTTTTTCCATTAGGTAATTCTTAGTAGCAGCACGGAGTTGGATTTGTGCCCGGTTAATGGCAATAGGCTCGCCCCCTATTACATTGGGACCTAAAAACATAACTGGCGAAATGTGAGTGTACTGTATGTGCACCTCTGCCTACCCCTACAGGCGTGATGTTAAGTTATGTATATTATAATATCATAATTTATTTCGCATTATATTCATTTATACATTATTATTTTATACATTAAAAATAGTTGATAATTATTTTTCCTCAAAGAATTCTTTTATGGAATAGTATGCCTTTTTGGACAGAAAGTCTTTTAGTTTCCTTTTAAATTGACTAATTGGATTTACGTTCTTGATGCCTATGGGTAATCTATATGTATAAAACTCTTCCGTTACTGACTGACTGACTGACAGACAACGCACAGCCGAAACTACTGATCGTAAAGAGCTGAAATTTGGCATGTGTGTTTGTTGGGAGGAGTAGGCTACCACTAAGAGAGGATTTTTGGAAATTCCCCTCCAAAGAGGAGAAAAGGTAAATTGAAAATGTTTATTTCTCAATGGATTCACTTATAACTTTGTATGTAGGTTCCACCAGTGAAGCAAGTGAGCAAAGAAAGGGTTTCAGTTTTTTTTCTGTCCAGGCCTTATTCTGACGGAAGTCATTACTCCATGCGGACGAAGTCGCGAGCAAAAGCTAGTATTTTATATATCTTTATGCCCATACAAAATATACTATTACTGTACATTGTAGTGTGGGATGTTTTATAAATAAATAAATAAATCATAAATCATTTATTAATTTGCAAACATGGGTATATAGTCAAAGGTGTAGTTTATATTACAGAGTTCTCCATATTTTACCGTCACATCGGCATGCAAATTTTTGGTTTTACATTACATAATAATATATTAGTTGAAACAATGGATGAGATAAATTCTTAAAATAAAATGTTAATTGAAATAATTAAGGAAAGGTACAGTTTATCAGTGTGTATCAGTTTTGTAACGTAGCGTAGTTTTAAGTCTATTGCTTGTTAATGTGTGATAGCTACAGATATTTGATTAGACTAAAATGGAGGCCTCGTAGATGTATAGAGCAGGGAGGGTTAATATCTTGAGGTGTATGAAATGTGGTTTACATGAATATGTTTGGTGTACACCACATACTGATCGGACACACCTGTTTTGTGCCTTGAACGAAATTTCTTTGTCAGTTGAGTAACCCCAGTATAGTATACCATAGGATAGAGTGGATCCCATATAGGCATGATACACATACACATAACATCACACCTGTATTCCCCGAAGGGGAGGGCAGAGGTGCACATATAGTACACCCACATTTCGCCAGTTATGATTTAGGTCCCAATGTAATAGGGGGCGAGCCTATTGCTATCAACCGGGCACAAATCCAGACTCCGTGCTGCTACTGAGAATTACCTAATGGAAAAACCCAGTAACACTGCTCGACCCGGGATTCGAACCCACCCCGTGCTCAGCAGTCGCGCTTAGCAACCACTAGACCAACGAAGCAGCCATATCATAAGCATGATAGGCATTGAATAGTGTGTCTTCGTAGATAGCTATTCACAATTAAGAAATTTATTAGGCGGGGAAACCCGCGTGCAAAACATGATAAACCTCATTAAATTATATTCAATAATATTATCGATTTTTACAATCTGTCGGCATGTTGTTCAATTAGCATTTCCTTTTATCAAATAAATTGATTTTTAAAAACATAGTTAATCCATTTATTTATTATTGTTATTGATAAGATTGGCATTGTCTGACTTTTATGGGTTATTGAGGCGCAGATTAATATAGATATTAATCTAGATTTTTATGAGGTGAATACGTCAATATCTGTGCAGCTGTTTCATGTTTTTTTTTGTCTAAACCGGAAATGGACACGTCATTACGCTTAGTTGTACATAATTTTGACGGGGTAGGCTGAGGTGTATAGTAAACCCATATTTTAGCAGTTGTGTTATATGCCGAGTGGTATCCGGCCCAGAATTGATCACCCCTTTCTTCCCGTGGGTTGTAAGAGGGTGACTAAGGGAAAATCCAGAAGATGGGCAGCAGCGTCTTCTGTAACTTTACCACTAATACTGCGATCACCAAGCCGCTTGCCAAGCGGAGCGGTTATGCCCCCCCTTACCTAAGGGGGAGGCTTTTGTTCAACAGTGGACGTCTGCCGGCTGATCATGAAATTATTCGTGTCAATCGAGGGCGAGCCTATTGCTGTTAACCAAGCACAAATTAAAACTCCGTGCAGCTACTGAGAATTATCTAGTGGAAATACCCACTGCCCAACCCGGTAATCGAACTGGATTCGTCTCTAGACCACCAAAGTAAGGCAGATTTGTGTCATTAATAGGAAATTGATGAAATCATCATACACTTTGTATATTACACATAACATCACGCCTGTATCCCCCGAAGGGGTATGCAGAGGTGCACATACAGTACACCCACATTTCGCCAGTTGTTTTTAGGTCCCAATGTAATAAGGGGTGAGCCTACTGCCATCAATCGGGCACAAATACTCCGTGCTACTAAGAATTACCTAATGGAAAAACCCAGTAACACTGCCCGCCCCGGGATTCGAACCCAGGACCTCGTGCTCAGCAGTCGTTTTATCTCTCGTCTATAGTCGTTTCCTACTGTGCAGCTAGTTGGCTAACTACAAGACAGACAAGCCACGTCGGCCATATTGTACAAAATATTGACGTGTCCGAAACTGTCTACAATATTTATTAAATTGTGACGTCGTTATAACATATTTAGTTAAATGCAGCTGTTTCAATATTAATTAGGTAGTTAATTATTTCAATGAGATATTAATTTGTTGTGTTATCTATATAATATTTGCTTCTCGTGTCCTTGTGGGAGATCGTACCATCTCATAGTGCCAATTGTACAAATAAAAAAGCTATTTAAGTACCTAGAAATGAAATAAAATTATTATTTGCTTAAGAATTATCTTGTAGCTAAGAAACAGTATGGACTGATCAAGGTTTAGCTGTGTTTGTTGAGGTCGATACGCAGATGGGTGACCGTTCAATATCTTACTAATCCCTCTCCATTTGACTGCCTCGTTGGTCTAGTGGTTGCTAAACGCGACTGCTGAGCACGAGGTCCTGGGTCCGAGGTCCATAACTGGCGAAATATGGGTGTACTATATGTTCACCTCTGCCTACCCCTTCGGGGAATACAGGCGTGATGTTATACTATGCTACTTCTCCATGTTTGGGCAAGTTAAGCTGCGATAGTTAAGTCGATTATTCATCAACCATACGATAAGAAGAAGAAGATGGTAACAGTAGCCCACACTTCTGCCAATCCCTGTAAGGAGAACAGGTGTGATAATGCAACAAACACGTCTAACACTGCTGACGACATTAATATAATGTAGCAATGTCATACGATAGCAAAATTGGGTGCAGAGCCAAAGTCTAGTGTTGTTGCCTAGACGACTCGAATACATAACTCGCTGATGTTCTGAATGCTTACAGAATGCTAATTATGTAATTTATTAGACTAGGGGTCCCGCGGGGGCCAAACTGTTACCGTCATTATAACAAAATGTTAAGCTTTCTGCTCTTCTCTATATGGCCTGTAGTCTTGTGGCTGTCACTCTGACTGCTAAAACCAGAGTCCGTGATTTCCATCCAGGACGAATCTTTGTGTGGCGAGTTTAATCATTTGTTCTGCCTGGGTTTGATTTGTCTATAATATACAGTATGTATTTAGGTATATATACTGTATATTTGCGGGCAACCGGTGGATGGAATTGGAAAGCTGTCGTCCATTGTGGCGTTCTAAGGGGGAGGCCTTTATTCAACAGTGGACGTCTTGCGGCTGATGATGATGATGATAATTTAGGAATATATACCTAAGTATGTGTATCCGTTGTCTTTTTTCTATTTCTAATGTATTATATATTACCTGCGCCCCGCGGTGTTGCCCGCTACATTTTTTCAGGATGAAATGTAGCCTGTTTTATTCTGATGTATAAGCTATATTATTGTAAAGTTTCATTAAAGTCCATTCAGTAGTTTTTACATACATCCATACTCACAAACTTTCGCGTTTATAATATTAGTAGGGATAACAACATACATACAGTCCTATATATAAACTTTAACTGCCAATTTTCAGACTCAGTCCGCGTATTTTTCGTAAAAATGTACCCAAAGTTATCGCTTCACATAATAATAAATTACCTCTATACTCGAAGGAGCGCTGTCTCAAGTCATTTGCATATAAAACTGTCTAAAAGGGCCTTGATGAGTATTTTATAAAATGTCTTCCAAATTACTCACATCAATCAAATATAATGTACAATAATTTGGCAAACGAAAGAGGAAAAAATTCACCATCAGTCGGAAGACGTCTACTGTTGAACAAAGGCCTTCCCCTTAGGTAAGGGGGGATGGATTGCCATAATCCTTACGCCTGGCAAGAGGTTTAGGGATCGTAGTATTGGTGGTGTGGCTACAAAAGACGCAGCAGCCCATCTTCCGGATTTTCCCTTACTGGCCTCTAACGACACGGGAGGAAAGGGGGTGGTCTATTCTAGGCCGGAAACCAAGCTCACTATAGTTACTTATTTAGATGGTAACATTGTACGTATTTAAAATACAAATTCAATGAAGGTAATGATTCAGAGAGAAACGTGCGCCGCAACGCGATGCCCGCACGATGTGAGCGTTACTGTGTGCTGTGTTGCAGCCATGATCTCACATACCTACATAATATTATGGTTCCTCTGACCTCATGTGTTAAGGAACTTAACATTTTTAGAGATGAACAGCGATTCTACCTTTTTAATTAATCTTCGCCCCACATGAGAAGTATCTCCTGTGTCGTGGGTGCGTTTCACAAACATGAAATATCACATACACAAACACCCAGACTCGGGATCACACAAATTTTTATCCCGAGTGGGTATCGAACCCGCAATCCTAAGCTCAGCAGTCCTATCGCTTAGCCTCTGTACAAAATCAAGTCATCTAACATTGGTTAAACATATGTATTTAATCATACTACAAATATTGTAAAACGCGATTAAGAATAGATGTATGTTTCTTAGTACTTCACGCTAAAATTACTGGACAGATTTTGATGAAAATTCACAATAATATAGCTTATATGTCAGAGTTGTAGGCTATATTAATTTTAAATCAATTTGCGGAACTTTTAAAAGCTCCAACAGCGATTGTCTGGGTTTTCTTTGTTAATGTTTTTAAATCGATAACCCTTTTTCTGGGAAAAATTATAATGAGATGAGTCAGAGACGTAAATCCCAGATGCGCAGTTTATTATACTATGGTAAGCACTAGCTGTTTCTCCTAGAAAAAAGTATGCCAGGATCGTAGCAAATGGTAATCCGTGGTTTCTGCCTACCCTGGGAAACAGGTGTGACTTTATGTATGTATGAAACATCACATACACAAACACCCAGACTCGGGTCAAACACCTGCGGATCACAAAATTTTTGTCCCGGGCGCTATTCGAACTCGGTACCCTTGGCACAACATTCCAACCGCTTAGCCACTGCGCCAATCAGTATTTTAACTTAAATTTATAATATTAGTTTAGTATAGGAAAGTGTGTGTACATTGTTAAATTGTAATTCACCAAATAATTTGCGCGCTACATAGCTTCCTGCTCGCCAAGGCAAGCAGACGTATTCAAAATGATTCTTAAGCCAAGGTTGTTTGAACCGTTATTATAAATATTGCAGGTAAAACTAAACAAAGAACATTGAACTAGAATCGGTTGCCGGTGTCTGATAAACAGACACACGGCCCACACGTAGACATACATGTCTGTATTCCCCAAAGAAATAGGTGTATAGTATTATATACATCTACATTTCTCTAGTTATGTTATAGGTCCCATGTAATGGGCGAGCCTATAGCCATTAACTATGATATAAACTAACTGCCTCATTGATTTGGTCGCTAAGCGTGACAACTGAGCCGTTTAAAGTACGAAGCCCAGTTTCAGCAGTGTTTTTAGGTTTTTTCTAAATAATTCTCAGTAGCAGCACGGAGTCTGGATTTGTGTTCGCTTGATGGCAATGACCGTTGGACTGCCAAGTCAAAAATCGCAAGTTTAAACGCGCCTGTCTTTTCGAATTCATGTGTGTATTAGTAAGTTATCAGTTGCTAAAAACGGTGAAGGAAAACATCGTGAGGAAATACACACCTGAGAGATTGTTCAACGGTGTGTGTATGTCAGAGGCCTACAGGCGGTTTACACTCTGACACCAGGTTGTTCAGCAATAGACTCGTCCTCAATTTGGGACCTATAACATAACTGATGAAATGTGCGTGTAGTATAACCTGTATACAACGGTAGCTCAGTATAGCATCGACACGAAAATATCGTGGGTTCACATCCCGTCTTTTCAATATTTTCAAAAGTATTTTATTATAATGCATTGCGTATTTAAATGCGTGTCTTCTCTGACTGGCGTATGGTCGTGATGAGCTCCCTTACATTATTGACCCGAGCATCAAATACGTTGGTTAATAGTCGTTAAAGGCCAGGCTTCAGGGTCAAGCGTGATTAATCAATTAAGGACCCACCAATCAATTATAATTCTCTCTCCAAACATATATACAATGCCTATGTAGTATTGTGTACGCAAATATAAGAATATCGGTCAAGGGTTTTTGATATCACTAATATTATATAGGCGAAAGTTTGTGAGTGTGTTTGTTATCTCTTCTCGCTCAAACGGCGGGACCGATTTTGATAAAATTTGCTATGGAGGTAGCTGATATCCTGGATTAACACTTGGCTTCTTTTTATCCAGAAAAAACGTAGCGGGTAACACCGCGGGGCGCAGCTAGTAATAATTATATAATTCTAATACTATAATATTATAAAGGCATAAGTTTGTGAGGATAGATGTAATTTTTTTGTCTGTCAGTTTGTTCCGACTAATCTCTGAAACGGTCGATCCGATTTTGATGGAAACTTCACTGGTAGATAGCTCATGTTATTAGAACTTAGTCTAGTTTGGGTACTGCTTATTTCAGTTATTTTAAAAGTCTATTTTCGCGTGTTAAGTTAATTAGTTTTTAACTGGAACGCAGTAGATACGTATGGACACTATATAGGTGATGATACCGAAACATTATTTTGTAACATCCTGTCGTTACGATAAAATGCGTGTAAAGATACGTCATAATATCATTGTTTAATGGCGTGTAAAGCGTACTATAAATTTGTTATCAGTCGCTAAAAACGGTGAAGGAAACCATCGTGAGGAAATACACACCTGAGAGATTGTTCAACGGTGTGTGTCGCTGTCAGAGGCCTACAGGCGGGTTACACTCTGACACCAGGTTGTTCAAAAACCTTACGATAAGGAGATCATTATTCTAAGACAATAGTTTCTAACCTTCGCGCCGATATTCCATAGAGGAGTTGCAGAACTTGTCCACGAAATGAATTTTCTTATACTAAATTGTTATTGAGGTTACCGCGTTGGTTTTGTGGTCGCTAGCGCGATTGTTGAAGGTGAGGTCTTGAGTTCGATTCCCGAGTCGGATAGTATAAGATTTTCTCATTAGGTAATTCTCAGTAGCGGCACGAAGTTTGTATTTGTGCCTGGTTGTGGCGCTCTCTCACTTTTACTTTAGGATATGTAACAGAACTGGCGAAATGCGGGTGTACTATACAATACACCTCTGTCTACTCCTTCCAGGAATGTAGGCGTGATGTTATGTTTAAATTATTATATTCTTATAAGATATTCGTTTTTATCACCACGCCTGTATTCTCCGAAGGGGTAGGCAACGTCGTCCATCCAGAAGTCCGTCAACTAAATTTGTTTCAAAAATGTTTGCTAATGATAGAATTTGTTTATTTTCAGGTAATATATTTAGGAGATACAGAAATATCGAACAAGAGTAACGCAGGAAGAGCCGAGAGCCAATGCTAAGGAATTTATAAATCAAATAATGTATTGTGAGAAACAAAACTCTATGATTTTTTTTTATATGTCTTCGTTTATCAATTTGTATTGAAATAACTAACCCACTTATTCTTATCCGAGAATAATTCTATTAGCTTAAACCCCTGTTAAGTCTGACATTACTATTCTCTGACTGACTTTAATCTGTGGTTTAAAATTGTCATTTTTTATTAAGATAGGCCCAAAGTTTTATCAGTTGTCATGGAGACAGATCAAGCTCTAGAGATTGTCATCAACAAGGATGGTAGCGAGGTTGACCGTGTGACGGACGGACTTGGGCATCACTTGTAGGCTTTACTAGCATACATAACATCTAGAAAAGGTATCGTCGTACCAACTCGAGCCCCGCAGTATTTGTATGAAACTCTCTGCAGCACACTAATCGGAATCGTAACGTAATCGCCTTGCCTCGGGACTTTACATTTTGATCTTGGGCCTATCTTTGGGTAAAATTGATGTTGTTGTTTTTATGTCTCGAGTTTTGTATAGAATTGGAAAATGCTATCCGCAATTAACATTATTATATTCATAGACAGATTGAAAATATTATATAATATATAAGAAGGTAGATCCGTTGCGCATTTCTGTCAAATGGTAGCCAATAGCAACACGTTGGCTCAGTTGGCAGAGCTGCGTCACGGATCGATGACGGTCGCTGCTTCAAAGCCTGTCAATCACTTTTCAAATTTCCTTTATCATTTTGAATTTCACCATATTTAATAGTTAAATTATATTTTGCGTTTTTTTTATAATAGCTATGGCTATTATTGGTCTGTGTTTGTAAGTTTATGTATTTCAGTGACGCATATATTTTATTTTTATATGATTAGGTGCTCTCAGTATGAATAAGTTTGGAAATCTAGATATTTAAGTATGTACTGTTTGATTAAGTTGAATTATCGCTACGATAATTACCATGTTCACGCCGATAATTATGTGTTCACTCCGATAATTGACGTGTTCAGTATGATAATTAATTTACAGGAAAACTAAAATAATAATGAAAGATCGCATTTTAAAGTTATTTTTTCTGAATTGTGTTTATGTAGTAATAAGAAGTTTAAAAAAGTATTTCTAATAATTCCTACTGCTCCTATAGATTGCAGTAGTATTATATTTTTGTATTATTTCGGACTGTTAAAATATATTTTGAGGCTAACAAAGCTAATAAAAAACATTGTCCAAAATTCAAAAATTCCCTAAATTAAACTATTAATATAGATATTTGCAGCTCGTTCAACCAATTCTGAACTCTATTACATTGATGATAAGACAGACAAATGCAAAAATGGTATTGTTAATACGTTTTTGCTATTACTACTATCCTTATGTCTAGGAAATAGGGTTCAAAATCGGTTGAATAAACCTTAATTAACAGTTATAGCTTTTGAAGGACTTGTAGGAATGAAGCTAATTCACAGATTGACCGATGTGCAAGTCAGTCTTGTGATAGGGGACCGTTTCCACATGTCGAGACCCCGATGCTTCGGAAGGCACGTTAAGCCGTTGGTCCTGCGCCTGATCTCTCTCCGGTCGTGTTACCGTCCTGGACTATGAGAGAGGAATAGGGAGTGCACCTGTGTTCGCGTACTTGTGCACTATAATATCTTCGTAGTTGGCTAGCCTCAGATGAGGCAGGCCGCAGTGACCGACATTCGTACAGGAGGACAGGTGTTATTAACAATTTGCTAAACTATTGTCTCATCAAGTCTTACGACCGTTTGTATGTACAGTACATGAAAATGTAACAAAATCTCTTTGAAGCACAATTTTTTACTAACATTACTGCTACGTAATTAATTTTATGATTAATATATTTTTTCTAAGATAATTTGTAAAATGTTTGAATTATTTTTCCATCTCTTTCAGTCTCTTGACTTTTGTGGCATGATTGAAAGAGATGCAACATAGTAAGATAACATTATTTTTATATTTTATTTTAATCTGATTATTTCTATATTTCTAAAAGTAAAACAAATTAATTTATTTTATTATTGTGACACATTAAATTATATTTTGTCCTGCTTCAATCACGTATGTAAGAAAGAGAGAGTATAATGTCAGCCTAAGGCTGCACAGAGCGATAAAAATCTTATACCACTGAAATATCAACCATAATCGTATGCAAATAACGTGCAAAATTGTTTGAGTACGTAGAAAGTTGGTCCGCGCGAGTAATTTTGTGTTGTATTTCTTTAGAAATAGAGTTGATTATTCAGTGTGTATAAGATGTAAGATTGGACTTGTTGGTTGCTTTCATGTATCAAACTTGATGTTTTGTTTGTATATTATTATTATGTATACCTCTTAATAATCTCCTTAGCTTTTAGATATATTGTACTTGACCGGCTTTTTGTAATTACTGTACTAAAGATCTTGGGCTTACACCAATAACTAATTAACGAATTCCAAATCTTAATTAACAAATACCTCTAAAATCCCTAATTATTATAAAATATTTTTTTTAAAATGATTTATCAACAATAATTTATAATTGCAAAAACTGCTAATGTCTTATTTTAGGACGAAAGCTATCTAAAAATATATACTACTCAATATAAATAAGTCAATGTAACTGGTTAGACTTTAAAGTATCATTTACAACTACGACAGCTAAATTCTCTCGGTATAAAAACGGATGGTCAATGGTCATCATCATCATCATCATCAGCCGGAAGACGTCCACTGTTGAACAAAGGCCTCCCCCTTAGAACGCCACAATAAACGACAACTTGCCAATTCCTTCCACCGGTTGCCCGCAATTCTGATGATATCGTCGGTCCACCTGGTGGGAGGCCTGCCAACGCTGCGTCTTCCGGTTCGTGGTCAATGGTCACGGGAGGAAGTAGCATCTCAATTTATCGTCGCGCGCAAAGGTTACACGAGCTTGAATATAGATGGATATAACAGCATTATTACATTACTAAGCGTATTATTTAACATCACATAAAACACACGAATTCATCGTTAAAATACCATAATTAGTTATATAACACGAAGCGTGAAACTATAATTTCATAACATTACGAAGGGGTAGGCAGAGGTGCACATATAGTCCACCCACATTTCGCCAGTTATGTTTTTAGGTCCCAATGTAATAGGGGGCGAGCCTATTGCCAATGCCAATTATTTTCTTCACCATAAAGAAATAATATAAAATATATTGATATAGACATAATTCTGAAACAAAATAGATTAATAAAAAAATTATGGGCTCATATTTGAATCACGCATATTTCCTATTGCGTCACTTCCTGTTTTAGTTTTAACTATCATCGGTCCGCTACGAAAGCGTATTAGTTTAATCCGGAGATAACTTGAAACAGCCTTAATCCTTACCTATATTTTTTACAGTTTTTTCAACACATTTTGAACTCTATTCTGTAGGCATAAGAATGGTAATAAAAACTAAAACGTTTACTGCGGTTGTGTCTTGTCACTAATGTAATAAATGTCAAATTGGTTGGAACTATCCGTGAAAAAGGCCAGCAAAAAATTCTCATTCAAATACCAGTGGCAATCCTCAAAAAATTAATAAATTTTATTTATATTTTATCACACAAAGCATAACCCTATTGACCATATAATCATCATCAGCCGGAAGACGTCTATTGTTGAACAAAGGCCTCCCCCTTAGAATGCCACAATGAACGACAGCTTGTCATTAGCATCCACCGGTTGCCCTCAATTCTGACGACCATATCACTCTGACACCCGGTTGTTCATCAACCATACGACTACACATTTAAATACTACCTACTATGAAAAAACAACTTAAATATAAAAAATGCATTAAAAATTATAACAAAATGGAATTTAAAAGCATCAAAGTATTCTTCATCGTTTTCAATAAGTAATGAACCAGACTGGCAGCATTGCCACGTCGAATGGCAGCCCTATGGTCACGTGACAGGTCGACATTTAAGTTAGTTCCCTACCTAAATAAACATTAAAGATAAATAATCCATTATTTTTGGGCAGTTGTTATCAAAATCTGGTCGACCCTTACCTAGCTATATTTTTATTAAAAGATTATTTTTCTTTTTGAATCGCATTTATTTTTGTTTGATTCGCTTTGTAAATTAGTTTTAAGTTGAAATCCTATGAGTATTATAAATAATTTTAATCATGATTATAATTATAATTTTATATTACCGAGAATTCGCCGCATAATGTAGTGAATCAAAATATTTTCCTACTGTTTCCCAGTTATTTTTAACAAATAAATAAATATTTTATTTTATTATTGTGTTGTTTTCTTTTAAGTAAAAATTAAATGGTGATATATTTCCGCCAAAAGACCAAGTTAGGCGTACCCTTAACCGACGAGCGTGTATGAGGAATGTCATGCGAGTGAATGAGGCGAAAGAAGTATGCCAGGATCGTAGTGAATGGAAGTCCGTGGTCCCTGCCTACTCCTCTAAGAAACAGGCGTGACTTTTATGCGTAGAATTAGAGTCCGCAAATATTTGACGGATAATACTTACATACCTAAGTTTGAACTGATAGCCAACTGATATGACCGTTGGACTGCCAAGTCAAGGGTCGCAAGTTAAAAACCCCGGCACGCACCAACGTATTTTCATATTCATGTGCGTACTATAAATTAGTTTTCAGTTGCTAAAAACGGTGAAGGAAAACATCGTGAGGGAATAATACCCACCTGATCTGACATGTCGACACACACCGTTGAACAATCTTCAACGGTGTGTGTCGACATGTCAGAGGCCTACAGGCGGGTTACACTCTGACACCAGGTTGTTCATCAACCATACCGCATACGATAAGAAAACGAAGTTTATTGACATTTATTATTATATACCTATCAGCAGGCTAAATAAGTGTTTAAATCTGGAGACGGCTATTAAAAATGATGCTTACTCACAATTTGAAATACAATTTTTAATGTTAAGTCGCAATAGTTTGGTAAATAACTTGAAATAACCTATCAGACTTATTATAATTACATTTGTTTATAAACAAAAACAGGATAAGTAATGCACGATAGTGATTTTATCTAGACTTTATACTCTTTTTATAGTACGACTAACCTTTTCACAAAATATGACTGGCAACAAACAACAACACTAGTTGTCATGGCAACACGACAAAACAACAAAAGACTGTTTATATACAGATACAGAGATTGTCAGGAAAACAACAGTTTGTGCGATTTTGTGATAATCCTCTAATAAACATGTCTGGCTTGAGCGGGTACGACGGGGAAGCGGTGGGCTTCGACTCCGTCACTCTAAACAAACGTGAGGAAACAGATACCTCGACGCAGACGACAGACTTCCACGAGTCAGGGGTCGGCACACAGACTAACGTGCAGAAAGAAAGCGGGTCCCTAGCTACGCCCGAAGACCTAAACGCGCAGGATGACATCCTCAAAGAATACCCTCCGCCAGGGCTCAATGAATTCCTGAGGAAAGTCATGCCAACCATGCTGGAGCAACTGGACCAAGGCGACAGAGAGCTGCTGTACAACTCGTCAGATTCCGACGAAGAGGAGGTGTTGACTGCGAAGCTGTTCCAGGACATCAAACTGACAGACTTACCGGGGATAGGGGGAGGGGATGAGTCCCGCTGCGTCCTTGACATATGCTGGAGCAGTGCCGGCAACTCCTTAGCGGTCTCCGTCGGCAAGAATCAACATGAAAACTGGTGCACGGACGACGGTTTGATCAGGATTTTTACAGTCAAACGCACAGCGGGCGACACGTTCGTCCGGAGCTTAGATGTAACTGAGAAGAGCTGCATCACTAAGGTGAAGTACCATCCCTCGGTGGCAGCTCTTCTAGCTTACGGTACAACTTCTGGCGAAGTCGTTTTATGTAACTTGAGGCATCTTGACGCGGTTTTGCTGACGTCACCAGCTGGCTCGCACGGCTCCAAGCGCGTCACTGGCCTGCAGTGGGCCGACGCATCGCTAGCCAACAGCTACTTAACCATGCACATAATCAACACTGGGAAACGAAGGGGCGCCTCCGACCACATCCTCATCTCCGCTGGTTGCGACGGAAGCATCAACGTCTGGCAAGTTAACGCAAACCTAAAAATATTTGAAAACGTGATTTCGTATCTCATAAATGGCTCCCGGAATCTAGCGTCGGTGAACATCAGCTGCTTCGACTTCATCAAGACGTACCCTCTGCGGCCGAGCGATCAAAAGGTTCCCGACGATATCTTCGTAGTTGGCTCCACGACTGGCAACCTGTACTTGTGTAAGACGAAGTCCTGTCAGCCTATAGTGAACAGTAAGATGGTGGATCCTGTGGTGGAGGTGTACGAGGGCCACACCACGTATGTGGTGGACGTCGCCTTCAGCTTCCAGAAGCCGGGCGTGTTCGTGTCCGCGTCTATTGAGTCGGAGTTGAGGGTTTATGACATCAATCAGACCAGCCCTCTCAAGGTAAATAGTAGATTTTTTCGTGTAGTTTTGTTAGTTTACCGAGTGGTATCCGGCCTAGGATTGACCAACCTCTTTCCTCTCGTGGATGTCGTAAGAGGCGACTAAGGGAAAATCAAGTTGATGGGCAGCAGCACCTTCTGTACTTCACCACCAATACTGCGATCACCAAGCCACTAGTCGAGTATATAGATTATGGCAACCCCTTTTCACTCTAAGGGGGAGAGGCCTTTATTCAACAGTGGACGTGTTCCGGCTGATGATGATAGGTACACCGAAAAGTATACTATATATATATACTATACACCGTTGCCCAGTGAGTAGTACACTTTTTGCCTATTTATATAACTTCCCAGATAATCTTCCTGGACATGCCGATCTCGTGTCTCGCGTGGTTGCCCAACAACCCGTGCGTGGTGATGCTGGGCCTGGCGCGGCCCGAGGGCCAGCTGCTGCGCGTGTACAACGTCAACAGCGGCCGCGCGCTGCCCGTGGAGGGGCTGAGCGGTGCCGGCGGCTGCGTTACTGCCGTCACTGTCAACCAGAGCGGGTTCGTATTCTCTCTTCGTCTGAACTGACGTGGCTTTGTCCAGGATGTATAATGTACAGTCGACCAAACATATGGTCTACCACCCTACAGACGAGGTTCACTTCAACGTCATGAAACAAGGTCGATTTTCCGAGGTGGTGGGCACAACTGGAGATATCAGGTGTAGGATGCGGCACCTGCTTTCCGAGGCAAGGAGGAAACACTGTCGCCCATCTAGTAATTGAGTGCACTCAGAGCTGTTAACACTTGTGTTGTAGATATTATGTACCTTCGAAAATTGCGCTTAGATTTTTACCACTGGGTAGGAGCCTACTACATACATAAAGTCACGCCTGTTTCCCTGAGGGCAGGTAGGCAGAGACCAAGGATTTCCATTTGCTACGATCCTGGCATACTTCCTTCGCCTCATTCACTCGCATCACACCCACACGCTCGTCGGTTACACTTGGCCCTCTTGCACAACATCTCCGATTAAAACTAAGTATTTTTTTACAAGCTTTTATTTAATTTGCAATTATATGTGAGTTTCTTTAGGACAAATCTTGCAATCTAAATTAGAACCACTTTTTGACATCAGATTGACATGAAAAGAAAAAGACTGCCTCGTTGGTCTAGTGGTTGCTAAGCGCGACTGCTGAGCACGAGGTCCTGGGTTCGAATCCCGGGACGGGCAAAGTGTGACTGGGATTTTCCAAAAAAGGTAATTCTCAGTAGCAGCGCGGAGTCCGGATTTGTGCCCGGTTGATGGCAATAGGCTCGCCCCCTATTACATTGGGACCTAAAACATAACGGGCGAAATGTGGGTGTACTATTATGTGCACCTCTGCCTACCCCTTCGGGGAATACAGGCGTGATGTTATGTATGTATGTATGTATTGACATGAAATTTTGCAGATTGAAATAGGTTTGGTGACAATACAATATTATGGTACTTTTGATTTAAAAGCTCGTGTTATAAATATATTTTTAATAGTAACTTATTTTTGTTTCCAGCGTGTGTCGCATCGCTGCCGGCGACTCTGACAGCAATATCCATATCTGGGAGCTTCCCTCGCGCCGCATCAGACTGACGCCGGAAGACCTAGACTTCTAGATAGGTTACTGAACTAACTTAGTGCCTAAACGTGTTGAATAATGCTTGGGAAGTTGACACCATTAATCAATATTTATATAACACTGCTTTTCTAAAACAAATGCTTGATTTCAGATCTAAAAACCTGATTAATTTTCATCTAAGTTAACTGTATAGCGTAGATAGCCGAGTGGTATGACCGTTGGATTGCCAAGTCAAAGCTCGCAAGTACAAACGCAGTGCGGACTGTAAATTAGTTATCAGTTGCTAAAAACGGTGAAGGAAAACATCGTGAGGAAATACACACCTGAGAGATTGTTCAACGGTGTGTGTCGACATGTCAGAGGCCTACAGGCGGGTTACACTCTGACACCAGGTTGGTCATCAACCATACGTTAAGAAGTTATCCTTATAGATTGAGTTGGTTAAATAGTTTTGACAGCTCATACAAAGTATGTCAATTGATTGGTGGTGTCAACTACCCAATTCGGTCCTCTTAACAGTTTACTGTCCGTAAACTGTCCTGCTATAAGAGTTCATGAGAAGGGACTGTAGGACTCCCAAAGACTGGTTTTATTGGTATATTTACGTTCGTACTAATCCTATGTAAGATTATTTTATATTATACATATCTATAAACCCGGATAGGAAACCATTTTAGTTATTTTCGTATCTATATTTAAATCTAGGAATTTTTTTTGCCGAGGCAATCTAAATTATTTATATACTAGCTGTCCCGGCACAGTTCGTACCGCATTCTCACCATTCAAACCTTCCCTGGACTTCCACGCGTGTTTAAAGTTCAAAATAAGGCAAATTGTTCCAGCCGGTCTCGAGTTATAGCGAGACTAACGAAAAGCAATGCATTGAAATTCAATTCAGAACAAATGATTTCCGGTATCATACAAAGATTCGTGTGGTCTGTCTGTCTGTCATCTACCTATAATATGTATGTATTTAGAAATATATAAGTATGTATATCAGTTGTCTGGTTGTCATAATACAGGGTCTGCCTAGTTTGGGATCAGATGTCCTTGTGTGAGTGTTCCCGAAATAAATCGTAATTTATTTAAAAATGGTTTCCTAGCGGGGTTGTTATAAGGCTGGCCGCACTCACTCGGAATCCGAATGCATTAAAATTAACTTAATTGCTCTTTGGTGGCTTTAGGATCCTTGTAAACCGGGACAACGGAACTTCGAATCCGTTTTCCGGAACACGGAATTCCGGATCCGTTTTTCTAACTCGGAATTCCGGATCCATTTACCGAAGTCGGAATTCCGGATCAGTTTCTCGATGTCGGACTTCCGGATTAGTTTCTCGAACTCGGAATTCCGGATCCGTTTTCGGAATACAGTCGAAATCGGATTCTAAGCGAGTGTCGGTCTGGTAGTGTTTAATTGTGGTATTTTTTCGGTCTAAAACATATTATAATTTATTTGGAAGCGAGACGGAGCGCGATATATTATAAATAAGGGTTATATAATAATGTAATAGACAATATTCTCTTATTTTAGTTAATGTAATGTTTAGTTTGTTTAATAAAAACTATTGTTATACTTATTTGTTTTATTTCATTTAAAAATTACAATATCTAAGGAATCGTTATTGACTATCTCAAAATATACATTTTGGATCATTTTATTGCTGTTTCTGCATCTTCTGGGGTCCGCGGCGCGCAGGCGGCTTCTGGAAACATTATTATAATACTGTAGGTATCACTTCACACTAATATTATAAAGGCGAAAGTTTGGGAGTGTGTTTGTATGTGTGTAACCGCTTTACGCTCAAACGGCTAGACCGGTTTTAATACTATATAGGCTACTTTTTATCCTGAAAAGTAGCGGGTAACGCCGCGGGGCGCAGCTAGTAATGTAAATCTTAAAAATAGTTTTCTTCAAAGAGGTGTGTATTGTGATAGAAAAATGTCAAGTAATCAGAATCTCATAACACAGTCCCTAAAAAGTAATGATTCTCGTAAGTATTCACAAAATTGAAATCACACACACAGCCCAGATTCGGGGAGTACCTAAATATTTCCTTACAAAAAATCCAAATTGTCTGGTTCGTTTTTAACAATATTACAGACCATCTCCCTCTCTTCATATAGGTATGTAAGTGAGAGAGAGAGAGAGAGAGAGAGAGAGAGAGGATGTGTGTGTGTGTGTGTGTGTATGTGTGTGTGTGTGTGTTAGGATGTGTGAGTGAGTGTGTTAGGGAGGATGTGTGTGTCCAGTATACGCACGTGTCACTGCTTTGCCCTGCGCGAGGGCTCTGTGGCGGTGGGCGGCGGGGGCGGGCCCTTCTTCTCCAGCTCCTCCAGGTAGCTGGTGAGGATCTGTTGCCGTTCTTCAGGGATGTGGTCTAGCGCTGTGTACCTGGGACGGAGAGTAACTAGATTAGTATAACAGTGATGTACGCACCACATACTCAGCAGTCGTTCTTTGCGTCTACTAGACCAAAAACGCTAATTTTAGATTAATGTAATTTTTTAAACTATTTTACATCGACTATGCTAAGCCTGTAAATATGAAACAATATAATTTTTAAACATGATTGAAATTGAGATGTTTATGCTATAAATATTTTTAGGAGTACATAGGTAGGTTATAATTAACGTACAGATAGTATTATAATTTCTAATCGACTAAAGGCCGATTTTTCAATATTTAGGTAAATTACATTAGAAGGATAAACTTGTCATTTTGATAGTTGATGTATGGAAAACGTCAAATTTATTCAACTGATAAAAAATATCCGAAGATTCAAAAATCAGCCTAAACGAAATGGAATAGAATTCTAAATCAAATGACACTGAATGTGGAATGGAATCAGTAATTCCAATTTCCAAGTCATGCTAGTTACCTGGCGTCATGCTTAAGAGCGTCCAGGACATGCTGCAACGCATTAGGGTTATCCTTCACGGCTCCTAGACTCTTGTGGGTGATGGACCGTGTCTCTAAGAGCAGCTGCCGCATCGCGGTCTTTGCTGCCGACTGCTTGTCGCGCTGGTAGTCACGGAACTCGCGCTCCATCTGCAGGACATATTGGAATGTAGCAGGACATATTGGAATGTAGCAGGACATATTGGTATGTAGCAGGACATTTCAATGTTAGCAGAGATTTTTGGATTTTGGCAAGATTTTTTGAGTACTGCACGACCTAAATGGAATGCTCTTGCAGCGTATAAAAAAAAAATCTGGCCAAATCAGAATTCTGCAGAATACTTTGGAATTTAATTTTACAGAAATTATTGCACAGTAAAATTCAAGTATCAATGTGGTTTCACATTTCTGGGACACAGCAGGACAATTTGGAATTCAGCAGGACATTTCTGGAGTCCTTCTGGAATACAGTCGTCTGGGCAGCTACAACTTGTCGCGCCGCTTGCAGGCCAGCGGCCGAGTGCTGCTCGCCTACAGTGGTACCTGCGAGGCGCTGCCGTAGACGGGCGCGGCGGGCTCCTCCCCCAGCATGGCGCGCAGCTTGTCGCGCCGCTTGCAGGCCAGCGGCCGAGTGCTGCTCGCCTACAGTGGTACCTGCGAGGCGCTGCCGTAGACGGGCGCGGCGGGCTCCTCCCCCAGCATGGCGCGCAGCTTGTCGCGCCGCTTGCAGGCCAGCGGCCGAGTGCTGCTCGCCTACAGTGGTACCTGCGAGGCGCTGCCGTAGACGGGCGCGGCGGGCTCCTCCCCCAGCATGGCGCGCAGCTTGTCGCGCCGCTTGCAGGCCAGCGGCCGAGTGCTGCTCGCCTACAGTGGTACCTGCGAGGCGCTGCCGTAGACGGGCGCGGCGGGCTCCTCCCCCAGCATGGCGCGCAGCTTGTCGCGCCGCTTGCAGGCCAGCGGCCGAGTGCTGCTCGCCTACAGTGGTACCTGCGAGGCGCTGCCGTAGACGGGCGCGGCGGGCTCCTCCCCCAGCATGGCGCGCAGCTTGTCGCGCCGCTTGCAGGCCAGCGGCCGAGTGCTGCTCGCCTACAGTGGTACCTGCGAGGCGCTGCCGTAGACGGGCGCGGCGGGCTCCTCCCCCAGCATGGCGCGCAGCTTGTCGCGCCGCTTGCAGGCCAGCGGCCGAGTGCTGCTCGCCTACAGTGGTACCTGCGAGGCGCTGCCGTAGACGGGCGCGGCGGGCTCCTCCCCCAGCAGCGCGCGCAGCTTGTCGCGCCGCTTGCAGGCCAGCGGCCGAGTGCTGCTCGCCTACAGTGGTACCTGCGAGGCGCTGCCGTAGACGGGCGCGGCGGGCTCCTCCCCCAGCATGGCTCGCACGTCCCGCCAGTGCGCCGTGCAGGTGACGCCGCGCTCCGCCAGCAGCGCGCGCAGCTTGTCGCGCCGTTTGCTGGCCAGCGCGCTCGTGTGCTGCATGAAGAGCCGCTCCTAGGAGCAACCGGTCACGCCCATTACAGTACAATCACTCATGGAAATTCCCAAAAAAAAACTGGCTAAAATCTAAAGATGAAGTATAAGCTTATAAAAAGATCTAATATGTTATACGCGTCGAAGCTGCCACGCCAAACTAAGCTAAGTACAGCACTGATAGCCGAGTGGTATGACCGTTGGACTGCCAAGTCTAAGGTCGCAAGACCGAACCCCGGCACGCACCAATGTCTTTTCGAACTCATGCGCGAACGAATTAGTTATCAGTTCCTAAAAACTGTGAAGGAAAACATCGTGAGGGAACCGGCAGCTCTTCCTCACTCCTGATAATCACAACACGTCGTCCAACTTCCTATCATCTAGTGTAGTGTGACGTCATAATAGATAGTTATATATACGACGTCATAATCGATGTATTATAGTTGTGGAGATCGGCTGTCAAATTCAAATTCAAAATGTTTTTATTTCACATAAACCTAATACAGGCGCTTATGAAACGTTAGGATGCTAGTTGCACGGTTCCAAAATGTCATTCCAATGGAGAAGAACCGGCAAGAAACTCCAGAGGTTACTCATTTAAAAAATATGGTACAAAAAGGTAAATATACAAAGTGCGACGGCAAAATAAACTTATGTGATAGGAGAAGGGGGAAAAAAATGTCGTAGGTAATATCTACCGCTCGTAACTTATAATATTACCTTACCTTATCATCTTTGGTGAGGAGTTCCGCTAGGCTGTATCTGTGGTCCTTCTTCAGCTGTTTCTTCGCGTCCCTCCACGACAGGTCCGGGTTTCTTACTAGGTCCGCTAACAATGCGTTGAAATGCTGCAAAAAATGGTAATTTCATTGATACCTACGACTATAGGCTCTCTTTTAAATTATATCTATGTGGAATAAATCTACCGCCAGGGTACTAGACCTTTTATATCTTAACTTCTTTTTTTAATATCCCCCGCCGTCTATTTTTACATTCCCTCTCGCTTACTCCCAGTCCTTTCATCCCTACATCTATGTTGAAAAACTGGCAAAATAGTAGCGTGAGACAGTAGACTTTACCTTAGTCCTTGCCTCTCATTAAAAAACATAATAACACCCCTGTATTCCCCGAAGGGGTAGGCAGAGGTGTATAGTAACTACACCCACATTTCTCCAGTTATAGGTCACAAGTCCAATGTAATAGGAGACTAGCTGGCTAACCGAACACAAATCCAGACTCCATGCCGCTACTGAGGATTACCTGATGTAGAAACCCAGTAACACTTTACCCAGCCCCAGACCTCATGCTGAGCAGTCGCCTTACCGACCACTAGACCAACGAGGCTACTGCCTCTAGCAGCAACTAGCAGCATCTGAATCTCCTTCGCAAAGTCCTAAATAAGGAGCTAAACAGTTTTCTTATAATGACCCCCTCACCTGAACCGCCTCGTCCCTCTTATGGTACTCCCGCTCCTTGTCTCGGTCCCTCAGGCTTGTGGCCAGCGCCTTCTGCACCTCCCTCTCTCTCTCCTTGATGGAGGCCTGCGCGCGCGCCTCCTTCTCTCTCGCCGCCGTGTCTCCGTCGCTGGGCGCCTCCGTCTCCTCGGGGACTCCTTCTTCCGTTTCCTGTTCTGTTACTGGTTCCTAGAAGGGGGGGTATTTGGTTGATATACTGTAGCAGGGGTGGCTTGAACGTTTACCTAATTACATAGCTATCTATCAGCACTGTACGAACCTATTTAGTACCTATACATAAGTTTCATGAATTGTGCAACTCGTCACACCCACAGACGAACTGCGTAAACCGTCTGGTGGGGCAATGTCGTAGTATGTAAGTTTTTATTATACCGGATGAACTTTTATTCACCGTCCAAATTTTGATATATTTATCTTTGGCGAAAATCACGTATTCAATACAAAAATATTGAGTTATAACATCACAAAGTTATCTATAAAAAGTTAATGTTTCTGGACACCGCCACGCCGTGCGTACGCGCTAGGTGTAGCGGGGTGGGGGAAGCGGGGTGCGCGCTACCCTTTTCATTGAATGTTTGCGCGGCAAGTGTAGTATTATTAACGTTTAACTTAGTGACCACGCAGAGCGGATAATTCTTTCGAGAAAATGATTTAATATAACAATTTTACGTACCGACTTTTTTTCAAAAATGGAATTATTGAATGATAACTAATGCCTAAAAAAAATTTGGACGGTGACTAAAAATTCATCCTGTATAAGTATTGTTCACAATTGTGATAATTATAATACTTAAAGATCTCGCGAAACTCAGGGCTAGATTAGTTTCGACAACATCATTGACATATAATGACACCTTTCGAATTGATCAGACTTGTGAAAGTTCATATGGCTTTATTAACTACAAAAGACCTGATCTACCTTCAAAGACATATGAAAAAAACCCAACACTCAACCCACACTAGGACTTTCTCCTGTATCGTGGGTGTGTTTCACAAACATGATATATAACAGACACAAGCACCCAGACTCGGGACAAACATCTCAGGGTTGCAATTTTTTTTGTCCCGTGCGGGAATCATACCCGCAACCACTAGCGCAGCAGTCCAATAGCGTAGCCACTGCGCTAATCAGGTCGTCAAGGTTCTGTAGGACGGTCAGGTTAGTACCCTTGAATAACGAGCGTGTAGGAATGTGATGTGAGTGTATGAGGCGAAAGAATTATGCCAGGATCATAGCAAATGGAAATCCGTTTCTGCCTACCTCTCTGGGAAACGGGCGAGATTTTTATTTATATATTCGCTGCTCATTATAATTTTATGTCTCGACATGTAAATACGGTCGCCCATCACAAGACTGACCGCGGCGAGCACGGCTTGACCTCGCAGATCGACTGATCAGCGCAGTATCCACGAAGCTACGATCTTTTTTGTATTACTTGCCTGCTAACATTGGTAGCACTAAAGTATTTGATTTTACATAATTAGGGCAGGGTCACACAGCCAATTCGATGAATTTTCAGTTAATGGGCTACTGGGCTAGGTACTAAGCTATTCGAGAAAAAAAATAAATAAAAAACAACATAGACAATTATCAATTTATTCACAATTATTACTCTCTAATGTTGAAAACATAATAATATAAAATGTATGTACATGTTACATGGTAAAATAACGGTACAATGTACTTATCATAAAAGAAATGCTGTTCAATGAGAGTCGCAAGTCGGGGGAGTCCGATAAGTCGAGAAAGTAAAGTCAGTTGTAAAAATCATATCGTTTTGCTAAGGTTAATGATAGTCATTGTAGTCGTAAAATCAATATATTTTCGAAAAAAACCGACTTCAATAGTTGAATTTATAAAAGATTTCTATTATAAAAGTTGTTCACCATCCATTCACTATAAGCAAAGATATAGCTGTACATATAAACAGTAAAATAAAGAACCTCCCATTCTGAAGTCGGTTAAAAAAACACGAGAATTCAAAGTCAAGTTATTAAAAACTATTACTTCAATATCCAAAATGTCTACAGTAAAGAAATTTTGAAAAAAAAAACATGGAGTCAGGATAGTCGTAAAAGTCAAAAACATCGTACATATTGTCTCGAGTAGCGCAGTGGTTTATTCTGCTAGGTTCGCGTTCGATGCCTGTCTAAGTAAATTATTCGTATGTGTATATTAGAAACGCAACGCACCCACAATACAGGAGACAACAAAATCAATGCAATAAATTCCTTAATTTTATTAAATCGTTGAGAATCGAATATCTAGTCTATTACATTAAAGAGTATATTTTATGTAAACATAGAAACATTTATATTATGTAAAAATGGATGACGGTCAATATATATGACTTTCGCGAGTCGTAGCAGTCATAGTCGGTCAGTCTTTTGATGGGTGACAGTTCTCACATGTCGAGACCCCTCCGTGCTTCCGAAGGCACGTTAAGCCTATAATCCTGATCACTCTCCGGTACTGTCTTACCGTCCTGGAGTATGAGAGTGAGGGAATCCAACACTATTGCAAACGGTGACGGAAAACATCGTGAGGAAACCTGGATTTAATTATCTGAGATCAACCCGCAGTGAGCAGCGTGGTGATCAATGCTCGTACTTTCTGTATGAGAGGCCTTTGCAGCAGTAGGACAGTTATAGGTTGGTTTCATTATTAAAAATGTTAGAGGTCACATTGTTATTTAACCGTAAAAAATAAGGTCATGATAGTCAGAAAAGTCGTCATCTACAGCATTATGTATAGTTGTTCTATCTCACAACGTCCGTTTGTCTATCGCTGTAGTAGTACCGTGTACACGGACGTGCTTCTGTGTCGCCGTCGCAACCGTGACCGAGCGCTCTTCAAGTAACACGCACTACAACACTGCGCATGTGCACTTCTAACAACGTACTTCGTGAGATAGAACATCTATAATTACAATCTAATTGTGACCAAGTCGAAAACCACGCGAAAGTCATACGAGTCATAAAAGTCGATTATCATCAGTCACATACATTAACAACACTTATATACGTTACTACTAGAGGGTCCATTGTAAACCATAGTCGGCGAAGTCATTGAAGTCGGGACAGTCATCAAAGTCGGAACAGTCATTTAAGTCGGGACGTTCACGGGGTGCTTTACTATTAAACTTACTATTAAATATTTTGCGGTTAAAACACATTTATTTGTGGCTAACACTGAATTTAGGGGTGGTACACACTGAACGCATCTAAAATACATTACATATAATAAATGTAACATTCATTTGAGGATGTAATCAATATTTTTCTGAAAGAAAACTGCGTATATCCATGTTTTTTAAATTACAGAAATTCTTTAACACAAATCTTAATTGTGCTAGAGAAATAAAGGTGTTAAAATTAAACAGCCTACCCCTATGGAGGTGTAGGCGGTATACATACGTCGTTTTTTATCATGTTGCAGTAAAACTATTATATCCGTCAGTGTGTAACCCTCCTAACATTAAAAATGGTTACTTATACAATAACATATTTGTTTGACACTGAGTGACATTCGAAACATTAAACTTAAATATTAAAAATATGTACAATATGCATCGTAGATACAACTAATACAATTTTGTATCAATACAAATGCTGGTATACCGATACAAAACGCGCAACCCCCTGTCTAACAACAACAGCATCCTTCTATGCGTCGATACAAATTTTGTATCGGATACAAAACTCACAACTCATCCCGTTATATAACCATCATCAATTAATACAAGCGATCACTACAAAAACTCACTTTTTGTATCAAATTGGCAAATACAAATCAAGGGTCCTTTATTCTAGACCCAATGTTTACGACCCTGAATTTCTCCTTAGGGCGTCAGCAGCGCCTGCTAAAAACAGACGCGAAATATTACACACACTTTCTCTCTGACTTTGGCTCTCTGCCTCCCCCACAACGGGCGATAGCTTGAGTATAACCAATGATATTATAAGCTACAAACGCATTACCCTCCTTTGCGTCACGCAGTCGGGTAAGGAGGTACGTAGGTTACCTACAACTCGATCTTAACAACAACATTGTGACGTCACAATACACCATTAGGAACTGGACGGCGCGTTATTGTCGAGAGAGGGAAACATGAGCTGCAGGCGGGCCAATTAGTCCAATTAGGACATGCCGCTTGACCTACCCACCTCTTTAGACCTACAATATCATTGGATTTAAATACAACATCGTTTAGAATCACACGCAGCATACATACGTGTCATTCTAACGACGCAACGAAATGACAATCCGTGTCGTTATTATAGTTATTTTCAATCGTTAAAACTAGCCTATCCTATTGTACTGTATAACCGACACGTATGCTGCGTCACTAACACTAAAATATAAGATAATTATTATAATTAGATTTAATTATTACAATTTAAATTTACAAGTTTTTGTCAATATTTACAATGTCCAAAATGTTATGATAAAAATATAAAACTAGTTCATTTGTTTAGGTATATAGTTAAATATACGAGTTAACTATCTATTTCAACTGTGAGTGTTATTTCTAACTTGTGAGGTAACTTGCCGAGTCAAAATGGTCACAATAAGCAAATAATCTAAACTCGAATCATTTCTTGAATGACAGCACTGATAGCCGAGTGGGATCCCGTTGGACTGCCGAGTCAAACGTCACAAGTTGACACCGGCACGCATAAAACTTTTCGAATTCATATGCGTACTATAAATTAGTTATCAGTTGCTAAAAACGGTGAAGGAAAACATCGCGAGAAAACCGGCACACCTGAAAGATTGTTCGACGGTGTGTGTCGACATGTCAGAGGCCTACAGGCGGTTTACACTCTGACACCAGGTTGTTCATCAACCATACAGTAAGAAGAATTTCTTGGATTCGCAGTTGATCATAAGCCCTCTTTATATTGATCTAAAGGTTACCTTTAAAGTGAAATCATTCTGAATTTATCACTTAACGGTATGTTTGTTGGTAGAAATTAATTCTGTGACACCAATATATGCAGATCACAATACGATTCACATTATAATTGTAACAAGATTCTGCTTAGGCGGCCATTTTAACTCCACATGTATGACGTCGCCACGCATCTCACAAGCAACTCGCTCCTATAGGACTTTAGTCGGACAGTCAGCCTACTACAAGGTACCAAAAATAGCTAGTTAGTATACATTTAACTGAACACCTAAGCAAATGCATTGTTGCATAAATAGTGGGCAAACTGACTGACAACATTGTGATATACGAACGATTACAGACACCAATTTAGGATACTAACGTATGCGCAAATATATTGCACATTTTGCACAAAATGACATTTACCCAGAAGGATATTTTGCCCAAAGTGACATTTGAGCAGGACATTTTGCACAACTGGATATTTGCACTGTGACTGGCCTGCAGTTAATATATGTATTCAGATCTTTAATTGATATTATGTTAAATAATATTTTTGTTGGGGTTGCAATGCAATTGTATTTTCCCCAATGGCCAATTGAGATATATTCTACAGCCGGGACACAAGATCCCTGTATCTATGTGGCTTATGACTAAATATCTATCAATAAACCACATACAAACAAATTTATACTCATAAGACTACAATATACGAAATACAATTTTAATCACCTACTTTCATCTGATGATCAAAAGTCCTCCGAGTGCTCCCTAAGTCCGTCCGTCACTAGACGGTCAACCTCGCTACCATCCTTGATGACGACAATCTCTACAGCACCTGGTTTCCATGGCAACTAGCTCATGTCACTACTAAGAACGCATCTCAAACTCTTGTTCCTCAATACCAGTACCTCATCTATGAGTTTCTCTTTCGACAACTCGCTAATGACTAAAAATATTAGTATGGCAAACGTCCCTATGTTACTGTAACAGCATAGATAGCCGAGTGGTATGACCGTTGGACTGCCAAGTCAAAGGTCGCAAGTCTAAAGCTTCAGCAAGAAATGTCTTTTCGAATTCATATGCGATCATAAATTATTTTACTATAATGTGATCATAAATTAGTTATCAGTTGCTAAAAACGGTGAAGGAAAACATCGTGAGGAAATACACACCTGAGAGATTGTTCAACGGTGTGTGTCGACATGTCAGAGGCCTACAGGCGGTTTACACTCTGACACCAGGTTATTCATCAACCATACGATGTGTCGCTGTATAGTTCGCCATACTAATATTACGAGTCTGAAGCAAGTCAACCATAAAACTCATGGTACAGTGGTATCTTACACTGAGCATAATAGATCTTAGATTCGAAGTTTCAGAGATAAAAATACGTCACCTTGTTAAACCAATAACAAGAAAAAGACACAATATATGTACATAAGTCGAATAAATTAATTGTGTTAAAATATCAGCCTCCACGAATGACAATAGGCTAGTCCACCTGGACTAGAGACAAAAACGCTAGACGAATAGAAATTTAATAGAATTTAAACTGTATGGGGATGACATAAGGTTTCTTTTAGATTGTTCTTTCAATAAAATCGTCTGGAACTAGGAATTTCTCCTGTATCAACTACCAGACTCAGAACAATTTGCGGATCACACAAATTTTTGATCTATTCGTAAATTGATCTCGCAACCCTTAGCGCAGCAGTCCAATCGCTGAACCTCTGCGCCACAGTCGTCAAGTTTCGACCATGTAGTCTACGACTTGTCAGTCCCATTTCTCATCCTATTAGATTCATATTAGTCTAGCCTATTGCCACAACTCTAGGTTAGCTGATTTTAATACATGAAGTTGTACAATTCATTGTATATTACATAAGACTTGTATTCAGTATATATTACATTATATAATACATCTATTTACATTAGTTACACGTTGCCACAGAGTATTTAGTGAATGGAGTGTTACTTTTAGGCGACTAAGATTTTGCAAGTATACTTATGTCAACAAAATATTTATAGTTTGACAGACCGTTACCTAGTTTTAACAGGTCGTAGGTTCAAATCGAGATAAGTATTAACGAACCAGGTGTTCTGGAGCAACTGGGGAGAGGCCTATGTCTAGCAGTAGACCGCGATAGGCTGAGATATGAAGTATCAAAGTGACTTTTTAAATGTTACACGTATCTAAGATACTCTAAGACACCACTGATTACCAGTGACGGTAAACCTCGTGAGGAAACCCGGTTTTAATAATAAAAATCAACCCACAGTGAGCTAGCGTGGTGATCAATGTTCGTTCGTTGTATAAGGCCTTTACAGCACTGGGACAGTTATAGGCTGGCGTTATTTTACTAACGTGTCTAGTATGTTATTAATTAAATATACTTAAGAAACATCTAAGAAACTATAAACTTAAATGAAGTGTAAAGACAAACCAATTTTCTTAATTAACTATAACATCAAAAGTTTCAAAATTCAACATGAACAAACACTCCATTCACTCAATACTCTGTGGTGAAATCCAAATCCAACCAATTATGTGTACAAACTAATGAAATCCTACCGTCTCTTTCAAACCAAGGCAAAAAGAGGAGTGCAGATGATACTCAGTCTTGTCAATTTACCCTATTCGCTGACCAACATGAATTTACTTGCCATCATAATTTCTCATTGATAGCTAACTCTCCAACATTAGACAAAGCTATTTACAGTGTGCAACCGATTTCCAACTCTATTTCAGTATCCATACGGTTTATTTCCAACACGTATTCGCAGTACCAAGTGTTTACTGCAGCTGTGGGTCTTATCACTAAAGCAATAGAGATCATAGTCGGTTGTACTGTCTGTAAACGCTTGCTGTGTCGAATGTTATTCAGAGTATGATATAGATAGACTAACGCGACAGTGCTTAATATTGTCTGTCTCACTTCAATTACGAAGGAAAGAAAGAGATGTAGTGTAATTAAAAAGGGTTTATATAGTAGAAAGGTTGGAATGTCGACTTTAAGTAGAAATTTAATAACGTTTCAATGTTCACCTGTTTGATGCCATTATTTCAACATAAATAGAGATTTTCGATGCCACAATTTTACCGTTATTATAATAAAAAAACTTAGCTTTCTGCTACTATTCTCCATATAAATTTTTACTGTCAAATCACAGTCCCGACACACCTCCGTACAAATTTTCAAGTGTGCCAACATTACCAATGCAGTACACTAACTTGCAAATACGATATAGGCTGTATTTAAAAAATTGCCGAGTCAGTTAAGACATTTTTGAACTTGGCATCATATAGATCTCAATTCATTATTTTAATATTGAACTTGGCTCTCATTTCACATTACTTTGGTAGGTTAACCATATCTTACACTCCGTGCTCACCGTGCAAAGGGATCCAAAATATTTGCTTTTTGTATATAATTCTATAGTTTTTCAAGTTTCCCTCAATCAATTTAAAATATAATTCTATAGTGTTATTTTTACAGACATCGACGTGAAAAGAAAGGAACTTAAGGCCAATTAGCGTGGACAACGACGCGGCAGCTCAGATGGATGAGCAACACCACGTATTAGTGGAGGATTTGAGTTCAAATCCCTATCGTGTCTCTTTATAAATGTGATGAAATTGACTTTTTTCTTGCTTGTAGTATCTATACTGGCTATTTCAGACACATTTGGACTATACATTTTTATTTTAAATGTTCAGACTGGGTGTTTAACTTAAACACTTCATACAATACAATGTTCACAATCCATACAGTTAAGACAACCATAATATTGAAAACTATGCAAAATGGTAGACTATAGCTTAGTTAGCCGCGACGCAGTTATCCAAACTAATATTGCAGTTAACATACACAAAATATTATAATTTATTTTTGTTCCAAAAAACACACTTCTACCTACCCTTTCGAGGGACAGGCTTTTATAGTAAAATAAATCATGCAAACACCATTAAACTCCAACAAAACGCGACATTACAAACCTTTTTAGATACAAACACTAAATAACCACAGACCAACATAAAAATGTTGCCACAACAATAAATGTCACCAATCAGTTCGCCACAAAGGATATATTACACAAAACATTATGTTACGCCGCAAGAGTCTATTGGATGATATGTGGGTAGTCCGATATTATAACTTTCACTATGTCTGTCTGATGCACTTACATTAACGTCGGCGAGGAGGTAACACACAACCTACTCATTATCAAGTCGGGTAATTAATTATAATATAAAAGTCCTTATTATAATCATGTTTAAAAGGTGCTAATACACAACCTTTCTTTTCGAAGTCGGGTAATAAATTATGTACACAAAACAATACTAATACTCCACTTGGAAGTATATTAATTTATCAACTAATACAAATGTAAGTAGAGTTTGCAATAAAACCATAATTGAATCAAATAGTTTCTCTTTATGGTAAAGGATGATGATCAATATTGAAAAATCATTTTTTTTTTTTTCATTAAAAAGACTATAATTCAACAATATCTAGTTGAACAGCCTCGTAGTACTGTTATTTATATTTCAGGACTACAATAGTAATAAGCAAAATATTATAAAAGCCGACATACAAAATCCTTGAATTTCAATTATTGGTTTTATTTTGTTATATTTCCCTGTCAATTCGATACATAGACAATCATAAAATGTGCATATAACACAAGTTGCTCACAAAGCGGTGTCTAGTGACGTCATGAGTCACATTCGAGTTTGACAGCCGCTGCTCTCAACAACCCCATATACGGTACGTTATAACGCTTCGATCAATCGACATAATCGTGACGATCAATCGAAATAACCGTGACGATAAATCGCGCTACCAATTTATCGTGACGAAATTCAGGATTGTAAAGTTCTCGTTGCGCTCCCCGATAATTACTTTAAATAAATAGTTTTGATTGTAACTAGTAATCGTACCGTATTTGAGGCCGTTTATATCCCTACATGACGTTACAAATGTCCCAAACTGTCAAATTTTTGACAGCAGTATGCCTACCATGAATTGTTGTTTTTAATGTATTATTGTTATTACCATGGCAACGATCACGAAGCCGAGAGTTAACGCGATGGACTACAATCCGTTGTACGCAGAATATGAAATTCATGCGTCATAGCACACATATCAAATCGGAAAGCGATCGCCACCGTATCGCCGTCAAACAGGCGTCAACCTTACACACGTAACCAAAGCGGATCAGCTGCTCTGATACGTCGGTCGCGTCGGTTACGGGTCGCCGGGCCCGAGGCGAGGCGATTACGTTACGAATCCGATTAGTGCTTTGCAGTACAGTTTCATACAAAGAATACTGCACGGCTAGAGTTGATATTGTTACAATCCGTTTCCGGGTTGATATGTGTTTTCCTCAGTACTGTCTATAAGACAGCTGCCCCCTTAGGCAAGTGGCACAACTCTTCACGAATAGAAGTGGAAAAGAATGAAAAATGAAGGTTTGACAAGTGTCATCGATAACAGTCGAAACATTATCATCGCTACATTTATCATTCTAGTCGATTTCCATTTGTCTAGGAGGGCTGACCGCGTTATTAAAACTCACACACTCATGGTAAAGGCCTGTTCATGTAGATATATAAGCTACACACAAGTTTATAGTCAGTATAACCAGCCGGCACCAGACAGACGCCGTATGTACACCACTCTCACGCAACTACCCACAGATCACAGGTGACATGAACCAAAGTTTAGGCGCACTAAGTGCGCGCCCCGGATCATCTCCCGAAAAACACGTACATCAAACACTATTCTTTCTCTGACTTCTTCCGCTTCCTCTTCTCTGTCTTCTCCACCTTCTTCTTCTCAACCTTCTTCGGTACCACGACCGGTTCGGGTTCCATTGTAAGGAACTCCTCTGGTTTCCGCTTCTTGGGTGGCGGTTTGATGGGCGACTTCTCAGTCTTCTCCGGCGTTGGGGCAACCTCCTTCTTTGAAGATCGGAGTTGTTTCGGCGAGGGTTGGTCCTCCTCCGAGGTGGCAGGCTTTGGTTTCACGGCCGTCTCCTGTGGCTTGCGGGCCTGTTTGCCCGGTTTCTTGGGGTCGTCCTCGCCGGGTATGCCCAGAATCTCCGCCCACTGGTCGGGGGGCGGTGTGGGCTGTTTCCTTTCCTCTTCGGCTGTCGATTGGTCAGACTTCTGTGGGACAAACGGAGCGTATGAGGTGGTGTTGCTTGTCTCGATGTTATATCCACACTGTTGTTACTATGTCTTTCAGTTCAGCTTGAACATGATACTTTGTCTTACTCTGAACATTATAAAGTTATATAAACCTCATTGTAATACCGTCTAATTTACTCTACACATACCTAAAGATAAATTGATTGAAATATCTACCTAGCCAGTCATATACCTAACTAAATAGCAGTCAACTTGTATCTTTAAAGACTAAATGACTGACGATTTTCTCTCTAGTCATTTCTCACTAAATAAATAAACCCTTTCATGGTGTCTCCCGATTCAAAGTATTTTTATTACAATCCACTTCGTGTACACTCGGGTATCTTCGGACGCGATGGACTCTTCATACATGAACAATGTAACTCAAAATATCGTTCTCGTTGTTCAGGTAAACGATATTTAGTAACGTTCCAGGTACTGAATACCGTTATCCGAAGACGATAACAATAATTTGAGTCATATTTAAAGTCACTGATACTAGTAGAGAGGTTTCCGATCAATACTTGCGATATATCTGTTACTTAAGATGTTTTAACAGATACCAATACTAATTAATGTTCAGAGTAAGATTAATTACCATTTTCAAGCTGATGTTATATTGAATGGTGTATTGGGAATATTACTTTTAAATTCCCCGCTCAGCGAACAAAATATGTATATACAGGGTGAGTTTTAAAACGCTGACAAAATTTTAATATTGGTTTTTGTAAAATACTGTAAGTATTTTTTGTTTTAATATCAACTCAGTACTAAAAAGATTGAGATATGAGAAAAATTGACAATTTGAAAGAAAAAAGAGAAAAATATTATTTTTTTGTCGGTAATTAAAAATTCCCTGTATACGATTTAAATGTGGATATAACATCTACCAACAGTAAAACGACTCTGCATCGG
Organism: Abrostola triplasia; assembly: GCA_946251915.1. Lineage (NCBI taxonomy): Eukaryota > Metazoa > Arthropoda > Insecta > Lepidoptera > Noctuidae > Abrostola > Abrostola triplasia. The sequence goes on along the minus strand of OX276448.1, from coordinate 5,969,041 downwards.
ACATAAAGCTTTGACAAACACGGCCTTACGACTAACAAAATAAAGTTCAAAATGCAAAATAAAAACCTTATTCATTAACATACAACAACTATACACTAATAATTAGTATAGTACCATTCGCGAGCGACCTCTGCGACTCTGCGGACATCGAAATACGATCGTAATGTTATCGTAAATAGATTCAAATGGCGATGATGACTACATTACAAAATATGTAGGTATTTATTTGAAAAAGGATATCCTAGACTAGGTAGTAGGTATTCATTTGAATGAGGATATAGACGGTTTACTAAAAATCAAAAAATATATTCAGCGTGTTTAACCGACTTCGAAAAAAGAGATAATGTATTTTGGGGTTATTTTTTTGTTTGAGAAAGTATTTTCTATCATTCTCGCGAAAAACACTAAATTATACATTTATCGCCCTTTACTGCGTTTTAGTAATGCGCGGGCGATATGACATTTACTATAGAACTACAAAACGGTGACGTCACTTCTCTGTATTTACCATTTCAATATAAAATTCTTAAAACGCCGAATTTTCTAACGTTAAATCCAACACCTGTATAATTACATACTAACCATTTAAAAAAAAATGAGTTTGAGTTACCGGAACATATCTTTTACTGTATATTTAAAAAAAAAGACATTTTAATAAATATTTAACCGACTTGAAAAAAGAAGGTTAAGTTATCTGTACGTAATATATATTTTAGCATATTATTTCAGTTTTTCCTATAATACCTGGACCTTATATCAAAATGTCAACTTAATTTCTAATATAGTCATCATCCGTATCGCGTGTCGCATTTTTCGTGTCGCACGGAGCGGGGCAGAGTCGCAGAGCTGCCGAATGCGTTGATAAGGCCATGTGTCATAAACTGCGGGCAGGCTTCACTACCGAGAAGAGCGTGTGGAGTCACATTTATACTTAATGTATGCGTACAGCCGAGATAGCTGAGTGGTATGACTGTTGGACTGCCAAGTCAAAGTTTGCGCTCTAATGACTTTTCGAATTCATGTGCGTACTAGAAATTAGTTATCAATTGCTACAACGGTGAAGAAAAACATCGTGAGGAAACCGGCACACCTGAGAGATTGTTCAACGGTGTGTACAGCCATGTCAGAGGCCTACAGGCGGTTTTATAACAGGGGAATATAGGCGTGTCTGTATTTTAAGTCACAGCCAATCCTAGCCAAACTAGCTAACACAGGACTATAGTGCCTAAGTGTGTGGACATAGGTGCACTCTCTATTCCGTCACTCATAGTCTAAGACGGTGAGACATGAGAGATCAGGCGCAAGACACCCTTTTGAACGCCAGAGGTTAAACGCATTAACACCCCTTCAACGCTAAGCCACAGATCAGTGGCCGTCTTTTGTCGGCTTTACCCGACAGTGACGTGTTGGGTACGTTTTCATTTGTCGGCTATATCCGACAGAGGCGTTCAAAAGGCGTATTTCCTGGCGCAGAAATAAATAACATTTCTAAATTATAATACTACTATTTTTATGTGTTTCTCAGTGGTTGTGCATAGGTTTTCTCATTAAGAAGTACACGATTGCTCAGCACAGATTTCTATAATATGTCTGTGTGCTATTCCTAGGTTCTAGTGTGTGTTAGAGCATTGCACCTATGATAAAGGACTATATTTAAAAAGCATCACACTAATATTTAAAGGCGAAAGTTTGTGTGTAAGTTTGTTGCTGCTTCACGCACAAACGACTGGACCAATTTGGATAAAACTTGGATTAGAGGTATGTGACCCCCTGGATTAATAAATAGGGTACTTCTTATCCGGATTACATAACAGAGGTATACTGCAGGGCGCAGCTAGTATTATATACTAGGTGAAACTATCTAATTGACGATGTGTAGGGACACTAAAAATATGAGGAAATCCTAAATTATGATAGAATGAGTGAATGATACGAAAAAGATGAAAAAACATCGAAATCTACGTTCACTACCTACCCTTTAGATAAGCGGATTCATAATCCTAATTAATGATGGAAATTTCTAGAATTCAGTCATCCACAAAGGGAAAGATCGCAGTCATTAAAGTTAAAATGTGACCCCAAGACTAGAATCTGTGAATACGCCCTTGCTGGCTCCAAATGCACTGTAGTATAAACTGTGACAGGTCAGAAAATTGCGCCAAAAAAATCGCAAAAAAAAAAATGGCGCGACTAAAAATCGTGCGACAAAAAAGTCGCAGATCATTTTTTATATTATTTTGCGTGGTCACGTTCGCTACTACAGTGCACTTAAAAGCCGGTCCGATGTAGGTAATCGCCGCACACACTCCTCGCCGCTCCGTAAGTCCGCGCCATTGGGAAATACTATTGTTCTGCAACACCAACACTTTTGGATTAACCACTGCACTTCAAGATTTGTTTTGTTTGTTTATTATTGTTTAAATAAAATATTTGCGTAAGTTAACGTTTCATTTTCAACAGGGAATGGCTAATCGCCACCCGCAGGTTATGACAATCGGCATTGCTAGAAAAAAAAAATCCGAATAGTTTTCGCGCATTTTTGTAAAAGCTGTAAAAAACACGCAGACAAAAAGACAAAGTTTCACAATAGTCATAATTAAATATCATAGAAATATAAAACGTCATTATAACTACTTAAAACCTAAAAAAGAAACCATCGGGAGTCTAATATAAACCTAAGGGAAAAATCATTTAAAAAGTAAATCGGGAATCGAACCCGCACATGACAGCAACAATACCAAGTTATCACACAGAGAGAAAATTCTCAAAATACAAAAACATTCAAAATATAATTTCAGTCCAAACTCAGATCCAAAATGTAAAACCTTGATTATTATTTCTTATTTACAAGAATTGACCATCCGTGCGCTAATAACTATGGCGATATTCTCCTGGGCAGTATAAAATGGGCCATGATACAGCCAATATTACGACTGACAGACTCCATGTTACACAGAAATGAAGACATTTCTTATTATTAATATTTAATTCCAGTTTTTTTTACTTGTTTATTCAGCATATAAAACAAAAGACGCCTGTATTCCCCGAAGGGGTAGACAGAGGAGTATACTACACCCAAATTTCGCCAGTTACCTTATAGGTCCCAATGAAGCTACGAACTAGCGATAACCAGGCACAAATTCACCATGAAACTATCACAACTTCTTAATGGAAAAACTGTATAACACTGCCTGACTCGCGAATCGAGCCCTCCACCTCATGCTCAGCGGTGCGCTATGCAACCACTAGACCAACGAGGCAGTCATACCGTATAAACGTATAAATAAAACTGGAAATAAATATTGATAACACTCACTCAAGTATTATATATTTAAATAATCTGATTATATACTACATACTTACCTCCATCACGCAGCCAGTAATCTATATCTTCAATTATGATATAAAGGGCGGGTAAATAAAACAAGAAATGTAATAATTTTATTTCTATCTTTCTAAAGATGTCGGATGCAGTGAAATATATTCAAATAACGTAATAAATGAGACATCAAACGAAGGCAGCACAATTTTAAAATATAATTTCAATGAAGTACAAAAAATAACAGTAATAATTTAAATCAAAATATGACATTAAAGCAACAACAAAACCATATTATAAAACTGTGAAAATCCTCTTTGATATCCATAAAAATTCTAGGAAAAAAATATATTTTTCTATAAGGGAAAAATAGGAAAAAAAAAAACAAGCGAATTTCTCAATACAAATAATTCGTGTCCGACGCAGTTTCGTTATAAAATATATAAAAACAATACATCGCGCTGCACTCTAACAACACGCTAGCTAAAAAATAATATGCTCACGACGGTATACTAAAATTCTAATCCAGGCTACATTAGTTTTTTTATATTTCGCCCCGTTATTCTAAAACAGAGTAATTGCCCAATTGGACGATTTGATATTTAGTTTATAAAGATCCTGCGTTAGTACGTTTTAAACGCTCTGTATTTAATGAGGGCTACCATTTTGCTCACTAGTTGGCGCCACTGTCGAGTCAGATCATGAAGTATAGCTGACATATAATATTATGACAATGCTTTAGTGTTTTAATCTTTCGTGATAAATGATTTTATTTTTGCGAATAGGTTTTACAAAAACACTTTTACACGTCAATTTTTTAAAACTAGATGGCATCGGCATTTCCAAACTGACTACCTATGAGAAGAAATACCGAAACAAACTCAGAGGTGGACTTGTCTTTTATAAAAAAGGACATTATTCTGTGTACTGTCACTACCGCCACTAAATATTCACTCATTATCATATTATTATAGCCCATTTATGAACTGCGGCATACTCAGTAATTCCCACATAGTCTTTGTAAACCTGTATAAAGTGGTAATATTTACTATATCATGCAAAATATTTCACAACTTTATTCTATATGACTTATAATGTCATTTTTGCATGTTGCCCATGCTAAGCTTGAATCTGAATGTCCTTTACCAATTTAAACTTTATGCTATTTAGAAATGAACCCGCGTTACACACTCACAAACAGTGACATTTTATTCCGAGGGAATTTTGAATGAAATCTCCTGCGTAGTATTGGCTATTCTCAGGTGAGATAGGCCGCCGCGGCCGAGAATTCAGTCAGGAGAACATTATTAAAAAAAAAGAAGTAGTCTACTTTGACGATCAAAAATGACTTTCTAATATTGTTTAAAGTCTATCCAATTTAAAAAGCCGTCGTGAGCATAATAAAAACACAAAATAAAAGATGGTTTTGAGTTTAACAGTGCACGGAGTATAGTTTAATGTTTAGCATTAATTAAATCTCTACCAGCACTGATACCCGAGTGTCAAACCCCGGCACGCACCAATATCTTTTCGAATTCATGTACGTACACATTAGTTATCAGTTGCTAAAAACGGTGAAGGAAAACATCGTGAGGAAGCCGGCACACCTGAGAGATTGTTCAACGGTGTGTGTCGACATGTCAGAGGCCTACAGGCGGGTTACACTCTGACACCAGGTTGGTCATCAACCATACGATGAGAAGACGACGAGTAACTTCACGTGCACTGTTAAACCTGTACTCTATATTAGTACTTACGTCTCCCTTCTCCTTCTTCTTGTCCTTCTTCACGTCTTTCTCCTTCTCCTTATCCTTATCGCGTTCCTTCTCTCGCTTCTCCTTCTTGCCGCCGCTGCGCTCGCGCTCTGTAAGTTGATTGACACGTACTTTGAATTCGGAGTATAAAATATAATTATTTATAATTTTCGTCATTTTTGTCTTAACATAAGGTTTGATTAAAAAATACTTTTTGTTTTTGTACTGAATTATTACAAAAATATTTCTAAAATAAGTAAATACCTAATAAAAAATGTAATTTACTAATCGGATATTTTTTGGGTTTTGATTTTCAATATTATCTATAATTTTCAGGTCCTTACCCCGTGCGTCCTCATCAAATCAATTAATTTAACGTCTTAAGGTAGACAATGTAAATTAATTATCAGTTGCTCAAAACAGCGAAAGGAAATATCATGAGGAAACCGGCACACCTAAGCCATATCAGAGATTGCTAAGCGATTGGACTGCTGCGCTAAGGGTTGCGGGTTCGATTCCCGCACGGGGCAAAAATTTGTGCGAACCACAGATGTTTGTCCATTATAATAAATAAACTCACTCTTCTCCTTCCCATCCTTCTCCTTCTTTCTCTCTTCTTTAACCATCTTGCAGTACTCCTTGAAGTAGTCTTCCCTCATGTTGCTGCTCTCCACCGCCTTATACCTGGCGTCAGTATCGATCTTCTTCTTGGCATCCACCCAGCGCGAGTGCCGGTCTACCAACTTCTCCTTCAGCAGCGCAATGAAGTCAACTTTCACCTATAATGAGATGTTGACACGTTATTCCACGTCTTGATTGGCGCTTCTAGGTAGCGGTCGAGAGAATGGGTTATGGAGTTATCGTTTAGATCTTACAGTTGGTGTGGGTTTTGGTTTGAGGTTGAGAAGTATACGACTATACAGTCAGGAGTCCTCTCTCTGGAGGCCTGACGCCGGCAGCTAGGACCCTGCTCCCGACGCCGGTTAGCGACTATTTTATATATTTTTAGATAAAGATAAGAGACGATTTCTGGTTTCCTATGTTTTTAGCTTAAGTAGCTTTGTAAAACTCCGCTGTCCGTCCGTCTATTACTAGGCTGTATCTCATGAACCGTGATACTTGGACAGTATTTTTTTTTACAGTTAATATATTTCTTTTGCAGAACAAATACTAAAAAACAGAATAAAATTCATATTTGAGGGGGCTCCTATACAACAAACGTGAGTTTTTTGGCCGTTTTTATAGATAATGGTACAGAACCCTTCGTACGCGAGTCCGATTTGTGACATTAACGCACTTTATATATGGAATAAATAGACTAACAGTATTATGTATATAAAATATACTAGTATACGGATATAAGGTGAAAATACAGTTCCTATGTAAAAACAGATATATGGACATTAGTACAAAACCGTGAAGGTTTATGCATATTTACAAATTGTGTTATATTAGAATATCGTCTAGTTATTGATACAAATCAACTAGAAATAGAAGCTTAAGACATGTCACCAAAGCTTAACGTAATCATTATTTTGGTCAGACTCAGGACTAATTGAATTTGATTTTGTTAACAATTTAATGGTTTTCATTTTATCCCCGCGGAACCCTGAATATTTTCAAAATTAAAACTAGCTTTAGATACTCCTTATAACATCATCTACTGGTCAGTGAAAGTCTCGTCAAAATCGGTCCAGCCGTTTCGGAGATTGTAAGACAAAGACAAACCTAAATTCAGACTTCTTATTTGTGGAATTTACGAATATAACATATATGCTTCTATACCTTAGTTAGTAAGTAAAATTCTTTATAACTGCCCATGTGTGTAGCTTGCCCTATACCTCAACCTTCTTAGTCATAAACGAGGATCATACCGGCACTAACTAAGTCCTGTATTATGTCTATTGACTCTATTCTTTGTATATAATTACAAGCTGACCCGGCAAACTTCGTACCATCTTCTCACCGTTTAAACCTTCCCTGGACCTCCACGAATATTTCAAGACCGAAATGAGCCAAACCTGTCCCGCCGTTCTCGAGTTTTAGCGAGACTAACGAACAGCAATTAATCTTATATATAAAATTCTCATGTCACAATGTTCGTTCCCGTACTCCTCCGAAACGGCATGAAATTTTGTGAGCATATTGAGTAGGTCTGAGAATCGGCCAATATCTATTTTTCATACCTCGGGTCAGTTATTTTTATATATAAGACAGATTAATTCAATCAATAAATAGTACTTAAAATATGTGGATGTATCCTTGAAACCACACCTCTGGACCATTACATCTGTTTAATATAGAGTCAAGTTGACATTTCAGAGTGTTTGTTGTCAATCTATACTTTTTAATGGACATAGAACTATTCTTACGATAAACAAACGGCTAGTAAAATAGTTTTGGAACTGTAAATTTAACCCAAGATATCTAATATGTAAACTAATCTTTAAAATGGTAAATAATAATAAATCTTTATTTCTCAAGTAACATGTCTATGTGTTAGTAAGAATATTTCTATAGTTATTGTAAATTTGGATATTTGTTACTCGATTACTCCGTATCTATTTAATTTTAATCTACGCACTGCGTTCTGCTGTACACCACCGACTATCCCTACAATGTCCTACATTTTGACCCCCAAAGGTTACCTAGTAGATGTCGCTCTAAGCGATAAGGCCGCCATTGTACCAAGTGCACTAACGATGTTGTATATAAATTAAGTTACGATGTGTTTATATAGTGTACAATAAAGCATACTCTATCTATACAACTACTCCAAAACGGCTGAACGGATTTCTATAAAATTTGGCACACAGCTTCCATACAAGAATGGCGCTTAAGAGGGGGAGAGAACCTTCTAGAACAAAATCAACCTAAACACCTAACCCAACCAACACAACACAAATTCGCAAAGCACTCCATAAGCCATACTCTCGACCAATGAACGCACAGAGCAACGCCGACGATAACAAGCTGAAATAAATAACGATTAGTGGCTGAAAATATTAAAAAATAACATTAGGATCTGTGGAATAAAAGTAAATTAATCCTGAAAGAGAATTGGTTATTAGTTTGTACTGTTTTGGTAAACGGAAGATTTAACAACACGCCTGTATTCCCCGAGGGGGTCGGCAGAGGTGTATATTACACTCAAATTTAGCCACGCCATATCAGTCCCTATATAAAGGCGACTTGGCTAACCGGGCACAAATTTAAACTGTGCTGTTACTGAGAATTACTTAATAGAAAATCCAATGACACTGCCCGACCCGGGATTTGAACCTAGGACTCAGCAGTCGCGCATAGACTGGACCAAAATCAGTCTCAGATTTGAAATACAATTTTAAATGTCACACTTAATATATAATAATTATCTGGAAATATCCTACAATATTGATATTTACGCTTGCAACGTGTATTGTGACGTCACAACACACGTTCGACTAATACTCAAGTGTATAAACTAACATACACACATTTTGATTACAGGGATTGAACCTGCATCTAAAAAGACATACATATCTTTCCCTCTCTGTCTTACACATAGAACAGAGGATGATTTTGTTATAACGTTTAATAATAAACACAACATCACGCTTTTATTCCCCGAAGGGGTAGTCAGAGGTGTATAGCACTCCCACATTCCGCCAGTCATGTTATAGGTCCCAATGTAATAGGGGGGCGAGCCTATTGCCATCAAGCGAGCAGGCTTCAAGATGAGTGTCTATGTCACCTGTCGTTTATTAGAAGCATTATCATTTTGGAACCAGTCAACAATGATTGTCCTTTATATTATTCTAAGTAATACAAACATACATACATACGACTATTACATCAAAAGGGGTAATCAGAGATAGTAGACAATTTATATATTTATACATTATTTTTGACTTAATTTACAAAAACATATTTTTACTAGTATAACATCACGCCTGCACTCCCCGAAGGGGTAGGCAGAGTTCAAGAGTATACTGTTATGATTTTATATATCCCAGGTAATAGGCAGCGAGCCTATCGACATCAGGCAATTATTAATCCGGGTTTCCAAGAATTTTCCGACAGAAAATCTCAACATTGTAACCAGCCCAGGAATCGAACCAACAGCCTGACGTTCAATCATGATAGAACCCAATACATGGATTTAATGTTTCCAGTATACAATATAATTCACTGAATGATATGATTTTATAAATAGTTTTATCTAACGAAGGAATCGAACCAGCGCTGAATAAACTATAGTCATTATACATGGTGTTTCACAGCATACACAAATGAAAGAACCTTTTGAATAACTCAGGAATTGAACCCGCGTTCTCACATTAACTATTAGTGTCATTAGTGGATATTGTTGCATACACAAAATAAAACTTAAAAAAATAACACTATAATATTTGACGCAGGAATCGAACCTGCGCTATTATCATAGTGTAGTATATAGCATACAAAATAAAAACCTTGATACCGTACTTTGTTTAGTACGACGCAGGAATCGAACCTCCGTCCAACCATCACGCTAACATATAAGTGGTGTCTACAGCTCTATAATACTTCCGTTTACCAAAACACATTATATCTACTGACTCTAATTCTTTTTGTATATAATCATCAATTTTACGGGTAAAGCTTGTGTTTTTAATATTAATTAATTTAAACAATTAACATGTAATTACAAGTCTCTCTCAACTACAGTAGTGTATAACATAATATACACGAGTATTTCAAACATAACAACACGCATGTATGAGCTTAAAAATTCTGCAGAGTACGAAGACTAGTCGAATGAACGTCTCGAACCCAAAACACTTGTAAGTGTAATCACTTAGCTACAGTGTCATCGTTGCCATATAATTACAGATTTGCACAAATACAAACACACGCACGCACACCAACAGACATACATGTCTTTCACTGGTTTATACTCATATATTATCACTCATCATCATCATCAGCCGGAAGACGTCCACTGTTGAACACTTATATTATCACTCAGCGAATAGTTATTAAAGCTAAATCATTAAAAAAAGTTCTTTAAATTGTAAGATAAGCTAGCAACTTAATAAGATCAGGGGTCGAACCCACGCATCCATTTCAGTACCCCGAGCCAAACCCCAAGTCACTTAGTTTTAACTATGACTGACAACTATATCAATTATTAATTAATATATTTTAACATACATAAGGACACACGCCTGTTCTCCAGAGGGGTAGGCAGACACCACGGATTTCAATTTGCTACGATCCTGGCATACTTTCGCTTCATTCACACGCATCACGTGCTATATTTTTTTTGTTCATTATATTTTAACCCTTTCCCAGTGTGATGACCCACCGATGGGGCATGCCTATTGCTTTACTATTGTGTCTGCTTCACGAACAGTAAAGTGTTAAAAATCGTCGCTCTATACTAGGCTTTCCTTCTGTATCGTGGGTGCGTTTCACAAACTTGACATACCACATACACAAACACCCAGACTCGTGACAAACATCTCCAATTTTTCTTAATTCTTTATATAACATACAGATATATTTTTAACAAGACTTTGGATGTACAGAGGCGAGCTTAACTCAATTTAATGTACCGTGCGGGAATCGACCGCAACCCCTAGCGCGGCAGTCCAACCGCTTACCCACAGAGTCAATCAGGTTGTTAATCAATTGTTCAACACTGTCAATTTATAAACATAACAACATAACATCACGCCTGTATTCCCCGAAGAGGTGCACATATAGCACACCTATATTTCGCCAGTTATATTTAGGTCCCAATGTAATAGGGGGCGAGCCTATTGCCATCAACCGAGCACAAATCCAGACTCCGTGCTGTTATTGAGAATTACCTAATGGAAAAACCCAGTAATACTTTGCCCGACCCGGGATTCGAACCCAGGACCTCGTGCTCAGCAGTCGCGCTTAGCAACCGCTAGACCAACGAGGCAGTCAATATGTCAATTTATAGTGAGGGGGTAATACTGTTCTCGGGGCGACTGTCTATCTGACCACCATAACACAATTACTGGTAATACGATGCACCATTACCAACTACTCAAAGAATTGCAATCGTTACGCTGCATTTCTTAAGGTAAGCATAGATTCACAGCCTCACTTACAATATTCTCTAAAGACATTCGTTCATTCATTCAAATGTTTCATTCTCAAGTTCATTCTCGAACACTATAATGACTGAGTATGTTTTAATCAATTATTAATTTATGTATATAGGTTTTTATTGTAATTTGTCTGGTAGTAAACATAAGAATCAAAATGGCGTCGGCATTTCCTAACTGACGCACAACGATAACGACCTGGGAATCGAACCCTGGACCTAATAAATAAGTTACTAAAACTGTTAGCTGAGACGAGAAATTAATAAAGCGATACCCATACAATTGATCAAATCAAAATATTCATATAATTGTATTATTATCATTACATTTTAAAGTCATCAAAGTCTACAATCACAATAATCCATTATAAATTTAATTTAAATAATTAATTTCCGACTTTAGCTCAAAGATCAAGTCCAAAAAAAAACAAATAAAATATCCATAGACACGAAAAAATAAAAAGCTGAAAAAGAAATGATTAGTAAACCTACATTTTCGACTGATTCTCAATTATATACATGATGTATGCCACTTGCAACCCTTCACCGTTAGGCTGGCAATACTTGGGAGCAGTGTTGCCAGCTCACTGTGAGGGCAACACTTTTCAACGCATGCATTATTCCTTGAAGCGCGTTTGGGGGATATTTTCTCTTTATATAATAATAAATGAAGACTACATCGTTATAATATTGGGTGTTGAAGCGACGATAGAAATACCAGAGATTCTCAAACTTTTATCACAAAAAAAATGGAAAAAAATCGGATTACAAAGCCAGTGATTGTCAAAGCATTCGCTGCACCACCCAATACTAAAGACAGCGGTTTTAAACATATCTCTCGACTAATATTGTTAATTTTACTGATTCATATCAGATTGAGCTTCTATAAATATGTCTAACCTTATCATCATTCGGGGGACGCGTCGTGGCCAATTGACGATTATTATTATTGATTCCCTTTTCCTTCCCACGTTATAGTGTCGCCTATAGCGATCTCTTATACCAGGATAAATTCCCTTTTAAGTTCCGTGAAATATAGGGTATTCCCTTCTCAGTAATATTTTGTCCTGTAATTTATTTATAAAGTTAATATTGCAAGATGTTTTATCTAACGAAAGGAATTTCATAACTTACTCTACTGTTTATAACCAACTTGGAAAAGGAGGGCCTATTTTCGCCTGTTTTTTTTTATGTCCATTGTGGACCGATTTATAAAAAAATATTTTATTGACTAATATGATCGTTAAACATAATTTTACTTGAAATTTAAGCATCATATTCATAATAGATCTGTTACATTTTAGGAATTTTGGACACTTAAAACCTTTACAAAACAAATTGAATTTCTCAACATAGACTAAATACAACTTATGCCCCAAATTTCGATTGGCGGAGAAAAAAATTCGCAACTTTTTCCTTCATCAAATTAGTATCCTGTTCCAATCGAGAAACAGACTAACTATCCCATTGACTAGTACTAAGGACATACCTAGATGATTTTATGTGTCATGACGCGTCAGATTAACTACCCCAGCACGCACCAATTTCAAATTCATGTACGTACTACAATTTAGTTATCAGTATCAAAACGGTGGAGGAAAATATTGTGGAAACCGGCACACCTGAGAGATTGTTCAACGGTGTGTGTCGACATGTCAGAGGCCTACAGGCGGTGTACACTCTGACACCAGGTTGTTCATCAACCATACGATAAGATACACTGTAGATCCTGGCTCACAGGAGTCACAGTGATGGGAAAGAGTGGTAGGCTTGTCCCGTTAAATCTTACAGTAAGAATCCCACTGACTGGTTAGACATACCTACATGTTAGGTAGCTACCCCACTCCCCGCACTAAACCGTCAATAGGCCACGAGCGCTGTTGGCGAGCTGCTCCGGCCGCTCGCTCCGCTCGTCCGCCGCGGCGCCGCTACCCACAGACAACGGAGCTACTAACTTTATCGCTAGAGGGGTGCGGTCGTGTCGTCGTGAGGTGCCGTGATAATATTTGTAATATAAACTATGGTTATGTCTCTTTGGGACATTTGAGAAAACTTTTTTTAACAAAATAAAAATTTAGTAAAAAAAAAATATCTTTTTCAATTTTTTTGCTAAAAAGTTTTTGAAAAAAACATCTAAAAAATAGTTTAAAATTATAACATATTATCATAATTTTAGGCTAACAGCAAGAAACACGACCGCGTTATAGAAAAAATGTATTTAAAATAGAAAATGATCAAATTCAATAGATATCAAGATTGTCAAAATTTAAAATTTATATCATCATTAAGTACACACGCCTATGACATTGTTTAATTATATTTTTTATAAAAAAAAATGTAGAAATCCATTCAGAAAAATATCAAAAATTAATATGTCTGTTAATCAAAATAGTATTATTACTAAACAATATCATAGACATCAATTAAAAGAGAGAAATATTAAAATATCAATTAATTAAGATAATAAATTAATGATCCAAACAATTCGCACAGCACGATTACACGGGCTCTCAAGCCCAGTGTTGGGCAAAGGCCTCTTCTCATACGGCCAACAAGCATAATCACAACCCTTGTCTATTACAAGGCAACAAAAATACACGCGGGAATTGAACCCGCCGTGATTTTTGTGTATTTTAAGCCATGATTATTAGATCAGGAATTGAACCTGATTAAATTCGACGATATAAAAATTCAACTGCCATGACATACACAGAGAAAAATATATTTATTAAAATCCTACAAAGTAATTAATATCGACGGGATTCGAACCCAAGTTCTTATGCTAGTCATCCATAATACAAACACCTTAAAATAAAATCATTTGTAAAGACACACATTAAAACTAAAACTTCTATAAACATACAAAAAACAGAATTACAGTAAATATCACTATTCTAACAAAACACATTATTAATAATTAAATCCTATAAACTAAACATATACCTAAAAATATCTAAACTTTGAGAATCACTGACATTTTAATATTAGAACCCTCTTAATACCTGAAGTAACTTAAGCCCGTGTTAAACCTGACATTCAGTGACAGGTATAACTTAAGCCTTTCCCAGTGTAACAACCAACCGATGGGGCATAACTATTGTTTTACTATTGTGTCTGCTTTACGCACAGTGAAGTGTTAATCCATGGTTTAAAATTGCCATTTCTTTTGAAGAGGGAGTATCGTCTGCTTATAGACTAGACACGGGAATAATGTCTGTGGGTCACGAGTGAGGGGATCGAACCCACGACTCATCACACAAGGCCAAAATAATAATAATATTTTATATATATACTATTCTCATTAGACCCTAAGAAAATTTAATTAATTTTGAGAATAAGATAACATCGCGCCTGTATTCCCCGAAGGGGTAGGCAGAGGTGCACATATAGTACACCCACATAACCCCAGTTATGTTATACGTCCAATGTGGGGGCGAGACATCAACCGGACACAAATCTAGACTCTGTACTACTACTGAGAATTACATAATGGAAAAACCCATTAACACTGCCTGACCAAGGATTCGAACCCAGGACATTTAGTGATCGCCCTGAACGACCACTAGACCAACGAGGCAGTCTCTGATATATCATCTCATTATGATGACTATAATACATTACTAGGGCCGAGTAGTAGAGCAGTGATAGCCTAGTGGTATGACCGTTGGACTGCCAAGTCAAAGGTCGTAATCAAATCCCGGCACGCACCGATGTCTTTTCGAATTCATGTGCGTACTATAAATTAGTTGTCAGTTGCTAAAAACGGTGAAGGAAAACATCGTGAGGTGACCGGCACATCTGAGAGATTGTTCAACGGTGTGTGTCGACATGTCAGAGGCCTACAGGCGGTTTACACTCTGACACCAGGTTGGTCATCAACCAGACCATTGAGATTACTATAATATCTTAATCTATAAAATTCTTCTGTATGTGTGTTTGTCACCTAACTCCTAAACGGCTGGACCGATTTGGATGAAATTTGGTGTGTATCAATGGGTTTTGGATGGCTTGTAAACACAATTGGACCCGGTAGGTGGCGCTGCCTGGTCCGCTAGTTATATACAGAATTACTGTGACCTAATCACTGAGTTAGCAAGGCACCTAAACATCTCATCTGCGCTCAGACTAAAACAACACTCCTAATAGCACCTATTACTAACCGACTTCAAAAAAATGAGGTTATGTGTTTGCGTATCTCTAACATCATTATCCAACTTCAATAAAGGCCTATGAGCTTAGTGTGAACGCCCCTATCCCACTAACCAGCAGAGCTGACACAGCACATCACTTGCAGGCCGCCCCTCCCCTCCTCCCCGCTCACCTGTTCTCTGGCCTTGTCCTTCTCCTCCTTCTCCTTCTTCCTCAGCTCGGCGAGGTACTCGTTGAAGAAGTTCTCCCGCTCGCGCGCCTTGTCTATACCTTTGAAGCGCTCGTCGCGCCCGTGTTTTGACGTGAAGTCGTTGAACGACGACCTGTGAACAACGTGGGGTTTAAATATAATATACAATACATAACATAACATACGCCTGTATTCCCCGAAGGGGTAGGCAGAGGTGCACATATAGTACACCCACATTTCGCCAGTTATGTTTATAGGTCCCTATGTGATAGGGGGCGAGTCTATTGCCATCAACCGGGCACAAATCCAGACTCCGTGGTGCCACTGAGAATTACCTAATAGAAAAACCCAGTAACACTTTGCCCGACCCGGGATTCGAACCCAGGACCTCGTGCTCAGCAGTCGCGCTTAGGGACCACTAGACCAACGAGTAAGTCCTATTTGAAGTCGGATGAAAATAATGATTTTGTATTAAAACTAAATTATTTATAACATAAATATAGAGCCAGAGATGTAAGTACAACCACATTTCGTCAGTATATATATTAGCTCCTAATGTAACAGGAGGCGAGCTGGCCATCAACCAGTCACAAATCTAGACTCTATGCTGCTACTGAGAAATAACTAAATGGACAAACCAAATAATAGTTAGAGTAATACCGGTGCCAAAAGGAGGTACAGGTACGGATATAAGTAATTATCGACCAGTGGCGGTGTTGTCTGCGTTCGCCAAGGTATTCGAGTCAATATTACATAAACATATTTCAACACAAGTTAGTCCTCTCTTGAATGACGCTCAACATGGTTTCCGATCAAGTCGAAGTACGGTAAGTAACCTCCTATCGTTCGTGAATTATCTGACGCCGGTCATTGACGCTGGGGGACAAGTAGATGTCGCATACTTCGACTTTCGGAAAGCTTTTGACACCGTCGATAATGATATATTATTAAATAAATTCTCGGCCATGGGTTTCACACCACATCTATTGAAATTCTTTGCCAGTTATCTTGGTGGACGACGACAATACGTTGAGTACGCTGGACGCAAGTCTAGGCCCTATTACACGTTTTCGGGAATAAGTCAGGGCAGTAATTTAGGTCCGTTAGAGTTCATTATAATGGTCAATGATCTCCCTGAGGTAGTGAGCAGGGCGAGATGTTTACTATTCGCTGATGACCTTAAGGTGTTTATGTCGGTAGCGGATACTTCAGACTGTTGCATGCTGCAGCGGGACATTGATAATGTAGTAGAATGGAGTAAGACAAATAAATTACATTTTAATGTATCAAAATGTTGTGTGATGACTTACAGCCGGGCGCGCGCCCCGTTACAACAGAGGTACTGTGTGGACGCCGGGGAAATGCCGCGAGTTACTCACGTGCGTGACCTTGGCGTTCAGATGGTAACCGAACTAAATTACAGGAAACATATAACAGACTTATGCGGAAAATCATTTAGAAACTTAGGATTTATTATCAGACAGTGTAAAGATTTTAACAACATTGGCGTTATTAAAATCTTATATAATTCGCTCGTTCGGAGCCATCTCGAGACGAGCGCCATAATATGGAATCCACATGAAGAAAAATATAGCCTCATGGTTGAAAGAATACAAAATAAATTTACAAGATTTTTATATTTAAAATTGTATGGGGTTTACCCCTTTTATCCCTTTATGTACCCGAGCCTATTTGTGTTAGGAATGGTTGGGTATACTAGACTAGCAGTAAGACGAAACCTATTACTAGTTAAATATGTAGTGAGGGTGCTGCGCGGGTCAGTTCACCACCCGGACGTACTGGAGGCCTTGCGGCTGCGCGTGCCGGATGGGTACATCAGCGCGCGCCGCCGCCCGACTCTACTCAACAAACCGGCGCCTAGGACTACTAATCTTCTAAAATTTGCTCCTATGTCGCGTGCCATAAATTTAATAAATATTCTCCATACAGAGGATTTAGATATATTTTCTAGCAGCCTGGCAAGATTTCTAATATCGACACAAAAGTGCTTAGAAATTATTATGTAAATATTAAATACCTAAACTGGTAATGTTAAATTTTCATATACAGTATTTTATATAGGTTATTTTTCTCATATTTATAGGTTTAGTAAAATATATTAATAATTTAGGACACGATAAGGCTTTGTTTTTTTTTATGTTGTTTATATTTTATAATTGTTTTTTACTGTTAGTTCGTAAGTTTAATATAGCATCGCTTTGGTTGTAAACTGTAATGGTGTTATGTTGTGGTAATAATAAATAAATAAATAAAATACTGCCCGACCCAGGATTCGAACCCAGTATGTAACGCTCAACCATTACGCCAGACCAACAAGGCAGTCGAATTTCGGTCACAAAAGCCAATGTTTATAAAACTCGTGTTAAAAATGGACACCCATCACTGACAGCGGCGAGAACTGCTTACTCTGATCTCAGTCGACATACAAGGGTAAGCAGTGCCCGGTAGCTACGTAACTACAATCCAATAAAAATAATAATTTTAAACGGACTTCGAAAAAAGCAGTATCTGTATTCGACCCGTTATGTATGTCAGCGATATTCTCAAAAACTGCTGACCCGATTCTGATGCGGTGTTTGTTATTAAGACTATAATAACAGGAAGAGTAGGACTCACTTGGAGTGCAGCTTGGCCTCGTCCATGAGCGCCCTGAAGGCCACCTTCTTCTGCTGCAGCCGGTTCTTCTTCTCTTTACGCTCCTCCTCAGCGCGGTCGCGCACGTACTGGTCGAACACCTGTATTAACAACCATTTATTATAATTTTCTTATCGTATGGTTGATGGACAACCTGGTGTCATAGTTTAAACTACTATTTATTGAAATTAAAAAACACCCTAATTTCAATAGACAAGATGGCTGGCTTTCTATCTACTTGGAATCCCATCATAGATATATATCATAGATACCGAATGACTGAAACTGAGGTGAATTTGCGTAAATCGGATAATAATTATAAAAAATTGTATGTATGGGGATGACATAATGTATCGACTGTATTATCGATGACTTTTATGTGACGTCAAGTGATGCCACCTGTCTAGAGGGGCTGGTAGAAGGAGTGACACCGACCTGCCTGCGCTCCTTGGAGTTGAGCATGAGGTAGCGGGGGTCGAAGACGATCTTGTGCAGCTCCTTCTCCCAGGTGGAGAAGGCGGACACGTCCTTCTCGTGCAGCATGAGCAGGAAGGCCTTGAGGCGCTGGTGGTGCGGCAGCGCGCCCCGCTCGCGCGCCGCGCGCACCTCGGCCTCCACGGCCGCGGCCGCGCCCACCAGGATGCTGCCGCCGCCCGACAGCCCCGGCACCACCTTCTTCTCCGCTGATGGACACACAATGCCATATATTACACTTGTTACATAAACGATGTGTCCATAATACATGGTTACTAGTTATGCTTCATCTAAATCATTAGTTCCCAAAGAGATTCAGGTGGACCCCCAGGAGTATACAGACTCGACGGGGATCCACGAAAGACTCGACGGGGGTCCATGAGACTCGACGGGGATGTACGTCGGCGTAACAAATAAATGGGGATCCACGAAAAATTATCTGCTTTCAATAGTAAAGAACTAAGATGTTAGCTTATACATACTAAAATAATTGTCAAAGTAACTCTATCAGTCTATTACGTCTTCACGACTAAACCGCTGACCGGATTTTGATGAAATTTAGCATGTATAAAGTTAAAGACCCGAGAAAGGACATAAGCTACTTTACGCGGACGAAACCGCGAGCAAAAACTAGTGATAAGATATTTAGTGCACTCACGTTCCTCCGTCTTGCTCTTCTTGGCAGCTTCAGAGGTCTCATCGGTGCTGGAGTCGGCCGGCCGCTTCAGCTCACCGTTGGGGGCCTTGCCGCCGGCCGCTGTGGCCGCGTCCTTACGCTGCAAGCCATAGTGAGGTCAGATAATGGATGGGATTGAGTGTAGTGGGAAAAAATGTTATAGTCCAAACCAAGTTTACTTATTTTGTTCTTGTTGGATATTAAAGAGAGATCGATGAGCGCACAGCCAAATACGGTTAAAAACATAGTATAATTTAATTTTCTAAAGAAAAACGTTTTAAACATATATAATACAAAGTCCGGTTTGTTAGAATTATAACTGGAGAACTGCTGGACCGATTTTCATGGTTTTTTATTTAATTTGAAGTATTTTACTATAATAACTTTCGTGAGTGTTATCCATATTATTTACTATACATTCCGGTTATAATTAACTAGTCGGGCATTTCCGAATACACCCGTGAGTATAACCGGAATATATAGTAAATAATTTGAAGTAGTTGCGTGATTCCTAGATCTGCCTAAATTAATGATTTTATTATATCCAATCCATTGTTCACATTCAAAACGAATGTTATCTAGATGCCTCCTACTACCTACCTCTGAAAAGAAATACCGAAGAGAACCGAATAGTAGTAATAACCGAAGTTTAGTTAATGCCGGTATGATCCTCGTTTTTGAATAAGAGGGAAAAAGTTTTATTTTTAATTTATACCAATATTCAAGTGTCTGTATACCCAAATTACTTTTTTTGATAAAACAATAACAGAATACTATAAAAAGAGTCTCCAGAATGATATTTCAATAAAGTACAGATATGTTACTAGCGCGCTCATTTTGAAGACTCGGAAAGAGGATAATTGTAGTCTTGTGTAGTACAATTGTTGTCTGATTGGACATTAGACTAGTGCAGTTCGGACTCGGACCAAAAGTATAGAATTTTTTTTTTAATTTCACTGTCCACAAATCAAAAGTTGTTTGATACAATTAGATCAACAAAGAAACCAATGGTATACAAAAGATTTTGATAGTCGCAATTTAAAGTCCCAGAAACAACCAAACGTTTTTGATACTAGTAATTCAAATCGTTGCCAAATGTGTTGAAGGATCCATAAACAAACTAATATCATTTAATAACTTTTGTGAGTGTTATCCATATTATTTACTATATATTCCGGTTAGCAAATGGAAATCCGTGGTCTCTGCCTACCCCTCAGGGAAACAGGCGTGACTTAATGTATGTATATTACGGTTATACTCACGCGTGTATTAGGGTTCGCGACTCTGCCGCGTAACCAGCTCATGAATAAGGGCTCCGTTCGAGTTCGAAACTAGTCGGGCATACCCGAATACACCCGTGAGTATAACCGGAATACATAGTAAATAATATATAATTTACATATTTATTCCGGTTGTACTTGATGAAAGGTATAAAACTGATTTCTACAATTAGTTTAATTATCAGTGCACAAATAGTTGAAAATATGACTGCCATGTCAAATTGAACTAAAAAGTTAATAAATCCAAGTTTAATCGCAACCGGGGGCAGTTCTGTGCAACATTTACTTATGTGTATATTTATTTATTTATTCTTCATACAAAAAAAGATGTACAAGGCGAACTTAATGCCTTAGGCATTTTCTACGAGTCAAAACTTTGGGTAGTGCAGAGGGATCACGGTAGGTATGCACAAACAGTTGCGTGAGAAGTGTTTCATTATGTATATGTAAGGAGTCTCTCACATTTGTAAAATCTGATTTGTAATACCTACATTCTATGGGTGTCTACTGAAAACCAATGCTGTGTTATGTCCCACGATACAACCAGCTCAATGCTGAGTCAACCCGTTGTCACACATCTCGCCGCATCGTGCGAATTTAGTTTAAATAATTATTGTTTACCTTTAGTAAAATAAATTGAAATTAAACCCTGACTGTGATCAATGCTCAATCCTTCTCTATACGAGAAGAGATCTTTGCCCTGCAGTGGGACCGTTATAGGCTGTTATTATTATTATTTCCTTTATTTATACATATTTCTTATACATTACATTTTTACTTTAAATATCATATCTATACAAAAAATACAATATTTAAAAATATAGGGCCCAACCAGCAGCGGGAATAGGGTCCAAGCTACCGGTGATTATTATTATTATATCCTTTATTTATACATGTATCTTATAAATTATATTTTTAAATTATATATCGATATAAAAATACAAATTTAAAAATATAAAATACAGTCGCCAACCGGCATCGGGAACAGGGTCCTAGCTGCCGGTGGTTAGGACTCCAAAGAGAGGAACCTCCTGACTATACGCGCCGTGCCAAGGAGTACCGCCTTTTGCATCAAGCCCTTAAACCCAGCCGCCTAACGCGGCTTATTATTATTATTTAAACCATGGCATCTCAAACAAATCCCCCACAACAAGTCCAACCGGTACAAATCCCAAACTGTCAACACTCGGAAAGTTACATTAAACTACGACATTCATGCATACACCAATGGTACCTGACAGAAAGGTAAGTAGCATTGCCCGGCGCTGCACCGGTCGACGTACATTCCCTCGGAGTCCCATAACAATGTATGGGTTATAAAGAAGCGACGATAATTATTTATATTCTAAGAGCGGACAAGACACCTTTTAGTAGTTTATACTCAATTGAGCTTACACTGTGGAGATAGGCAGAGGTGTATAGTAAACCCACATTTCGTTACGTTAAGCGTTCCAATGTAATAGGGGGCGGGCTGGCTGTAACCGGGCAATTCTCTGTGCTACTGCGAATGAACAAACCCAATAATACTTTGCACTATCAGGGATTCGAACCCCATTTCTGAGCGACCACTAGACTAGCGAGGCAGTATACACAGATAACGGCTAACAGAGATGTTCAAGGACATACGGAACTAAACATAAGTCGTGAGTGCATTGACAGATGTTAATGGACTTTTTAATGAAAACCTTTCATTCGGAATTTCTTCTCAGAGGCAGTGATGGACGCGTGTTATTGTAATTAGCCGACTTCAAAACAGGAGGTGACTCCGACTGATTTCGAAGTGATCTCTCCGTTAATTAGGTAGTAGACACCACCAATCAATTGACATACTTTTTACATAGATGTTATATGGCATGAAATATATGTAAAATCTAATCTCAAAGTTAATAAAAAAACATACCATAACATCACACCATATTCCCAGAAGTGGTATGCAGAAGTACACATACCTATAGTACACCCACATTTCGCCAGTTATGTTTTAGGTCCGAATGTAATAGGGGGCGAGCCTAACTGTGGATCGATGTTGAAAAGTATTTTTCTTTTCCGAGTATAGTAAGTATTTTAGTATGAAGTTTTAAAGTGATATTTTGAGTATTAACCGTATATTAAACATGGATTTTCTAAATATTTTAATAATCTTCGTCGTGTATTACCGTATACAGAATTTCTTCGCGACGTCGCCCCACAGTCGCGCGACTGTTGCGCTCTTGAACACCGCATTATTATTAAATGACGTATTTTTGTAAATTAATTTCGTATTTATAAAACCGACAATGGAAACAATAAAAATACAAAATTTTAAAACTACTATTTCCAATTTAACACGTAATTACAACCGAATTAGAATAGTAACTGAGAATGATGTACAGCCAAAGATACATCAAAAAGTATAGATACGTCATATGCTAACAACATGAACGAGAAAAGTGTTGCGAACTCTAGTCCGAACTGCACTAGTCTTATGTCAAATCGGACAATAATTGTACTACCAAAGACTACAATTATCCCTTTCCGAGTCTTCAAAATGCGCGCGCTAGTAACATATCTGTACTTTATTGAAATATCATTGTGTACAGCAAACCAAAGGCTAAATAAGGGCAAAAGAGGGGAAATTACAAAGTAATTGCGCATCAGCGGGTGAAACTAGAAATTAACAATCGCAAATTTGGCATGAATCGAGTTTCAAAAGCATGAGATATTAAAACTATCAAAATAATGTAATTAGAAAACTAATCACGCTAATCATCTATGTAAGTTATTACATATATAGATAGACAGTTAAACAATAACTCTTCCTTTTAACTACTTTTTAAACTATTCTATTGTATTCCTTGTCGACACAAGAATATTAACATTCCTACAATTTTACCTATTGTCTATCTAATCTAAGAGGTACCGTTTGACGTTTCATATTTTTCAAACCGAAACAACTTTGTTCATGCGTACATTATTCAGTTTCGATAACCTTTTTCTTAAAACCATAAATTTAGAAAGATTTTATTATTGTATCTAAAAATGTACAATTCTTAATATCCTAATTTAATTGAAAACTTTTAAACAAAGCAAAATAACACATATTTACATAGTAAATAATTTCTAATAGTTCTATTCTTGATCTCATTGCAAAGTCACGTCGTTAGGTCACTGTTCGTAATGTTGTGACTCTTCGGATACACTTGTATGCAAAAAAATCGTTTACATATACGAAAAATCGAATGTATTACTTTCAAATTATCAATTGACGACACGTTACTGCGCGACCGCATTATGCACTTAATACATAGGTAC
Organism: Abrostola triplasia; assembly: GCA_946251915.1. Lineage (NCBI taxonomy): Eukaryota > Metazoa > Arthropoda > Insecta > Lepidoptera > Noctuidae > Abrostola > Abrostola triplasia. The sequence goes on along the minus strand of OX276448.1, from coordinate 5,945,150 downwards.
CCTAAAATAAATTAATTTAATTAGGTTTAATAAAGGAAGCATGTGCGCAAGTTACACAAGAAGAGTGGACTAAAGTAGTAGAAAAAACAAAGAATATAATAATGGACGACTTCGACAGAGACGTACGCGTCGATAATTTCATGGACAATCAACTAGTCATTAATTTAAATGACGATGATGACGAAGACGACGACGATTCTAGTACTAGTAGTGAATAAAAAAAATATCCTAAACATTACTTTTATTTAATTATAACAATTGATCTCTTAAAATTCGGATATTATAGTAATCGATCTCTTAAAATTCGGATATTATAGTAATCGATCTCTTAAAATTCGGATATTATAGTAATCGATTTTTTTAATCCCAACCCTATTATTCAATTTGTCAGAACTGTCAAACGGTACTTCTTAGATTTGATGGACTATAATACAATGAATACTATCCTCGCCGCCTAATAAATAGATGATGACTAAATTACAATAATCGTGGTTATTTATTAAAATCCAAAAAAAGCATTCATTTCAAAGGAAAGGGATAAAAAAACAAGAAATAATGGAGGAAATACAGCGTTTTGAAGTTAGTAGAGGGGGCATTCTCTATCCCTCTCCCGTAAAACGCTAAATGTAAACGGATGCGACATTTACTGTACAATTACTTAGGTGTGGCGTCATTTCTAAGCAAATATACTGTCTGACAGTAAATTTAAAATGATTATAACTTTGTAATTTTTTGGCGTATTTAACTTGTTTTTTTCAGTCTTCATATTAATTTTTCACTAAATATCATAATATTATATTAGAAAAAATCGTAGCCATCATCCCCAGAATTTTTTTACAAACATTATGATAGACCGTAATAGGAGGCGAGATTATTGCCAAGATTACTAGTCTAATGTAAGACTAGCCTATTGCCATTTAACAAAATTAACTAAGAGAGCATGTACTTCTTAGCTATAAACTAGTTACCGGCCTTGACTATGTCTGCGCGGATTTTGACTGTTTTACAGCCTAGCTTAATCGTCGATAAATGAACTATCCAACACAAACAAATCTATAAGAACCAATAGTTCCTGAGACTACCTTTATCCCTACTAATATTATAAACGCGAAAGTTTGTAAATATGGATGGATATTTATTACTCTCACGTAAAAACTACAGAATGGATTTTAATGAAATTTAATATGGAGGTAGCTGACACCCTGGATTAACACATAGGCTACTTTTTCTCCCGAAAAAATGTAGCGGATAACACCGCGGGGCGCAGCTAGTAATACCAATATTATAGTATAGTTATAATGATCTGTTAACGCACCCACGACACAACAAACAGAAAACAACGAAACCAATGTAAAAACTAATAGAAAAAGGCGAAAAAGTTATTCAAAGACTACTAAAGACCGCATGAGTGAAAACAAAATAGACAAATAACAAAACCGTAACAGAATAATAACTAAATAAAAACAATGACCGATATGAAATCACAATGAACACTTATGTATTAGTGATGTTGGCCTTCTGAAGGCTTACGGACAGGATGGCAGAAGATTTCAACTTTTATCAACGGTCACTCATACTTAATGTAGTAGCAATACGATATCATTCATTCATTATATAACAGTGTTTTTTCTAGTTTTTGCCCCCCCCCCCCCTATTTAAGGTAAAATAAGAATAGGCTGACCCCCTCCCACCTGTTTAATATTTATTACCTAAGAATCTAAAGGACAAAATAAGTAAATGTTTGGTTTATTGCATTTTAGTATAAAAAAAACTTTGGTTTTGGCTCGATTGCGCATTTTTGTGATTCTACAGAAGAACTAATAAGATACTCTCCCATCCCCTTGAAAGAAAAAATAAGACATGATCGACCCTCCCACCTAAATCGACTTACGTAGTATAAATGGCCCTATATAAATTCCACTGTTATAAATAAATCCAGCACCATCAAAAAGACACGCCTTTCAATGCTACAGGATTGACTTACAACAATGAAATTTATTTATTTATATTGTATCTCTACTAGATAAGTGTGAATGTCCGTTGATATATTTTTAAACCCTCTGCCTGAATATACATATTGAAATGACAATCAATCAAAATTCGGAAAAAGGGTCAAAAACCTTCAATCAACTCGGAAAACACGTAAAATCAGGATTGCCGACTTGATGTTGATGTTGTCCGAGACAAATATCAGATTTGAGTTTTGGTGTTTCTGTATGCGATACTTAATATTATAAAACGCGCCAATTAAATATAGTTTCAAAAATAATTGAAAAAAAACTACGGAACAACATTTTCTTCTGTTGAGTAAAAGTTTTTGAATGCTCATTTTAAGATTTAGATTGATATAACAATAGCCCAGCAGTGGGGAGGCGCGTGTGACCCACCTGCAGCTCGACGAGCGCGGCGGGTGGCTGGCTGACGGCCTTGTCCACGTCGGCGCGGCCCAGCAGGATGGCGGGCCGCTCCCACACCGACGAGTGCGCCGCGGAGTTGTAGAAGAACACCGAGCCGTCGCCCGTCCACACCACGCACCTGGAGGGGGGCGGACAACAACGTAAGGAAAAGACTCCTCGAAAATATGTGTGTGTGTGTGTGTATGAGTGCAGACGTGCATGCGTAAGTGTGTGCAAATGTGTATGCGTGTATGTTTGCAGTCATGTGTGTGTGTGTGTGCGTGTGTGTGTGTGCGTGTGTTACACACTTAACCTTAATTGTACCATATTCTTTCAAATAAATTTATTATTATTACTTATGTGTGTGTATGTCAATCGTGTATGAATGTGTGTTTAGTGTTGTATGGTTGCATGCAAGCGTGTATGTATGCATGTGTAGGTGTGTGCAGGTGCGCGTCACTGACCAGGGCGTGCCCAGGATGGGCGTGCTGGAGATGGGTCGCGAGCGGTCCTGCTTGGCCTGCTTGTCCTTGTCGGGCTTGTCGTCGGCGGCGCGGCGCTCGCGCTCGGCGGCGGCGAGGCGGTCGCGCTCGGCGTTGCGCTCGGCCTGCGCGGCGCGCTCGGCCTGCAGCACGCGCTCGGCCTCGGCCGCCGCCATCGCCTCGGCGTGCGCCTCCACGTCGATCACTGTTTAAATACACTCACATTGTACCCACGAGGCGTTTCTCTAACTAAGAGGAACCATATCCTTCCAGTAGGTCGATGCTCTCTGTAGCTCTCGAATCGTTACTCGATATACCGTTATCGTTGTTCGTCTAACGTTACTAAACAACGTTATCCTAACAAAAAATTGAGTAACGGCACAAGTCCCCGCCAACAAGACAGTTATTTATGTCTTACAAAACATTGGCCCACGCTACAAAAATCCCTTGTTCTGTTCTTTTTATTATATTTAAAATCACTTCAGGTAAGTGATTTTAAATATAATAAAAAGAACTATATAAAGTTACAGATAGATTTTCTTGACCAGAAACCCTTTCACAAGTCGTTAGAAGACCCTAATTTTTTTTTACCATAATCTAATTAATGATTTAGGACCTTATAGAGAACAAACATTCGTATATTCGGGATTCGAACCCAGGAGCTCAAGCTCAGCAGTCGCGCTTTGCGACCACTAGACCAACGAGGCATCCATTATGTTCAATATGATTCAAGTCTCCCAATTATGGTTACCTTCATTTCGTACGTTCTTAATTTGGGCCAGTTTAACCTTCACCAGAGAAATATAAGCATTGTTAGTCCATCACAATAGTCAGGGATCCGCGGACCATTTTTTAAATTGATCACTATCAAGCTAATTTTTTGTGGATATCTTCATTTTAATATAATATATCTTTATTTGCATAAAATGTAGGTACATAGAGTTGATCAATATAATACAAATAGCGCCATATACATTTTGTCGTTTTGTGACATGCAAATATTTATAAAAACATTCCGTAAGTTATATATTTAGGTAAACCTCTTGCAAATTAATATTGAAATTATTTCAGTAAATCTGATGTTGAATAAATACATTTTTCAATCAACCACATCCTAAGGGACTTTTTAAATTTGTTCAGGGGCAATTCTTTAATAGAGTTAGGAATGATTTTGATGAGACGTCTCATTTTTTTCCTTACAAAACATTTCGATTGTAGTAGCTAACAGGGGTAGCTCATCACACTCCACCTTTAAGCGTAGAATGGGGATAACGTACCACGCAATTTGTAGGAGACTGTGGTTGTTGAATTATATATTTGTTTAATAGTCCGCGGATCCATAACTACAAGCGGTAAGTAAATAATTAAAACATACACACAATGGTAAACAAAAATAGGTAGATAGGCTATAAGCACTCCGACACTCTCATTCTTAAACAAGGATTATACCTGTAATAACTATACCCGTATAAGTCCATTGACATCCCAATTCTCTGACATGCAAAAAGTCTTACATTTTTTTTATTATTTTTATAAAAAAACGTCGCCCCACACAAGGAATTTCTCCTGTATCGTGGGTGCGTTTCACAAACATGAAATATTCACATACACAAACACCCAGACTCGGGACAAACATCTGTAGTTCGCACAAAGTTTTGCCCCGTGCGGGAATCGAACCCGCAACCCTTAGCGCAGCAGTCCAATCGCTTAGCCACTGCGCTAATCAGGTCGTCCTATATAGTGTTGCTCTAACATTAGTACAGCACCCACAACACCCACAGCCCGCGTATAGTAATGTGTTGCGCTACATACACTCACCTTCGATCTTGCCGTCGTCTCCTTCATTCATCTTCTTGTCATTTTTCTTCTCGGGGGTTTCTCCCTTCTCTAGCGCCATTTTCGCTTTTATTTCTGTGACAAACGGACGAACATTTTAATAAAGATACATGTAGGGTATTTTGAACGCCGTATTTAGTAGTTTTAACCGTAGCTATACATATGTAAATGTTGCCATTATGATTTCTATCAATTTTTTTTAATTTTAGCTCATCAATAAGGGCTTTGTTGGAGTCAGACACTTCGTGAATACCCGAATAAATACATGAGTGTAACCGGAAACCAAGCCCTAAGTATTAGGTGTGTATGTAAGGGGTCAGTAGTGAGTTCTGGTGTATGTGTATGTCAAGTGCGAAACTGTGTGTGAGTGTGTGGTTCATGCGAAAGTGTGTCTGTATGTCAAGTGCAAAAGTGTGTGTGTGTGTGTGTGTGTGAGTGTGTATCTCATGGGAAAGTGTGTGTGTAAAGTGTATGTGTGTGTGTGTGTAAAGTGCGAAAGTTTGTTTATGTGTACGTCATGCAAAGGTGTGTATATGTTCGATAACTTTTATGTGTAGGCGTGTGAACATGTAGGAGTCTAAGATATCAGCCAGCTCCTCACCCTCCATGTCCTTGAGCGCCTTGGGCTTCTCCCACACGCTCTCCTGCTTGCCCGCGTTGTAGTAGTAGGGGCGGCCGTCGGGCGCGCGGTGCGACGTCCACTCCGCCGCTTGGGCTATCAGCTCTGGAGTCATCACCTGGAGAGTATTCAATTATTTATTAATACATTATTTACTACACCGTCTCATACCATGTACTTCTTATACGTTTATATAATACTAAGCCCCTGTCTCGGTTGTGTTTATCTCTATAATAACCGCTATCTGATAACTATCCCACTGCTACAAAGACCTCTTCTCGCACAGAAAGGAGCGAGCATTGATCACCACATTTGTGTGTGTGATGTCAAATCATTTAATCCAGGTTTCATCACGACTTGTACTTTTTGTCAGTGGTATCTAAGAATCTACATTTAGCATAATAACAGGAATCGAACCCAGAACTCCACGCTCAGCAGTCACGCTTTGCAACCACTTGACCAAAGTAGCAGTAATAATACCTTTTTTTTAAGAATGTCGTCCCACACCAAGAATTTCTCTTAATCGTGGGTGCGTTTCATAAACATGAAATATTACATACATAACACCTAGACCCGGGACAAACATCTGCAGATAACATATTTTTTTTGCATCGAGCGGGAATCGAACCCCCAACTCCCTCAATAAAAATTTACAGAAATTTTAATGAGATAAAAACATCCCAGCAATTTTGACATCTATAACATTACAATATGGCGGAAAGTAGATCCTATTGCAATTTAAATGACACTGTGTGTGTGTGTGTGTGTGCATTGTGTGTGCGATGTGTGTAGTAATACTCACGAGTTCTTCCGGCGGCGCGTGCACGGGCGAGTCGGAGATGATGGTGGGCTCCGAGCCCGGGCTGGCCGGCCGCGCGCCGCCCGCCGACAGCGGGGTGGCTGTGGGGGCCGCGGTTACCATTCATTGATTAAGGAAATTTGAAAAATGATGGACACGAGCGTGACTTGTACCTGCCACCTTCGCCGTACCGGGGCGTTGCTTTGCCAACTGAGCAAATCGCTTCTCGCACCCATCGAATTTCAAGTTCCCTTTTAGTATTTACGTCTTAAGGGTGACGGCAGGTATTGTTTGAATCTATGATTACCAACTCAGTACAACCTTTACAGCTATAAATCACTGAAACGATAATACCAACCCTAATTTACATGACTTTAGGTGCCATTTTCACATGTTGTCGCTAAGCTTAAATCTAATACAGAAAAATTAAAAAATGATGAACACGAGCGGGGCATGAACCTATGAGCTATATCAACTGGCCTACAGATATTATAGGATGGTGGAAGACACAGAATTTGCTTGACGCACCTCGAGTATAAACTGGCAAGCCGCTAGATTAATGAAATAGAAAATACACAGACCGAATGTGGCTCAAACTTATATCCATACTAATATGATAAATGTGAAAATAACTCTGTCTGTCTGTTACGCCTTCACGACTAAACCGCTGGACGGATTTTAATTCAATTTGCCATATATTTTATTGTTTTATTTTATTTGTAAGGGACAAAAAAACTGTTACACGTTAAAATCTATACAATAAGTTCTATATAAACTTTAAGACCCGAGAAAGAACATAGGCGTTATATAACTTAACGCGAGCGAAGCCGCTGGCAAAAGCTAGTACAAAATAAGTTTATTTTTATATCATCACTCCACACTAGGAATTACTCCTGTATCGTGGGTGTCTCCTGTAGGCACAAACATGAAATATCACATAGACAAACATCTACGGGTCAGATCTCTTGTCCCGAGCTAGAATCGAAAAAAATCTCTTGTTTATAGCTATTGTAACCTTAGTAATATTTTACACTAGCTTATGCCCGGGACTTCGTCGATTCGTCGTTAGAATTACCGATTTGAATCTGATTTTGTTAACAATTTTATGTGTTTGTATTTTTTTTCCCGCGGAACACTGCATTTTTTTTAAATTAGAAGTAGCCTAAGTTTCTCCGTACAATATCAGCTATTTACCGTCCCGTCTAAGTCCCGTCAAAATCCGTCTAGCTGTCGCGGAAAAGCAGTGACGCGGGATTTTTGCGCGTTTTTCTAAATCCCCCGCCAATCCCTAAATATTTTTAAATTCATAGTAGCTATTATTAGACATTAAAACATTAGCTATCTGCTAGGGTAAGTCCCGTCAAAATCTGTTCATGCGTCACGGAGAGGCTGCAAGCCGCGAAATTCCCGCAAAACCTCAATAATTTTGAGAATTCAAAGCCTATATTAGACTCTAGACCATCAGCTATCTACTAGTGAAAGTCCCATCAATATTCGTTTATCCATTACCAACACAAACAAACAGACAAACAAAAAAAATTGTTTATATATACGGTAAAATTGTACATATATAAGTACCTCTAGATATATTAAAACATATCGCACAGCGCCGTATTTACTAAACTTACACAAAGGTACGCGAACAAAGAAAAGGAAACACATATAACAATCTCATTGCATTTATTCGGTGGAACTTTTATCAGAAAATATATATTTAGAATGCCCAACATATCCCAACAAACCACACATCAACACCCGTTTTATTTCTTATTGTTTTTAAATAACATTCATCATCATTTCAAATCTCACAATAAGTCAACAGTTTGTTACAGAGCTCAAGTTTGAGTTGAGCTCGCCTCTACATCAAATCATCATCATCAGCCGGAAGACGTCCACTGTTGAACAAAGGTCTCCCCCTTAAAACGCCACGATGGAAGACAGCTTGCCAATTGCATCTAATATCATGTTTTAATTGTGTTTTTTGTGTACAGTAAAGAATAGTGATGATGGCTAAATTTTTTTTTTAATTTGATGTAGAATTAAACAACACAGCATCACGCCTGTGTTCCCCGAAGGGGTAGGCAGAGGTGCACATATAGTACACCAACTTTTCGCCAGTTATGTTTTTAGGTCCCAATGTAATAGGGGGCGAGCCTATTGCCATCATCCAGGCACAAATCCAGACTCCGTGCTGCTACCGAGAATTACCTAATAGAAAAACCCAGTAACACTTTGCCCGACCCGGGATTCGAACCCAGGACCTCGTGCTCAGCAGTCGCGCTTAGCAACCAGACCAACGAGGCAGTAGAATTAATATGAAGACTAAAAAACAGCAAAAAATTACTATTTTTTAAGCATTTTAAAATGATTGTCGGACAGTAGACAGAGATTGCATCTGCTGAGCAATTACGTCACGCGTAAGTAATTGCATAGTAAATGCCCCTAAAAAACTCTGTTTTTCTTTAATTTTTTGAATGATTTTATTTATTTTATCAACTATCCCATACGTTTGGAATGCTTGTTTAAATTTTAATAAGTTACTACGATTTTCGTAATGTAATCATCAACCCTATTACAATATCTAGTAGGCCTAAAATTCGAGTACTTTATTAAATGTGTTTGTTTCGGTATTTCTTCTCAGAGGTAGTCAGTTAGGAAAGGCCGATGACATCTAGTTAAAAAAAAAAAGACGTGTAAAAGTGTTTTTTTGAAACCTATTTGCAGAAATAAAATCATTTATTATTTAAATTCTGTTTTATGTGGTAAACTCATAATTAAGTGTTTATAATGATTTCAATAATATATTTCTGACCTATTTTGTTAGGCATCATAATTGGGTAGTCGACACCATCCAATCATACCGATATCTATCACTTCCTTGAATATTAGACTTTAAAATAAAACTAGTTACGGATATTATATAACATCACGCCTGTATTCCCCGAAGGGGTAGGCAGAGGTGCACATATAGTACACCCACATTTCGCCAGTTATGTTTTAGGTCCCAATGTAATAGGGGGCGAGCCTATTGCCATTAACTGGGCACAAATCCAGACTCCGTGCTGCTACTGAGAATTACCTAATGGAAAAACCCAGTAACACTTTGCCCGCCCGATCGAACCCAGGACCTCGTGCTCAGCAGTCGCGCTTAGCAACCACTAGACCAACGAGGCAGCATTTACGGATATTATCGCGGTTTTAATTAGTTTCTTGGTCCCGACGTTTCGAATCCTTTACAAAATACAGTCACGGGCAGACTGAGGTGTTAAACGTATAATTTGAACAATTACTATCAACCCTCAACCGAAGAGCGTGTATGAGGAACGTGATGCGTGTGAATGAAGCAAAACTATGTCAGGATCGTAGCAAATGGAAATCCGTGGTCTCTGCCCACCCCTCAGGGAAACAGGCGTGACTTTATGTATGTACTATAAACTACTTTACATTTTAATTATTATTAACAATCCGATTCACGCAAAAAGAGCTCACTGTGACATTCGGTCTTATACTTGGAATTAACTTTAATAGAATCGCTGATGGGATTCGAAGCAGGTAGCATGTTCCAGCCATCTTCTATATAGAATTTTGGGCGTTTTATAACTTTATTAGTTTCTCTATATCGTCCTAGGAAGGAATTGGTTTTTCTTCGGCAATACTTTGTATGAGCTGTCAAAAAGCTATTCCTCCATAGATTTTGTATGGCAATAGGAACCTGTGACGTCACTAGTTCGCTAACTCAATTGACTAACCATTTATTGAATTGAAGCAAATAAAAATCGAATCCTCTCTCTGCTGTTTGTTGTGCCCGACAGGGTCCATAAAGATCTGTACTATTATAAGTCCATCTATTTACTATTATGGAATGCATTTTAATGGGATACAAAATAGAGCATGGTGTTAAAGAAGTAGTGTCTTGGAATGATTGTTTAATGGTGACAACTACCCAATATATGGATTTTTTTATTGTCTACACCTAAACTGTGGGCTGTTAAGGTCGGAGACTGGGCTACGAGTGGGGGGTGGCTGCCCCAGGTATGTATAGCATGTGTACTCACTGGAGTCGGGCACGGCGGCGCTGTTGAGGCTAGGGGGGGGCTGGGCCACGAGCGGGGGGGGCCAGTTGCCCCAGGCGGGCCAGCCGCCCCCCGCCCCGTAGCCCCCGCCTCCTCCGCCGTAGCCTCCGTAGCCTGCGGCGCTACCGTAGCCGGCCATGTTACCTGCAACACACATTGTCCCTTCTAATACCACTTTAAGTATCTACAGAGTAGAGATACCACGAATAGTGATTCTGCCGAATACTGAATATTAGTTTAAGCTCTCGGCCGAAACACACATATGCGGCGACATTCAGTAGATTTCGTAGATGACAGGTTTCGCCTTATTAAAGTGTGTGCGATAACTACCCCGTAGGCGTATTTGGACGGAGGAATGAATTCGGCCGACTACTTCGTTATATGTATCTATCGGCTTAAGCCGAATATAGCAAACTATTCGTGGCATCTCTACAACAGAGACAATACAATCATTAAGAAGTTCACCGGTAGAAGGGAGATATTATAGTGCACAAGAATGCGCGCAAACAGGAGCACTCCCTATTCCCTCACTCTCATAGTCCAGGACGGTAAAATTACCGGAGAGAGATCAGGCGCAGGACTAACGGCTTTACATGCCTTCCCAAGCACGCAATGGTCTCGACATGTGGAAACGGTCACCCATCACAAGACTAACCGCGGCGAGCACGGCTTAACCTCAGAGATCGAATGATCTCCGTGGTATCACGTAGCTATGAGCCCTTGAATGAATAAGAATAGACGACTCACCATTGGCGGGAGGCGCCGTCTCTCCCGGCGGCATCTCATCATTGTCTATGGGACTGCCGCCATCGGACGTCTTCTCTTTGGCACCTGACAACAAATATGCTATTAGAAATGCAGCCGAGACATGGAATCTTGCCTTTTAAGTCTTATTTACAAGAAAAAAGACTTAAATGCTTAATTAAATTGTATCATATCAAATTATTCATTCAATTATACACTTAATATTAATTTAAATTAAATAATTTGTAGATGAAACATGTAAATAATGTTTACCTTCATATAAATATTTGAGAAATAATCCACTAACACTATACATCATCACTAAAACACGAACCTCTCAAAACTTTACTTGACGTAACATAACATCACGCCTGTATTCCCCGAAGGACTATGCAGAAGTGCACTCACAGTTCGCCAATTACGCTAATCCTAATTTAATAGGGGGCGAGCTGGTCATCAACCGGTATGTGCTCTCAGAATTTTTAAATAGAAAAATCCTGTAACACTGCCCGACGCGGGGTTCGAACCCAAGACCTATTGCTCTTGCTCGCATTTAGCATCAAGACCAACGAGGCGTTTAAAATCAAAGTAATAATTAATTATTTTAAGGTAATTAAAACGGTACATACATAGACATACACAATACTTCACATACAAACAATTATTTCGGTACATAATATTCAAATAACCATATATACACAAACACATACTAATACACAAAAATATTTAATCACACAGCCAAACCCTTTTGGGGGTCGAAAGGACAAAAAATAAAAACAAGTAACATACCTCCTCCATCTTTGACCCACGGGGGTGGTTGTGTCATGAACGGCGGCACGGAGTTCGTCGGGGGAGCTGAGTGCACGCCGGGGGGCATCACGTTGGCCATGACCCCGTTGGGCATCATTCCCATCGGGCCCGACATCGGGCCGCCCATAGGACCATTCATGGACTGGGGGCCCGACATCGACATTGGTCCGCCTGTAATATTGTTTTTATAACCATCAGAGAGATCTATAATAAATATATGTCTGTCTATCTATCCTAATATATATTCTGCTGAGTAGTGTGTTGCGCCGTTCTACCCAGCTATAGCACTAGGAAGCGGTGACGGGCGGGCGTTTTGGGGGCGGTCTTGATATAATTTGACGTTCAAAATGTACTTAAAATTAAGTCTATTTTGAATAAATTAGTTAGTAATTAATTATAAAGAAAACTGTCTACACCTATAACTACATATTTATATATAATTATTAAGTATGTATATTTCAATCACTAATAAACTGCAGTCATAGATGGTCGTTTCTATTGAGCATTGACTTCATAGTCCTTAAAATAGAATGACGTGTAAAAGTAATTCCTATAAACTTAATTGCAAAAATAAAATAATTTATCATTTATAGTACACCCCAACACTAAACGAGCACATATTATAATTACACATTACCGAAAAAATAACCTGTGGAAGCGTCATGAACCAATATACAACTCTAATATATATATATTTCGATATTCAAGTATTAGGTACTTTACCTGATGTCACCATAGCCTCCATTTCACCCTGCAGTATGACCTTGCATGTGGGTCCTTCCTGGGGTCTAGTCCATGTCGTCTCCCGCGTCCGCGAATGGTAGTAGTAGGGCTTGCCCTCGTCTGACTTCGTCTCGATCCAGAGTTCCGGCGCCGGCTGTGTGAAGCAAACAATATCGATTTGTTTACCCCCATATAATAAAAATCATATTTATATACCTAATATATAACAATGAATCACTGTTTCCCTTAGTCACACAATAACTTGAGAACGGCTGAACCAGCTGGTATTTTTTGGATTTAAAATAATTGTGGACGTCCAGGGAGGGTTTAAATGGTGAGAAGGCGGTACGAAGTGTGCCGGGTCAGCTAATACCAATTACTTTAGAGAGCTTAAGTTCGTCTGTTTGGATATAAGGGCTGATATCTATGAACCTCTCTATTCGATTTACTAATATTCGAACCTTCAGGATGGACATTAAATCTTTAAATAATATATTTTTAAAATATAGCTGATTTCGTGTTTTATTCTTTGGTGGAAAAAAATCTTAAAATTTTAAGATTTTTTTCTTTATTAAAAAGCAAATTATTTTGTGCCTGTCACTTACAAACAACATGCCATATTATTATAGTTCCCGTCAGTAAGAAGAACGCTGAGCGACAGTTTGAACTCAAATATAGTCGCTATCTATGGTCCTAAAAGCTATTGTAGCTTATAATTAAGTGTAATTGTTTTATTGTAGAATCATTTGGTACTTTACAAGTTACGTAACACTTTGGAGTAAACAGGAATTCAAAAAAAAGTGTTAAATGTCAGCGTTCTTTACACTTGTCGGGAACTATATCTTGTCGTATACACTAATCACTGCTAATTTCCACAGAGAATACATTTCTGTCTACCCTGGAAACCTACACCTACCTTATAGTATTTAGACATAAAGTGCATCCCTAGCACGCGCCGGGCTACGCCCAATATTGATTTAGTGCAAAACGAGGTCATCGTACAACAACGACTAAGCTAAAAGGTCAAATGGTAAACATAAAAAAATAAAAGATTTTTTCTTGCACTCCATATAAATTTATGAACAAATCTCTTACATTTTTCACGTGTTGCATATACGATACTTTGAACTCACCATATTAGGAGGCGGCATACCGGGGGGACCACCAAACGGCGGGGGTTGTCCCATCATGTTGGGGGGAGGTCCCATCGGTCCTCCGGGGGGCATCATTCCTGGCGGGGGTCCAAACGGCGGCGGGCCTCCCATCATTCCTGGCGGGGGTCCTCCCATCATGCCTGGAGGTGGGGGTCCCATAGGGCCCCAATTATTGTCGAAATTCGGTCCGTTGTTGGGCCCAAAGCCTCGTGGGCCGCCGCGTCCGCGGAAGAAGCCTCGTCCTCTCATCGGTGGGCCTCCTGGTCCGTAGCCACGTCCTCTGAACCTCATAGGCGGCCCATTCATCCAGCCAGGAGGCGGCCCGCGGCCTCTACTTCTGTTCAGAATTGACACGTGTCAGTTTTGTTAGCGAAATAACATAGTTACACAACATCAACGAATATTTTGAACGGTAGGGCTTAGACAGGTTTAAAATAAAGAAAAACATCAAATATGAATCAGAGATGACGCTTTATAAAGAACAGTCAAATAATCTGATCAACAGGTATACAATATTAATACAACCACACCCTGGCTTAACTGGATAATCGCAAAAACTCCAAGTATACGTTTTTATAAGCTTATATATTAAACTTTTAAAAAAGTATACTTTGCTTAGTAATATACTACCTACCATTAACTCTACAAAGAATATAATATTCTAGAATGTATTAGATCTACGTTTCTATAATCTTGGGTAGCCATACCAAGGTGTAGTTAACTTAGATGCCTATTTTGAGCATTAAATATATAACTAAATAACACTTTTGTCATCAGCGGCGTAGCTAGGGGCTGTGAGGGGCGCGACCTTCAGGGGGTCGTAATTTGCAGACAAAACAAAATACTGTTAGGGGCCCTCACAGATTACAAACAGTCATCCAAATTAACGTAAGATATTGACCAAGTTGTTTTTAACTTTTTAGGGTCTACAAAATAGGCACAATTTAAAATGACCCTGACTACGCCGCTGACTGCTATAGGCCCCGCATGCTAGGCCCCCAATGACTCGCTAGCAAACGCACAGTTCTTTTGTATATAATTAAAAATACATCACAAGATTCACAAGTTAGGCAGAGGAGTGCAGTGCACCATTTTTCACCAGTTATAGTTTCCAATGTAATAAATGCCTGTTGTCATTAAGCATGCACCAAATCAGACTCCGTGCAGCTATTGAAAATTACTATAATATGGATGATACTACGATTTTAGATACATTCTGAATTATGGTGTAGAGTTAATATGAAAACAGAAAAAACAAATTGAACATAACAGCACGCCTGTATTTCCCGAAGGGGTAGGCAGAGGTGCACATATAGTACACCCACATTTCGCCAGTTATGTTTTTAGGTCCCAATGTAATATGTGCGAGCCTATTGCCATCAACCTGGCACAAATCCAGACTCCGTGCTCCTACTGAGAATTACCTAATGGAAAAACCCAATAACACTTTGCCATTGGTTTTTCCATTAGGTAAGGCGAAATGTCGGTGGTACTATATGTGCACCTCTGCCTACCCCTTCGGGGAATACAGGCGTGGTGGTTATGGATTGAAAAAACGGCAAAGTTATAAGCATTTTAAATTTATTGTCAGGCAGAGACATCAGGCCACTAGACCAACAAAAAAAATTTGTGAAGGTATACACATGTGGGTGTCCAAGCAAAAAGAGTCCAAGTCTCGGCATTTGGATTTCGAGATACGCAAATTTATAAAATTGGGTGGAAAAAAATAGATTTTGCGACTTTAACTGTATAGTGAATGGGATTTATTTAATTTTTCCGAGTTTAACTTCAAATGTCTGATAAAAAATAATGTGCAAGTTGTTGAACATTTTTTAAACCCTTATCACATTAACTGACTATTCTAAATTCCAAATCTGGTTACAACTCAATACCCCACTACTGCCTCCTTACCATGAGCTCTTAAAACAGGAGACGCCACTACGTGCAGAGTAATACGGCGTCTCGCTTCCACATCGTTAACTGTCCTGCTTTAAGAATTCATGGTGAGGGGGTTGAACCATTTTTGCTTGGACTCCCACATATTGGGACTGGCTATCAAATATTTTGTAGTTCCAAATCCTTTCTAATACTTGCAGGACTTGTTTCTTCATTTTATGGTGTTACAACACCTTAGTTGAGTATGCCAGCCCTATAGGTACCGGTAAATCGTAATGTATCGAAACACAAGGGTAAATAACTACCACAAACAATCTAGAGCCATGTTCAACAACTAATTGTAATAATTTGACGACTTGATTGGCGCAGTGGCTAAGCGAATAGAACACAGCACGACGGGTTGCGAAAACAAACATTTTTGTGGTCCGCAGATGTTCGTCTCGCGTCTGGGTGTTTGTGTATGTGATATTTCATGCACCACGCACCCACGATACAGGCGAAATTCCTAGTGTGACATTTAGTTAAAAGAAAATGTTTAAATCGGTCACAAGTTTTGTTTCTATTCACCATTGGGTTTCGATACACCCTGATATGAGGTAAATGAATAAATACGTATAACAAAACGAGAGTGGTTTTCACCCTATCCTTACTTGATAAAAACAGTGTTGGATATAAAAAATCCAATTGCCCAAAGCTAGAAAAGGCAGAAATAGTAAATGAAACACAAAGCAGCGCATACAAGAACACACAAGCAACACACAGGATGTTAGCAACATTACTACATGCAGTATGAATGTAAATTGATCAATTTAAATTGAGAACAGCAATGCATCTGCACAGATGCTACATCCATGCAATCACATGCATGACACAAATACTCTATATTCGTATCGTATGGTTGATGAACAACCTGGTGTCAGAGTTTAAACTGCCTGTAGGCCTCTGACATGGTGATACACAACGTTGAACAATCTCTCAGGTGAGCCGGTTTCCCCACGATGCTTTCCTTCACCATATTTTTTAGTACGCACATGAATTCGAAATACATAGGTGCGTGCCGGGGTTTGGGCTTGCGACCTTTGACTTGGCAGTCCAATGATCATACCACTCGGCTATCACTTTACTACTGCATCACCAATCAATTTGAATGATATAAAATAATATATTGATGCATGGAGAATTTCTTGCGCCATTTCTGCCCCAGCTATACACGTATGTGAACTGCTATGTTTCTTGTATATGGCAATCAGAAAGTACCATTTTGTACTGACTATTTTATCATTTAAAAGGACGCGCAGAAGGCCTATGGGAAGATGGCGGGACGAATTGAACGCTTTTTTATACAACTGACCAGAGCTGGCCAAGAATACAGATATTTGGAAGCTCAGAGGCCTTTGCCCAGCAGTGGGACACTAAATAGGGCCCTTATTAATTACGTAAGACTATTTTTGCTGGTTTTTGACCCCGCCCCCGATAAAACAAAAAAAAAATAGCAAAGAGCAGTATATGTATATGGTGCAAGTGTTAATAGATTAATTAGAAGAGAAAGACAGGCTATCATATTTTCAGCAGAGTGATGATGATGGCGTGTGGCTTCCGGCCCATAATAAAGGGGGTGGCCGCTTGCCTCCCATGAAATTATTTTTATTTTGCATAAATACTCATACTGCTAGACTACTCTCTATTCCGGGGGGATGGGCAGCAGCGTTCCCCTTTGTAGGAAACATACTGCGGTTACCAACCCTGCCCAGCATGGTGACTATGGGTAAAACCCTCATAAAGAGTAGTCAAAGAAAACCGCGCCCAGTCTTAGTCTCCCTACTATTCCAGGTACTGGCAGTGACTGAGGGGCCTTGTGGCGTACCCTGGGGGAGGCCTACGTCCAGCATTGGACTGCGATAGGCTGATGTGGTGGATGATGATGCTACAAGATACCCATGCCGAGTAACCTAAGACAATATGTATGACAGGATTGTAGAAAATTGTAATCTCTGTCCAGTTGCCATGGAAACAGGCAGCTTATGTATGTAACAGCACAAACATCACGCCAGTATTCCACGAAGGGGTAGGCAGAGGTATACATATAGTACACCCACATTTCACCAGTTATGTTACAGGTCCCAATGTAATAGGGGGCAAGCCTATTGCCACCGGTCACAAATCCAGACTGCATTGCTACTGAGAATTACCTAGTCGAAAAACCCAGTAATAATATACGCAACCCAGGACCTCATGCTCAGCAGTCACCCTTAGCGACCATTAGTACTAACAAGCAGTGTAAGTGCAACTGAATACTAAAAGGAAACTTGAAATTAGTTGGTGGTGAGCATCAACGGAGTAGCTTAGTAATATATGTGCCACAGTTTGGACAAGTTCTTGGTTATAATTTTGACGACCGATTGGCGCAGTGGCTAAGCGCTTGGACTCCTGCACTAAGGGTTGCTGGTTCAATTCCCACACGGGACAAATAATTGTGTGATCCACATATGTTTGTCCTGAGTCTGGGTGATCGTTTATGTGATATTTTATGTTTGTGAAACACATCCACAATACAGAAGAAAAACCTAGTGTAGGACAACATGTAAAAACAAAAAAAAATGCTTGTGTCTCTCACATTGCTTTTATCAATTTGAATATTTAAAATAATTTAATCAAAAATGCTATCTCAAATGATAGGTATACATAATATATAAAATTATTAGCTGAGAGTGATCAAAAGGAATGAACAGGAAATTCTTAATGAGTGTTACTGATAATCAGACATGATTAATTACACTTATATCATAATATGAGGCGAGTGTTAGTGGAGTATCGGAAAGGGGAAGACCTAGGCGAACATACCTAGACCTAATCGGAGATGTTCTGCAAAAAGGGCAAGTAAGGAGTACCCTCAACCGAAGAGCGTGTATGAGGAATGTGATGCGTGTGAATGAAGCAAAAGAAGTATGCCAGGATCGTAGCAAACGGAAATCCGTGGTCTCTACCTACCCCTCACGGAAACAGGTGTGACTTTATGTATGTATGTATATCATAAAAGCAAAACGTTGTATGTTTGTTACTTCTGCACATTTAAACTGCTAGACCAATTTTGATAAAATTTGGAATGGAGATAGCTAACACGCTGGATTGACACTTGGCTACTTTTTATCCCAAAAATAACACTGCAGGGCATAGCTAGTTTAATATAATGCTTTAAAAGTAAAAGATAACTTGTTTATGGTTATATCCAGATAAATAAGTGTTTTGTATCATTGTGATACAGACTGACAAGTGTTGGGTTTGATTCCCAGTTTAGGCAAGGTGTGTGAATTTTGCAATTAGATAGCTCTCAGTAGCAATACAGATTAGCGCTGTGGCTAAGCGATTGGACTGCAGTGCTAAGGGTTGCGGGTTCGATTTCCGCATGGGGCAAAACTTTGAGCCAACCACAGATGTTTACCCCCAGTCTGGGTGTTTTTGTATGTGATATTACATGTTTGTGAAACGCACCCACAATACAGGAGAAATTCCTAGTGTGGGGCGAAGTTAAAAAAAAAAAGATTTTGGAATTGTGCCCAGGTCATGGCCATAGGCTCACCCGATACTAAATTGGGACCCGTAACATAACTGGTGAAATGTGGGTGTGGTGAACACCTCTGCCAACCATTTCTGAGACTTCAGGTGTGATGTAGTACTGTTTAAGCCACTTTGCCCGGCTTGGGGGTTTAACCTAAGACCTCTGAGATGACTGTACTGCGGGATTTTATATGTCCATTGTCCACAATCCCAACATTAAGGAATGCACTTCTATCTACTAATTTTAGACTTTAAGAAGTTATATTATTTGAGTTTATCACATTCAGTGTGTAAATGCAAGAATTTGATGCTTTCAAGATTGGCCGATGGTATTGTGTAGTTATAGACAAATAATTAAAGCTAAAGCATGCTTCTGCAAGACATTTTAACATTAAGATCATAGAAAAAGTTACATAAAAAGCAAAATACTTTGATATCTCAATCATAGACTAAAATATAAGATTCACAACTAAAATACTGCTTTTAAAACGTATTAATGTGATTATTAATACTCAAAATAGGCCATTAGGAGTCGCTTGTGCACACAATGCCTTAATTTAACGCCAGCATACTAATTCATGTAGAAAAATACATAAGTAAGCACCACCAAGGTCTTTTTGTAACCGAGACATATTTACACATGTTTTAGTGCTCGGAAACTATAAAAACTGTTACTTGAAGGTTTTATATGGCTGCTATAATCACGAATTACAATAAGACACGAGGTTTCAGCAGCAATTGGCTCCAAAATATATTTCACACATGAAAATACGGCGGATAAGAAAAACCGTCGTTACCTGAAGTTCCCGCGTCCCCGACCACCTCTGAAATTATTGGCACCGTCGTCGTCTTCGTATCCTTCGTCATAACCCACTACTTCACCAAAATCTTTGGTACTGTCCACTAAATTTTCACTCACATCACTACTACGATTTACAACTTCATTCACAGCCGAGTCCTGAGTGTCAATGTATTCTTCTTCCATTTTACGTATAATCACAACTGAATCACTAAAAACTTAAGTCCTCATACTCAATCAGTTTATTTCAATAAAATAACGACACATTTCATACGGCAGTACGGCACGGAAATCAACAATGTCTACTTAAGATGGCGGCCGGCGGCTTGCCTTTTAGTGCTTGACACAACTGTGGTTGTGTGGATGTTGAATCGATATCGATTATAACTTTCCTTGCGATATTTTTAGAATGCTCCGGATACGCTATTTAATTGTTGGAGAGCTGTAAATATTTAATAAATGAACGATTCAAACTGATTGTATCACATACAATCGTAAAACGTAGTTTCGTATTTGAATGAATGACAACTTTTGATGAGGACATCAAGGCACATTGACGCCCATTGCCTAGTCCCAAACACCCATTTCAATGTAATATCCAGATTAGTAATGACTTCAAAATATAACATTTTCATAACTCAGCTATAAATAACTACTTAGGTATTTTAAGCTAAGGCTAAATTATAATAAAATACCTCAGACAGCTTCAATTATTGAGCCAGCCCTCAGATCAGACATAATTATCCGAATCTTTAACCTGATGCAACTAGAGCAATATTCCATTAAAATAAGATCCCATTATACCAGGTAAAAAATAATCATTGACCTGTATTTAGCAAATAAAGAATTTGATTTCATTTGAAAAAATGTAGGTATACCGCAAACAATATATTTTTGCAATTCGAAACGTAACGTTTTGAGATGTACCGTGTGATAGCAATCAGTATTAAAATCAAGTGCTCATTCGCTAATTGCATAGACGAATGTTTCATGTATAAGAATGCCGTTAAAAACGTGTCAACAGCAATTAACTCATTTTACATTTAATATCCAGTACTCGAAATCGATCGATTCTATTTTAGTTATAGTTTTCGAAGCCCTAAACGATATTTTGAATAAAAATATTATGACCACAGATTAAACTAGTTAGGTACGTTAAAAAACAACGGTGTTAACCGACTGATAAACTATATTTAATTCTGATTTAGTTATAAGTTTTGTTGTTTCTAACAGACATTCTGATAACACAATGAAACAATTCGGTCTTCAGCTGTTTAATTCACAACCCAAATGTGGGCAGAAACAAATAGTTCTCCTAAGACGTCTTAGATGCAAAAACAGGGTGGGCAGATGTACCTAACGTCATAGTCGCCGTGCACCCAAATAACGTTCAATTAGACGCGCAGTACAATAAAATTCGACGAAATACCGATAATTTTGAAACGACAATTTAAAATGTAACACCAATATACAAAAACAAGCCAAAACAAAAAGGTTCCGCCAAAAAAGTTTGAACACAAATTATAGATATAAAAATATAAATACCTCGTCACTCGCAGAAACGACCGGCGATTGCAGGACGTTGAGGGAGAAATCAACCCGGTACAGAAACGGGGAATACATAAGAACAAAGTACTTGTGCCTTGATGAGAAACAATTAGTGTCAGGTGTGTGCCCTGACGAAGATCTAGACACACTGGGAGGCGGGAGTGGGGACTGGGCTCGAGGCAGCTCCCCAAACAGTCTCCATACACCCCCGCGCATGCGCGCAGCCCGGTACACTCGTCCGTTATTGCACAATATTATTCTGTCCAGTGCATTAAGTACAAACAGGAATCGGCCATCACAATTCACGGCCACAGGGCTATGAGAAAACTTCAGTTCCGCCTTTTATTATGACTTTATAAACCTTAGATTGGCCTAGCTAGATAACTAAGCATTTTTTTGCATTAAAACTCATTTAATTTTGATAAATGATATATTTTTACTTAAATTAACATTCAGGATTGAATTTAGAGTTCAGGTTAGACACAATTAGGATAATTTATATCCAATTTCAAGTATTTTCTACTATCAGCTACATTTACAGCAAGTTACTGGATGACCTTCGAGTAAAGATTGATATTAGGTTTCTGTTGTTATGTCTGTAAAAAGGTTGAGCTTAAACTAATGATAAGTAAACAAATGTAGGTATATTATAGACTCTTCGTACTGTAGAATACCTCTGCCAACCCACTCTGGTATTGCTGGCGTGCTGTAATACATAATAACATTTAAATGAAGATGTTACTGTAGATTTCCTTTCTCCTTATTTACGACTATAATTTGGCATTATACCTACTTAATGCAACTGGATTAACGATTTCTAAGTCCTTTTATGTTGCTACAAAAAAGAAAAATAAACACCCACGCATTTTCTTATAAAGCGCCTGATACGGAAGTATGAGCAACAAGTGACGTCAATACGTTAAGTTTTCCACGGGTGCTATAAATAGAAGCCGTCTACTGGCTTCCACTCTGAAGTACCGTGTTATAAAAGTTCTGTTGTTATGTCTAAGCTTCTACCTTATATTTTATACACCCACAAAGTCCCGCTTGTTTCCCGCAGGCATATAATAAGGTAAGATTTGAGTTATCAATGTTGTCGTCATTCACGGTACGAAAGCGTTTATTAAATGTATTATTATTTGTACAGACAATAAACTAAGCGCCTGGAAAACTATTGTATAATATTGTATGCTATGAACTATTATATAGGCGCTTTCATCGAACAGAAAGTTTAGCGTTGTGTTGGTATATTTAAATTGTATTGCGACTACTCACATAATGCGTATGAATTATACTTGTTTAAGCAAAGGTAGTTTGCCAGAAGGCGATTGGCAATGTGGTGTCCCGCTTAATTAAAACACATTAAGATGCGGTCCTGGGTTCGAATTCCAGGTCAGGCACAACAGTAACACTTACTGTTTTTTTTCATTTTGTAATTCTCGATAGCAGCAATACAACATAACTGGTGAAATTTAAGTGTGAGTGATAAAAGATTTTATTTCTGCAAATAGGTTGGTTTTACAAAAACACTTTTACTCACAATTTTTTTTAAACAAAAAGGTGGTAAAAGTAGACGTTTAGCATGGATATTCAAGCAGAAACTTTAATTACGCTTGTCGAAGAGAGACCTGTTCTGTGGGATAAGACTTAAGACGTCTATAAAGACAAAAACTTAAACTTAAGTCTGTCTGAATTTCTTCCGGGATCCGATGTAATGTGAACACTCTGTCCGGTGTCCGGTGTCCGGTTTCCGGCAGATCTGCCTGTCCGGCGTAGTGGGAACGCCGCCGTAGGGTGCCCAAAAGGCTGGCGGCATTGCCACGTTGAATGGCAATGCTAATTCTTTGGCCGAAAAACAATTGATTAAAACGGCTAGTGGTTGTCATTGGCAACAAATTACCGGTTGCTTGCGACCGTCATCGGGCCCCCTGAGGCCTGCCAACGTTGTCAGAAGGTGGCCAATCGAGGACCTTTCTCCCCGAGCGATTTGCCGTTCATTGTGGCGATATACGGAGTTTTGTTCAGTAGAGGAAGTATTTGGACGGACAAAGTTGCCCAGTCTGAGGGAATGTAGAGTTACCTATGAAGTTGACTACCGCTTTAAGATTCAAGTATAATAAAACTCACGTCCGCCATTGCAGTCCACTGTTGGACGCAGGTCTCCTCCAGGGTAAGCTACAACATTGCTGCGGATTAACTTCTGGGAATATCCCATCGGGGTCTAAAGTATTTATTTAGGTGTTGTGGTGTCTCTTCCTACCCCTTCAAAGAATTGAAGCGTGATGCAGTACAAGATAAATAAAACGCCAAGCGAGATGTTACTATTTTTATTTCATTTTTATCTTAACAAGTCTGAAGATTCCAAGTCAAAAATATTGAAGTCGAACAAGCTTATTTCGAGTACGATGGACTAATGGACCACGGCCTCTTGAGGCCAATACCGAAGCCCAGCGCTGGGCTAGCCGGATTCCTAAACCCCACTGATTTAGGCGGACACGTCCTCAACAACGTGGAGCATGTCTGGCACGGCACAGGTTCTTCCGTCGCAGAAAGGTATTTTGACTTGATTTTGCACGAGATATTGTTGGGCAGGAAGAGATTATGACCCCAATTGAAGTGAGGGGTGGTGACACTGGTACAAAAGCTCTTCGCTTTGGGCAGTATTTTAAGATCTTTTAACGGCGGCTTGAGTCGAGTGCTCTCGTCAAACGATTTGCTTGTCAAGGAGGTTGAGCAGCCACTCCTGGTAGAGAAGTAGCACGTGAGTATTGTGTTGACCAAGGGCAGCGTGCGCGCGTGCAGGGACTTGGACTTGTTGAACGGGTGTTTGCGGATCAGGTTCGGGTTAATGTCGGGTCGAGAGGGGGGCAGGCCCTTTGGGGGGGTGGGCGGTTGCGGGGGGCTCGGTTTCCCGTCTTTTTCAGAAACAGCGCGGGCAGCCCTGCAGACAGGGCAGAAGCAAGGTTCTTGGGGAGGTGCGGCGCCTTCACCGCAGTACATGGGGACGCAGGACGGGGGGCAGGGCGGGCAGGGCTGGCAGAGCCCGCCGGGGCCACCAGGGCCGATCGGGCCGCCGGAAGGCGTCGCCGCCGCGCACACCGGGAACGGTGGGCAGGCGCAGTTAAAGCAAGGGCCGCTCCAGGGCCCGCAGCCGCAGGGCCCGCAACCGCCGCAGGGCCCGCAGCCTCCGCAAGGTACACAGCATCCGCAAGGTCCGCAGCCTCCGCAAGGTCCGCAGCCTCCGCAAGGTCCGCAGCCTCCGCAAGGTCCGCAGCCTCCGCAAGGTCCGCAGCCTCCGCAACCGAGCGGGCCGCATGGACCGCAAGGACCGCAAGGACCGCAAGGACCACAGCACCCGGGGCCGCAAGGACCGCAGCACCCGGGACCGCAAGGACCGCAAGGGCCACAAGATCCGCAAGGGCCGACAGTAAGGCCACCGCACGGACCGCAGCACGAGCAGCAGCAGCCAGACCCGGCTACACAAGGACCGCAGCCGCAGGGCCCGCAAGGGCCACAGCCACCGAAACCGCAGTTGGTGCAACCAACGCCAGGAAAGCAGGGACCGCACGGTCCGAATGGGCCGGCAGGGCCACAGGGACCACAAGGCCCGTATCCTCCACAACACCCGCCTCCACAGCCACAGGGGCCACAGCCACAGGAACCACAGGGACCACAGGGACCACAGGGACCACAGGGACCACAAGGGCCACAAGGGCCACATAATGGGCGGCATGGCCCGAACGGACCACAACAGGGGCCACAGGTAAGGGACAAACAACACATATTAGTTGGTACATAAATTTTGCTAAAATCTACCGAAGGCACCTCATTTGGGCAGGATTCGCTCGCAGCCGGTGCATCGCTGGACGGCGGTAGTGGCGGCAACACTCCGCAGGCGTTGAGCACTGCGCACACGCAGCCAGGGCGGCAGGGGCCGCACGGGCTGCCGGGGCTGGGAGGGCAGGGGCCGCACGGGCCACCCGGCGACACCGGCCCGCCCGGACAGCACGTGCCCGTGATATGGTACGGCCCGCAGAACCAGAAGCCGTAGGGGTAGTAGTAGTAGCCCGTCATGTACTGGATGCACTTGGGAGGAGTGTTGCAGGGCCCGGGCAGGCAACAGTTGCAGCCGCACGGCGCGCAGGACGAGCAGCCGCAGGGCGCGGGGCAGCCGCACACGTTGCACAGCTGCTGCACCATCTGCGTGGCGCTGGCGATGTTCTCCTCTAGCGAGGGGATGTGCGGCCGCACGCCCGGCGCGCTGGCCATGGGCACGAAGTACGGGTTGAGGTTGGGGGGGGCCGTCACGGTCTGCGGTGTTCGGAAGTACGACGGGTGGCGCTCGTGGAGCCGCTCCTCCTCGCTCTGCAGGACAGCAGACTGAGTCCGTGGGATGTACTGGCACGGAATCGTCTCCTGCGGTCTGTTGGATCCGAGGCACGGGCAGGAGACGCTTCTGTACAGCAGGCCGGCTTGTTTCTGCAGCTCCTGAGCCGCGGGCATGGGCGGCTCCTTAATTTTCGCCACTGGGATATCCCGAATCATATTTAGTTGCTCCATCGCACTCTTCTTCGACGCGAGTGTCGCTGAAAGGATGATCGGTACTGTAATCTCAATCCTACAAGTGTTCTAGAGGGTTCTCTCGGAAATGAAACGCCAATGGAAAGGAAAGGAAGTGTTTATTGTATGGATCTGTACAAATTGGTATTATTTCATTTCATTTCAATATATTATAGTTTAGAGACCAGCAGCTTTTGTTCTGGGAGTGAGCCTCCTGACTGTTACTGTGCGGGGTTCTAGGCACTGTAAGCCTGGAAGGTGGGGTCATTGCTCGGCCGCTGAGGGTAGGGGCTCCTATAGTTGGGGATGTTCGAGTACGCGAACGCCCCAGGGTTCACCTGAGGCCTGTCGCGCTGCTCCTGGGTCATAAGCGTGCGAGGGTGGTCCAGCAGGGGGCACATATCGCAGGTGAACTTCTTAGAGCGCTTATGGTGAATAGGGCTCCTGCTCTCAGTTCTCTTCTCGTTGTGTTCAGAAAAGGCTTTCGAAAGCGAATTGGGAGTATTTTTCTTGGGCTTCGGGTTATTGAAGGTGAAGGGTTGGCGGGGCCGGGTGCTATAGCTAATTTTTGCCTGCTTGACGACAGGCGTGCAGTAGACTGGCTTCTTCTCAGGGAAAGCTTTAGTGCTGTAGGGGCACATCAAGAGCGCGCTGTGAGGCAGTTGGCGCATCGGGTCGTTGGGGGAGCCTTGGAAGGGGAAGAATTTGGAGATGCCAGAGCGCGACGACGAACATTGCACAGTCTCCTGGGCCGGCAGGGGATATTTGATGTCGTGCTGGGGAGTGATGGGCCTTGCCGGAGACTTCGGGG
This sequence comes from Abrostola triplasia, assembly GCA_946251915.1. Taxonomy (NCBI): domain Eukaryota; kingdom Metazoa; phylum Arthropoda; class Insecta; order Lepidoptera; family Noctuidae; genus Abrostola; species Abrostola triplasia. The sequence goes on along the minus strand of OX276448.1, from coordinate 5,918,345 downwards.
GTGTCGGCTGCGGGGCACCGCCGACCACCGCCGCAGCTACCGGACTAAAGCAAGCGCAGCACTTAGCGCAAGGGCAAGAAGGGCAAGAGGGGCCACACGGCGCACAGGGGCCGACGGGGCAGCACGTGCCAGTTACGTGGTACGGCCCACAGAACCAGAAGCCGTAGGGGTAGTAGTAGTAGCCCGTCATGTACTGGATGCACTTGGGCGGCTGGTTGCAGGGCGGCGGCAGGCAGCCGCAGCCGGACGGGCAGCCGCACGGGCCGCACGGGAACGGGCACGGACACCCGCAGGGGCAGCAGGACTTAGCGTAGCCGCACATGGCTGAGGTGTGGAGTGGTCTGACGCGCGTCGAGCACGTCGCGGGGCACGGCAGGGGTCTCGACAGCATGACGGTCCGGGATAATCTCACTTGACACATGGACCTAGGAGGGCTAATGTGTCTGGGCGGCGCGTAGGTTTTCATCCTAGACGTGGGCACGATGTCGGGGCAGGACACGCAGAATCGCAACGACACGGACTTGGTCCGGCAGCGAGCGGCGCGCACCGTAGTCAGCTGTTTGGCCTTTTCTATCTTCACGGTCCCGGCGGGCAGCATCCGGGCCTTATCCCTCAAGCATCGACTTGGGACCGCCGTGGCTGCAAAGGTATTTTATGCTATTCACCTTCATTAAAGATCCGAGATAGTTCGACACTCATCGGCGGTAATGCAATTCAAACGGGTGGGGCTGCTCGCAAAGACCACGGACGCAGTCTGCTACAGGCACGCCTGAGGAGCGCGCGCGCCGGTAGTCCGTGCGAGCACAGGCAAATTAAACTAAGGACTATTTTAAATAGAATATGAATTTATTATTGTAAACATTTATTTATATTATACAATTATAAAAAGATCAAAATATTTGTAGTACAATGTGATTAATCAATAAAATGCCATGTTTTAAAATAAAAAGTCAATGAGGGAGAGCTAGCACGGCGATTGTTTGCTCACGACTCCAGCGGTCATGCGAGACGGAATTTTCTTTTCGTCAATCTTGCACTCGTTGGGCTTCGCGGGCGCTGCCGGCTGCTTCCCTGAGCATTGAGGGCATGTGCCTGCTTCGCACTTCTTAGGTTTCGGGCAGGGGCAAGGGGCACATGGTCCACATGGTCCGCATGGTCCGCATGGTCCACAAGGCCCGCAAGGTCCACAAGGCCCGCAAGGCCCACAGGGGCAAGGTCCGCAGGGGCCACACGGTCCGCAGGGCCCGCATGGTCCACACGGGCCGCAAGGGCCGCATGGTCCGCATGGGCCGCAGGGCCCACACGGACAAGGGCAGCGACAGGGGCCGCAAGGGCCGCAGGGTCCGCACGGACCGCAAGGACCGCAGGGACCACAGGGGCCGCAGGGACCGCAAGGCCCGCACGGGCAGGGGCAGCGACACGGACCACAAGGGCCGCACGGTCCGCACGGACCACACGGACCACACGGGCCACACGGACATGGGCCGCACGGGCACGCACAGCTTGGGCTGCCGCAACAGGGACAGCCATCTTTTTTCTGTTCGTCCTTTTTGTCGGCATAACACCGCCACGGGCCGTGCTGATCACCGCAACATAGAAGCGTTGTGCGGCCGTGGCGCCAAGGGCCGAACGCCGTACTCTCGCCGCGGTTCACTGCAAAGGACATCCATGCGTATAATACTAGGCGAGAAAGCCGCTGGTTGGTGGCTCATGCTATTCGGAAGAACGAAGTCAGTACTCGCCGAGTATTATAAGCCTGGAGGTCCTGTGACGGCGACCACCGTTCTCCAAAATAACAGAACCCCACCAGCGGCGGGTTAGTCGCTAAGTCGATATCTATCTTCCGAACATGGCTCCGTGACAAATGTCAAACAGACAGCCGACGCGCGATTGTCTTTTTTTTCGAAAAAAATGTCTATTTGTTCGCAATTTTCACCAAATTATCGTGTAGTAGGCATATACGTACAGTTAACTACAATCCAAGCTACACTTACCTGCTCACTAATATTAGAATGGTAGTAAATGAAAGTATCCCAACATACATTTGAAAGCTATGAGTGTGATAGTCCTAGAATCACAAACGATCAGTCACTGGATTATTATCCTCAATATTGCCCATTGCATTCGCAAACGACCCAATGTATCGGCAATGATAAAAACCTATCACCTTTTAGATCGATCATAGTTTCCGCCCGATTTCGCCATTGTTCATGATATGCATATGATTCTAAACCGAGATCGAACTACGTTCCTTCACAAGAACCAACTCACAATCTAAGTTATTCTATAGAATAGTGATTTATTATATTATACTTACATAGTGCAGCGGGGTTCTTTTTGTTGGCCGCAGTCGCGAGAGGCCGCCCTTTGAAGCATTTCAGCAACGATACGTTCTTCGGTAAAACCGCCTTTCTCAAAACTAGGGCCATATTTCACGAGTTATTCGATTTTATTATTACAAAGAATTTAGTTGCTATTTCGTCTGATGATTACTTGATAATTTTTCTATTTGTGGTTAATTATATTACTTGAAAATTTGGGCCATGGTAGGAGCGTGACCTAGCTTGTCGCGTCAGAACAAAAGCTGTGACTGGTATTTCTGCGTTCGAATTTTTTCAATGTTCTTTTTCGAATTCTTTTTGTGGCCGTACGTTCTTTTGTTGGTCTTTGAATTTCTGTTTTGAATCATACTCTTTGGTGGATTAGAAAAATTTGTTGTTTCAATTTCTTAAATACTTTTTACTGCTGTTTTGCTGAGAATTTAACGAAAATCGTTTAGTAACTTTATTGAACTGTGTCTTTGTAATCCCTACTAATATTATAAACGCGAACGTTTGTAAGTATGGATGAATGTTTGTTACTCGTTCACGTAAAAACTACTGAATGGATTTTAATGAAATTTCATATGGAGGTAGCTGACACTCTGGGTTAACAAAGTTACACATAGGCTACTATTTAACCGAAAAAAGGCGGGTAATATCACGGGGCGCAGCTAGTATTACATAGTTTATTTTATTAATTCGCGCTGCGAGTTGGCCCATAAACAGGCCAAGGACAAACAGGCATTTTATCTAAGAACATAGATACTCGGTTCCTGTAGATAAACCTCGGGAATTATCGGCGAGTATACTCTCTACGTACCTATTACATAGGTAAGTATATATATTATATAAATGTATAAACACTAGATTCTGCTCGCGACTTCGTCCGCGTGGCATACTTTACTTTGGCCTAACGCTAACTATAACCCGCGACTTCGTATACGTAGAAGGTGGAAATATTTTTAAATAATACGTACGTTTAAAGATATAAGCATACATTAAATAATAATAATAATTAAAGTGGACAGGATTATTCACCAGCAACTTGCTTTGTGTCTGCTGTCGTTCATTGTGGCGTTCTAAGGGGGGGGGGGGGGGCTTTGTTCAACAGTGGACGTCTTCCAGCTGATGATGACGGTGATGAACTCGCTTTGAAATACAAACTAGTGGATTCCGAAATACCATACTACAGGTATGTCCCCGACACAGTTCTTGAAAGTGATCATTCACACGTTAGGCTGTTGGGTCAAGGGCTTGAAGCTGAAAGCAGTACTCCTTGACACGGCACGCATTGTGAGGAGGTTCCTCTCTCTGGAGCCCTAACCACCGGTAGCTTGGGCGTGCTCCCGCTGCTGGTTGGGCCCTATATTTTATATTTTTAAATATTGTATTTTTTATATAAATATATTATTTATAAATTTAATGTATAAGAAATATGTATAAGAAAGGTAATAATATAAGTATAAATAATTATACCGAAATTTAGGAATAACTTACGTAATTACCTATATAATCATCATTATCATCAGCCGATGCCGATACCATCTAGTTTAAAAAAAATACGCGTAAAAGTGTTTTTGTAAAACCAATTTGCAAAAATAAAATCATTTAGTCCAAAGACGTCCACTGCTGAACAGAGGCCTCCCTCTTAGAACGCCACAATAAACCTATTTATTTAAAAATAAATAAATACTCTTTGCTAGAAGAAGATTTATGCCCACCGCAAAAAAAAACAAAATGACAGATCATCTGCCACAGATAAAATTAATATAAAATGCCAAGCTTGTGTTGAACTTCAAAACTAGTGTTCCGTAGTTATTTAATATTTTTTTTAGGTTTTATTTTAAAGTGTTGTGTGGCTTAAGCTAGATTCTGATGCATAAGGTTGTGACTTAAAATCAAGTACTTAATACTAAAATACCTAATCTAATAGGGTGCGAGCCTATTGCCATTAAACAGGCAAAAATCCAGACTCCATGCTGCTACTGAGAATTACTTAGAAAAGCTCAATAACATTTCTCTGAGCTGCGGACTCGAACCCAAATCACTTGGCAATGTATCTCTATACTAGACCAAATAATACTTCATCAATAAAAAAAACGTCGCCCCACACTAGGAATTTCTCCTGTATCGTGGGTGCGTTTCACCAACATGAAATATCACATACACAATCATCCAGAAGCGGGACAATCATTTGCGGATCGCATAAATTTTTGTCCTTAGCGGGAATCGAACCCGCTACCCTTAGAGCAGCAGTCCAATTACTTAGCCACTACATCGTCGTGGATACGATTAGACTAAGTTGTTGTTATAGCTGTATATATAACACTGAGTTGGTAATCGTAGATTCCAACAGATAATACCTGACGTCACCCTTAAGACGTAAATACTAAAAGGGAACTTGAAATTCGACGGACGCGAGCAGTGACACGGTAGCCCAGTTAATAGTGCGCCACGGATAGGCGAAGGTCGCGTGTTCAAATACCGCTCGTGTCAATCATTTTTCAAATTTCATTTATCAATTTGAATACTAGTTTCAATTCATACCATATGTAGTTAATGGCATCTCATACGTAGGCATGTCTAATTGTCTACCTACACATTCAAATAAAGCTAGCATGATTATTAATACAGTAAAAACCCATTCATTTCAGTTTCAAACGATGAATATTCTCAACATCAACACGTAACAAGCTCGCAATATAAACGAATACAAAAGCTCAGTAATAATTGAATTTCTATAGAATTGCAACAGGCGTCTGGGCCCACAGCCTGTACCAATCCAAAACCAACCGTAGTAACTCACTTTAAGGTTGATTTTTGAACAGCATTGCTTATTCACTTTGAGCCTTTCGCCGTCAACAACCATTTCGAGGACACGGTGCATTCAATAAACGATATTCCGAGAATTTCCGCCCCTGTGTTAGAGAGAGATAGACGAGTGCATCGATCGGTTGCCTAGCAACGGTGTAGGTACAAACGGGGGATGATTTGTCCTAGATATAATTCTCGGAACTCTGTCTGAGGTACTCCACGTTGCCAATTAGCCTCCGATAGCATCGATTTTACGTAGCCTCGTGAAGCTTTCAATAGAAATGAATAGCCGTTTTATATTCTATCAAAGTTAGGTAGGTATAGAATGAATAGTATAAGCACATAGCCGAGTGGTATGACCGTTGGACTGCTAAGTCAAAGGTCGCAAGTACAAACCTCAGCACGCACCAATGTCTTTTCAAATTCATGTGTGTATTATAAATTAGTTATCAGTTGCTAAAAACAGTGTAGGAAAACATCGTGAGGAAATACACACCTGAGAGATTGTTCAACGGTGGGAAAAGCCATGTCAGAGGCCTACAGGCGGTTTAAACTCTGACACCAGGTTGTTCATCAACCATACGGTAAGAAGATGGTAGGTATAAAATATCTGAGGTACATACATAAAGACACGCCTGTTTCCAAGACGGGTAGGCAGAGACAACGAAATTTCATTCACTACGATCCTGGCATACTTCTTTCGCCTCATTCACTCGCATCACATTCCTCATACAAGCTCGTCGGTTAAGTGTACTCCTCACTTGACCCTTATGCAGAACATCTCCGATTTGGTCTAGGTATGTTCGCTAGGTCTTCCCCTTTCCGATACTGCACTAACACTCACCTCATATAGGTACTCGTTTTGTCTCTTCTTTCATCCATCTATGATATTTGAGGTACCTATTCTAAAATGTGAGTAGTAGCATACATCCCAATAGGTCAATTCTGTAATAGGTTAATGCCGAGTGGTATCCGGCCTTGAATTGATAACCCCCTTTCCTCCCGGGGGTGTCGTAACAGGCGACTAAGGGGCTTTACCACCAATACTGAGATCTCCAAGTCCAAACAAGTGAGGATTATGGCACCCCCCCTTACCGAATCGGGAGGCCTTTGTTCAACTGTAGACATCTTTCGGCTAATGATGATGAGTTCAAATCTGACGTTCTGGAGTAGTGATGACCAGTTACAGAAGATGCTGCTGCCCATCTTCTGGATTTTCCAGTCACCTCTTACGACACCCACAGGAGATGGGAAGGTGCTATACTGGCCTGGTACTCCACGGCAGCAGTGCTATATCCAGCGATGTGTTATTGATAATAACCAACGATTGCAGGCTATAAAACATAAACATAACATCACGCCTGTATTCCCGAAGGGGTAGGCAGAGGTGAACATATAGTACACCCACATTTCACCAGTTATGTTATAGGTCCCATTGTAATAGGGTCACAATTTCAGACTCCGTGCTGCTACTGAGAATTAGCTAATGAAAAAATCTAGTTTCACTTTGCCCGACCCGGGATTCGAACCCAGGACCTCGTGCTCAGCAGTCGCGCTCAGCAACCACTAGACCAACGAGGCAATCTGCGGGCTATATTAAGGCAGAATTATAAAAGGATTTGGTCTCTACCTACCCCTCAGGGAAACAGGCGTGACTTTATGTATGTATGTTATAAAAGGAGCCATATATAAATGTAACTCCTTATTTCTGTACCTACATTCATTGCATATAAAGATACTATTCTACTATATCTATTGTATTCTATGGAAATGGCAAGTTGTCGTTCATTGTAGCGTTCTAAAGGGGAGGCCTTTGTTCAACTGTGGACGTCGTTCGGCTGATATTGATGATTCTATTCTATTATAATAATATTCTTAGGCGAAATGTGGGTGCTTCTCTCTGCCTACCCCTTCGGAGGATAATGACGTGACGTTATGTTTTTTATTAAACAATATACAAAGATTTTTTATTATTTAATTGATACATTAGGCTAAGATTTTACACTTGACAGTTTCATTGACTAGGGAACCCTAAAAACTCAATACGTCGTTGCGTCGGCATTTCTCATATCAATTTGTTATGTAGGAAGATATTATGAGACTGGAGATGGTCTGCAGAAGGGGAGAACTAGTAACTTTAACCGACGAGAGGGTAGGTTATATAAGAGGAATGTGATGCGAGTGTATGAGGCGCAAAAAGTATGCCAGGATCGTAGCAAATGGAAATCCGTGGCGTCTAACCTCTGGGTAACGCGTGATTTTGTATGTAATTGTTTTTTTAACTACGATAACTTTAGTAAGTTCGGTTTTTTATTAATTCTAAATATTACGAAGTCTCGGATGTGTGCCCGGTGGATGGCAATAGGCTCGCCCCCTATTTTACTATAATAACTTTCGTGAGGGTTATCCATAATTTACTGTATATTCCAGTTATACTCGCCCCCTATTACATATAGAGACTAATAACATAACTGGCGAAATATGGGTCACCTCCACACACACCTCTGCCTACCGCTTTGGAGAATACAAGCGTGTCGTTTTATTGCCATCCTAAATGTGGCCGCATCAAAGACTGCTTTACCTCGCACATCGAATGTGCGCAACCATTAATATTTATAATGCTATGAGAGCTACGGAAGGTCATGTATCACACCCCTAAAGGTCAAGCTCAGACAGGTAAGTTGCGACGGTAGCGCCATCTATTAGTAGAGACTAACATGATAATTTATATTCAGCTCAATAGATGGCGCTGATACAAGTAAAAAGATTACGTCATTTGTTGCCAACTCCATGGTCTAGTGGTCGCTAGTCGCTGAACACGAGGTCCTGGGTTTAAATCCCGGGTCGGGCAAAGTGTTACGAGGTTTTCCATTAGGTGAATCTCAGTCGCAGCAGATTTGTGCCCAGTTGATGGCAGTAGGCAGGCCCCCTATTACATTGGGACCTAAATAGCAAGTCGTCGTTCATTGTGGCGTTCTGAAGAGGCCTTTGTTCGACAGTGTACGTCTTCCGACTGATGATAATGGCGAGGGTACACAATAAAACAAATAATAAATTACAAAATGCTATTTGTTTATTCAAAATTACACGGTATAAACATTGAACAGCGCGTCCGTAATAATAATATCAAAAAATAATCATTGCTATAATAATGTACACAAAGTTATTACATTATAAACATATAATTGAACTGGCAACACTATGGTGTTTGTACACGGCAACACTAATTGCCATAAAGCTTAATAACTAGATCTGCAAACAACGATTTGTGACGTCACAGTGATATCATATCGATGGTCTCCAAATAAAAGCAGACCTGTGTTATTAAGACATTGGCTATACACTCGCTATGAGAGTGCCAGGGTAGGCAGACTCAGAGCTTGGGATTACATATTGATAATGATTAAATCAATTATATTATAGTCTGTACCAATAATACAAGGTAACTTGTATAGAGATATTATTTTGGATAAAAATGTTAACGTTTTTTTAGCCCCAAGGTACTTAATAAATAAATCATTATACAGTTATATATTTCAATTAATAATATATAATAATAATTTAGTAATTATAAATAAACTTAAAAGTTTAGGACAAATTTTCATAAAATGAATAAAATATAAATTTCAAAATCATCTCTGATACTCATAAACAAAAATAATAATCATGAATTAATCATCATCAAATATAAGTTTCAAAATAAATGCATCAGTTTTTGAGTATTGTGTGACATACACACAGTTTTGTCGCAGCCACAGCTTGTTCATGACACGGCTTATATCAAACCACTAACCATTATCATCTCTAATAAGAATAACATTCAATAACAGCGTGTCCACCATGTTGTTTACTGTTAAAACATTGCGTTGTCTGCATACTAAGGGTGTATCCATCGCGTGAACTCCAGGCTTTACTCTCGTTGCCATGGTAACAAAAAACAAATTCCATAGTAAGTTAATTTTTTTTTTGCTAGCCTCGAGTCCCACTGCTGGGCAGTAAGTTAAATAAAAAAATATATTTAGTAAATATAAACACGACTGAAATGTCAAAAAAGTAACTAAAATGTATAAAAACAGGTTCCATCGCAGTCGGGGTACCACTTAGTAGTGTTCCACAGAACGCCCCCCGACTCCGATGGAACATGTTTTATACTTTTAGTTAGAATTTTGACATGGAAGTCATGTTTTTTAATTTTTTATTTATAGCCTATATTACTCGCGATGGTGTACGGATTCTAACACTCCATACATCAAAATCGGTTCAGGCATTTAGAAGTTATAGTGGAATAAAGCAACGCTTGAAAAACATTATACTCCATTGTTTGGGCTGCAAACACGCATCAATGGTAGACACACTGACAATATTAATTAGTACTATATTGCTTGCTGTCATGAATAAACCAGTTTTCGACTTGATGGCACATTATCAATTACATTTCAATAAAAAGATGAAATAAAAAAATATTTCTTGTGATTTTCGAATATAAGTCGCACGTGTGAGCAGCTTCCAATAAAATCGTAATCTATGTACACAAGCGGGATAACACGCTTCTGAGAATGATAACTAAATCACTTTATATTGCAAAAAATGTAGAAAAATGTTTGTTTCAAATAAAAATCCTTCCAAAAATCTTAATTCCATGTTACCTTTATTTTTTTATTATAAATAATATTCTTATGACTTTTTGTGTCATTTTTATATGTTGCCCATGCTAGGCTTAAATGTAAATTGATAAAGGAATTTTGAAAAATGATGGACACGAGCGGGACTGGAACCCGCGACTTTCGCCGTACCGTGGTGCCGCTCTGCCAACTGAGCCATTGTGTTACTTATAGATACTTAGTGAAACGATGCGGGTTCGAATCCCGCTCGTGTCCATCATTTTTAAGTTTCCTTTATCAATTTAGAATAATTGACAATAAATAACCAAAGTTTAAATGATACCTATCACTTTCATAGACATTCTATGACACCGACTAACGGTGACGTAAAACATCGTGAGGAAACCTGGATTTAATTATCTGAAATACCGCAGTGAGCTAGCGTGGTGATCAATGCTCAATCCTGGTTTATACTAGAGGCCTTTGCAGCAGCGGGACAGTTATAGGCTGTTATCATTGTTATATTAATTTACTTTTTATATAATGTGATTCAGTTATCGTTCTCTAAAGTTTTAACAATAAATATACGCGAAAAACCGTCTGATATGTCGAAATCAATTTATAAAATATACATTACTGCGTAGCAGAGCTAGGCTTAATAAAATAGTTGCCAACAATAAAATACTAATCAGTTATACTATAAGTAACAAGGGGTAATAGTTATCGCTTATCTCTCTCCGCTCGTGTCTCACCGTCGTGGACTATGAGAGAGGAATAGGGAGTGCACCTGTGTTCGCATACTTGTGCACTATAATATCTCCTGCGTTAGCTAGTCTCAGCTGCAACTGAATTCACTATTTATTATATTCAAAGCAAATACAGTTAACTGAAAATTTATCAACCTTTTAGTGTTCAAATCAAGTATGTTTTACAGTAGTGTCTTGAAAATATTGGTTACCTTTTTAATGCTAGTCTTGTATAGAAGACAAGTGATTTCGCGCCCTCCACGTACGTCTTTATTAGAAGACAATATCTAATCAAACATTTATTACTATTATAGTTTTAACAAACATTTTAGTTTTAACATTACACAATAGTTACGATTTGATATCGTCTCCTGGTAGAGTTATGGCGTGGAGGGGGTGGAAGCTTTGTCTTCTATAGAAGACAATGGCTCTCAAAGGTTTAAAATGCTGTCAAATATTATCGGGAGTAAAGAAGAGATGAATTGAGTTCAGCCCCCTTACCATGAACAGTAAGGGGGCAAGTATGCCAATTAGCCTAATTTTACCGTGCCAGTTCCGAGCGCATATAGCCTATTTCCCTCTTATTACTTATAATACCACTGCGGCTATAATAGCCGGCTATGAATACTGTAGAAGCCGACTCCAGGCATCACTAACCGACAATGGCTATATTAATAATATTAGTTATATATTGGTGTGGTGATGGGACACCTACGTAGTGGGTGGTACCAGTGGAAAGAAAAAAAAACTTATAAAATATGGGTTTTTAGCTTTTTAAAACGTCGCCCAACACTAGGAATGTCTCCTGTATCGTGGGTGCGTTTCACAAACATGAAATATCACATACACAAACACCCAGACTCGGGACAAACATCTGCGGTTCGCACAATTTTTTGAATGCGGGAATCGAACGAGCTACCTTTGGCGCAGCAGTCCAGTTGTACAATAGTATGTATATAATATGAATCCATAAATTAACCATATTATTATACTTTTTTATTGATATTTGAAGTTGGCAACATTTAGATTGCTATTTTTCATATAATCTGTTGTAAGTCTGTGTGTTTGTCTAAATTGATAAAGGAAATAAATCTGGGTGTTTGTGTATGTGATATTTCATGTTTGTGAAACGCACCCACGATACAGGAGACATTCCTAGTGTGGGGGAACGTTTTGTCTAAAAAATAATCTAAATGACAAAGAAAAAAGTCTTAATAATTTGTTTCTATACTATAGTTATTGTGTAATATAAACAATACATGGATTTGTCAAAAATCTAGATTTAACATAACATCACGCTATCCCCCGAAGGGGTAGACAGAGCTGTTACACCCACATTTCACCAGTTACGATTAAGGTCCCGACGTCATAGGGGGCGTTATTAGTCCAGTATCCCCCCCACGACCCACCACCTAGGTGTCCTACCACCTGTACCACAATTTAGTAAATCTCCTGATTACATTCTCAATAAATTACGTATAGTACGCTTATACCCTCATGATCGAACTAACTATGTCTACGTATACACATGCTGCCTGCCGCCCTGGGCTTAGCGGGCGTAAGGACGCGGGTTCCGGGCTCTGTTGGGTCATTAGCATTATACGTACAAGAATATTTTTTTCACTAGCAAAAAGTTATCAATTAAACATACTAATAACTTATAACATCACGCCTGTAGTCCCCGGAGGGGTAGGCAGAAGTGCCTATAGTTTAACCACATTTCGCTAGTTATGTTATAGGTCCCAATGTAATAGGGGGCGAGCCTATTGCCATCAACCGGGTACAAATCCAGACTCCGTGCTGCCACTGAGAATTACCTAATGGTAAAAACCCAATAACTGCACTTAGCCACACCTGAGAGATTGTTCAACGGTGTGTGTCGACATGTCAGAGGCCTACAGGCGGGTTACACTCTGACACCAGGTTGGTCATCAACCATACGATAAGATGATTGTCAACCTCAATATTATACCACGGAATGAATACTAAAATGAAAGCATACATATTTGAATACTCCCACCAGACTTCAATAATAACTTTGCTAGTGATGAAAAATATAATCTTGTATTTCCAAGACCTATACTATCGTACATAACGTATAATAAGAAACTAGATACAGTCCGTGACGTTGTCTGTGTTTTTTTATTGTGTATGTGATATTTCATATTTGTGAAACCATCCACATTACAGGAGACATTACTAGTGGGGTGCCGCATTTGAGAAAAAGAAATAAACCTTCTATACGATCGCTGAAATTCTTTCCCGTGGACATCATCATCAGCCGGAAGAAGTCCACTATTGGACAAAAGCTTCCCCCTCAAGTAAGGGGAGGTGTCAACATCCCCACGCTTGGCAAGCGGCTTAGGGATCGCAGTATTGGTGGTGAAGTTACAGAAGACGCTGCTGCCCATCTTCTGGATTTTCCGTTAGTCGCTTACTCCCACGGGAGGAAAGGGGGTGGTCAATTTTAGGCCGGATACCACAAGGATAAAATGGACATAGGGTACTTCAATTATGGAGACAAACAAACACAGACGAAGCCGCGGACTGTACCTAGTTCAGATATTAAACATCTTTAATGTTAGTGTTGAGTTTTAGGCAAACCGGTAGCGATGCTAGCTTACCTTATATATTTATATATATAGTGTATTTCACACTAATATTATAAAGGCGAAAGTTTGTGTTTGTAACCTCTTCACGCCTAAACGGCCGCTCAATTTTGATAAAATTTGGCATGGAGGTAGCTGACACCCTGGATTAACACATAGTCTACTTTTTATCCCGAAAAATGTAGCGGGTAACACCGCGGGGCGCAGCTGACCATAACCAGGCACAAATCTCTCCGTGCTACTTAGAATTACTAGGCAAAACTCAAAAACAATGCCCTGCCTGGAAATCGAACCTATGACCCCATGCTTCGCAGCCAACAACGAGGCCAAATATCAGTTATCTAGCTCCCCCGCCCGCGCCCCTTACCCTGCGGGGAACAGACAGACTGAGACGCGCATGCGCGGGCCCGCCAGCCTGCACACCCGCACACATTGTTCAACCTTTAGATTATGTTAGTGACGTCACGATCACCCATCCAATCACTAACCGCGGATGTTTTATGGAAGCATCATCCGCGCAGTCTGTCTGCGCCCGCGCATAACGTCCTCACATAACCGTTATTATAAACTAATATGTACACTTACATTTATAATATACATATGATTAACAATATATGGCGTTCTCTACAAATTAGGATTAAATTTAACTTAGGCGCGTCACTGTCGGCCGCAATACACACAACAAGGATGAAGATATGACAAAAAATAAAAAAAAAAATACACAAAACAAAAAAAAACGAAATCCAATTCCGGTCTAACTACAACATCTTAAACGTCACTATTGACAGTTAAGATACCGAAACCAAATTTTGTTTTTTTTAGTAAATAACGTGTTAATGTTTAAAAAAATAATATGTTTTTGATTTTATAATACACAACTAACGGATACACAGTATGTATGTTATTACAACACTACACATGTGTATGTATATATGGATTTTATTGAGTTACATCTAGTAACAGAGTGTACTGAGGTTTCATACACACGCAATTGATATAAAAACATTTATCTATATGTATGATGTATGTATGGAATTACATTTTAACACAGAACATCTAGAACACCTTTATAAACACATGTCTATATAAATATCAACATAATTAGAGTTTGTACGTGTGTGTGTGTATTGCCACCGACAGCCTCCCGGCCGACACTTAACTCTATCGTCGCGATTTTTGGCAGTGCACACAGGACCCCCTCACAGTTCACTCCTGAAACACGTGAAGGGTGCATACTGTAGGTATGGGTTATAACAAGTGGTGTATGCAGTGTGTGTGTGTATAAGTCTTTGTGGTGTGTGCATTTGTATGTGTGTGTCTGTAGATGTGTATGTGGTATGTCTGTGTGGTGGTATGTGGTATGTCAGTGTGGTGTGTATGTGGTATGTCAGTGTGGTGGTATGTGGTATGTCAGTGTGGTGGTATGTGGTATGTCAGTGTGGTGTGTATGTGGTATGTCAGTGTGGTGGTATGTGGTATGTCAGTGTGGTGTGTATGTGGTATGTCAGTGTGGTGTGTATGTGGTATGTCAGTGTGGTGGTATGTGGTATGTCAGTGTGGTGTGTATGTGGTATGTCAGTGTGGTGTGTATGTGGTATGTCAGTGTGGTGGTATGTGGTATGTCAGTGTGGTGGTATGTGGTATGTCAGTGTGGTGTGTATGTGGTATGTCAGTGTGGTGGTATGTGGTATGTCAGTGTGGTGGTATGTGGTATGTCAGTGTGGTGTGTATGTGGTATGTCAGTGTGGTGGTATGTGGTATGTCAGTGTGGTGTGTATGTGGTATGTCAGTGTGGTGTGTATGTGGTATGTCAGTGTGGTGGTATGTGGTATGTCAGTGTGGTGGTATGTGGTATGTCAGTGTGGTGGTATGTGGTATGTCAGTGTGGTGTGTATGTGGTATGTCAGTGTGGTGGTATGTGGTATGTCAGTGTGGTGGTATGTGGTATGTCAGTGTGGTGTGTATGTGGTATGTCAGTGTGGTGGTATGTGGTATGTCAGTGTGGTGTGTATGTGGTATGTCAGTGTGGTGGTATGTGGTATGTCAGTGTGGTGTGTATGTGGTATGTCAGTGTGGTGGTATGTGGTATGTCAGTGTGGTGTGTATGTGGTATGTCAGTGTGGTGGTATGTGGTATGTCAGTGTGGTGGTATGTGGTATGTCTGTGTGGTGGTATGTGGTATGTCAGTGTGGTGTGTATGTGGTATGTCTGTGTGGTGTGTATGTGGTATGTCAGTGTGGTGGTATGTGGTATGTCAGTGTGGTGGTATGTGGTATGTCTGTGTGGTGGTATGTGGTATGTCAGTGTGGTGTGTATGTGGTATGTCAGTGTGGTGGTATGTGGTATGTCAGTGTGGTGGTATGTGGTATGTCTGTGTGGTGTGTATGTGGTATGTCAGTGTGGTGGTATGTGGTATGTCTGTGTGGTGGTATGTGGTATGTCAGTGTGGTGTGTATGTGGTATGTCTGTGTGGTGGTATGTGGTATGTCAGTGTGGTGTGTATGTGGTATGTCAGTGTAGTGGTATGTGGTATGTCTGTGTGGTGTGTATGTGGTATGTCAGTGTGGTGTGTATGTGGTATGTCTGTGTGGTGGTATGTGGTATGTCTGTGTGGTGGTATGTGGTATGTCAGTGTGGTGTGTATGTGGTATGTCTGTGTGGTGGTATGTGGTATGTCTGTGTGGTGGTATGTGGTATGTCAGTGTGGTGTGTATGTGGTATGTCTGTGTGGTGGTATGTGGTATGTCTGTGTGGTGGTATGTGGTATGTCAGTGTGGTGTGTATGTGGTATGTCTGTGTGGTGGTATGTGGTATGTCTGTGTGGTGTGTATGTGGTATGTCTGTGTGGTGGTATGTGGTATGTCTGTGTGGTGTGTATGGGCCTCACCTCATGTGTTATAGGAAGAGCACGGGGCGGTCGGCGGCGCGGTCGTCGGCGTCCCTGTCGGGCTGCAGCTCGGGCCCGGAGCCGCTGGAGGTGGACTTGAGCTCGGGCTCCCGCGCCGCCTCCTTGGCCGTGAGGCGCTCCGAGCCGCCCGACGAGCCGCCGCTGCCTGACACCACGCTCTCCTCGCGGTTGTAGCTGGAGGAAGAGCATTCATAAAGGTCGTAAGTCCAAACCCCGGCACGCACCAATTTCTTTTCGAATTCATGTGCGTACTATAAATTAGTATCAGTTGCTAAAAACGGTGAAGGAAAACATCGTGAGGAAACCGGCACACTGGAGAGACACTAGGTTGATCATCAACCATACGATAATAGGAAGAGGGGATGAGCCTATTGCACGAGCGCAAAACCAAACACCAGGCCGCTACTCTTCTTATCGTATGGTTGATGAACAACCTGGTGTCAGAGTGTAAACCGCCTGTAGGCCTCTGACATTTATGTTTCATGCCCCGGACTTGATAAAAGAGAGATGTAGTACTCACCCGTAGACGGTGTGTTCGCTGTTGAGGCAGGAGGAGTACTTGAAGGGGATGGGCTGGTAGCCGTACGAGCCCGCGTACGGCATGTAGCCGGGGCCCATGATACTGCAACACAGACATACATTAACATAACATCACGCCTGTATTCCCTGAAGGGGTAGTATAGTACACCCACATTTCGCCAGTTATGTTTTTAGCTCCCCATGTGATAAGGGGCGAGCCTATTGCCATCAACCGGGCACAAATCTAGACTCTGTGCTGCTACTCAGAATTACCTAATGGAAAAACCCAATAACACTTTGCCCGACCCGGGATTCGAACCCAGAACCTCGTGCTCAGCAGACGCACTTAGCGACCACTAGACCAACGAGGCTGTCTACTGACATACATTATGTAGCAAAAATCATTTATTAAAATATTGATGAGTTAATTAGCGCAGTGGCTAAGCGATTGGGCTGCTGTGCTGGGTTGGTTCGATTCCCGGCGGACAAAAAATTGTGTCATCGCCAAATTTTTGTCACGAGTTTGGGTGTATTATGATTTATTCATTTTCAACAGGTACACCAACAGCATCTATATCACTTTGATATTTCATGTTTGTGAAACGCACCCACGATACAGGAGAAAATACTAGTGTGGGGCGACGTTTTATTAAAAAAATAAGTTAATATTAAAAATATATTTTTAAACCCAAGCTTTTAAATCAGGCTCAAAGTACTTGTAAAGACGAATCAAACAAGCCCAAACACGATGGGGTTGCGTCATTTCGTTAGTGTTCCTATGACCTTCGACTCCATCATCAGACCAGCTCAAAAGTACCATAATATTGTATTGTCACCGAACCTACATATGTATGCAAAATTTCATTTCAATCGGATGTCAAGAAGTGGTTCTAATTTAGATTGCAAGATTCGACCTAAACAAACTCACATACGAGGGTCAAACTGAAAGTTCTTAGAACTGGCCACTTATAAACAATATAATAAAAAAATAATTCTAAAATTTGAAAATAGAACTCTTTGCCAATATTACTGAGTATATATTTCATTAATTTGTCATTTGTTTTACGATTTGGCGGCAAATTGAAAATTGTCTGTGTCACGTCAACATGAATTTAACACGAGAAAATTTTCGTGCAATGATTTTTTATGACTTTCGATGTCATTTAAGTCAACAAGAAAGTTATGATAGACTACGATTGGCCTTTCACGATGAAGCCCCATCTCGTGCGACAGTTTACAACTGGTTTAATGAGTTTAAACGTGGTCGCACTAATCTCACTGATGATTTACGTGAAGGACGGCCTTCTACGGCGACGACTGAAGATAACATCTGTGTTGTGCGGCGTATGATAGAGACTGACAAAAGAGTGACCTATCAGCAGATTCGGACAAGCTTAGGCATCGGTATGAGTCAAGTGCACAAAATCCTCCACGAACATTTAGCAGTCAGGAAGCTTTGCGCCCGGTGGATACCTCATAATTTGACTGACGCTCAAAAACTCCATCGTGTGGATTGGTGCCGTAAAATGATTGAAAGATTTAACGGAGGTGACTCAAATGCTGTGTTCGACATACTAACAGGTGACGAAAGCTGGATTTACTGTTATGATCCTGAAACCAAAAGACAATCTGCTCAGTGGGTGTTTCCTTTCGAGAGGTTGCCAACTAAAGTGAAGAGAGATCGAAGTGCGGGAAAAAAAATGGTGGCCTCGTTCTTTGGAAGGATAGGTCATTTCGCAACAATTGTGTTAGAGGATCAAAAAACAGTTTCTGCAGAATGGTACACTACCAATTGTTTGCCACTTGTCTTGGAAAAAGTTCGAGAGAAACGACCTCGCAGTAGGATCCTCCTTCACCACGACAACGCCTCGTCGCACACCGCTAAGCGAACGATCGACTATTTGGCGACATCAAACGTTCAATTACTGGGTCACCCGCCGTTTAGCCCCGACCTCGCCCCTTGTGATTTTTATTTATTTCCAAAAATTAAAGAAAAACTTAAAGGAAAGCGGTTTATGAATGCTGAAGAAGCGGTGACTGCGTATCGCGATGCCATTGAAGAGAACCCTAAAGACGAGTGGGCAAAGTGCTTTTCCCAGTGGTTCCATCGCATGCAGCGGTGTATTGACGTGAATGGACAATATTTTGAAAAGATATAATAAAACTAATAACTGGCTTATGTAATCAGTTTTTGATTTTCTAAGAACTTTCAGTTTGACCCTCGTACATACAAACATTGCGAGTTAAATAAAAGCTTGTGAAAAATTTAAAAGACTTCGATTAAGGTATACTTATTTCTATTGATGCATAATTTTTAGTTTTTTCTTTTGTATATATTTATTTTTAAGGAGTGAAAATAACTTTGTATATAATAAACTAGCTTTTGCTCGCGACTTCGTCCGCGTGGAGTAATGACTTCCGTCAGAATTTGGGTTTTTCACTTTTTTTTTCAGATTTTTTTTGTTTTTTTTTTTGGGAATTTCCAAAAATCCTCTCTTAGTGGTAGCCTACTCCTCCCAACAAACACATGCCAAATTTCAGCTCTTTACGATCAGTAGTTTCGGCTGTGCGTTGTCTGTCAGTCAGTCAGTCAGTAACGGAAGAGTTTTATATATTATATAGAAAGATAAAATAAAAATCTAGGGGTCTGTATTTTAAAAGGACGAGCGGAACCCATATAGGATCATTTATTAGTCCCCCCGCCTGTTGTCCCTGGCGGCACTCACTTGGGGTTGGGCAGCGGCGCGAGCGTGTCGCTGGCGAGGCTGTCGCAGTCGGGCGCGCGCAGGCGCAGCGCGGCCAGCTCCGCGCACAGCTCGCCCGCCACGTAGTAGCACTGCTCCGAGAACGTTATCTTGTTCACCGTGTGGCGGATGAACCCGGCCTGGGGGAAGAGGGGGGGGGGGTCACTATAACACACACACACTGTATTCCCCGAAGGGGCAGGCAGAGATGGCACACCCACATTTCACTAGTTATGTTTTAGGTCAGAATAACCCAGTAACACTTTTCCCGACCCGGGATTCGAACCCAGGACCTCATGCTTAGCAGTAGGGCTCAGCAACCACTAGACCAACGAAGCAGTCTAAAAAAAAAAATAATACATAATAAATGATTTCGCCATACCTTCAACATGTGCGAGGCGTACTTCCTGGCGTCTCGGCGGTCCGTGATGCCGGCCACGTGCTGCAGGATCCAGTCCACTACGTCCGCGCCGATGAATGCGTTGGGGATCGTGATCTTCAGCCACATACGGTCCCTGATCTCCAGCCCTGAGGAGTGGGAGGCCGAGGATCAAAGACCGGGTGATGCTGGCGGAAGTTCGAAGCTTTCGGCCAATCGGTAGCCACATAAGATTTAAGTGTTTTTTTTAGGTAACATAACATAACATCACGCCTGTATTGCCCGAAGGGGTAGGCAGAGGTGCACAAATAGTACACCCACATTTCGCCAGTTAGTTTTTAGGTCCCAATGTAATAGGGGGCGAGCTTATTGCCATCAACCGGGCACAAATCCAAACTCCGTGCTGTCACTGAGAATTACCTAATGGAAAACCCAGTAACACTTTGCCCGACCCGGGATTCGAACCCAGGAACTCGTACTCAGCAGTCGCGCTTAGCAACCACTAGACCAACGGCAGTCATTTTTTTTAGGTGTCGGTACATAGTCCTCCTGTAGAGCCCCTGGCAGACCTCCAGCAAGGTGGACTGATGATGTTGTTGCTGTACAGGGAAAGATGTGGATGCAAAAGGCCCAAAACAGAAAGCAGTGGCGTTTAGGGGAGGAGGCTTATGCCCAGCAGTGGGTCATTTAAAAGCTGATGATGATGTACATAATCCTAGATTTTTTACCCGCGACGGAACGGAGAAGTGTATGCGTTTAGGGTGAGAGGTTGTTTGTTATGTTTCACGAAATTTAGTTCAGCCGGTTAAAGATTATCTAAAGAGCCGAAAATCTTTAACCGGCTGTGCAAACCCATGCATGCAAGTGTTGGCAATTTTCTCGAAAAAAGTTTAATAAAATATTGTAATACCATCGTATCTCTTACCAAAATCTTTTGAGTACTTTGAGCTATTCTTGCACCGGATTAGTACAGGGTATATACAAAAACGAGACACGACGCTGAAAGATGGGAGCGGACACACACACAGACACACACACTTGAGATGTGCGTGTGCGCTTGTATTTACGGGTGTGGTGTGCTGTGTGTATGTATGTGCGTGCGAGTTGTGTACGTTGGTTTGTGTGTGTGTTCCGGTGTATGTGTGTGTGTGTTCCGGTGTATGTGTGTGTGTGTTCCGGTGTATGTGTGTGTGTGTTCCGGTGTATGTGTGTTCCGGTGTATGTGTGTGTGTGTTCCGGTGTATGTGTGTGTGTGTTCCGGTGTATGTGTGTGTGTGTTCCGGTGTATGTGTGTGTGTTCCGGTGTATGTGTGTGTGTGTTCCGGTGTATGTGTGTTCCGGTGTATGTGTGTGTGTGTTCCGGTGTATGTGTTCCGGTGTATGTGTGTGTGTGTTCCGGTGTATGTGTGTTCCGGTGTATGTGTGTGTGTGTTCCGGTGTATGCTTCGTTGCATGTGTGCGTTTGTGTGTGAGTTCTGTGTGGTGTGTACTGACCGGAGTCTGGCCTGAGCATGGCCCGCACGACGAGCGCCATGTCCATGTTGACGGACAGCTGCGGCTCCAGCGCCGCCGCCGGCAGCGTGCTGGCGTCCGACGCGGCGCGCTCCGAGGCCGACGACACCGGCAGCGCCGACAGCGACGGCGGCGGCGGAGGGTACGCCTCGCGCAGGGCCGCCGTGTGGGCCACCCACGCGCCTACAGCAACACCGAACCATTCACATCCACAGAGAGATATCAATAAACCAGCCTAGATAGCTAGACATATAATTCTTCTGTAAGTGTATTTGTCTGGATCGATTTGAATGAAATTTAGTTTGTATATTCCAAAGGGTTGCTGGATGGTTTGACAACACCATTGGACCCGATAGGTGGCGCTGCTCTACCGGACAGGACGACGTCTGCCGGGTCCGCTAGTATTATTTTTAACTGTCGCCTCTTAATTTCTCCTATATTAGTGCGAATCACACAATTTTTTGTCTCGTACGGGAATTGAACCCTTATCAAAGCAGTCTTATTGCTTAGCCACTACACCAATCAAGTCACATTTACTGACCGACAGATAAATATTTCCGAGTTCTGCGGATAAAAAAATTAACACAAAGTCGAGTTACAGCTAATACACAAATGACTCATCTAAGCTTACCGGGGTCGATAGGCCTGACGGGTTCCGTCCGGGGGATCGTGAAGTACCCCTTGGGGTTGGGGTCCCAGCACTTGGCCACCACCAGCTTGATGGGCCCCGGCTTCTGCACCACCTCACGCAGCACCCTCACCGCTTCATCATTGGTCATGTCCTCGAAGTTGACATCGTTCACCTGTAATGAACATTGGATGTTAGTTAGTCTGAAATCTCAATAAAATACATAACATCACGCCTGTATTCCCCGAAGGGGTAGGCAGAGATGCACATATAGTACACCCACATTTCGCCAGTTATGTTTTTTAGGTCCCAATGTAATAGGGGGCGAGCTGGCCATCAACCGGGCACAAATCCAGACTCCGTGCTGCCACTGAGAATTACCTTTTCGAAAAACCCAGTAATACTTTGCCCGACCCGGGATTCGAACCCAGGACCTCGTGCTCAGCAGTCGCGCTTAGCAACCACTAGAACAACGAGGCAGTAAAAGCTCAATAATTAGAATGGTTAATTTATAGTTTAATGTAGATCTTCTAAATGGAAATCCGTGGTCTCTACCTACCCCTCTAGGGAACAGGCGTGACTTTATGTGTGTATCTTTATGACACCCCTGGTTTGTTTCGGCATTTCTTCTCAGAGGTAGTCAGTTAGGAAATGCCGACGCCATCTAGTTAATATTTTATTTTTTATTGAATTTTGACGTGTAAAAGTATTTGTAAAAACCTATTTACAGAAATAAATCTTTTAATTATTCATTTATGTAAATGTGATATATATATTGCCGGGCCAGAACCTCCTGATTTCCTCGTAGGAGGCGACTAAGGGAACATCCAGAAGATGGGCAGCAGCGTCTTCTGTAACTACACCACCAATACTGCGATCGTCAAGCTTGCCAAGCGTGGGGATTCCCGGGTAGGGCAAAGTGTTATTGGTTATTTCCATTTAGTTGCCTGGTTGATGGCGATAGGCTCGCCCTCTATTACATTGGGACCTATAACATAACTGGCGGATTGTGGGTGTACAATACACCTCTCCCTACCTAAATATATAATGCTCTTCTGTAATTTGTTGTTACAACTAATAATAACCGAAGAGCGTTTATGAGGAATGGGATGCGTGTGAATGAAGCAAAAGAAGTATGCCAGGATTGTAGCAAATGGAAATCCGTGGTCTCTGCCTACCCCTCAGGGAAACAGACGTGACTTTATGTATGTATGTATGTACAACTAATAATATTAACATTATGAGCACTAACAGCACTACTAGCCGAGTGGCACCAATGTCTTCTCGAATCCATGTGCATACTATAAATTAGTTATCAGTTGCTAAAAACGGTGAAGGAAAACATCGTGAGGAAATACACACCTGAGAGATTGTTCAACGGTGTGTGTCGACATGTCAGAGGCCTACAGGCGGTTTACACTCTGACACCAGATTGGTCATCAACCATACGATAGTAGGTTTGTGTACATAACATTGTCATGCAACTTGTATTGATGGACATTCATAATATTATTACTACTTATGCCATTTGTGAAGCACTCTGCCCACATAGAAAGAATGAATTTTATAAACATCACACTTATATACCCTGAGGAGAGACAGAGATGTAGTTCTCCTACATTTCGCCAGTTATGTTTCACCAGTAATAGGGGGCGAGCTGACCATCAACCGAGCATAAATACAGACTGTGCTGCTACTGAGAATTACCTAATGAAAGCACCAAGTAACACTTTGTCTGATGTGGGATTTGAGCCAGGACCCGGTGATTAGCAGTCGTGTTTGCAACCAGTAGAGCAACAAGGCAGTAGAATGAATTTTAGAGTAGAATGAACTGTGGTACACCCACATTTCCCCAGTTATGTTAAAGGTATAATAGGGGGTCTTTGGAGACCTACAACATCTTTATATATAAAAATTAATTGCTGTTTGTTAGTCTCGCCAAAACTCGAGAACGGCTGGACCGATTTGGCTAATTTTGGTCTTGAAATATTCGTGGAAGTCCAGGAAAGGTTTAAACGGTGAGAATGCAGAACAAAGTTTGCTGGGTCAGCTAGTAAAGTAGTGCTACTGAGAATGACTTTATTCAAACAGTAATGTTTGTAAGAGAAATATGTCCTTATCATATTAAGCCTGATTATAAATATTTATGGCATATCAATTAAACTAATTTTATCACTTTATCTAGTCTTACATTAGAGTTAATTACAATTTATTAGACATTAGAACATCTCCTACTATATTATAATAATATTTAGTCAAGAATGTAGTCATTATTCTCTAAATGAGAAGTACCCTCAACCGAAGAGTGTGTATGAGGAATGTGATGCGTGTGAATGAAGTAAAAGAAGTATGCCAGGATCGTAGCAAATGGAAATCTGTGGTTTCTGCCTACCCCTCAGGGAAACAGGTGTGACTTTATATATATATATGTATGTATTCTCTAAATGTGTGCCCAGATCTGCCCGCTTACCATGAACTCTTAAAGCAGGACAGTTTACGTTGTGGAAGCAAGATTGCACATTTCACTGCATGTAGCAGATCTAGTATTATGTGAAACCTGGCATGTGCAAACCTATTTATAGTAATTTATTTTAAGAAAACTTTTATTTGACAAAACAATACAAATGAACAAATATATATTTTGCCTCTATTCCCTTGCGAGTTAAGCAGTGACTAGAACACCATTTTGCCAGTCATACTAAGGGTCTAATGTAACTGGGAAAAGTCTTGCCATTAACTGGGCACAGACCCTCTGTTCCCCAGCTCTGTGCTTATTCAACTAAAGCACTTATTCATTTACTTAAATACCTTATATATTGACATATCTATTATTTGATATGCAGACAACAGTAACAGATTATGACCATAGTAAATTTTTAGTAAAGAGGTAGATATTTACACACATACCTGTAAAATCATGTCTCCGGGCTCTATCCTGCCGTCTAGAGCTACAGCACCACCTTTCATTATGCTTCCAACATAGATCCCACCATCACCACCCTTATTAGACTGTCCCACAATGGAAATCCCGAGGAAATTGACAGTATCCATGTTCAAAGTCACTGTTATTATGTGCATAGACATCGTGGAGTCGGTTATGGAGGAATAAGACGAGGTTCTGGACATCACTTGAGGCCTTTTTCGTCTTCTCTGTGGCCTCTTTCGTGAGCTCACTTGTAGGTGAGAAACACTGCTGCATTCAGTCAGGGCTCTGTCTACGGACGCGTTGGTGTGCCGCCCAGTCGTCGTGGTGATTTCTGACTGGCTGTCGAAGAGGCTGGTCGAGTCTAAGTCAGAACTTAGGACAGAAGCTGTCTCATACTCCAGACCGTGGTTCCCGTATTTAGAATGGCCGTTTATCCGCAATCCCCGGTATTTATACTTGTCGCAGGACGCTCGGTGGCCGGGCCGCGAGCTGATGGTGCTGTCGGTGTCTGTACAGGTGTCTCGGGTGACCGGGGCCGGAGCCCCGTGTGTTTGTTTGCCTTTCCCAGCATTGCTATCAGTACACTGTGATGCACCGTCGGACGGGTTCGAGCCCTCTGCAGACACTAGCCACGACACTACACGACCGTTAAAACACGGTAAATGAGCGTTATCGTCAACTATTTCTTCTTTAACAACACCGAAATCATCGTCCATAGATTTGAAGAAAAACTTATAGTTTGGTCGGTTCAACTGGTTTTTGAAGTCTAACAACGTCACTTTCTCTGGTGATATGGGGATTTTCACTAAATACGGCGTCTCCTCATCGTCTATGTAATAAATAA
This sequence comes from Abrostola triplasia, assembly GCA_946251915.1. Classification (NCBI taxonomy): domain Eukaryota; kingdom Metazoa; phylum Arthropoda; class Insecta; order Lepidoptera; family Noctuidae; genus Abrostola; species Abrostola triplasia. The sequence goes on along the minus strand of OX276448.1, from coordinate 5,892,794 downwards.
CTTTCGTCTCCTCCATTTTTAATGCATTTATTTAATGAATAACAACACCCTTACGATCTATAAATATCGGTCGCCATCACAAATATGGCGATAAAATGGTACTGCTGTTCGACACCACGAGGCGCTGTTATCGCTTTTGGTTTATCAATACGGTCGGATACATACTCAAGAGGAATGCGTAGCCATATAACTTTGAGAGCCTCTGGTTTTTTTTGCAATCTGTGGCATTTATTTAACCTGTGGTGTTTGTTTATCTATTTATCTATCAAACTATTTCAAATTCAAAATAGTCGTTTGCATCAAGAGATTGTATTTCTTCATTTTATTATTAAAAAGTATTAAAACACACCAAAAATGTCAATGGAATCCAAGGAAACATGGTTTTTCGACATCGTAGAAAAGTTGGACGAATTCTGTAAACGATTAGATGGTAATTTCCACACAAATATTAACTTTGCTTCACAACTGCTTGCACTTTGTATTTATCAACAATTCTTGCTAATTTACAGACAAAATCGACAAAGAACAACAGCAAATGAAAGCAAGTAAGAAGAAGACAGAATTAGAAACAAAACTAGCGCAGGAAATTAAATTGAATGTGAGTTTTTATTATTTACAATATCCCATAACATTTTTCGTCTATTTACCGAGAATTTTCATGCATTTTATCGTTTGTCACATCAGAATACTGATAAAACTAAATTAATTTGCCTGTACAGTAAAATCAAATGCCTTTGAGTAGATAATACAGACAGATTGTGCGGCTGGGTAGTTTGTTGCGCCGTTTCTTCTACCCAGCAGCATCAGGAAGCGGTAACGTTAATGAGAAAGTACTGTTCAAATTGTACCTATTATATAATATACAGTCTATTTTACTCTTCTTTTAAATACAAAAGTTACTGTAAATTATTGTTAGCCTATAGACTTGTTAATATGTATAACTGTGCCTTCAGAGCGAGCTCACCGAGCGCCTAGCAGAGCTGTCCCGGCGCGGCAGTGAGCTGGACCGCGTGTGCGCCTCCTTCGAGTCACACCTTACCATTGCAGACAGCGACAGGAACAGGCTTGACAATGCCAAGTTAGTCAAATTATCAGTCATCTTGATAGTAAAAGCATTCTATCTGCACCTTCTTGAGTAACCTTAACATGTTTTTTTTTAACATAACATCACACCTCTATTTCCCCGAAGGGGTTGGCAGAGGTGTAAATATAGTACACCCACATTTTGCCAGTTATGTTTTTAAGGTCCCAATGTAATAGGGGGCGAGCCTATTGCCATCAACAGGGCGCAAATATAGACTCCGTGCTGCTACTGAGAATTACTGAATGGAAAAACCCAGTAACATTTTGCCCGACCCGGGATTCGAACCCAGGACCTCGTGCTCAGCAGTCGCGCTTAGCAACCTCTAGACCAACGAGGCCGTCAAGATTTTTTTTAATAATAGTTTTGCTAGTATAATGCCTTTTTTCCTAGAAGCAGACACCATATCCATTTGCACCAACCCTGGCATGGTCTTTTTGTTCCATTCACTTTCCGTTACAGTCTTCATATCTACTTATTGGTTAAGGGTAGCTAACCTCACCTACCTCCATAACATGGTAAAATATGTCTAGATCTTTATCTTTCAAGTAATCCATGAACTGTCTTACTGTGTTTAGATACTTATATACTTGTTCAGTATTTCTACTTTTATCTATACTTTCTACTCGCCTCAATGCACTCTTCTCAATTCGCGTCACTATGTTGACATACCCTCTGCCTCACTCTTTATTTATCACCAAAATTTATTCCAAACATAATTTCTCTTTGGTTTTTCTTTTACCTGATACATAACGGTGTGTCCAGATCTCTGAATGCGCCGCTCACTGACCCTCTGCGATGAGATCTGGACACACCTTAATAATATTGATTGTAATTGTTTCAGAGAGACATACCAGCTAGCTAAGGAGCTGACTGGCATCCGATGGGACTTCAGTGCTCCCCCCAACATGGCTAAAGGCTGTATCCTTTTAAATACTTACACAAACATCACGACACTTATCTCTGAAGGGGTAGGCTGATGAAACACACTAATCGAATGAGGGAATATCCAGATGGGCAGCAGCGTCTTCTGTAACTTCACCACCAATACTGCGATCCCTAAGCCGCTTGCCAAGCATGGGGATTATGGCGAGCGACTCCAAGGGGGAGGCCTTTGTTCAACAGTGGACGTGTTCCGATGATGATTTTCTCACACAACTGTTTGTGCATACATACCGTGATCCCTCTCTGCACTACCCAAGGGTTTGACTGGTAGAAAATGGCTAAGGCATTAATTTGGCATTGTACATCTTTTTTTGTATGTAGAATAAATAAATAAATGATGAACCTTGACTCTATAATAGATATAAAGAACGAGTCCCGCAAGCTACTGCAGCCCATCTCCGTGGACATGTCGAGCGCGGACAGCGGCGCGCTGTGGGCGCAGCTGCAGGCCACGGCTGCGCCCGGCTGGCCCGCGCGGGACAAGGAGAACCTGCCGCACAACTAGATGCGTCACTCACTAATTGTAGCCAATACATCCACGTTTTTCTTTTTTACAAGCTTTTATTTAACTTGCAATGTTTGTATGTATGTGAGTTTGTTTAGGTCAAATCTTGCAATCTGAATTAGAACCACTTTTTGACATCCGATTGAAATGAAATTTTGCATACTTATGTAGGTGCGGTGACAATACAATATTATGGTACTCATGAGCTGGTCTGATGATGGAGTCTAAGGTCATAGGAACACTGTAACGAAATGACGTAACCCCATCGTGTTTGGGCTTGTTTGATTCGTATTTACAAGTACTTTGAGATAAGCTGGTTTAAAAGCTTGTGTTAAAAAAATATTTAATATTAACTTATTTGCAAAGTTAAAAGTATTTGTAATTACCAGTCTTCAAAAAGGAGAAGGAGGTCATCAATTAGGATGTTGTTGATACGATTTCATATAGATCTGATGATGGTTTTATATAATAAAGTATGTAATAAAGATCAGAATTGGTTGTACAGACTTTCAATTTGAAATGGTTATTTTTTTTGGGACAAGCCCACCACTCATGCCCATCGCGACTCCTGTAAGCCAGGATCTACAATGATAATCATTGAGAACCAGGCAATGAAGCTCGAGGCGTCCCAGAAACTCGACTGTCTTGGAACCCGCAACGAAATTAATCATAAAGAATATATAGAAGGAGTAGGAATAAAAATTTTGTTCCCACTTTGAAATGGTTAATAAAACAATGAGTGTTGTATAGTTTATTATTGTCAGCCCATGCCATCCACCTTCTCGCTGCACATCCCGGGCGCGGCCCCGGCGTGCGCGAGCCGCGCGTGCTTGGCGGCGTAGTAGCGACACTTGTAGGAGCGCGCGCACAGCGGGCAGCGGTACTGCGAGCCGCTGTGGCACGTCAGCTTGTGCATGTGCAGGCTGTTGGGGGCCTTGAAGCGGGCGGGGCACTGCGGACACTGGGGGGGGGGGGGGTTACAGAATTTAGTAAACATTTCTTTTATAATATAGGTATTTTTTTTTAAAAAACGTCGCCCTACACTGTATTTCTCGGGACTCGAACCCGCGACTTTCGCCGTACCGTGGCGAGTTGATCAATGGATGCGAGCAGTGACACGGTGGCTCAGTTGGCAGAGCGGCGCTACAGTAACGGGAAAGTCGCGGGCTCGTGTCCATCATTTTTCAAGTTTCCTTTATCAATTTAGATGTAAGTTGTTGCTAACATCACAACCCCACCTTGACAAGTTTCTCCGTCCTGTGCGAGTGCCTGTGCTGGGTGAGCAGGTAGGCCGCGTGGAACTTGGCGCCGCACGTCTCGCACACGAACGGCTTCTCGTCGCGGTGCCGGCGCTCGTGGTTCTGGAGGGGGAAGGGGGGGGGGTGTTAGTAGCGTTAGTGACACTAGCATTATTCTCATTTGTTCTTCTAAATTTTCGTTATTTGGTGTTGTATATTTTTATAGTTATACTAGCTGACCCGGGGTATGAAAAATAGATGTTGGCCGATTCTCAGACCTACTCAATATGCTCAGAAAATTTCATGAGAATCGGTCAAGCCGTTTCGGTACGGGAACGAACATTGTGACACGAGAATTTTATATATAAGATTACGATGATAGTATAGTATAAAAAAACATTCTTAATTATTGTAAAAATACATCTTAGTCTCGTGGATCTAGTGGTCGATTATCACGACTACTGAGCATGAGGTCCTGGGTACGAATCACGGGTGGCAGCGTTATTGTGATTTTCCATTAACTACACCACTTTCCATCAACTATCTACTTAGACCACAGTAGAACGAAGTTGGCATACCCTCATGGCCATAATGCCCGCGCTCCGGAAGTCGCAGTAGCTGCACTGGAACTTCTCGTACCCATGCTTCGCCCGGTAATGCTCGTTAAGCCGGAACTTGTTGCCGAAACTGCGGCCGCAATGCTGGGGGCGAACAGTGGGAGGTTATTAACTTACTGACAATAATTAAAAGTCTGCCGAGTGGTATCCGGCCTAGAACTGACCCCCTTTCCTCCCGTGGGTGTCGTAAGAGACTAAGGGAACAGAAGATGGGCAGCAGCGTCTTTTGTAACTTCACCACCAATACTGCGATCAAGCCGCTTGCCAAGCGTGGGGTTATGACAACCCGCAATAATAACAACATCATCCAAGTATATAAGAAAATGAAATAAATTATTAACTGCTCCGTTGGCAAGGCGTGGCTGCTAACATTTAGTCCTAGGTTCAATTCCGAGTCAGCTCGCCCTCTATTACATTGGGACCTATAACATAACTGACGTGGCTCTTGTTCTTGCCTACCTCTACAGAGAATACAGGCGCAATGTTGTGATCTATTTAGTTTACCGACTTCGAAAAAAGGAGGTTCTGTATTCGACCTGTATGTTGGTATGTTCGACATTTTATCAAAAACTATCGATCCGTTTTGATGGGTTTTCGTTTTGTCCTCACCTCACAGACAGGCCGGAGTCCAGCATGTTTGACAGCCTTGTGCATCCTAAGGCTTGCCTTTTGCATGGTCATCTTGCAGACGTCGCACTCCGCCAGCTCCCGACCCTGGGGAATAGCTGGCTCATCAATGTGTGTAGGTGTGTGTGTGTGTGTGTGTGTGATGAGTGTCTGTGTGTGTGATGAGTGTCTGTGTGTGTGATGAGTGTCTGTGTGTGTGATGAGTGTCTGTGTGTGTGTGTGTGTGTGTGATGAGTTTGAGTCTATGTGTGTGTGATGAGTTTGAGTGTATGTGTGTGTGATGAGAGTGTGTGTGTGTAAGATAATTACTCACAGATTCATTGACTTTTCTCTTCCTCTTCTTAGGGGTACATGTTTTTATATGTTCTAGTAACATAGCCTTGCTCTCAAAGTCCGTTTTACAATACTGTAACAATACAAACAATACTATTAAAGTACACAGCATTTTAAAACGATTATTCATAGATTGTTCATTCGAATTTGAGTCTTATTCATTGGTGACAAGACACACACAAGCATTCCCCGCGATTCCACCCGCTTTCTATTTGGATATGGGTAATCTCCATATAAATTTTTGTTTCTTGCGGGAATCGAACCCGAAATCCTTAGCGCAGCAGTCCAATCGCTTATCCACTGTGCAAACGAGGTCGTCTTTCGCCTCAAAAGGTAGTAAAGCTATCGCTAACACAAGGTATATTGGACCTACTTACCCCACATCTAAAGCCGACAGTCCCATGCATCATCACCTTATGTCTATTCAGCTTATCCTTCATCACATACTTATCGCACAACTCACACTTGACCTTCCTCTGGTCAGCCCCTGGGTGTCTCCGTGCCATGTGAGAGTCTATGCTCCTAATAGACAATTCTTTCTGACACAATTTGCAGACCACTCTCGTTGTTTTACTGGTAACGGAGTCCGTGATCACATTGTATGGCATCTCTATCGTTGGTTCTGTGTTTGGACTTTTGTTCATGCAAACTTTTGTATTGTTAAAATTGAGGGTATCGTTAGTTTTCAGTAATTTTTCATTTTGTTTTATTTTTTTTGTATTAGTATTCTTATGTGGAGTGTTTAAATTGCTGTTGGTGATATCTTCACAGACAATATCAATATGTTTGAAGCCTTTATACTCCGTTACATAATCTTCATCGTTATCATACAGGTTTGGTTCTTCATTGAAATAGTCATCTATAATTGTATCGTTACTTTTTGCTGTATTCATGGTAAGAAGTTCATTTGATGTTGATACCAAATCACTGTCTTTGGGTAATATGCCAGTTTTTTTTGTTATCAAGAATTTCAATGGCTTGTCTTCATCGTTATCTGTTAGCTCTGTTTTAATGTCTAAATCAATAACTTCTGCCTTAATTGTTATCACATCTGACTCTAAAGAAGTCTCAGTACAATGTTGGTATTCTATATCTGAGTCAATTGTAACGCTAGATTCTCGCACAATACCGTTACATTCTGATTGTATTCTTAACAATTTACTTTCTGCATTTAGACATTGTTGTCTGAATTTCAGTATGTTATTTAGCTGATTTACACAAGTTGAACACATGTTTTGTGGGAGATCATCGTTAAATCTCACCTGAAAAAGTATTTATTTAACTTTATTAGAGTATAATATATAACACAAGTTGCATGAGAAGAGGTCTTTGCCCTGCAGTGGGACAGTTATAAGTTGGTATTATTATTAGTTTTATACATAAAAGTCACACTTAGACAGTTAAACAGTGGTGTCAAATACATATTAAATAGTTATAATATAAGTATGAGTTGTTTTTAGTGTGTATGTCAATAAAAAAACATGGCTATAAATTAAATCCAAAATACTGTATAAGTTTTGATGAATTTAAGGCGAGTGTTAAACGGGAGGAAACACTGAATAAGCAGAAGTCCTTATCAATCATAATATATTTAATTTAATATTATAATTATCTTTCATAATAATATTGTTTTATATTTTACTAGCTGCGGCCCATGTTGTACCCGCTACTTTTTTCGGGATATAAAGTAGTCTATGTGTTAATCTAGGGTGTCAGCTACCTCCACACCAATTTTTGTCAAAATCGGTCCAGTCGTTTGAGCGTAAACAGTTACCAAACATAAAAACACAAATTTCACCTATTTAATAGCGGTGATTTTATCAATAAATTTACGTAACGTTTATAAACAGTTTGTAAGTAGTATTTACCTGTAACCCAGTGCCTAAATAAATAGCACTAGAGTACTCTTCATGTGTTTCTTTCGACTTGAAAATAGGATTTAAAGAGTCGTTGTTAAGACAAGTTCGGCACACCGACGAAAAATCCATGTTTATGAGAGAAAGACGCGGATAACTTAGTCTGGAATGTATTTACAATCGTTTTTATATAGTATATGTTACATCTTATAAGTAGAAAGAGGATTCTTATACGAAAATTGCTTAATAATGTAAATAAGTGCAATGTTGCATTGGCTTGCACACTTGAGTTATTTGACATTGACAGATAGCTTGATTGACAGTTAACCATAAACCCAACAGAGTTGTCGGCACTATCAAGTTCTGTTTATGGTGTACTAGTTTTCACCCCCGACTTCGTTCGTGTTGAAAATTCTAACGAGTACAGGGTAAATAAGAAAGTAGCCTTGTCTTAATTGGGGTTATTAACTATTTGTCTGCATCGAGGATTCCAACGTAGAAGAGGGATAGCTAGAGACCACGGATGTGGGAAGTCTTCCTTTGCTCGGAGGTGGGCACAGGTTTTCATTCCAGTGACACGTTGCCCGACCCGGGACCACCAGTCACGTAGCAACCTCTAGTCTAGACCAAGGATACAGTAAAAGGGTAACCTATGTTTAAAAAGTTAAGTGAATCTAATTTAAAAACCATTGTAGAAAGGAAATAAAGAATTCAGATTCAGATTGTTATTAATATTACTACAAAATGGATACCCACCACCGGCCGCCGACGACCAGGCCGACCGAAAAGGCGATGGCGAGATGATTTGGACATCTTTGCGGGATAGACATGGCCTGAAATGGCATTGGACAGGGTTTTGTGGAGGAATAATGGGGAGGCCTTTGCCCAGCAGTGGGATACCGAACAGGCTACATAAAAAAAAAAAAAAACAATTATAATAAAGATATATTCAAGCATTATGGTACACGCTCTTCGCCTTCTTCTCTCTCTTCTTCTGGTCGCGCTTCTTCTTCAGCTTCTCTGTACTTCTCAGAAGCTTCTTGATGGCGTCTTCTGTGTCGTCCTGTTCTATGTCCCCGTCGGTGCACCCCTCAGAAGACGGCTTCACCTTCTTGGTTGGTATCTCTTCAGATGGCTGTAGTTTCACCTTTTTCGGTTTTTCACTAAACATTAAAAGGGGTCAGTGTTTGTGATCAAATATGTGTTTACAATAAACTTTTCGTCAAGGTTCATGCTATTTGTTGTTCATAAATACATTTTACATTCATTTTTAAATTTTTGTATAAATATTGCTTTTATTCTGTATTTAATTCCATTTTTATTTACACTTATTTACACTCCTTAAAAATAAATATATACAAAAGAAAAATTATTCTGTATTAGATGTAAGTTGTAAAATAGTTATTATTTATAAGCGGATTATATTGTAATTTTAATTTATTGTGCCAAATAAATCTAAAAGAAAAAACAAATATAGTAAAATTGATAAAGGCAATTTGAAAAATTATGAACACGAGCGCGATTCAAACTCGCGTCTTTTGCCGATCCTTACGCAGCTCTGCCAATTGAGCTACTGTGTCACCGCTCGTGTAAACGGTCACCCATCACAAGACTGACCGTGGCGAGCACAGCTTAACCTCTAGCCTCTACAGAAACAATACTCACACTACAGTCTCCATCTTCTCAAACAGCTGATCGTAGTCATCTCCTTCGTCGACTTCTTCCTTCACAGCATCTTCTGTTTCTTCCTTCACCTCGTTCTCCTGGTTGGCGAGCGGTGTGGAGCTCTCTGTCTGTACCAGTAGGCAGGATAGCTTCGATGTTAGGTATTGCTGTAAGGGAGTGACAATTTCCTGTATATTTTATCAAATTAGGTATATAATGTTAGATAGATATCGTTATCAAAGATAATAGCAGATTATATTAGAAAAGCGAGGGTCATAACCAAAAGGGGATTATACAGAGTGAAACTTATAGAACATAAGGGGACAGGCCTCTCCAAAATTGCGCCTCAACACGCGGACCCCCGGAATTGTAGCTTTAGGGGGTCAAATAATAAGTAAGACGGGGTCTTACAAAGTCACGTTTATTCTTCAACATACCTTATAAACCAAGTCTTTAGACGCGTACTCGTGCACCCTAAGTTGTCGGTCGAGACTCGAACTCACGACCAGCCGGCTGTCCCTCACGATGGCGATGTCTGTGACGGCGCCCGTGCAGCCTTTATACCCCTTATCTGGCTTCCCCTTGCGGAGGTCCACTTGATGTAACTGGCCCCTTCCGAAGCCTACTAGGACATTGCTGGGAAAAATTATAAGTAAAAGTTAAAGCATACGTGCGAGTTTTAAAGTTCATTGACCTTAACCGGTGCACTCCCTATTCCCTCACTCTCATATTCCAGGACGGTGACACGACCGGAGAGAGATCAGTCAAGGACCAACGGCTTAACGTGCCTTTCGAACCATCGGGGTCTCGATAACGGGCACCCATCACAAGACTGACCGCGGCGAGCGCGGCTTAACCTCGCAGATCGACTAAGTAGCTACGAGCTTTAACACTTACCGGTCATCGAAGCTGTTAGCTATGCATGTGGCTGCCATTTTCTCGAAGTCCACGCAGATAACCGGCCTCCTTTGTGCTCGACTATCGTATAACCTGTGGAGAGTGACGTCATTATACAATACTTGCTATACCAATAGATGAAATTGAAGTCTGTAATAAAAATACTTGTCAAGGCGCGAGGTGGACTCGGGCACTATTTTTATATTTTGAAGTCATATAATATTTTTCATTATTTTGAAGTCATTTAATAGTAACAGTCCCGGGATTTAAACCCAGGACCAATCAGACTAACGAGCAAATTAAATTATTATAGTATTATATTTACCGAGACCATTATCTACAATTCGTTCAACGTATTTCATGTCATATCCACGTACCGGACATAGCCGTGTCGCGAGCAGACCGCGGCCAGGCGGCCACCTTCTCCGTTGAGGAACACGAGGTCGGCCACCCACACCGGGCGCCGCAGCTGCAGCCAGTCGTGAGCCAAGTTCTTGGCCACAAACGTAGGCTCTGGCTCGCCAATCCGCCAGATTTTTAGGTCATTTTCTTCTCCACCTAGTTATAATAAAGTTTCGGGTTAAGGCTAACGAAGGCCGGGTGACCCAGACGGCATGCCACGGTTTAAACCATAGCAATTTATGTCATATTTCTATAACAATACGTTTGAATGTTCATTGGTAAAAATTTAAATCCCTTGCCATGCCGTCTCAGTCTGCGTTGGACATTAGGCATCAATATTTATAGTTGAATTGGGTACTCTATTGCTGCTTCAATGGTCTAGTGGTCGTTAAGGGCGTCTGCTCTATGTTTCGAGTTCGAACCCAGGTCAGGCAAAGTAACTCAGTTTTTATAGGCAACTAGCTGTTACCCGCGACTTCGTCCGCGTAAATTTCAGATAAAAACACCAGTAGAATATAATCAGATTTTGCAAGTAAGTGGAAAACACTATAAATTACTTATCGAAAGGAATATACATAGTATTTTAATGATAAAGGTATTTTTCAAATTAAGATGGGGCTAGTTTACTTGCTATATCGATTTTGTGGGTATAATCGGTGAATATTGAGTGACTAACAGGAAAGTTATTGACATGATTGGTTTGCTTAAAAGTAATATACACATACAATTTTGAATGCACCTTTGTTTTACTGTATCTATGTACTACATTGACGGCATGCATTTACATTACGTGGCAACGGGTGTAAAATTACCTGAATAAATGAATTTATTATTATTATATTTGTATCTCATCTTATTTACTCGGGCTAACCATGCGGAAGATACCCGGACTTTTAAAAGGCTTACGTGGGGACACAGGTCCAACACGCAGAGGCCCGTTGAGAACTTTAATCTAAAAGAGGATGGGACACCAGCTAGGGACACCACACAACTGCTCTATAACAGAACAGCCATGAAAAGTCCCCAAAAGGTGCGGGACTATTGAGAAAAATGGATACTAAAATGATTTGGTCTATTGTGTTGGGATGTTTCGTGTAATGGTTATTTTTAGTTTATTCTGAATAACAACGGCGTCTGCCTTTAACCATATAATATGCAGTATATTAGCAGACGGTGACTCGCCACTTATTATTATTATTATTATATTTCTCTAAACTACGTTCGTAGTTTAGTCCTCAGTAGACTACATTTAAAGAGAGTGTGGACATCATCAGTTTTTCCGATTCTCCTTCAATAGTATGCCTTAAAGCCTATGAAATATCCTCCGAGAAATGACGCCAATATTTTTCCCACAACAAAACCGGGTTTGCAATACCGCAGAATACCAACATGACGGCAAACAAATGTCGTAGGTGACTTGGGCTATCACTAACGCTAGTCTCCAGGAGAGTGTTGTCCCAGTGTTGGACACCATCAAGAAGATTTCGTGCTACGCAGGCTGCACGAAATGTCGGATACTCCATGCAATTAACTGTCCTTAAGAATGCAAATGACGTTGGCCCCTATACTATGTGAAGCAATAGCCGCAAATAAAAGCACTCGGCATTATTTGGATGCACAGTGTAAGCCCTTCCCAATGCAGTGTCCATAAAGATTCCCGGAAACCCTTCGACAATACGACCACGTCGATGCCGATTAAATACACCTCTTTGCTTGTAGTATGTATAGTACGACGGCACCTCATCATACGTAAGTGACTTTGCAAAAAGATCTTCTTTACAGAGACGTAAAAATGCCAAGAGTGTTGTTTGGCGGGGATTTTCCAATCGGTCTAATACATTCTCTAAATGGACGTCCAAATACGACCGTTGGATACCGATCATGTATAGAGAACGCCAGCAGAGAAGCAGCTTTGCGAATAAGTGCTTCTGAAGTACTAATGTAGCGACCAGACTGGTACTTGGTCACTTCATCCCGATCAGTGCTTTGCAAAGCGAACGTTGCCTGGTCACTACCCTTATTTTCGTATTTGAAATGTATTTAATTGACTCGACGCTGGAACACGATTCAACATTGATGTGTGTTTGAAACGTCCTAGAAAGCACAGGTGAGTATGGATCAACCCATCTGTTGTCAACGTGTGTAGTTTCAGTGGCGAATTGTTTCGGGAATCTTTTTGTGTATCAATCTTCTTTTATGCAAGGGGAATTTGAGTTGAAGTTGTTGGCTTCAGAATTGGTCGGACATCACTTATTTGAAATGGTGAATTTACAAATTTATTAATGTAGAAAAAAAATATTTAAAATTTACTGGAAATTGTTCGTAATAATATTATGTAAAAATATATGTTATAATTGTCTTTTTATTGATATTTAAGTCAAAAACATGCAAAAAGAAATTAAAGCTAACGCAAAAAGTAAACCTTCGGCAAGAATCGATCTCACTATGCATAACTCGTGGGGCGATCGTTAAACCGCCACGCTACGATGACACATAGCAGTATGTTTAAAATAGACGTTTCTATACATGTCATGATTCACTGCTCAGTTCCTTGTGGATATAGCGTGATGATTTCTACTTCAGAAGTTCATCTGTAAGTAATCTGCATCATCTGTCATTATACGGTTTTGTTATTCCAAGTCTGATTCTTTTTTGTCATACCACGTTTTATAATGACTGACGTTTCATGTCAAGTCACACGGGAATGCTGTTGAACGGGATAAAAAGTATCCTATGTCCTTCTCCTGGCTCTAAACTACCTCCCTGCCAATTTTCAGCTAAATCGGTTCAGCCGTTCTTGAGTTATAAGTGGAGTAACTAACACGACTTTCTTTTATATATATAGATTCTCAGTAGAATGGAGAGATTTGTGCTTGGTTGATAGCCAGCTCGTCCTCTATTAGATTGGGACCTATAAAGTAACTGGCAACCCCGAGCCGACTTCCCCTTCGGGGAATACAGTAAACTGAGTAGCTGTCACTAAACCAATCAATTTCTAGTTGAACCAACCAATTGACGTACTTTTTATGAGCTCACAAAACATACATTATTCCTCCATAGATTTTGTATGGTAATATTAAATTATGACGTCACTATTTCGCCACCTCTATTCACTATTTACCAAAGCAACTAGAAATCTAATAATCAGGTTTCCAGGGCTAAAATCAACCTTGTTTAAAGAAGTAGTGTCTTAAAATGATTGGTTAATAGCATAAACTAACCAATTGTGTGCAACAGTATATAAATACCAACATAAACTGTCTAAAACAGAACATACCAGTAGCAAACAGTGTCTCATCATCCGCACAGACCCTCATGCGGTCCACTTTGCCCACATTCACCAGCTCCTCAGTCTTCTTGCTCCAGATCTTGACTACACCGCTGGAGACAGCAGCCAACAGCTTCCGCTTGCACCGACCGAGGCCCACCACTTCGCCGGGTGCAAAGTCTGCGGTGTATGACTTTGTGAAGCCTTGCAGAGTGTTGTAGATTTGGACCTATGGATGTAAATGGTTGTTTGTTACAATTTAATTAATCTTTATTAATAGAAAGGAAAAACAGAAGGTTTGTGAAACAACAAAAGGGTACACTGAACAGGCTAATTAAAAAATATATCCCTACTAATATTATAAATGCGAAAGTTTGTGAGTATGGACAGACATTTGTTACTCTTTCACATAAAAACTACAGAATAGATTTTACTATAATAACTTTCGTGAGTGTTATCCATATTATTTACTATGTATTCCGGTTATACTCACGGGTATATTCAGGAATGTCTGACTAGTTTCGAACTTGAACAGAGCCCTTATTCATGAGCTAACTGGCGAAATGTGAGTGTACTGTATGTGCACCTCTGCCTACCCCTTCGGGGAATACAGGCGTGATGTTATGTCACTTTACCTGTTGATTCTTCCTCCCGATCAATATCTCCGTCTGTTCTGCATTCCCCCACTCCAGTCTAGTGATACACTCATCTTTTTCTAGCGTCTTTATGTCCACAAGGTTCTCTATACACTTCTTACTGTTCTTCGTTGTGTCTGTGTGGTATTTTATGTCTGAAATCCAAACAATGTTAGTTATATAAATGCTAATGCTACTAACAATATTATTGTGCGGATATTTGTTTGTAGTGAAACTTTTAAATCTATTACAGTATTAATATCTCTTGTGTCTTACTCACACAGTTTGTAACCATAATTACAATTATTTTTACTGATAATAAACACAAGAATAAAAAATATTTGTATTGTTAGCATCATAAGTAGCTGAAAATTAATTATTTTTGACATACCTACATTCTACTACTACTACCATACACCTTTACCCATTGACAACCCGATTAGCGCAGTAGCTAAGTGATTGGACTGCTGGGCTAAGGGTTGCGGGTTTGATTCCCGCAAGGGGCAAAACTTTGTGCGAACCACAGATGTTTGTCCCGAGTCTGGGTGTTTGTGTATGTGATATTTCATGTTTGTGAAACGCACCCACGACACAGGAGAAATTCCTAGTGTGGGGCGACGTTTTTTTTTGTTTTTTAAATAAAAAAAATACAAAGAACAACTTTTTATACAGTAGAACGTCTTAAATATTCTCAGAGCATCATTTGGATGTTTCTATAATGTGACAATAACTTGAATTGATGTTTGTTTCTTTCAATTATTTGGCATAAAGTTTCTTAACATGTTTAGCTACTTGTGATGCTGTAATACGTGAATGAGTCCCGAACTATATCGTTATGCCAGCGCTTAGGCATAATTTAAATGAAGGTTGGCCTTAAAAAAATTTCTGAACTTGCACATAGAAACAATCGCATATTATAAGCGTTATTAATACATAATAAGGATTTATTACGAATTTTACGTAAACTAAGAACATTATTTAAAAGTCGATATAGTACATCGGATTTAGGTTAAAAATGTTTATTTTCGATATCAAATCAAAACAATAGATTTAAACTAAACTTTAATTATATAAATAAAACGGTACTTACGTTTGAAGGAGCCTATCCTGCTGGCAACAAATATGTCCACCTGCTTATCCTCTGGTAATAACATGGTTAATTCTTATTTATTTATATTATTTCATAAATATAAACCGCATTTCAATGTTCGTAAACACGTGAAATTTAATGTCACAATGTCATTAGAAAATGTCATGACAGATCGTTATGACAGCAATTTTATTATTGCCAGTTTATAAATTAGCTCTAATTAGTAGTTTTGTTATTATTTTTGCCATTCTGGAATATAGGTAAGAAGTTTTAGATGAAGTAAACACGGGTGACTCAGGGCTGCAAATACGGGCAGAACAGCCGCCCGCTCGACAGTAGGTAGCCAGAGTTGTATGTGGGTACTGCGCACACTAAAGAAAGACGCAAGTAGGAAACAATGGTCCCCTTGCCGTAGAAGTCCTACAGAGCTTGGGTTGGGAGACCCATCTCCGCACTGAATACTGAATTGGCTACTGAAGTCCTGCAGTTCCCCTATAAGGCCCCAACAACGTAGTATCTGCACCTTTACTATTAACTTTTTTTAGCATATTCTTTTTTATACCATTATAAAATACTGTAAAATATTATAGAATATTTTCTACGTGCGCTGCGATAAAGTGGGTGTCTTAGATGGTTTGAGCATGTAGATGTAATGTATAAAAGAAGAGTCTCCACGAATATTATAGGAGGCAAATGTTAATAGAGTATCGGAAAGGGAAAGTCCACGACCAAATCGAAGATGTTCTTCAAAAAGGTCAAGTGAGGAGTACCTTTAACCGACAAGCGTGTTTGAGGAATGCGATGCATGTTAATGAGGCGAATGTAGTATGCCAGAATCGTAGCAAATGGAAAACCGTGGTCTCTGCCTGCCCCTATGGGAAACAGTATAATTACGAAATAAAACTATAATATTTACAAACAGGTTTATTTCCAAAATGTTTCCTTAAACAATATATATTTTTAAAAACCTCGGAGATTATTTTCTATATTGGCTGCAAATAGACCTATTGTCCCCTAAGAGTAACTAAATGCCAGGATTGTCCAAGGGAGTCGCACAAGGTATAATAATAAAGTTGGTATAGTCTTAACTATTGGCCAGTGGCACTGGGCTATATGGCTTAACTAACATAATCAGGGTTATCAAATCTTAATAAAATCTGGGTCATGCCCATTATTAATCCCTGAATACTCCCCAAAACGATAAAAAAAAGTCCCTAATAAGCAGTTTTTATTCAAAAGAAGATCGTGAACGAATCTGTAGCAACCTTCTTACAACCCGAAATTTTGCCCTCGAGTTGGTAACACTGATTATGTTATAGATAATAATGGTCAAGAAATCGAGCGGTAACAGCAAAAACATCGATTACATTGTAAGTTTTAAAATATTGATTATTATTATGTTATTTAATGGAGTGTATAGAAAATTATTAAAGAAATGACTCGATAGTGTCTTATATACGTTGTAGCCATAGAATATTGAAACTCATCATAAAAGATAGTATTTTAGGCGGTTATCATGACTTAATCTGGCTGCCTACATCGAGATTAAAGTTAAAAACGATATCAGTCATAACAGGATACTGAATTATTTGTTTAGAGTAAGCGAAGACATTTTTAATACTAAGTGTAGCATAAGCCACAGAATCTGATGTTCAGTGTTTAAATACTTGCAATGTTAGGACGCCATTGCAGGAATAAACACATTATCTTAAGTTGTGTGTTCAAACGACTTTAGGACATAAGATAGATGCGTTAAGAAAATAAGTTAGAAAGTAACCAATGATATGGCGGTTTCATTATAAATAGTCTCCAATGCAACTTGAGTCGAAATTGATTTAAAAAATGACAAATCATGTCAGTTTAGAATATTTGTATAATGAAATGCTATCATTTTACAGACACTTCATTAGAAGCACGTGACATTATACTTCTTACAAATGAAATTTGTAAAAAGATAGAATTGCAAAACGCATAGCCAATATTTAAATAACCATCGATTATAATATTAAATGGCAAAGTTGCCAGTAGTGTTTATAGAGATTATTATTAATATTTTCACGTTCTTGTTGATAATATTATGTTAATATATAAGCAGTTTTATAAACTGCTAAAATCGCGATGTTAGTTGGTTTAGAATAAAAAATAATAAAAGAGAAAAAAAAATCTTTTGGTAAACAAAAAACAATTTAGACTCCAAGTGCACGAAATGAAATCACCGGAGTAGGTTAAGAGGCTAATAAAAAATTACCAAAAGCAGGTAGATTTACAAAAAAAGATGGCAACACGAAACTGGTTTGTTGGAAAAATTAGTATCGTAGATGGGAGGTTCGTCTCAACAACAATAATGATAGTAAACCCGGATATACCTGCTTTTGGCTTGCCTAAGCTTAACTAGAAGCAACCTTCTAAATACTACCCTAACGCCATCTACCGGCTTGCTCGTTCAAACACACTGCTTTAAAGAAATTAAGCAATAATGTCTTCGACCGCGGGAAAAGTATAAAATGACATAACTTGAATATTATTTGAAATTCCTATTAAATAAGTAAATTGAACTAAACGGCTCAGTTAGTGAAGCAGAACTCAAAGCGCACCTTCACCTGACTAAAATAAAATATGTCAGTCCAAATTTAACTGTTAGTAACCAACGTTTTAAACGTTATATGAATATAGCATCTTCTCCAATTGCGCTGGAGTTCTGTTTTAAAACTGACCCATCTTCTGCTGTTACGTCAATCGTTATTAAAAACACCAACTCCTGAGATTCAGACGGACTTTCAGCAGAATAACCTCAAAAATAAGCAAATATTGAGTAGTAAAGTATTTTAGAATGTTTAAAATAAGATCAAAGTCACAATGACAGCCGAAAAACTTTTTGTCTCTGAAAATAAATTGCTTCGTCAGTCTTGTCAAACTTAAAAACGGCTTGACAGAGCTGCTGAAATTGTCTGTGCATTTGAGTGGATATGGATGGTTTAGAATTAGATTAACTGTAGGACCCGTTGAGTCCGCCGGGCCCAGTCATTGAATCGACATTGAAGCCAAGCGCACCGATTTCTTAGATCAAAAGCCTTCTTTTCGTTGAAAAGTTTCCCCCTAATGTGAGTCGTCGCCAGGGGGAGATACGTCCGCGCCACCGCCACCTCCACCGCCACCGACGTCGCCCTCGTCTCCCATAGCGCCGCCCATCAGAGCTTGGCAACAGGAGCACATTAGGCACGTGAGGCAGGCGGCGCAAGCGGCACACCCTAGCTTATTGGCTAGTCCGCCAACTCCACTTTGTTGTTGCTGACCTGTGGAGAGAAGCCTTTCACTTAGTTATGACAGAACTTTAAATGAAATTGTCAACTTTAGTACTTATATTCTTGCAAATAAATATTTCTATTCTATTCTATTCTAGTTAGGCTCGTATCCTACTCGACTGAGGTTTTAGCAACTTTTTAAAGCCCCCTGGGACCATTCATTAACTACGTAGATTATTTTTGCTAGTTTTAGACCACCTATGTAAAAAAGGTAGAATAGGCCTCCCCCCTCCCCCCGTTAAATATTTAATACGTAAGAATCTAAAGGCAAAAAGAACACAAAGGTTTATTGCATTTTGTTAGTAATAAACTTTGGTTTTGGTTTGATTGCGCATTTTTGTGACGTAAGAACTATGACCCTCTCTCCCCCTTGGAAGAGAAAATAATCAATCCCCCCTCCCCCTCTAAATCGACTTATATGCTATTCTAAAGACTTACGAACTCACTTCTAAATCCGCGGTGAGTTCGACACTAGATAAGAGGCGTCTAAAGGAAATCCAGAAGATGGGCAGCAGCGTCTTCTGTAACTTCACCACCAATACTGCGCCCCCCAAGCCGCTTGGGGATTATGGCAGCCCCTCCCCCCACTCTAAGGGCGAGGCCTTTGTTCAACAGTGGACGTGTTCCGTATTTATATTATCAAGTTAAATAATAACCTCCGTATCCTCCATATCCTTGACCTTGTCCTTGGTATCCCTGGCCAGGGTATCCTTGTCCCGGGTATCCATGTTGTTGATAACCTTGCTGAGGATACTGCTGTGGATATCCCTGGAAAAGATTCAGATAGTTCATCATGCGCAAAAGTGTTTTCAACATGGCCCTATTCAACAATAAGTTTCCTGAATCTTGGAAGGCATTAAGTGCAACACAATTTCAAGAAAAGCCAAGTTCCTTTTTCGTGAATAAATATATATAACATAACATTATAGAGTTATTTACAGAAAGAGAAAATGCATTGCTCTTTAAAAAAAACTGCGCCCCTACGAGATTCTCCTGTATCGTGGGTGCGTTTCACATGAAATATCATACACACACCCAGACTCAGGACAAACATCTGCGGATCGCACAAATTTTTGTCCCGTGCGGGAATTAAATCCGAAACCCTTAGCGCAGCAGTCCAATCGCTTAGCCACTGCGCTAATCGGGTCGCCTTACAAGAAAGTAACGGCTTCACACGACGCGTATACTTTAGACGGCTTATGCTAAAATGTGTTTTAAGACCCCGCCATTATGGGGCCCATATATTTACGTCCGACAGAAAATCGTGACGTTAGCTGGATGACAGCGGACAGAGAGCCGGTGGCGGCAGCGGCGCGTTCAAATGCATTAATGTGTATTGAAATGTTCTCGATGGTAGCGGCACTGGGAGCGGCGTACGAGGGGTGTCTGCGGCCGCTACTACCCCACTGCCCACTGTCATCTAGTTTTTATTGCAGTCTAGTATCGACTGACAACTAAAGTAATAAAAAAACAAAACCTTTTTTAGGTACAAAACATTTTGTTAAATAAAAATTCTTAATACAAGACTTGTTATTCACCCAGTTAATTAGTATTTTTTTTAAACAAACAACAATAAACTAGGGTTATTACAAACATTGCTTGGTAGAAAAGGGGTATCTTTGACATTGAATTCCCTTAAAGCTGTCGGTTAGAATTTGATGCGCATTTGCAGATATAGAAAGTCAAACACTCTTAACCGATCAATAATAATGTCCACTCCGGGGCCGCACATTTTTTTTGCACCAGACCTATACAAAGGTCATTCTCCTTTACCTTAACTGCGCGCAGTTTGTAAATTTACCCAGTTAAATGCCAGAGCGTAAACGCATCGGCGCCACTTCTACGCCAAGACACTAGAAAATGGTCGTCTTTTGTCGGCATAAGCCGACAGTGGCGTATTGGGCACGTTTTCATTTGTCGGCTATATCCGACCGTGGCGTTCCAAAAGTAAAAAGTGTCACGCTTAGTTATATTAAAAAAGTTAGAATAATATTTACCTGTCCTTGTCCTTGCATCCCCTGTAAAAGGCCGAATTGACCATACGTAGGGGCTGATTGTTGTTCGTACGGCGGGGGAGATCCAGGGTAACGCCCGGGGTTGGAGCCCGGCGCGTGCGCTAGGGGCCCCTGCGCCATTTGTATTCCCTGGCCATACCCACTCCCATACACTTGTAATGGTGGTCGTTGGTGCCCTGGGCCGTAGTGTATATTTTGACCTTGAGCAGAAGGTCGGCCTAGGTCTAAGGACCCCGCGTGACCCCTGTGCCTGCTGTGCTCATGGACCTTGGTTCTAGCTTGTTCTAGGGACCCAGCGTGACCCTGGTGCCTACTTTGACCCTGTGCTTGGGTCCTCGCTTCGTTGAGAGGTCCATCGAGTCCTTGATGTCTACTTTCCCCTTGAGGCTGGGTTCTAGCTAGTTCGAGGGCGCCTACATGACCCTGGTGCCTACTTTGACCCTGAACTTGGGTTCTAGCTTCTTCTAGGGGCCCCGTGTGACCTTGGTGCCTACTCAGCTCTTGAACTTGGGTCCTAGCCTCGCCTAGGGGGCCCTCGAGACTTCTGTGTCGATTCCGGTCCTGCATTGGCGGTCTGGGATCATCTTGGGACCCCCTATGACTTTGGTGACCAATGGGTATTTGGGGTCTTGCTGGATCTGGGGGTCTGGCAGGTCCTTGGGCTTCGGGCATTGGACCCCCAGCGATGCCGCTCTGCATTCGTATACAATCCACAATATGTTATATCATGAGAAGTAATTTAAATGTTAAACATAAATTATGTATCTACGTAAAATGTGAAGAGATACTATTCAATTTTCAAAACTAAATCATTGACCTAGTATAATGGGATTTGGAACCACACCAGCGCGCGGTGGTTTGATCAACGCCACGTCAAGATACAGACAGTCTGAAGCCCGGAATTCTGACAAACCATGTTTACATACATACATAAAGCCACGCCTGTTTCCCTGAGGGGTAGGCAGAGACCAAGGATTTCCATTTGCTACAATCCTGGCATACTTCTTTTGCTTCATTCACACGCATCAAATTCCTCATTCAAGCTCTTCGGTTGAGGGCATTCCTCACTTGCATTTTTATATTTTGCTGTTTTTTATTAATAATAATTTTTATTTAAAAACTGAATTTCAAATAAAGGAAATAATTATGAAAGCTAGAAACTAATTGCAATCACACTATCTCTTTCTTACAAACATCATTGAAAAAGGACGCAAGAAGCGAGTTTACGCGAGAGACCTATATTTAAAAGAACCATTGTGGATTGTACACGATTACCTAACAGCATTGTATATAACTAAATAATTACTTATCTAAATTATAAAAACTATTCTTAGGTTGCAAAAATACAGTAATAAATAATTACAAAATATAATAATTATAAACGACTTAAAACTAATTTAACTACGCCACCGATTCTGTTACCAAAGCCAAGCAAATTTAGCCTCACTACGAATTTAGGCTGAATCTAAAAAGTGCACCCACATAATTCGTGTTTTATTTACTACATAGTCTAAAACCAAGTCGCTTCCCGCTGTCTGTCTGTCCGTATGTATGCTTAGATCTTTAAAACTAGGCAAAGGATTCGAATGGAAACGGATTGATGCGGTTTTTTGTATAGACAGTGATTCAAGAGGTTTAATTTGAATTATATATTTGAAAAATATTAGTTTACTTGAAATTTTAAACAAATAAGGTTACTCCGCCATCTTCCATCGCCCCGTATATTGCGCCCTCTAGTCTCTTTCTAACAAAAAGGACACATATTTAGTGTTGACAAGTTAGTCCACAAGCTTGCAAACTGAATTTAGCCATCATTGTGCTTTTCCTTTTGACTAAATTGACAGATCAAACTAAATATCTAAATGTCCCTTTCCAACGACGTATGCGCGAAAGAGATGTAGTGTGTCCAGCTCAGCTTTCTAAGCAACAGAATCAGGGCCAGGTATTGAACCTATAATACATAATACATATAACGTAGAAGTTCTACCTAAGTTTAGGGGTAAGTCTGCATAGAATATTGTACCCTAACGTCATGACAATAACGATCGATTTACCTGTCCATACCCCTGCTGAGGGTAGCCGCCAGCCTGGCCGTACGGAGGGTTTTGCGGGTACCCCTGGCCGTACGCGGCCGTCTGCGGGTGGCCAAACGGGCCCCCTTGTCCATACGGACCCCCTTGGCCAAACGGACCCCCTTGCCCGCCGAAGGGCCCGCCTTGTCCTTGATGTCCTGGCTGTAGACCAACGTTGTATGTTTAGAATTTACGACATTATCAACACTGATAGGATTTAAATAAGCATATAAAAGATTAATAGGTTTATTAGAACTTAGCAATCAAATTGGCATGATTTGTTTTCTTTGAATACATTGAAAATACTTTTTTTTTTAGTTGGAATGCCTTTATCTGTCAAGACACCTTCTAAAGGCCATTGTTCTGTTGTGTCTGCATTTTGACAAGCGATAGGATATCACTGAATTAGTACCAAAATGCGAAGTTGCCTCAAGCGATTTGATTAATCCAGTTGATACACCTATTCATTTAACACCAATGTATGTGACTGCCTCGTTGGTCTAGTGGTTGCTAAACGCGACTGCTGAGCACGAGATCCTGGGATCGAATCCCGGGCAAAGTGTTACTGGGTTTTTTTAAATGTATTTAGATAATATAGTTGGACAGAAAGAAAAACGAATGAGGAAGTGTTCCAAGTTGTGGAAGAGGACAGACAGTTGTTGAGAACAATAGAAAATAGAAGAAGACAAATGATTAGCCACTAGATACGACACGACCATTTCCCTAAGACAATTGGACGAAGTTAAGCAACAGATCCATCCCACACCAACACCAACTAGAGTTAGACATACTAGTTAAAGTGGTAAAAAAGTAAACCTAATTCCATTATTCAAATAAATACAAGAAAATACCCTTCGTCTGCCATTAAACCAGAAGGTTTAATGGCAGGTTTAATTAAACCTGCTGGTTTAATGGCAGACGAAGGGTATTGGAGGCCTTTGTTCAACAGTGGACGTCTTCCGACTGATGATGATGATGATGATGTACTCTTGATATAACTATAACTTGATATATCCGCTGCACGTTACTGTCAAGAAAAGGTACGGAGTGTTTGTGGTCCACGTACTCTAGATGATCAAGAGTCTCGTCTCTGTAACTGGTCAGGGCGCTCGGTAAACGTGTCGAGCGAAGATCCCTACACGCGTACACACTAGAACCTTGAACAGGTGACGGTTACGTTGCTACTTCCTAGAAAATAGTTTCCAGACACTTTCGACAATAATGTCTGCAACTCACCATGTCTAAATATCTGTATTCGGTTATGTCCCAGCTCCCTGGTAAGTAGCTGGCTTCCAGACACTTTCGACAAAAATGTCTGTCGCTACATGTCTGGAACTCACGATGTCTGAAAATTAGTATTCGATCATATCTACCTTTTGCTACTAACCATATTCCCCATCGCGATGTTGTTATAAAGCCAAATTTAAGACACCATTTCTGTGTTTTTATGAATATATATTATTTCGGACAACATTTGGTTCACTATCGCCGGAATTCGTCAGCCATATGTCAGAGGTGACAGAAATCGAAGCTGCAAGAATTTTTTGACAGATTTTTTTTTGACAGACGAAAAGATTTTAATACTTTTAGTTTTTTTTTAAGCCAGTCTGTTAAGTTGGAAGGGTACACAGGCACGCAGGGGAAGCGGGGACAAAAGTTAAAATACTATTTCAAGAATATTAAAGGAATATTATTAATTACTATCACTTACGCGAATATTAGACATTGAAATAAAACTAGGTTTACGGATTTCATCGCGGTTTTTTAATTGATTTTTAGTCCCGACGTTTCGAATCCTTTACAGCATTCGTGGTCACGGGCAGACAGAAAATCCGTAAACCTAGTTTTATTTCAACAATATTATAAATTTAGCGAGTTGGTTAATTATTTAATGAGAAACCAAAAAAATCTCATTTTTTTTATTTTATTTTATTCAATGTTAAAATGCTCTTTATAGTTTTGTGCCAAATCGAAACATTAATTAATTAATACAAAAAGTACTGGTATGCTGTCATAAGTGCTTTGTTTTTAGTTTAAAAGCTAAAACTATTAACAAAGCGAACGCATTAGATTTGGCGCCGACTTCAACTTCGCTTATGTATAGTGAAGTGAATAAAATACTATTTTGAGTTCGTGTTTTTATATTAGGGATTTGGAGCAGTTCGTTGCCCGACCAGCTGGATCCGAGAAGGCGGCATGTGCTGGTATTCAAGACGCAAGACGTACGACGTGAGCAGAACCCGCCGGGAAGAAGCGGGACGGGACCTTTTTTTTTTTACGGTGGAAACCTCCAAAAGCCACCCGGACCCTGTGGGGTAGGGACCGAGGAGTGTGGGATTTCTACCTCACTAAAATCACCCCGGTGGTCACCATCTGCACGAACAAGGGAAGTCCCGGGTCCTCTAAAAAGAACAACTCCGGAACCTCCCCATGCAACGCCTATGTGGCACATCTCTGGGGAAGCGGGACGGGACCTGTCGTGGGACGCGGGATACGCGTGCGCTGTACCGCGTCCCGCGACAGGGACCTAAGGTTAGGACAACACCCTGAGGTTTCATCCGGTTAGCGTCCCCGTTCGATTAAAGCGGGAAGTCCATGAGATTCCACTCACAATTCCGAATTACATAATTGACTAGGAAAGCTAAATTGAACTATATTTATATAAATAAGTTGACATTCTTGCCACTTACTGTGAGCAGTCCAGAATTAGATTTTGCCACTGCGTATGTGCGCTTACCTTGATACGACTTTGAGGATCCATTTTAAAGCTTATTTACTACTTAGGTCATTATACATTAGGCTTATTTTTTACTCAACCGAAAAGCGTGTATGAGGAATGTGATGCGTGTGAATGAAGCAAAAGAAGTATGCCAGGATCGTAGCGAATGGAAATCCGTGGTCTCTGCCCACCCCTCAGGGAAACAAACGTGACTTTAGATAAAGAAGATTTATAATTTATTTGTTAGAATATGTATGTATGTATGTTATTACTTAAGTCTAGGTAAAACCTAATAAAAAACATGGCTCTTTTAAAAATAACACTTTTATTACTATACCGTCATAACTACGATAAATTATAAATATACAAAATCAAGGGGAAACCATAAAAATGAATTACCCACATCAGTAACAAAAATATAAGGATAACAAAGAGACAAAAAATAACGCAGAGTTTAAATCAAACAATTGCTGAAATTATTTGTTAAAATAGGAGTTTGGTGCGTCCATTGAAGCCGTCCGCCTTTGTCTCAGAGTGGCTCATGAGGCGCCATGGAACACTCACTTCTCGAGATGCAAGTGCTGCCGGGGCGCGGCTGCTTCGGCAGCTACCTGTCGGATGGAGCCGTCCAGGGCCTGCCATCACTGTTCGTGCGGCGAGGACACGGCGCAGCACACGCTCGAGCATTGTCCACCTTCGACTGTGTAGCGTCGAACTCTCGCCGCGATCGTCGGGTCGGAATTCTCACTTCCAGCAGTCGTAGAAGAGAGCGTTTGGAGCGTGTTGTCAGGTGAACACATCCACTCTTCGCCAGTTATGGTCCCAATAAGGCGACCCATTGCCATCAACATGTAACAGTCTTCGTGCTACTAAGAATTACTTTATGAAAATACCCAGTCACACTGTCCGACCCGGAAATTGAACACATCGCGACCACTAGAATAATTAGGCAGACCTATTTTAAATCTATCTAAAAAACATTCTAAATTACCTGCATTCCCATAATTGGTAAATATTCCAAATTCTCTTAAAACAACTTCTGGCGCTTCTCTTCTAGAAGTCTGCAGAAGAGTCTGTCGTTCTTCGGAAGGTCAATCGTAGTCTGAGACGCCGTTGGGTCGGCAGGAACAGCATATAGCATATAAGCAGGCACACACACAACACTGCTGCATTAAACCTGAAAACTTTTCATTATCATAATACCTGCCCCCCCCCCCCCCTTACCTGTCCTGCTTTAAGAGTACATGGTAAGGAGGTTGGTGTCGTATTATGAGAGTACATTGCCCGTTGTGAAAGCGAGTCGCCGCACTACGCTGCAGGTAGAGGCGCAGGCCATCTCACTTTCGCAACGGAAATTGACCTGCACCGCACTGATAGCCAAATGATTCCAATTTGAAGAATTCATGTCATCATCATCAGCTGGAAGACGTCTACTATTATATGTATATAATATTTATAAATACATTGTGGCGGTCTAAGGGGGAGGCCTTTGTTCAACAGTGGACGTCTTCCGGCTGATGATCACCACCCCTACCATACATGCGTGATGTTAGGTACCTCTGAAAGTGATCCAATATCTTCAAGACTCTAATCGTAGTCGCTATTTCGGGCCATAGCGCCCGCTATTGCTTGGCGGGACGAGCAGAAGAGGCAAGTGAGACAGGCCATGCACGCGGCGCAGCCGCAGCTTTGACAAATGCCTGGCCGCTGAGGAGGCGGGGCTTAGGGAGAGAGAGATACTATATATACTACATAATAATAATGTTCTCCTGACTGAATTTCGCTGCCGGCCGCTGCCACCTCGATGTAGTTTGAGCCTTATTCTTTTTCACAAGCTTTTATTTAACTTGCAATGTTTGTATGTATGTGAGTTTGTTTAGGTCGAATCTTGCAATCTAAATTAGAACCACTTCCAACATCCTATTGAAATGAAATTTTGCATACATATGGTGGTTTGGTGACAATACAATATTATGGTACTTTTGAGCTGGTCTGATGATGGAGTCGAAGGTCATAGGAACACTGTAACGAAATGACGCAACTCCATCGTGTTTGGGCTTGTTTGACTCGTCTTTACAGGTACATCGAGCCTAGCTCATTTAAACGCTTGGGTTTAAAGTATATTTTTAATGTAAGTTTAGCCGTTTAAGCCTTTTGTCTAGCCGTTTGAGCGTGGAAAGGTAACAAACATACAAACACATATAGCTGCATTTTTTCAGGACAGAAAGAAGCCCATGTGATAATCCAGGGTGTCAGCTACCTCCATACGAAATTTCATTAAAATCCATTCAGTAGTTTTTACGTGAAAGAGTAACAAACATCCATCCATTCTCACAAACTTTCGCGTTTATAATATTAGTAGGGATAGATATATTCGATTCATATTTACCTGAGTATATGTGTGATCATATGCCTGCCGACCTCCTGGCTGTAAACAGACATATAATATATTAGTTATCTTAAATTTTTCGCGGTGGTCAAGCTTAACGTTAACCCTAGGTACTATAATATGGTTAAGAGTAGCCAACTACGAAGATATTATAGTGCACAAGTATGCGAACACAGGTGCACTCCCTATTCCTCTCTCATAGTCCAGGACGGTGAGACACGACCGGGGAGAGATCAGACGCAGGACGTGGCTGAACGTGCCTTCCGAAGCACGGAGGGCCTCGACAAACGAATCGAGTGTATACTTAATATTATAAACAAATGAAAATAGTTTCTTTGTATGTAGTAATCCCCGGCTCGATCTTTGTTCAACAGTAGACGTCTTCGTGATGATGATGACAAATAAAAGCACGCACTCCACACGCGTCGTGCCGCGGGCTACTAAAATATAAAATTCAAGATATTCTCAGAATTTTGCAGTGAAACTCAGGCTTTTACACCGGACGTTTTAATTTTCTATTTGATAGCCCTGTGTGGACAAAACTACTACGGAGTGGATGCCACACAATGTCAAAAAGCGTTGCGGTAGGCCCAGAAGATGGCGGGACGAGCTTGTCTCCTAAGAGAAATGGACTAATGCAGCTCAAACGAGAGGAATGGAGGAGGGAGGCCTTGGTCCTGCAGGGAGACGATCATGGCTGAAATCTATATAAATAAAGGAAAGTCGTGTTAGTTACTCCACTTATAACTCAAGAACGGCTGAACCGATTTAGCTGAAAATTGGCAGGGAGGTAGTTTAGAGCCAGGAGAAGGACATAGGATACTTTTTATCCCGTTCGACAGCATTCCCGTTTGACTTGACATGAAACGTCAGTCATTATAAAACGTGGTATAACAAAAAAGAATCAGACTTGGAATAACAAAACGCAAATGACAGCTATGTAATTGACATATGGATGACAATTTGATATTTGTAAGAAATCAATAATAAAACTATTTCTATTAAATAAATAATCTATATATATAAAAGAAAGTCGTGTTAGTTACTCCACTTATAACTCAAGAACGGCTGAACCAATTTAGCTGAAAATTGGCAGGGAGGTAGTTTAGAGCCAGGAGAAGGACATAGGATACTTTTTATCCCGTTCGACAGCATTCCCGTGTGACTTGACATGAAACGTCAGTCATTATAAAACGTGGTATAACAAAAAAGAATCAGACTTGGAATAACAAAACGCAAATAACAGCTATGTAATTGACGTATAATGACGTATGGATGACAATTTGATATTTGTAAGAAATCTATTAATACTATTTCTATTAAATAAATCATTAACAATAATTAAAAGTCGTGTTAGTTACACCATTTATAACTTAAGAACGGCTGAACCGATATGGCTGAAATTTGGTGGGGAGGTAGCTTAGAACCGGGGGAAGGTCATAGAATTTTTTTTCCCTTGGTCACACCATCGTAAGCTGGCTTGCGGTGAAGACTTTAATGAAAAACGTAATTTTGAAATTCATTAAAATCTATTGACAGCGTCACAAATGAAGATGAAGCCACCAACTATCCAATTGAATTTTTAAACTCTTTGGACGTGCCTGGCTTACCACCTCACAATTTACGCCTAAAGGTTGGCTCCGTAGTAATCATGCTTCGAAACATAAACCAACCAAAACTGTGCAACGGCACGCGTTTAGTGGTTAGAAAATTAATGAACAATGTAATTTATGCTACGATAATGATAGGAAAATTCAAAGGTGAGGAAGTTCTCATTCCGAGGATACCGATGATCCCAACCGATATGCCGTTTGAATTTAAAAGACTTCAATTTTCGATACGTCTTGCATTTGCCATGACCACCAACAAATCACAAGGCCAATCCTTAAAAGTTTGTGGTTTAAATCTAGAACATTCATGTTTTTCCATGGTCAATTTACGTGGCATGTTCACGGGTCGGAAGACCATCTGCGTTGTTTGTTTTTGCGCCTGATAATAAATAAAAAAATGTCGTGTATCACAAGGTACTTAAATGAAGAGCAACCTATGTACTAAAATTAAGAAATAATTATGAATGATTAATGTAGGTATTTCATTTTTTTTGTATTTTTTCCAATTAAAAAAAAACTGCTTATTTATTGCCTTTAAGGCGGAACAAAGTTCGCCGGGTCAGCTAGTAATAAATAATAACTACCTCCGCTAAGGATACGAAGCAGTAAAAAAAAGTACTTACATTATTACCCATTGATGTTTAGAAGTTAAATGAATACGTTAGTAGGATCAGAATCTTGAAGATGTTTTTAGACATGGTATGGTCTGTTTGGTGCTGGTCTGCTGGTATAAGATCAGCGGTTGCGGGCTTTGTTTTAATATTGAAAGAAAACGGCTTGTGTTTTGAAAAAACATGGGATTTTTATGGCCAAAGCATTGCAACTAGATGTTGTTTTTAGAAGATTTTGATTTTGAACAAAAACTCCGAGAAAATGTTTTGTAATTTCAACTTTTGCTGGATAATGTCAAAACTTGGTATGTTTTTTTGTCGTTTTACTGGTTTCTTAGTCCATCGTTTAGAAAAGAGTTTCTATCACATTGTTCTGCAAGTTAAAAAAAAGTGACTGATATTTTATAGTTAGCTATATAGAAACATATTATTTCCATTTCTGAATTGACTGCCTCGTTGGTCTAGTGGTTGCCAAGCGCGACTGCTGAGCACGGGGTCCTGGGTTCGAATCCCGGGCCGGGAAAAGTGTCACTGGGTTTTTCTATTAGGTAA
The DNA here is from genome assembly GCA_946251915.1 of Abrostola triplasia. Lineage (NCBI taxonomy): Eukaryota > Metazoa > Arthropoda > Insecta > Lepidoptera > Noctuidae > Abrostola > Abrostola triplasia. The sequence continues at coordinate 5,862,365 of OX276448.1, read as the reverse complement.
TTCTCAGTGGCAGCACGGAGTCTGGATTTGTGCCCGGTTGATGGCAATAGGCTCGCCCCCTATTGGGACCTAAAAACATAACTGGCGAAATGTGGGTGTACAGTATGTGCACCGCTGCCTACCCCTTCGGTGGATACAGGCGTGATGTTATGTTTATGTATGTTATGTTTTAGGTTATTTCCATTTCTTACAAAGAAAACACAGAATTTGTGCATATAATTACGCCTCTGTTCCTAAAAGGGTAGGTAGAACATGCAGAGATACTCATCTTTTCGACTTGCAATCAAAGTAGTGGAATTGAAGACTAAACATCGAAGCATGGTGTCTCAATGTTAACATCTAGAATAGCATCTCTCATTTTGTTCCGTTGGGTGTCGTAAGAGGTGAGTAAAGGAAAATTCAGAAGATAGGCAGCAGCGTCTTCTGGAACCACACCACTAATACTGCGATCTCCAACCAACTCCACCAATAGTCGCTTGCCGAGCGAATTATGGCAACCTTATTCTTGAAGGCCTTTGTAGACGTCTTTTCTCGGAGGAGTATCCCATCAACAGGACAAATTCAAACTCACCTGTAACTGGGAATTAATAACAGCCTATAACTGTCACTGCTACAAAGGCCTCTTCTCGTATAGAGAAGGATTGAGCATTGATCACCACGCTAGCTCACTGCGGGCGATTTCAGATAATTAAATCCAGGTTTCCTCACGATGTTCTCGGTCACTGTTAATCAGTGATGTCTTAGACCTTATACGCACTGTCTGGTTACCCGCACTGTAGGTAATAGGACGGTTGCCCGCAAGCATAATTTTGTACGAAAAATGATAAATGATTTTATTTTTGCAAATAACTTTTACATGATATTTTTACATGTCTCTATTTTAAAAATAGATGGCATCAGCATTTTCTAACTGAGTAGGTACATCTGAGACGAAATACCGAAACAAACTCAAGGTCAAGGTCTCTTTTAAAGTCTAGACAAGCTCAATAATTTATGTGAGAAAAGTGCGGGTGGTCTGAGAAGTGGTCTTTTTAGGAAAGAACCACGGCTAATATACATTTCTACGCGCACTGTGCGGCTGCGGTTACCCGCAGTGCAACCGGACAGTCCGTATGACCATATGCTTGGAGGTCAGCACGGAGAACCGTGACGCGACGGCTGGATGGATTTTTACCTGGCTTACTGAAAGATAAATGATAAAAATCTGATATTATAAGATAGCTGGACTGCCTTGTTGGTCTAGTGGTTGCTAAGCGCGACTGCTGAGCACGAAGTCCTGAGTTTGAATCCCGGGTCGGGCAGTGTTACTGGGTTTTTCCATTAGGTAATTCTCAGCGGCAGCACGGAGTTAGGATTTGTGCCCGGTTGATGGCCAGCTCGCCCCCTATTACATTGACACGTAAAACATAACTGTCGAAATGTGGGTGTACTATATGCGCACCTCTGCCTACCCCTTCGGGGAATACAGGCATGATGTTATGTTTTTGTTATTTATTATAAAATCATCATCATCAGCCGGAAGACGTCCACTGTTGAACAAAGGCCTCCCTCTTAGAACGCCACAATGAACGACAGCTTGCCAATTACATCCATTAACATAATACACGCTACTTTAAATTTCGTAAATAATTAAGACGTGCAAAAGTCAAGCGGACGAAGTCGCGGCGGAGACTATGTGTACAATAAAGTATAATAAAGTCTATACAAGTAATTGTACAAGTCTAGTACCTAACATAACTAAAATGTCATTACTGGGGTCTATATATCATCTGCACAATGACGTCACGTCACAGCGGCTAGTTCTGTGCCTGAATGATGTTGTATGTAAATCAATCTACATACATGTTACATACTAACTCAGTGAGTTGATAACTAAATAACGTGGAGTTCCATTGGCGCGACTATGCGTTTATTTTGTCGCAGTAACAAGTGTATCTGTAATGCTATCAATAATGTGCACCTAATAATCAGGAAATAAACTAAATTTGTATAATTTTATCACTTAAATAGCAGAGTGGACCGTTGGACTGCCAAGTCAAATGTCGCAAGTTCAAACTGATGCACCAATGTCTTTTCGAATTTATGTGCGTATTATAAATTAGTTATCAGTTGCTAAAACCGGTGAAGGAAAACATCGTGAGGAAATATACACCTGAGAGATTGTTCAACGGTGTGTGTCGACATGTCAGAGGCCTACAGGCGGTTTAAACTCTGACACCAGGTTGGTCATCAACCATACGATGAGAAGATTACTAAAACCACTATAAAGTCGCAGTAACAAAACCACACCTTATCTCATTCGATAGAAATAAACATTACCGTCGACATTCAGCCGACAGTTCAGTATTCAGCTGTAAGCGGCACTGCGCAGACGCGAACCAAAATGGCCGCTACCTCCATCACACTGAACAACGGACTAACTTGCCCTATTCTAGGACTCGGGACATGGAAGGTAAACGCTAAAATAGTCTTTATTTATATGGCAATAAGGTAGTAAAGTATAGTTTTAGTTTGCGTTTCATAATATTGGTGTGTGTGCCAGAAAAAAATTGTTTTCGTAGCTGTTGAGACGTTGTTAAACATTAACCTATAGGTAGACAATTTTGAGTTGAGTTTTGATATAGTTAGGGTTATTTTTTCACTTTGCGAAACACTAGTAATGTCTTTTTAAACATCGTGAGTGCTTGCAGACATGATATACCATTCACAGACCATAATTATAATATAATAATAACAGCCTATAACTGTCCCACTGCTACAAAGGCCTCTTCTCGTATAGAGAAGGATTGAGCATTGATCACCACGCTAGCTCACTGCGGGCGGTTTCAGATAATTAAATCCAGGTTTCCTCACGATGTTTTCCGTCACCGTTAGTCTAGTGTCTTAGACAACATAACATCACGCCTGTATTCCCCGAAAGGGTAGGCAGAGGTGCACATATAGTACACCCACATTTCGCCAGTTATGTTTTAGGTCCCAATGTAATAGGGGGCGAGCCTATTGCCATCAACCGGGCACAAATCCAGACTCCGTGCTGCTACTGAGAATTACCGAATGGAAAAACCCAGTAACACTTTGCCCGACCTGGGATTCGAACCTAGGACCTCGTGCTCAGCAGTCACGCTTAGCAACCACTAGACCAACGAGGCAGTCGAGTAGTGTCTTAGAATAACTAAGAAAGTATTTTCACAGATCAAACTCAAGATAAAATATTAATCAGCCCCTTTACTGTAAAAGTACCACAAGCCATGGTGGCCTAGTTGTTTACATACCGGATTGGTATACACAAGGTTGCAAGTTCAAACCCGGGCAAGTATAAATGTGACTTATTCAATGTTATAAATGTTTGATGCTTTTTAACTGTCTATTTTTGTATATATTGTTTTTATTTTGTATTACAATTAAGTTGTACAAATAATACTTTGTTACCCGACTGTCTGTATCATTATACCTGTAAGCGACGCAAATTGGTGTGGCCATAGCTAGAACAATAATTGTAATGTAAACTCTTTGTGTTTAGTATTTCTAGTCTATGGCCACACCCTAGGTTTATTTTAAACGGAGAATGCCGTGCTCGGCTCTGTCTCTTTGCCGCCCTTTTTTTGTCGCTTACAATACCTATTATTCTTGGGAAACAGCTATCAAAATATGAGTAGGTAATTCAGTAAATCGATAGTCCTTAAGTCAACAGTAATCATTTATTATTAAGTTGGAAACCCAATACCACTATTCTACGAACTTCTAATAAAATATTCAAGAGTATTCGTATTGATCCGACGATATCTATTGAATTACCTTTCGGGCGTATGCATTCAGAATAAATGATGAGCCTTCGTGGAACCATTTAATAGAGGTTGTGTCATTTGCTGTTTCGCTAACCTTGAGCCTCGACTTGAAACATACATTATCATGTACAGACCAAAGGAGGGCGTCCATTTTGGGCCCAGCGTGTTACAGATATCACCAAATCTATAATCAATTTTTATATACTTAATTTAAAACTACAAAACATACATCATAAAACATAACATCACGCCTGTATTCCCCGAAGGGGTAGGCAAAGGTGCACATATACTACACCCACATTTCGCCAGTTATGTTTTAGGTCCCAATGTAATAGGGGGCGAGCCTATTGCCATCAACCGGGCACAAATCCAGACTCCGTGCTGCTACTAAGAATTACCTAATCGAAAAACCCAGTAACACTTTGCCCGACCCGGGATTCGAACCCAGGACCTCGTGCTCAGCAGTCGCGCTTAGCAACCACTAGACCAACGAGGCAGCCAGCTTAAACACCTGTTATGTCTATTGTCATAATACCGTGTCGTTCGATGGATGTGAGCAGTGACAGTGGCTCAGTTGGCAGAGCGGCGGTACGGTGAAGGTCGCGGGTTCGAGTCACGCTCGTGTCTATCATTTTTCAGGTTTCCTTTATCAATTTAGATTTAAGCCTAGCATGTCAACATGCAAAAATGATACAAAAAGTCATATATGGAAGGTATTATCCATTATTAATATTTCATATAATATGTTATCCCTCGTCATATCTCTAGAGATTCTATACGCGACATGCAAACAGTCATACATCTAAAAACATTAACAATATACATATTTTAAAGAAATAAAACATAGAAAAGTTCACAAAATCACAAAAATCCTACTAAAAATCCAGTTGAAACCGCAGGAAACCTGAATTATCGAATCAATTGCTAGACATTATAATGTTTTTAAATAGTATTTGGCAATTATATTGTTATCCTAGTTATATATCAATGAGATTGGTGTATCAGTTATGATTTCTGAATCGGTGTGATTTCTAGTTTTCGTGTATATATGATAAGAGTAAATATATCTTCATCAATATAATTCTTCTACTTGTGTTTGTCACCTAAACTGTTGGACCGATTCGGATGAAATTTGCGCAATTTCTATGAGTGACTGGTTTGAAAACATAATTGGACCCGGTAGGTCGCTGCTTTTCAGGGCAGGACGTCTGCCGGGCCCGCTAGTGTATCACACTAATATTATAAAGGCGAAAGTTTGTGAGTGTGTTTGTATGTTTGTTACCTCTTCAAGCTCGAACCGCTACACCGATTTTGATGAAATTCTATTTAACTAAGGATTAACACAGGCTACAATGTAGCGGGTAACTAGCTATCTAGTAACTAAAAGAGTGTTTCTCACAGTCAAAGCCGGGTGAGGTGACGCAGGCTGTGAAGGACGCCATAGACGCTGGGTACCGCCACATAGACTGCGCACACGTCTACCAGAATGAGACGGAAGTCGGGGAAGCGTTGAAGGCGAAGATTGACGAGGGTGTCATCAAGAGGTATGGATTCAGAGGATTTTAATTATACTCTTATAACATTTAACTACCACAAAAAGTACCTACCATCATCATCATCAGCCAGAAGACGTCCACTGTTGAACAAAGGCCTCCCCCTTAGAACGCCACAATTAACGGCAACTGACGATATCGTTGGTCCACCTGGTGGGAGGCCTGCCAACGCTGCCTCTTCCGTACATATATAAAGTAAATATTACATAACATAACATCACGCCGGTATTCCCCGAAGGGGTAGGCAGAGATGTCTAGTACACCCACATTTCGCCAGAGACAACAACAGTGATAGCCGAGTGGTATGACCGTTGGACTGCCAATTCCGTTTTTCTTTTTTGAGGAACCCTAATCCCTATCAGGTCATGAGTGATTGAATTGGTCAAGAGTTGCTGCAACCGGTGGATGCAATTGGCAAGTTGTCGTTCATTGTGGCGTTCTAAGGGAGACCTTTGTCCAACAGTGGACGTCTTCCGTCTGATGTAGAAGTAATTGAAACTTATTATTTCTAAAATATAGTCAATCAAAGGTATTATAGAATTTACGCAATAATATAATATCAGTCACGGCCATCGGTTTATCATATTTAAAAAGCTTGTGACGAGCGGTTAGTTTATCTAATAGATAGATACATTTATTTTTAACATATCAGTATCGTGATAATATTATAGGTTGATATAGGTAAGTATTTACTAGTATGTCTGTTGTTAAAGATTTCTATCTAGAAGTGGTATAACAGAGAATAAGACAAAATTAATTCCTAATTCTTTATTGTGCACATAACATACTTTATGTATGTATGTAATATATTTAGTGTGTACAGAAGCGAGCTGAACTCAGGGTTGAGTTCTCTTGCAGCAGACCTTTGAGTAATTGAGAGAATTTGATGAGAATAGAAAAAGTGGACAACCGAAACGGAAAATATAATAATACTAGACTAAGTTATAATGATGATTATATACCTCATTATTTGTTATGTTAATGGCTCCACCATTCATCATTATTTGCGTTGACGGGCTCGTAGCCCAGTTCAGCGAGATCAAGCCGGTCTCACGGTCAGTTTGGTGAATGGTGACCGTGAAGTGAGGCTCCTCCGTGCTTCGCAAAGCACGTAAAGCCGTTGGTCCAGCACCTGATCTCTCTCCGGTCGTGTCTCACCGTCCTGGACTATGAGAGTGAGGGAATAGGGAGTGCACCTGTGTTTGCATACTTGTGCACTATAATATCTCCTGCGTAGTTGGCTAGTTTCAGCTGAGACAGTCGCCGTGACCGAAATTTAGTCATTATTGTTATTGCTTGCGATGAAGTGAATCGTTTGCGATCCGTCCGCGTCACTCCGATCAGTCTGTCGCGGATCGCTGCGATCGAATGCCCCGTGTGTAGCGCCCTTTACGTTCTGTGTTCCAAATAGGTAATAAAACACGTAATTTTAATTGTTAGCGTGCTTCAATCATAGTTATCGTAGTTGAAGGCTGATAGTCCATTGTTCGCGGGCAATGACTGATCAATTTTGAGAGAGTAGGTAATCAATTTGTGGCGGTATAAGGGGGAGGCTTTTGTTCAACAGTGGACGTCTTCTGGCTGATGATGATGATGAATCAACTTGTAGACAAGAGTTGAAAAGTAATAAAAACGGGTCATGTGTTGGTAAATTTTTGAGATATTGATGAATTAGATCCTTTTTCTGATAAGTACTTGAAACCAAACTTGGGATGGTTTTTGATTTTTTACCTGAGTCCTGATTTTTTATGAATGTCTTATTCTACACTGGGAAACAGGCGTGACTTTATGTACCTATGTATTATGTATGTTATTCTACACCTCGTGAGACATCGTGAAGAAACCGGCACACCTGAGATATTGTTCAACGGTGTGTGTCTCCATGTCAGAGGCCTACAGGCAGCTTAAACTACTACAATATGTCCGTACTACTTGTTCGTACAAACGTTTACTATTAGATTTTCAGTCTAGTTTTTGTTGACCTCCACGTTTAATTTAATATAAAAATAGGGTAAAGGTGTAACTAATGGTGGTGACGGGAAACTATGATTGTATGAAATGGTCGTGTTTTTCTTTGTGTTCGCCCACAAGCGTTAACTGAATAGTGACATGAGAAACACTCAATTATTACACTTTATTGAGTGTTTCCCATGTATTGTCAATATAATTCTTGTGTGAAATAAAAACCGTACAAGGAATATAAATTATATAGATAGTGAGTTTGCTTATTCATGAGTTTTTTACGAATGAACTTGGCATACCGACAGTTTTATTTATATAGGTAGATATACAATCAACTAGTCGAATTGTTGCTTCCAAGGAATATAATAAACAGTTATACACTCCATATTTAAGTTTTAAGTTTAATATTATACTTAATAATATCAAAACGTTTCTTAATAACAAAAAAATAAAACACGCGTCGCCCCCCCCTAGACAATTCTCCTGTATCGTGGATGCGTTTCACAAACATGAAATATTACATACACAAACACCCAGACTCGGGACAAACATATGCTGATGACACAATTTTTTGTCCCGTGCAGGAATCGAACTCGCAACCCTTAGCGCAGTGGTCCAATCGCTTGGCAGCTGAGCCATTGTTGTCATAATTTCTTGCAAGTAACTTAGTACCCTGACTTCCAGGGAGGACATCTTCATCACCTCAAAGCTGTGGAACACGTATCACCAGCCGGAACTGGTGGAGGGAGCCATCAAGACCACACTGAAGCACCTCGGGCTTCAGTACCTGGACCTGTACCTCATTCACTGGCCGCAGGCCTTCAAGGTAAGGGTCTCAGGAGAAAGGCAGTCTCTATTGGGACCTGTGTTATGTTTTGTTTAGTGTAGGATTCTACATCATATATATATCATCTTATCAAGATCCTGACATTCTGTATAAAAGTCTACACCATAGCAAGGGATTTAAATTACCAATGGACATTCAAACGTCATCATCATCATCAGCCGGAAGACCTCCACTGTTGAACAAAGGCCTCCCCCTGGGGGGGCACCCCCTTTCTTGTCGTGGATGTCGTAAAAGGTGACTAAGTGAAATCCAGAAGATGGGCAGCAACGTCTTCTGTAACTTCACCACCAATACTGCGATCCCCAAGCCGCTTGCCAAGCGTGGTGATTATGGCAACCCCCTCTTACCTAAGTGAAGGGGGGGTACAACAGTGGACATCTTCCGGCTGATGATGATGGCCAGCTCGCCCCCTATTACATTAGAACATAATTATAATGTGTATGTTTAATAAATAAATAAATAAATTAATATAACTGGCGAAATGTGGGTGTACTTCACAGTCACCGGCGTTACCTTCGAGGAATACAGGCGAGAATGATGTTATATTATTCTATTAATTACAGGAGGGAGACGAGCTGTTCCCAAAGGATGCTGACGGCAAATACGCAGCTTCATCTGTAGACTATGTGGACACCTACAAGGCGATGGAGGCGCTCGTTGAGAAGGGCCTGGCGAAGAGCATCGGAGTGTCGAACTTCAACAGGCGGCAGCTGGAGCGAGTGCTGCAGGCTGCGACCATCAAACCGGCCATGAACCAGGTTGGAAATATAAGCTTGGAACATAGTATCACCGTATCAGCAGATATTTCCGAATATCCTGGGGAATAGTTCCCGTCCGTTACTGACCAACCTCCTTACTATGAACTTTAAAAACATAACATCATAACATCACGCCTGTATTCCCCGAAGGGGTAGGCAGAGGTGCACATACAGTACACCCACATTTCGCCAGTTATGTTTTTAGGTCCCAATGTAATAGGGGGCGAGCCTATTGCCATCAACTGGGCACAAATCCAGACTCCGTGCTGCCACTGAAAATTACCTAATAGAAAAACCCAGTGACACTTTGACCCAGTAACACTTTAGAAACAGGGCAATATTTTTATTCATATTTTCAAATGATGCCATCATAAGAATTTACCTTGTATTGCGGGAAACATGTGATGGCCTTCTTATACCAGACAGACGGTACTACAGTCTACAGCAATTGATTTTTGACAGTACGTACCTAGTTATTTGGGAGGCCTCGTTAAAGTCTAGTCTTCTTCTTATCGTATGGTTGATGATCAACCTGGTGTCAGAGTGTAACCCGCCTGTAGGCCTCTGACATGTCGACACACACTGTTGAACAATCTCTCAGGTGTGTATTTCCTCACGATGTTTTCCTTCACCGTTTTTAGCAACTGATAACTAATTTATAGTACGCACGTGAATTCGAAAATACATTGATGCATGCCGTGTTCTAACTTGTGAGCTTTGACTTGGCAGTCCAACGGTCATACCTAATACTCGGCTATCACTGCTGGATAGCCTGGTTAAACAATCAAAACTTTCCCTACAGCTTTTATTAAACGACACTTCCTCTTCTAGATCGAGGTCCACCCATACTTAAACCAGCAGCCGTTGATCGACTTCTGCAAGTCTAACGACATCGCGATCACCGCGTACTCCCCCCTCGGCTCCCCGGACAGGCCGTGGGCAAAGCCCGGGGACCCCCAGCTGCTGGATGACCCCCGGATCAAGACCATCGCTGACAAATACGGGAAGAGTGTGGCGCAAGTGCTTATAAGGTGAGAAACATATAGAGAGTAGGCATAGATAGGCCCTATGTTACAAGTTACAACTCAGTACAAGTAGGTACTCTAGTGATGGCCAATATACCACATAGCACCATAGCAAAGCATGCGATTTATACTCAACGCCTAGCGCGTGCTATTTTGATATATTCAGATAGCACGACGAGCGTGTATGAGGAATGTGATGCGTGTAAATGAAGCAAAAGAAGTATGCCAGGATCGTAGCAATTGGAAATCCGTGGTCTCTGCCTACCCCTCAGGGAAACTGGCGTGACTTTATTTTGTATGTACGACGAGACCGTAGCACCAAGCAGTTGATAGAAGTAAATAGCACATCGCACTGTGTGCAAGGGAAGTTTGGTTAGGTGATATTAGGTAACAGTGACCAAGAACGAACCCCAGATCCATCTATCGTTCTAGCCTAACTTTCCTTCCACACTCTATGCCACACTCTGACCAAAAGATTACTTCTAAACGACACGATTGGCTAAGCTTGGACTGCTGCGCGAGGAGTTGCTGTTAGATTCCCGCACGGGACAAAAATTTGTGAGATCCGCTTTGTTTGTGATATTTCGTGTTTGTGGAACGCGCCCATGATACAGGAGAAAGTCCTAGTGTGGGGCAACGTCCTAAATATCTAATAATTGTTTTTTTCTAGATACGCGATCGACCGCGGCATTGCAGTGATTCCGAAGTCGGTGACCAAGTCGCGCATCATCCAGAACTTCAACGTGTTTGACTTTCAGCTGGCCCCTGAGGACCTCCAGCAGGTCGCCTCTCTCGAGTGCAAGGGACGCGTGTGTAGCATGGGAGAGTAAGGACAAGTCTTACTTTATTTACTATACATGCCAGTTTTTAAATGGAACAGGGTTGGGCAGGTCATTTGGCAAGATTTGGTGATGGCAGGTGGAGTAAGGCCCTAACAGAGTGGTGGCCCAGAGGATCCTGTAGAGCCTGGCAGACCTCCAGCAAGGTGGACTGATGTTGTTGCTGTACAGGGAAAGACCTGGATGCAAAAGGCCCAAAATAGGTATCAGTGGCGTTTAGGGGAGGAGGCTTATGCCCAGCAGTGGGCCATTTAAAAGCTGATGATGATGGGTTAGGCGAACAATGGGCTAAACTAAGATTTGACTAATGTTGATGTACGTTTAAGAAATCATGTTCTTCTTTTCCAGTACCTACCACCCCGACTACCCGTTCAACGACGAATATTGAAACGAAGACACAATAATTTAAGTAGAAATACCAGCACCACGTAAATCTATAGAAATATTTTACACTACGCTTACGAAGCAAAGCCTCTACCACTACAACTAGCTCGTTCGCCTTTACGTCTATTAAAGACGATAAAACAGTGTCACTAGAATATATCTAGCTTTAAAGGAGCAGGGTAAGCAATCAGTGATGATTTTACCCTACAGGCAAACTAGGTACGTGCCTAGGCTGCAAGGGTACCAAGGGGTACGCAAGGGTACGAAGAGGTGCTTGCCTAGGGCGCTGTGGACATCCAATCGGCCATAATAAGCTGCTACGATATTAGAAATTGATTCATTGATTCACTCTGTTATTAGTCTAACTCAGCTTTGTAATTTATACCTATATGTTGTTTGTTTTATTGTTATTTATTCACAAGCAGTAACTGTACACTGTGTTATTGAAAATAAATATTATAATAAAGAGATTTGTTTTATTTATTATCAAATATTTTATTATTCTCATGCTGACTGCCTCGTTGGTCTAGTGGTTGCTAGGCACGAGGTCCTGGGCTCGAATCCCGCGTCGGGCAGTGTTACTGGGTTTTTCCATTAGGTAATTCTTAATAGCAGCACGGAGTTGTGCCCGGTTGATGGCAATAGGCTCGCCCTCTATTACTTTGGGACCTAAAAAACATAACTGGCGAAATGTGGGTGTACTATATGTGCACCTCTGCCTACCCCTCCGGGGAATACAGGCGTGATGTTATGTAACTGTCCCACTGCTACAAAGGCCTCTACTCGTACAGAGAAGGATTGAGCATTGATCACCACGCTAGCTCACTGCGGGCGATATCAGATAATTCAATCCAGGTTTCCTCACGATGTTTTCCGTCACCGTTAGTCTGTGTCTTAGAGAGGCTATGAAAAATAATAAATATGTAGTCGGAAAATGGTGTTATCTCCATACATGTATTATCCTATGCGTGTAGCGGAGTAGCCCCACTTGCCAAGGCCATATGAAAACGTCAAAGTAAATAAAACAAAAACATATTTACACATTATTTAATGTACATAACAAACTGGGTGTCGAAGCGCGTGCCGAGCTTACTCTCAAACGCATTAAATTGGTTAAATTACAATTATTCATCAAAAATCAATAAAATAATTATCAATTTCAGTTTTCTACCTACATAGAAACAGTTTTTAATAATAGGTAAAATAGAAATCACTCAATCTCAGAGAAGCATGACGTCTTTTTTGTATATATTTGTTCCTTGGTGTGTGCCACCAAACTAAATAGTTGCTCATCGTTTATAGTTACATGCATCGCTCGAAGAACCGATAACCGCTGGGGAAGAGAAGTTCTCGAACGACCACGAACCGGAAGACGCAGCGTTGGCAGGCCTCCCACCAGATGGACCGACGATATCGTCAGAGTAGCTGCAACCGGTGGATGGAATTGGCAAGCTGTCGTTCATTGTGACGTTCTAAGGGGGAGGCCTTTATTCAACAGTGGACGTCTTCCGGCTGATGATGATAGTTACATGACCTAGGTATAAGTCACATGCACTTAGCATAAACAACCCTTTCCAGATTTGAGTGATTTCCAGTTAACATTTTTTTTATTCTATTAATAATGTAATGGGTTTAATTCAAGTAATATTTTGCAAATATTAATACTGACTCTCAGTCATATAGGTTACTTTGACGTCCTATCCTAATATATTAGGAACGCGAATTATCACACAGATATTGAATTTTAATACAATATGTACATTTGAACCCCAATAAGCGTGTTAATAACAACTATAATTGGTTTTGAACCCAACACTTTGTTCATAAAAAATACAATTTTAAACCAAGGATTGAATTATTGTGTCACCCAACATTTGTCTTCTATACAAGACGTAACGTCATCTATACAAGACATAGCGACTTCTATACAGGACGAAGCGTCTTCTATACAAGACGTAGCGACTTCTATACAAGACGTGGCGTCTTCTATATAAGACGTGGCGTCTTCTATACAAGACGTATCGCGTTCTATACAAGACGTGGCGTCTTCTTTACAAGACGTAGCGCACTAAGGGCTAAAGGTGTTGCATTTAGTTTCATATCTAAGTGGGTGTACAATTAAAATTGATTTAATATTGATAAAGCGTGTCTATAAAAAAAATTACATCAATTTTGGACAACACAATGATTTTTGAATTTGCTACATACATAAGAATAACATAGAAATATAATTTTAAATGTTATTGACGCGTTGCGGCGATGTTAATTAGATATTTCTAAATTTTATAAGGATACTCAAAATGCTAAAGCCTGACTTGAACCCACTACGTCCCATAGAGACTATCTATTAATAGTATAACAGCAAGGTTTTGGGTTCAAATCCCACTTGGAAATACAATTTTTCAAAATGTTCCTGTAAAATTTAGAAATACATGTTTAATGTCATACAAACATAGTATTTACATAGATAAGACCATATCAAGCCCTACGGGTTCCAAAACTTTATTTAATTGTAACAATGCTACTTTATTTGACATTACCAGAATATAACCGCAAAATAATATTTCACACAAAAATATATTTAGACATTTTAGACATAATTTCTAATACGTATTTAGTTGTGAATATAAATAGATTAAAACAATCGGAAAACAAGCATTCAAATACAGTTACGTAAAACGATACGACCCGGTTCAAATTGAGAAACGATTTTAAGTCAAAATAATCTCCAGTTTTCTTACCATGAAGTCCTAAAACCCAGACGCATTGCCCGGTTGCCCGCAAGCATGATTATGTACGTAATATTCATTTCTATGCGCTCTGAGCAGGTGCGGGTACCCGCTGACCCGTAGCCCGCTCCGGTTGCTCCAACAGCTGCGGGCCGAGTGACGGCTAGCTGTTGCTATACGCACTGTGTGTTTCAGTATGCGGTTGCCTGTCATTGAGTAACAGTATGTGCACGTGGTACAGTCAACCAAAAACATGGTCTAACACCATGATTGAGGTTGATTTGAACGTAAAATGTACTATACAGCTGCTACTTCCGCAGCCATCTTTGTAACCGCTGGTCGCAACGGTTCGTCAACCACACTGTCGCGTGCGGGTAACCAGCCAATGCGTATGAAGATATTAAAACAGGACCATTTACTTTAGGGTTAGCGAGTGTCTCGCTTCCACAACGTAAACCGTCCTGCTTTAAGAGATCATGGTAAGGGGGCTGTTATTTTGACATTAGCCAGAAACGTAAAATATGACATTAGATAGATAACCACCCATACTATAGTGAAAATTATAGAATTTTAAGATTACATAGCTGTTTCATTCACTACATATAGTGTGCCGGTTTTACTCAGGTGTATATTCGCCCGACTAGTTTCGAACCCAAACGGGCCTTTATTCATGAGCTAGCGACGCAGCAGTCGCGACACCGGCATATACATAGCCAATAATATGGATAAGACTCACAAAAGTAACATAGTGAAATAGCAATTTAACCCAAAACCTTATATTCACTTAAATAATAATATAATGTACTACAATTAGGGTTGCCACCATTATTGAAGAAAAATGAAAAAAACGTTTTTTGAGTCGTATAAAAATACTTTTGACAACCTTAGAAAAATAATAGTAACTTTTGTTTTTCTTAAAATATTTATACTTTATTTAATTTAAAAAATCGAGACAATAAATTTAACGTAGAAAATAAAGATCATTTCGTTTGTACTCAAACGGCTGGACCAATTTTGACGAAATTTGGTATGGAGGTAGCTGACACCCTGGATGAACACATGGCGCAGCTAGTACATGTAAAGGTGGCAAGCCTAACTGCATTCTGTATTTATTATATAATAATGCCTCTGAGAACTGACTAAATAAGTATGTATAACAATAATATTGTCGTAATTGATCGTAAGAATAGCAAGTATATACTCTATGTAATATAACATGTAACAGAGGTAGCTTTATTATCTACTATATATCCCTTATACTCACGTCGATATTCGGGAATGCCCGACTAGTTTCGAACTCTAACGGAGCCCTTATTCATGAGCCCTGCGGCTCGCGACCCCGCCGCGTCACCTGCTCATGAATAAGGGCTCCGTTAGAGTTCGAAACTAGTCGGGCATTCCCGAATATCGACGTAAGTATAACCGGTATATATAGTAGGTAATATGGATAACACTCACGAACGTTATTAGAGGTAGCTTTACCTTCAACATCCGATGTTCACAACAATATTGTGACGTCACACATTAGAAGATAGGTATCAGGACGGCTAATTCTTATCGTATGGTAGATGACCAACCTGGTGTCAGAGTGTAACCCGCCTGTAGGCCTCTGACAGCGACACACACCGTTGAACAATCTCTCAGGTGTGTATTTCCTCACGATGTTTTCCTTGTGGGCTAATTAGCCAAGATTTTACGTAACATTCTCGGAGCATAAATATCTACCTCTGTTACTTGTAATATTATTGATAATTATACTCTATGACTACTTAAGGCAACATTTATGGGCAATGAGGTTGAAATATTAGCTTTTCGAGCCCAAAATGAGGTCTGTTCGAGAATTATGTTCTTAAAAAAGGTACTATATCGGTCCAACTATTATTTCAACCATATTGCTATAGTAAAGATCTTTAATGGATAAGTGCTATATTTTTTATTAATTTACATAAAAATCTGGGCGACTGAGTCGTTAGTTGGTATATTTTATAATTTTTATATTATTTACAATACTTATATTATAATTATTACATTAATATAATTAATTGAAATCAGTTTTTCGTCGAATTATTATTATTATAAAATCTATGAAGGGGCCAAAAGTTTACAAACACCACTTTCTTATGGTGTCAAATAAAAAAATAACTTTGACGACATTTTTTTATCTTTTTTTTCATCAAAGAAACTGTATCAAACATTTAAGAAAATGAATTTAAAATTTTTAAACAGTCTGCCTGTATATAAAAACAAAAATAGGGACAAAATAAATATAATTTTAAAGGAATAAAAATCATGCAATTTCACTAACTAAAAAAACACAAATCCAAGCCTTCTAGTTCGTCTCATTAGCTCTAATAAAGTCAAAATTCTCTTTAAATTTTTGTCCCTATTGACCCCTTTAGACTGTACTTTTGACCCCCAAACAGCCAGTCCTACCATAGACTTATATTTTGAGCTGAAATTTAGTGACATGAGCTTATACACTATTAGTACCACTTACTCAGTAGCCCAGACTAAGTGCACTAACACCATTAGTGCCAGCTCCGCCACTGGCACTAAGGTGGCACTTGCTAGTCCATCCAGTCGTCCCCGCCGAAGATAGTGCTCTCGGTGACCTGCACCTAGAACATGGAGCAAGTCAGAATACACAGAGCGGATATGTGGACTTAATAAACAATACGTTGGAACTAGTAGACTGCCTTGTTGGTCTAGTGGTTGCTAAGCGCGACTGCTGAGCATGAGGTCCTGGGTTCGACTCCCGGGTCGGGCAAAGTGTTACTGGGTTTTTCCATTAGGTGATTCTCAGTAGCAGCACGGAGTCTGGATTTGTGCCCGGTTGATGGCCATAGGCTCGCCCTCTATTACATTGGGACCTAAAACTTAACTGGCCATGTCTGCACCTCTGCATACCCCTTCGGGGAATACAGGCGTGATGTTATGTAGTAGAAATCTGTAGGACTGCCTCGTTGGTCTTGTGGACGCTAAATGTGCTGCTACATGAGAACCCGGGTTCGAATTTCCGGGCGGGAGAAGTATCATAAGGTTTGCTCTATGCTACTAATTTACTACAGTTTAGTGACGTCACTAACTGTATTTACCTACTGGGGTCCTAGACAAGGGGTCGTCCATTAAACAAGGCATGAAAGAAAGGGGGAGGGGGTCCGGAAAAATCACGAAATGTCGGACGGGGGTGCAGTAAGGCATCACGTGTATATATTTTTTCTTTGAACGCGCGATGTCGACAAAAAGAAACGAGCCCTCTCACTCCAACGAAAATTACTTTGTACCAAAAAAAAATCATATGACATTGGGTAGGGGAGGGGAATGTAGGGGAATTATTCTAAAACCTCACCAAGTATCACCAGAGGGGGGGGGGGTGATTATGGACGACCTCCAAATGGTAAAACGCTAGAGGAATACACTGATATTGAGAGGTATGAGATTTTTGTAACGTTGCGACGATATACATATAATTTTGATTCTATTCGCTTTCTATCCGTCAAGTGTTTAACCACTTGTCAAGATCCCCGAATTGGTGTCTGTAACGTTACTTTGCCGGTACCTTGCCGCATGTTGCCGGTACCTTGCCGATAGACAAACTTACAGATACCAATCTCCGTAACAACATAAACATACCAAGACGTTCGATGGACTTCCTATAGTCCAGTCCCTACTGTTAATCTTCGAACCACTCCATATCCTCCTCATAGAACTGTGTTGGTTCTTCATAAGGTTCTTCAAAGACTTCCTCTTGAGGAGGTGGCGGAGGAGGGGGAGGAGCTGCTTCAGTGGGAGGTGGCTGCACCGGTTGCTGGCCTGGTGCCGGGTATGCGGGTTGCTTAAGGAACGTGGGAAGGATACAGGTGTTAGGGTTTCGGGAACAGGGATGATGACAAATCGGAGTAACTAATTAAAATCTAAAAAAGCATTCCCAACGGATGAGAAAACTTCCTTCCTTATGGTTGATGACCAACCTGGTGTCAGTGTAAACCGCCTGTAGGCCTCTGACATGTCGACACACACCGTTGAACAATCTCTCAGGTGTGTATTTCCTCACGATGTTTTCCTTCACCGGTTTTAGCGACTGATAACTAATTTATAGTTCGCACATGAATTCGAAAGAACATTGACGCGTGCCGGGGCGTGAACTTGCCTTGGACTTGGCAACTCAACGGTCATAGCACTCGGCTAACAGTATCTTGTGATCATCGGCTTACAGGCTGATGATGATGATGTACTCAACTTACCCCTCCTCCAGGGCTGTCGCTGTTAAACCCTCCGCCAAGCGCGTACCCCGCTAGCCCACCAGCTGCTAGGGCTCCAACGCCCATGCCGACAGCGGCGCCCGTGCCCATGCCGCGGCCCTGGCCTTGCTGGCCCTGCACGTACTGCGGCCGCGGCCCATACTGCTGCTGCGGCCCCATCGCCTGCGGCCGGGGGGCGTACTGTTGGGAGATGTGCATGTGTAAGCTGTTTGGGATATAGGGTTGACAGTTCATGTATTATTGGGATTTAACGTGATTATTTACAACGATATAGGCTCGCCCCCTATTACATTGGGACCTAAAAAAACATAACTGGCGAAATGTGGGTGTACTATATGTGCACCTCTGCCTACCACTTCGGGGAATACAGGCGTGATGTTATGTTATGTATACCCACATTTCGCCAGTTATGTGTTTAGGTTCCAATGTAATAGGGGGCGAGCCTATTGCCATTAACCGGGCACAATTCCAGACTCCGAGCTGCTACTGAGAATTACCCAATGGTATAACCCAGTAACACTTTGCCCGACCCAGGATTCGAACCCAGGACCTCGTGCTCAGCAGTCGCGCTTAGCAACCACTAGACCAACGAGGCAGTCAAAAAAATTAACAACATAGAAAAACTGTCACGACAATTATTTTTTTTAAATATCAAAGAATTATCACTCACCCCGGGTCGTGGCGCATATCCGGGCCCTGTAAACAATAATAAAATAAATATCCTCACAAAATCATAATTTATTTATCCGTGCCCTATGTTCTACGCTCCCAGTCTTAATTCTGCTGGATACCAGTTGCCATACATACTATGAACATACATTCTATTGCTACTCACTTCTACTACTTGTATATTTATACATGTAGAAGAATGTATCTATATACATTTATCTATAAGTTCACCTCAGAACAGACTATGGAAAATATATTTTACTAAGTAATTAGATAAGTAAAAAGTAGTGTAGTTTTCAAGGTTCATGTGTGTGTGTGTTTCTTTATTCCCCCAAAACTCCCAAATGTCTCAACCGTATTGATGTATGCAGTGTCGTTAGAATCCTTACACCATCGCGTTAACATAGTCTATAAAATTGAGACAAATAAAAAAATATGATTTGTAAATTAAAAAACACGACGGCCATGTAAAAAAGGTTTAAGAAATAGCACAGGAGCCTGGAGGACCGTTCTGAAGAATGCTGTAGGTACCCCGACTGCGATGGAACTTGATTATTACTTTTTAGTTCTTTTTTTGACATTATAGTCGTGTTTTTAATTTTATAATTTTTTTTTTTACTGAAAACTACTGCGATTGCCCCTTAGTCTAACTACAGTCTAACTATGCACGTGACTAGGTGCCTAGGCATAGTTTGACTGTAGGTTAATTCGGCCAATATTTTGCTATAGTTTAGTCAGTTACTTGTCACGAGTACTTCAGTCAGTAGTCCTACTGGAATTTCCCCTGTGTCATGGGTGCGGTTCATAAACATGATATATCACATACACAAATACCCAAAACCTCGGAAAAAACATCAGTGGATCACAAAAATATCCCGAGAATCGAACCCGCAGTCAATAGCGCAACAGTCGAATCGCTTAACCACTGCGCTAATCAGTTCGTCGTCGTATAACGAGTTATGGGGACAAATTGAGGGTCCAATGCTGTTACAGGCTTTTGGTATTTTTATCGTATGGTTGATGAACAACCTGGTGTCAGAGTTTAAACCGCCTGTAGGCCTCTGACATGGCTGCACACCATTGAAAAATCTTTTAGGTGTACCGGTTTGCTTACGATGTTTTTAGCTGATAACTAATTTATAGTACGCATATGTATTCGAAAACACATTGCTGAATGGGTTTGAACTTGCGACCTTTGACTTGGCAGTCCAACGGTCATACCACTCGACTATTAGTGCTATAAAAAGCCGATGGTGAATAATGTTAGTAACTACATCTAGGTATTAGAACTTAAATAACAACACGGGAATTAACCCAGCCTGCTTGTGACCACGGCCGGTGTAACTCGGTCGAAACGTCAAGCCAAAAATTAATAAAGTTGTGTTCGCTTTAATTCCCGTGTGGAGGAAGGGATGTGGAGTTCCTCCAACGAAAAGGGAAAATCTTCCAACCAGGCGGTGGTATGCCTGGTGGGCCGCGGCGCCCCACTACTCAACTCGGAGCGGCTGTGTATATGCTAGCGAATGCGATTACTTCGCTAGCGCGATGCAGGATTCGCAACGTTACTCGTCCTTCGACGTGTAGATGTCGCTACACCCGTATTATTTTCTATTATAATCATGCAACGCGATAGTTTAAACGTTTATCATCTAGGTACCAAAATGAAACAAAAAAACCTCAAAATTCAATATTTTTTATTAACTTTAAAATATTAAATAATGCAAAATACAATGCAAAAGTAGTACAACAGTTATTTTTATACATTTTAAATGCAAGTAAAAACGTGTGCAATGATATCGTACATAAATTACTAAAAAAGAAACCATTTTCATTACATATCAAAGAGATTCAATATCTTTCGCGAAACACAATAACTTATTTGTGGAATTGGGTAGTTGACACCATTAGCTAATTCCAAGACGCTACTTCTAAATTTCAATTTACTGAAAAAAACGATTTTCAGCTGCTTTGAAATCAATAAGAAGAGCGTGTATGAGGAATGTGATGCGTGTGAATGAAGCAAAACAAGTATGCCAGGATCGTAGCAAATGGAAATCCGTGGTCTCTGCCTACCCTTCAGGGAAACTTTATATATGTATGTATGTATGAAATCAATAAGCCGTGAATTGAGTTGGCAAAATAGTGACATTATAATTTCCTTTCACCATACAAAGTCTCCCCCTTTATTTGTTTGTCCTTTAAGGGGGAGGAGTTTATTCAACAGTGGACGTATTTCGGCTGATGATGATGATACAGAGTCTATGGGGGAATAGCGTTTAGACAGCTCATAAAAAGTATGTCAATTAATTGGTGGTGTCTACTACCCATGTCCATAGTATAATAGACACAAATCTATATGAGGTCTGAAGGTAATGTTTTTATGTTTTATTCTGTACTAATATCAACTTAAAAGCATAGCTAGATAATTAGAATCATAAGAAAAAATGGACAAAGACTTGAACGTAGTTTAAAAAAAAAATACTAAATGTTAAAAATCCTTCGAATATAATAATATAAATGCCAATTAGTAAATGCGTGGTAATGATTTTCAAAAAAAATCGACGTAATTTTTTAAAATATATTTTTTTTTTATTAAAAAAGTCGACGAAATAAAAAAAAAGTCGACGTAATTGAAAAAGAATCTTAATCGACCTAATTTCTCAAAAATACTGCAAAAATCATAATTTATGTACGAAATAATAACAATAATTATTTAATAGACGTTATCAGATGATCATAATATAAAACATAAGATCTAAAATCCAAAAAAAAAGGAAAAAGATGTTGTCTGTCGGTCCTTATAAAACTATAATTACAATACACGAACTTTAGTAGCCAGTATTATAAAAAAATACACAACCGAATTGACACATGACAGCGATCGAAAGAGAAGAATATACGAGGAAGAAGCGAGTATATAACCTAACTGGAGAACTGAAACTGTGGGGTTTACTATACATTACAGGTGTGTATCGATATTAATTATACTAATATAATATATTAAAGCTGAAAAGTTTGTTTGGTCGGTTGAACGCGCTACTCTCAGAAACAACTTGTTCAAATTGATAAAATATTTTGTGTTGGATAGTTCATTTATCGAGGAAGACTATATGCTATAAAACATTCAATATCCACACGGACAAAATCGCGAGCTGAAGCTAGTGTATATATAAATATATTATTTACTGTATATTCCGGTTATACTCACGTGTGTATTTGGGTATGCCTGACTAGTTTCGAACTCGAACGGAGCCCTTATTCATAAGCTATTACAGAGTCGGGCATTCGTGAGTATAACCGGAATATAAAGTAAATAATATGGATAACACTCATAAGAGTTATTATCTTTATATATATAATTCTTCTGTACATGTGTTGATATTAAACTTCCTCCTAAACGGCTGAACCGATTTGAATGATTTTTTTGTGTGTTCAAGTGGATTCGAGGATAGTTTAGATTCAAAAATAAGCCCGGCAGATGGCGCTGCAGTCGGTATTTAGGTAGCAGGACAACGACTGTCGGGTCCGCTAGTAGTATATATAAATATGTTTTAAACAAACCAACAGACGACATCTTCAGTAACGACATTTTTGGTTTCATTGGACATA
Source organism: Abrostola triplasia (assembly GCA_946251915.1). Lineage (NCBI taxonomy): Eukaryota > Metazoa > Arthropoda > Insecta > Lepidoptera > Noctuidae > Abrostola > Abrostola triplasia. Next base: position 5,839,943 of record OX276448.1, on the reverse strand, counting down.
ACTTACATCTAAGAAGTACGATTTTACAAAGATATATTGGACATGACTGTCAATACAAACACAAAAGAAAACGCAATCTATATATATATAATTCGTTTATACATAAAAAGGCAATTTGTCCATACCAACTCAATTTGGGGCCATTCATTTATTGCGTAAGACGATTTAGGAGGGGGGGGGGGGGGGTCGACCATGTCTTATTTATTCTTACAAGGGGGAGAGAGTCTTGATAGTTCTTAGGTAACACCACAAAAATGCACAATCAAACCAAAACCAAGGTTTATTACTACGAAAATGCAACTTGTATTCTTTTTTTTCGTTTTAAATTCATACGTAATAAATATTAGACAGGCAGGAGGGGGTCGGCCGTGTCTTATTTCTACTTATAAAGGGGGGGGAGGGGGTCCAAAACTAGCAAAAATATTCTTTCTTAATTAATGAATGGCCCGTTCGCTATATAAATAAGCATTCTCATTTTATTTAGACTGCTTTTAGTACAAAAGTGTCTGAACATTCAGTTTTTCCATCATTTACTATACATGCGTTTTACTCAAGTCAATATTCGCAAAGTTTAAGCTCGCAACTCCGCCGCCTCACTAGCCTTAGTACGGACTCGTTTTGAGTTCGTAACTAGTCGCCAGCCTTTAATACGGGCTCGTTTTGAGTTCGCAACTAGTCGGGCATTCCCGAATATTGATGTAAGTAAAACCGGCATAAATATATAGTAAATAATATTATAGTAAATTAATTTTCTCTTATACAAAATACAGTTTTGTTTCTATATGAATAAATTGATTTAGGCATTGATTTTTAATATAACAGTGAAAATAGGAAGCTAAATATAGTAATATAAGAATCGACATCAAAGGATTTAATTCAAAAAGGTTATTTATTGATTTTTATTGTTACTTTAGTATGTTGCCTATGTCGACTCCACACGTGACCAAAGGGCTGGTTCATTCTTTGGCCAAAGAATCAGCATTGCCATTCAACGTGGCAATGCTGCCAGTCTTTTGGGCACGTTACCGGTTGACATCGAAGGGGATGAATTTTTTAATGCTTTTTAACTTTTCATTTTTGTATATATTGTTTTTATTCTGTATTAGATTTAATTTGTAAATAGTTGTAAAATAGTTATAATAGTAGATTATCAAAATAAATTCAGTTTGATTAATAAATATGTCAGGTTGTTAAGCTAGAATTTAAATCGATAAAAGAAAAAAATTAAGGTCTTCTTACTGTATGGTTGATGACCAACCTGGTGTCAGAGTGTAAACCGCCTGTAGGCCTCTGACATGTCGACACACACCGTTGGACAATCTCTCAGGTGTGTATTTCCTCACGATGTTTTCCTTCACCGTTGTTAGCAACTGATATCTAATTTATGCGTGCGTGTTGACTTGGCAGCCCAACGGTCACACCACCAGGCGACAACTAAAGTAAATAGAAATCCGTGGTGTCTGCCTACCCCTCTGGGGAATAGGCGTGTAGCATTATATGAATATAAAACCTTTTTAAATTAAATTCCTTTGGTGTCGATAAAACAATATAATATATATATTAGTGCCATAGCTTGGCTCTTGATTGTAATTTTTGAAAAATAATTATTTTCTTCATTCTTCTTACATTACAAGGCACCTGGAAGAAATAAACAATTATTAAAAATTAATTTATCAAAATAATTATTTATTATATGATACAAATTATTTATAATTAAATGATCCGTCATAGTTATTTTTAGCTAAATAATTATCCATTATTATTTCTAGTAATTATGATGACATTGATATTTTATTTGTAAAGACCTATATTTTTTATGTACATATGTCAAATGCATTACGCTTCCCCCGCTGGGAGACGAAGAGGGTATGTATGACTCTCCCCCATGAACCCTGTAAGATCCACAAGGGCCTACCTACGAAACCCTCAAAATGCTCTGCACTTTTGATGGGAGTAATGGGTGATCACAATAGCATTCTACAGACAAAATACTACAGATTTTGTAAAAAAACCTGCTATACTACATTCTTATATTCGTAAATGAATATGATAGTTGACACCATTAACCAAGAATACTAAAAAAAATAATTAATTCTAAAATTCAATAAATAGTAAGTCAATAGAGTGTGCAAACTAGTGACGTCACAGGTTTCTATTCACACAAAATCTATGGAGGAATAGTTTTGGCAGCTCATACAAAGTATATCAATTGATTGGTGGTGTCTACTACACTATTATAGGCGGTTATAATCAGTAAAAAGAGGCCGCGATATAATTTAATCGGCTTCTAATCCATTTATAAATTCAACAGTTATAACTAATCTACTCCTAAACCGCGCTTAAGCCAACAGTAGCTCATACTACATATTCTATTGCTAACCTACTGTAATATTAATTAAATATCTTATCGCATGGCTCTCAGCGCAGATATAAAAACTTAAAAAAACATAACATCACGCCTGTATTCCCCGAAGGGGTAGGCAGAGGTGCACATATAGTACATCCACATTTCGCCAGGTATGTTTTAGGTCCCAATGTTATAGGGGGCGAGCCTATTGAAAACTTATTTAAACGCGGTAAAAAACCGCGAGCAACATATAGTATAAAAGAAAACAATATATACCTGTATTTATTCTCTCCAACAACGAAAGCGGATCAGTAGAAGCCTGTGGCAAAGGAAAAAAATATACAGTAAAATAAATTCAGCAAAAAAATCAAATTTCCATACTTTTATACCGATCACCTGATATATAATAGAAGCAGAATACTATATTACCGTTATTAATATAACCTTATACTTCTTAATAATTAACCGACTTCAGAAAAGGGGATTCACAAATCACAATACAAAGAGTGCTTGTTCAAATAAGGGTAATTTTTTTTTACATAACTAAGTATCAGGAAAGGGAGGCCTTTGCCCTGCAGTGGGACGATCATGGCTAAAATAAATAAATAAATAAAAGTATCAGGCCTTTATTCAACAGTGGACGTCTTCCGACTGATGATGAAGCATCACGCCTGTATTCCCCGAAGGGGTAGGCAGAGGTGCATATACAGTACACCCACATTTCGCCAGTTATGTTTTAAGACCTAATGTAATAGGCGAGCTGGCCATTAACTGGGCACATATCACACCGTGCTGCTACTGAGAACTACCTAATGGAAAAATCCAGTAACACTTTGCCCTAATGAGGATTTGAACCCAAGATCTCATGCTCAGCAGTCGCACTTAGCGACCACTAGACCAACGAAGCGGTCATATCAATTATTAAGGGTCAAATACATTTCTTATTAACTTTATAAGCATAAAACAACATCAGGTATGTACAATGTAAAAACGATGTCAAAATTACCAATTACAATTGTTTGTAGCTGTTGAATGCGTGATGCAGGGCTTGATATGTTTATGTAATTTACTATAAGGCTGGCATAGTCACCTAGAGTGACTGAAACCTTCTCAAAATAAAGATTGAAAAAAAAATAACAATGAAATATTTCTAGTTCTCATGCTAGCGTAATAAATAAGTCTAGATTTTCAAGTCAAAACGACCTTGTGACGTTATAACTTGGAGGTCAAAGGGACTATTATTATTAAAGGTGACCTCAACCTTGACCCACTGTCTGGAACTCTAGCCCGAATGTGAGTCACTGAATATTACAATAACAGCCCTCCTAAACAAGTGAGCAAACCGGCACATCTGAGAGATTGTTCAACGGTGTGTGTCGACATGTCAGACCTACAGGCGGTTTACACTCTGACACCAGGTTGGTCATCAACCATACGAAAAGATAAGCAACCCCGCTGCATCTCAAATACGCATTTACATCATAATCACGCCTGTATTCCCCGAAGGGGCAGGTAGATGTGTATAATACACCCACATTTCAGTTATGTTTTAGGTCACTTAAGATTAAAAAGTACGAACTGAGCCCTCCTTTTCTGAAGTCGGTTAAACTACAATTGAACATAAATGCTGGAATAGTACACGTTTATATTGACACAACCGGTGTCGAACCCACTACCACAAAACAACAATGAAAATACAAGATAAATTAGTACTGTTAAAATAAAATAAAAGGACAGAAAAAAGAAACACATCGCATTTAAGAGCAGCCAAAAGACAAAGCGTTTATAATAATATAAATAAATAAATAAAAAACATTAAAAAAATATTAATTCCTAAATCCCTAAAAAATACTGTTGCCTTCACCATTAGTAACATTACCGAGACAGTAAATAAAAAAGCGCCCCAAATACATAACTTCCTTTTCTCAAGTAGGTTAATTAAGTTAAAAAAAATTAAATTAAGCATTAAATTTAAATTACCAGATTGTTATTTTTTTTGCTATTTTTGAAAAATAACGTCGCCCGTTTCCCAAAAATGACAATGACAAACATCTGTGGTTCGCACAAACATTTTCCCCGTGCGGGAATAAAACCAAAAGTCCATCGTTTCAGACAATATTAAGTCCAGGTTGTTTGTTTGTGTGCCTTTATCTCAAAAATTACATTGACGGAGTTAGTGTGCTTTGATCTGTAACTCCTCAGGTGCAATGTCAGTGTGTGTATGTCATTGACAATAGCTCTCTCTGACTGCTGCTATCGACTACGAACTGTTGGTAATTATTAATCAGTAGTCTTTAAAATGGCTCTTTGGTTTTTTTGCCCATAATGCAATAGATTTTATTTTTATTAATTACTTGTCAATAGTTTACGCTAGTACAATATATATCGATTTAATATTAACCCGCAAATACCTCTCGTACAGAAGGCACGGGCATTGAACAACAGGCTAGCTCACAGCTTAGCGGTTTCAGAGTATCAAATATTTTATTTTAACATCAAGATGAATGGTACATACATTTCTACACCCACATTCAACACACGACACACAGGTGCAAACAGACAGACAATACAAAAAGATAAAATAAACGTTAAAAATAATTATTTACAAGGTAAACTTACCTTTTGGTATTCTTATATCACTCGCGAGTTATATACGGGCAAAGTTAATAATAATGTACCGCTTTGACCGGCTAGAGTCGATATTGACCGGTAAATTCTGTTAATTATCGCCACTAATGAATATTTAATTTAAAGATGAATTAAATTAGAAAAAAATATATTTAATTAATCAATTATAACTTTAATAACAAAAATATATATTATAAAATAATTATAAAAAATTATATTATATTATAAAAGTAGATTAGATTATGTTAATTAACGCCACAATTAAATATTTAATTTAAAACTAACCAAAATTTAATTGAATTATATATTTTTTTATAAATCGTAAAAAACTTTAACAAAAAAATGTCTTTTACAGAAAAAAATAAATACTGAAAAAGCATTCTTATATTCATATAATATACCTAATATATTCCAATCTTCCATAGCCAGAACTCTAGTCATTTTGACAGTTTTCATACAGAAAACCTGTCAAATTGTCAAATTTACCTCACTCAAAAAAAGGGGGTAGAAAATTTGTCCGTAAAAGGAATAATAAATATTAAAGACATTACAATAATCGAAATTTTTTGTACAAAATATTATTTAAATAAAACGTAAATGAAAAAAGTTTATATAAGCCAATAAATACAGCTTCAGAAAACATGCTATAGAATCGCTATGACATGCTTATTTTAAGCTTGCTTCAAAGCTAGGCTAAGCGAAGCGAATTGAAAGCGAATGACGTTTAAAAAAAACTGTATTATAGACTCGTGCTCTGACATTAAGATAGATAGATAGATAATATTCTTTATTGTACACCAAGAAACAGAGAATACAGAAATACCTAACCTTGATACGAATAACGACAATAGGCTAGGCAGTAGACAGTAACCTTACGCCAGTATTTCCTAAAGGTGTACGCCGAGGCGTGTAGTACACCCACACTTCGCCAGTTAGGTTATAGGTCCCAATAATAGGGGGCGAGCTGGCTATAACCGGGCACAAATCCAGACTCCGTGCTGACTGAGAATTACCTAATGGAAAACCCGGTAACAATGCTCGACCCGGGATTCGAGCCTGGAATTGTGATGAGCTAATCAAAGTAAATAACGGCGTATTTACAGAGCTAAGAAGTCAAACTTATCGCTTTAAATTCGCTTCACTATAGCTTCTATAAGAACGAAAACCTGCTCATGTTAGTATATTAGTTCAAATCAAATAATATTAAAACACAAAACATAACCAATTCTCCATCAACATACTGTTCTAAATACAGTTCCGATCTCATTACATACTCTAAGCTGTTACTTTGACATTCGAGTCTCAGCTGTCACATTGACATTAGTGTTAGCTGTCAAATTGACATGTGTCATACAAAAAAAACGTCACCGGATATAAATTGCATCGAAGCTATATTCAAAACGTTCTCAGACTATGATTATTACACCTCAATTTCCCAGCCCAGTATAAAGTTAACTACACTTACTAATTAAGCTACGACAAATAATTATCACAAGCAACCAAATACAATACAGCGTGTAAAAAGTATATAGATATACCCCAAAAGGGGGTGAAGAGTACATCTACCGCCCTAGACGAATGGCAAATCGCTTGACGGAGAGAAATAGAATAGAATGAAAAATGTATGGAGATGACATGTTCCGACGGTATATTTTTCATTCTCTTCAATTTCTATACGTCAAGTGTTTGCCACTTATCTATGGGAGGTAATACAGAATCCATATACACAATTACAGCTTAAAATAACACTTAAAAAAATTTGGTATCGTGTTTGGTTGTTTATGACCAAAATTCCCCTCAATAATACTGTAAAGCCGGAGATAACCAGAGAGCAAAGCGTTGGGCTCCTTACCTTGTGGCGCGCCGTAGCCCGGGGCTCCGTAGGCCGGCGGGGGCGCTCCGTACGCGCCGTACGCGGGGGGCTGTCCTTGCTGCTGCTAGACAAGAGGAATCTTTATTATTTACTGTATATTCCGGTTATACTCACTTTGCCGCGTAACCAGCTCATGAATAAGGGCTCCGTTCGAGTTTGAAACTAGTCGGGCATTCTCGAATACACCCGTGAGTATAACCGGAATATACAGTAAATAATATGGATAACACTCACGAAAGTTATTATAGTAAAAGAGGAATCTTAGATTGAAGAAGAGACTGACACAAGTATAGATAAATTTAATTATCAATAAGAAGAATTTTAATTGCTGAGTGGTATCCGACCTAATATTGACCACCTCCTTTTCTCCCGTGGGTGTCGTAAGAAGCGACTAAGGGAAAATCCAGAAGATAGGCAGCAGCGTCTTCTGTAACTTTACCACAAATGCGATCCCCAAGTCGCTTGCCAAGCGTGGGGATTATGCCACCCTCCCCCCTTCCAAAGAGGGAGGCATTTATTCAACAAAACAAATAATACAACATACGTTCAGTCTTACTATTATTACTAAAACCGACAAGTCTACATGAAGGCCACTAACCATGTACATGTCTGCGGGCGGCTGCGCGCCCTCGAAGCCTATGAGCTGTATCATGACGTCACCGTCCACGGTGATGTGCGTGATCCTCTGGAACGGGATGCGGTGCAGGAACTCGCAGAAATGCATGCCGTTTAGCGCCACCTGGTGGGAGACAGGAGATTGTCTGCTTTTTAGAGTTCCGTACCCAAAGGGTAAAACGGGACCTCCGAAGATTATCAGATCTATAAGAAATTTAAATAGGACCATTTCGGAATAAACCCCTTTTTAACAAAAAAAATAATTTTGCTAATCCGTCTGTATATAACGGAGTTGTGCCCGAACATACATAAAAAAACTAGACATCCGAATTGATAACCTCCTCCTTTTTAAAGTCGGTTATACAACCCAGTAACATGCTGGACCCAGGACCTCATGCTCAGTGGTCGAGCTCATCGACCACTAGACCGACGAGGCTGTCCCTTCAGTCCTCAACTCCTCACCTTCAGAGCGTGCGGCTCACAGAGTATCAGCGCCTCGAAGGCCTCTCCCCTGTTGAGGGGCATGCCACCGTTGGTGTCCTCCACGCCCCAGCTCATGGTGGTGAGGTGGTTGCGCACCACACACATCTCCACGAACCGGAAGTTCAGGTGCAACGCTATGTCGTCACGAGGGTCTGTGTTGGGGCCGCATTGGAAGTTTATCGCGAACCTAGGGGAGGAAAATGGTTAGTGGCACAGTTTTTGGTGAGAAATATAAAACAGTATAATTTAGGTCAATAAGGAGGTGATTCTTCCCATGTAGTCATCATCATCATCATCAGCCATAAGACCTCCACAGTTAAACAAAGGCCTCCCCCTTAGAACGCCACAATGAACGACAACTTGCCAATTGCATCCACCAGTTGCAGGAACTCTGACGATATCGTCGGTCCTCCTGGTGGGAGTGGAATGCTGAGCCAGAATAGTACCTCCCCATTTTATCCCATGGGTGTCGTAGACGACTAAGGGAAAATCCAGAAGATGGGCAGCAGCGTCGTCTTTAACTATCAACCAAAGGGTGGTAGACCATATTTTTAGTCGACTATACCTAGGAATTAATGGAAACGACCACAAATCAAAGCAGACAGTGACTATGGTCTACTTTTGATCCCAAAATTGATCGAATTAAACGATCACAAATGGTCAAAGATTCTAAGTACCTTCTAAAATCAAATCTTTCTTACCTTTGAGCGCCAGGAGGAGTGCTGCCTTGCACCCTGATCATGCGCCCAGGGTACATACCCGCAGGAATCGGGTGCACGCATGGTATTACCTGGACAAACAGACAATAAATAATGAATACATACATAACATCACGCCTGTATACCCCGAAGGGGTGGGCAGAGGTGCACTTACAGTACACCCACATTTCGCCAGTTATGTTTTTAGGTCCCAATGTAATAGGGGGCCAGCCTATTGCCATCAACTGGGCACAAATCCAGTCTCCGTGCTGCTACTAAGAATTACCTAATTGAAAAACCCAGTAACACTTTGTTCGACTCGGGATTCGAACCCAGGACCTCGTGCTAAGCAGTCGCGCTTAGCAACCACTAGATCAACGAGGCAGTATAAAGTAAATAATGAATAATCTTCTTTTTATCGGAAGGGGCCAATAGCCACATGGAATAGGCCATGCCGTGGTGTAGAGATTGGTCCCTCGCCTTGGGACCGGCGAGCCGTAGACAACCCAACGTATCGGACGCAGCTAGTCCGCTTTGATGACTAGCCTCGAAAAGACTCGAAATAAGGACAATTGTAGTCTTGGAAGCGATTGGCAAGTTGTCGTTCATTGTGGCGTTCTAAGGGGGAGGCCTTTGTTCAACAGTGGACGTCTTCCGGCTACTGACGACGTATATTTGTTGCTCGATTTGACATAAAACAAATGCAGTTTGCAACACTTTTCTTGTTAATTTTGTTAGCATACGTATCTATACTTTTTTATATAATCATTGTTACGTGCGTACGTCAGGTTGACGCCTGTTTGACGGCGAGGCGATAGGCGACACGGGGACGATACCTTTCCGATTCCATATGCTATAACCAAGCACGCATTCCGAATGTATAGGACAGAGATATACTTAATATGACGGCATGTCAATTCATTTTAAATCATAAATCATTTATTAATTTGCAAACATGGGTATATAGTACATAGGTGTAGTTTATATGATAAAGTTCTCCATATTTTACCGTCACATCGGCATGCAAATTTTTGGTTTTTACACATAACATCACATACACATAACATCACGCCTGTATTCCCCGAAGGGGTAGGCAGAGGTGCACATATAGTACACCCACATTTCGCCAGTTATGTTTTAGGTCCCAATGTAATAGGGGGCGAGCCGATTGCCATCAACCGGGCACAAATCCAGACTCCGTGCTGCTACTGAGAATTACCTAATGGAAAAACCCAGTAACACTTTGCCCGACCCGGGATTCGAACCCAGGACCTCGTGCTCAGCAGTCGCGCTTAGCAACCACTAGACCAATGAGGCAGTCTGGTTTTTACATTACATAATAGTACATTAGTGAATAGATGAAACTATGAATGAGATAAAGTTAAACTTATTGAGATAGGTCAGTATTTTAATATACTGGTTGTCATAACAATAAATGATAAGAACTGTTGAGTTCCTTATCTTTTAGATCACTGACCTCCAGTATTATATACATTGCACCCATATTAGTAGGGAGAGGTGTATACTACACACACAAATCGCCAGTTACGTTATAGGTCCCAATGTAATAGGGGGCGAGATGGCCATCAACAGGACACAAATCCAGACTCTGTGCTGCTACTGAGAATTACCTAATGAAAAACTCATCAACACTTTCCGACCCGGGGTTCGAACCCAGGACATCGTGCTCAGCAGTCAAAAAGTAGACAGTTTGAACCTACAAGGCAATATTTTTCTGAGGATTACCTACTGGATAAACCCAATAACACTTTTTCCGGCCCGGAATTCGAACGCAAGACCTCGTGCTCAGCAGTCAGAAAGTACACAGTTTTAAACCAACAAGGCAGTATTTTTACTTCATAGAAAGCAAGACTGCTGCCGGGAATTACCTGACAGAAAAACCGGACAAGACTTTTTCCTCACGGAAAACGTTACTGTATGTTATTGTATATGTACATTATAAATCTACCCAACAGGGGAATACCAAGAGAAAACTATGACAATACCATACTCAATAATTAACCATGATAATGTAATTGACTGCCTCGTTGGTCTAGTGGTAGCTAAGCGCGACTGCTGAGAACGAGGTCCTGGGTTCGAACCCCGGGTCGGGCAAAGTGTTACTGGGTTTTTCCTCTTTAATTCTCAGTAGCAGCACGGAGTCTGGATTTGTGCCGGTTGATGGCAATAGGCTCGCCCCCTATTACATTGGGACCTAAAACATAACTGGCGAAATGTGGGTGCACTATATGTGCACCTCTGCCTACCCCTTCGGGGAATACAGGCGTGATGTTATGTTATGTGTTTTTATAATGTAATTAAAAATTTATAATACGCCATCGACCTAAAATTTGCCGCAAGTGTTGATAATTTGATTGTGATTTCCGCGGTAAAATTTTTGGTTGAGAGACCAATTATTTTATAAAAAATGTCGCCTCACTATGAGTTTCTCCTGTATCGTTGATAAATTTTCACAAACATGAATAATGACATATACAGACGCCTAGACTCGGGACAGACATCCGCGGATCGCACAAATTGTTGTCCTGTGCGGGGATCGTACCCACAACCCTTAGCACAGCTGTCCAATCTGATTTATTTATTATTAACTAGCTGCCCCCCGCGGTATTACCCGCTGCATTTTTTCGGCATAGAAAGTAGCCTATGGGTTAATCATGTCAGCTACCTCCATAGGAAATTTCATCAAAATCGGTCTAGCCATTTGAGCGTGAAGAGGTAACAAACATACAAATACACTCACAAACTCTCGCCTTTATAATATTAGTGTAATTTGTATGATTTACATACACCATTTACACTAATTAAGAACATATTGACGACCTGATTAGCGCAGTGGCTAAGCGATTGGACTGCTGTGCTAAGGGTTGCGGGTTCGATTCTCGCACGGGGCAAAAACTTTGTGTGAACCACAGATGTTTGTCCCGAGTCTGGGTGTTTGTGTACGTGATATTTCATGTTTGTGAAACGCACCCACGACACAGGAGAAATTCCTAGTGTGGGGCGACGTTTTTTTAAAAAAAAATAATATTACCTCCTAAGACACAGAAAATATAGAATTGTATGTATAGAATGTGTTGAAAACATACAGCATTCTCTAATGATAAAAGTAATTATCAATTGTAATTATGATTAATCTTATCTATAATTAGATTCACAAAATAATCTGAGTCATTGATTGCTAACGAAGCAATTTTATGGGTAACAACACAGAACAACTAAGTACTGGGTTCTAGATGCTCTAAAAACTATTTTGAAGCTAAAACACATCTTAAAGCATAGATACATACATACATAGTCACGCCTGTTTCCCTGAGGGGTGGGCAGAGACCATGGATAAAGCATAGATATTAGTTAGATTCATGTTAGTCACTAACTCACTTAGTTATAAATGATTTTAACATGTGGCTCAAGATAACCACTTGTCAAGTCTACTGACATCTCTGCCTTTTTTCTTTTTGGCAATCAGCTATGTAGCCAGTTCTGCCAGTATTGTGTAGTGACCAGATTCATATTTGTGGGTTCTGGTAAAAATCTCTATCTTTTAACATGCAAACCACAGTGAGAGGTAAGATGGTAAATGTACTACTATTTGAGCAAATAATCGACTTTAAAATCATGAAAATTTGGTCTATCAGATATTATTGTAGATATCATAATAGTTGTTCTAGTCTCAATGTGCAGCTTTGAAAAATAGGATTCATTTGTGCAGAAATAATGTCTTAACACATGCATTAGGCTGAGTTGCTAATTATTATCTTAATTAGTTTGTTAAATAAATAATAAATCATTTATTTGCCTGAAACATAGTAGGTACACAAGATGTTACACTAAGTTATACAGGACATGTTTCACCCTCATTATGGGCATGCAAAATTATATCTAAGTAGTAATTTAACAACAATTATATGTCAAAATTATGTTCTATTGTGTTACGTGGCAATAATAGACAAATATCTTAATATTAAATAGACAATATTGGAATTAAATTATTGTTTGAATCTATGTGAATTACCTGACTAGTTACAACTAGATTCTTATAAGTAAAATTTATTATAAAACACTTAGCCTAATATAACATCAAAAAATTACACAGGCATAGTAAGACTTAGGCTTTTCCATTAGGTAATTCTCAGTAGCAGCACGGAGTCTGGATTTGTGCCTGGTTGTTGGCAATAGGCTCTCACCCCCTATTACATTGAGACCTAAAACATAACTGGCGAAATGTGGGTGTACTATATGTGCACCTCTGCCTACCCCTTCGGGGAATACAGGTGTGATGTTACATAGTAAGACTTAACTATAGCTATCACAAGTTAGATGCCAGCCCTTCAAACTAGGTGAAACCTGTATCTTGAAGGGTATAACATTAGATATACTGTATAAGCATTCTAACAAAGTATCTAATTCATTTTTCCATAGACTAAGCTTTTAGAAGGATTTGTATCATTGTCTGGCATAATTAGAATGGACATATGACTGGCTGTGATTGGCTAGAGGCTGTAACTGTGATGAGAATGATTATTTAGGACAACTGAGAAAACCCATCAGTTACAGAATACTGTTAGGCTGAAATTAGATACAAATATGTGCCTGTAACTAATTGGTGGACCCAGTTGGTAAATTGATTCATATTTAGCAATATCGAGGACTCATGACGCAATTTTGCAGCGCTAAACGCTTCTGTTAACTTTTGAATTTAAATTTTATAATCATGCGAATTGAATACAGAATGCAATTTCTAAGGTCAGGTTAAGGAAAAACCGTGTAACTGTAGAGAAAAACGTGTTTTTTTTGTCTCTGTCTACGGAAAAGTCCTTGGTGTAGTCAATACCGCCGAAAATTGTTTTTTAGATCACCGTATATGGCTAGTGATATGACTTCGCTTCGTCAAAACTTTGTATTTACACAATTCGAAGGCAAACTAACCGGACTAAATTGTTCTAAATGCCCTTGAGAACATGTAGAATGCCGCATAGAACGACTGGTGTCGTCATAACACACAGGAATGTTGAAAATACTTACGGGATTGTAAATTGGTGGAGCAGCCATTTTTTTCTACGGTGTTGTTCGAAACAGATTGTCCGACGCCCGAAAACAGAATTCACGGAGATTATTCAAAGTTTTTACTTGATTTACACTTAGATTCTACGCGCCGGATACGCCTAGCGCAATATTATTACGTTTCGTACGATTCAATTGAATCAATTTCTAAATGCGTCATACGTCATATGACGAGAAATGATTAATCCCGGCGTGAGGTGTGTTGGTTTTTCAGAATGAGCGAGACAGATAGCGATTATTCAGCAAGAGTAACAGAGATAGCGCTAAACATAATTATGCTAATAAACACGACATTGTTGGAAACGAAACGTGGTTAAACATACGTCAAACGTGTTCGAATTGCTGACCGAGCTTGGGTCACTAAGCTTTTGGTATTAAAAATAATGGTTAATTACACTCTTTGATGTTATTTCGTAAAAGAGCTGTGTAATGTATAACTAATATGAATATACCTATAAGTGTGTCTTTTTATGAGACACAATTTCTTTTCTCTACCTATTCTTCTGTAATTTTTCTAGCGGAAAGAAATCCAATCAATTTTTGGTCTTTTATAATACCTCCAACCGGGACGAATAAATATAAATCAAAATCAAAGACAATATGAGGAAGACATTAGTATTCTTACGTTGGCAGCTCTGCAGTATTTTGATTGACGCAATACTTAGATCTACTCGCTAACACAAATGTAGTGAATAAAACGCAATTACATTCTATTTGCGCTAATTAAATTTGCGCATCGATATATCAGAATCATTCCGCGACGTGTCCTTCTCGTTTTGAGATAAATACAATCAAAACAGTCGCTGAATCCGTCTTAAAATGACGCTCGAAGGCAACAAGGACGAGGCAGAAAAGTGTATAGCAATCGCCCAAAATGCATTTTCAGGGGGAAATATGGAGAAGGCGGAGAAATTTCTGCTAAAAGCCGAACGGTTATACCCTACTACACTTGCCAAGGAGCTTTTGACGCGGGTTAGGGCTGCAGGGCCGTCTACAACGGCGCCTAAAAAGACCCCACCGAGCAGTCCCAGTGCTGAAGAGGTTCGCAGGAGAAAACCACCAGCGCACCAGCCTCCACAGAGGGAATACACTCCCGAACAACAGGAGGCGGTCCGCAGAGTCAATAAGTGCAAGGATTTCTATGAAATTTTGGGTAAGGGACTCTTAAAAATGTCATTAAAATTTAATGTACCAATCTCACCCATTTCTACTACATAAAAGTCTAATAATACTTCAATTTAGGCTTTAAAACTATCTTCACTCTATGTTTTGTGGGTCAGAACCCAACTGACCTATTTAGAGCCATGTAATACTTGTCTAGAGCCAGTAAAAATAAATTTTATTGTGGCCTTCAGACATCCATACCATTTTAATGTGAGTTATTTAAATACAAGCACAATATATACGTTTTGTAGTGAAAAACAGTCTGAATAACTGTCATACTTGTCTGTAAGCTAAGTTAATTGATATAAATGCTTTTAGAAATAGTTTTATATATGTAAATATGTAAAAAAATCAATAAAGTCCAAGTAGAGATCCTTCAAGGGGTATTTCATGCCTTAATAATATGTTGCACACTGTCTGAATACAGACATAGGAAGCCAAGTAACTCAAACTCTCTTTATTTACTTGTAGACAAGTAAAAACACACAAAGGATTTCATTTCCTTATATTTGTTTATTCAAGGTTACAAGAAATGTTGCAATATGATAAAAAATAAAAGTATTTTTTTAACAATGAGGGAAATAAAGTGATCACCTTTTCTTGTTTAAAACACAATACATTAAAAGTGTATATAATTATGAAATAGTCAAAATAACATCAAAAAAGATAAAAAATGTCAGCATATTCAGATTTTTAGATTGGGGTCTCGCTTACATTATTTTTTGTTTTAAACTCATCCAGCAATTGTTTTCACTGTCATGTGCTTACTATAATTACTTATCAGTTGCTAAAAACGGTGAAGGAAACCAGGACACCAGAGAGGTAGTTCAACTGTGTGTCACCATGTCAGAGGCCCACAGGCGGTTTAAACTCTGACACCAGGTTGTTCATCAACCATACGATAAAAACACCTTATTTACCTCACATTCTTCATACATGCTGTGGTTGAGTGTACTCAGTAACTCTCTGTAAACATTAATGTAGAAACTGATCCCATATATGCAATTCAAAAACATAACATAACATCACACCTGTATTCCCTGAAGAGGTAGGCAGAGGTGCACATACAGTACACCCACATTTCGCCAGTTATGTTTTTTTTAGGTCCCAATGTAATAGAGGCAAGCCTATTGCCACCAACCAGCCAGAGTACCCGACTCTGTGCTGCTACTGATATAACCTAATGGAAAAACCCAGTAACACTTTGCCCAACCCGGGATTCGAACCCAGGACCTCGTACACAGCAGTCGCACTTAGCAACCACTAGACCAATGAGTCAGTCCCTTGCAGTATCCAATACAACTAATTATGATACCAGCCCCTTACCATAGAATCTTAAAGCAGGACAGTTTACATTGTGGAAGCGAGACACCACATTACACTACACGTAGCTGCGTCTCGCTTCCACATTGTAAACTGGCCTGATTTCAGAGTTCAAGGTAAGGGTCAGTATGTTGGATTTTGCATAAAAATCTATGCAATAGAGGCACAGTTTGTTGTGTATGTAAGTCTAATGTATCTCTACCATACTAAGCCTTTATTAGTGTTTATGGATAATTGACTGACTGCCTTGTTGTTCTATTGGTTGCTAAGCGCGACTGCTAAGAGGTCCTGGGTTCGAATCCCGAGTCGGCAGTGTTACTGGGTTTTTCGGTTTAGGTTATATCAGTACCAGCATGGAGTCTGGATTTGTGCCTGGTTGGTGGCAATAGGCTCGCTATTACATTGGGCCCTAAAACCATAACTGGCGAAATGTGGGTGTACTATATGTTCACCTATGTCTACCCCTTCGGGGAATACAGGCGTGATGTTATTTTTATGTATTTTATGCAACATTATGCAAATTAAAACATTACAATACATTTTAAAGTGACCTTTGTTCAAATATATTAACAAAAATGCTATGTCATTCATTAGTCATTGAAAATCATCTTTGTTTACTTCGAAGTGGATCAACCATTACGAATGTTACAGCTAATGCAACTGCCCTGTTGGTCTAGTAATCGGAATGTGCAACTGAACTTAAGTTCCTAGGTTCCATTCTCAGTTCAGACACGTTGTTATTTCACTAAGTAATTCCCAGCATGAATATGTTCTTCATTTTAATGTTTAATGGCAATACTACCCGTCTAGCTGGGAGGCAGAAATGGCGCAACAAACTACCCTGCAGTACAATTTGTCTGTTAAAAATAGGTCATATATAAGCCAAGATATATTGTTAATGGCAATAGGCTAGCCTATTACACCGCCCTTGTACAGTTATAAATTTTAAACCCTATTGTATCAACTTATTTCTTGATATTATCTACTATCTTCTGACGACCTGATTGGCGCAGTGGCTAAGTGATTAGACTGCTGCGCTAAGGGTTGCGGGTTCGATTCTCGCACGGGGCAAAACTTTGTGCGAACCACGGATATTTGTCCCGAGTCTGGGTGTTTGTGTATGTGATATTTCGTGTTTGTGAAACGCACCCACAGGAGAAATTCCTAGTGTGGGGCGACGTTTTTTCAAAAAAAAAAAGAAAAAAAATATATATCGGTTATACTCACGTCGATTTTCGGGAATGCCCGACTAGTTTCGGACTCAAACCCCTATTCATGAGCTGGTGACGCGGCGGCGACCCGAAACTAGTCGGGCATTCCCGAATATCGACGTGAGTATAACCGGTATATATAGTAGATAATATGGATAACACTCATTTCTTCGTGTGCAATACTATATTCTATTCTACTCTCCTCTCCTCAGGCGTAACGAAGGAAGCGACAGACTCTGATGTCAAGAAAGCTTATAAGAAGCTGGCCCTGCAGCTGCATCCTGATAAGAACCATGCCCCTGGAGCTGCTGAGGCTTTCAAGGTATGTAATAGCATATAGACGGAAGACGCAGCATTGGCAGGCCTCCCACCAGGTGGACCGACGATATCGTCAGAGTTGCTGCAACCGGTGGATGATAATGGCAATCTGTCGTTCATTGTGGTGTTCTAGAGAGGCCTTTGTTCAACAGTGGACGTCTTCCGACTGATGATGATGAATAGCATACATGGTAATTTCAATTAAATTATTTTTGTAATTAATTGTTGCTAGGTCTACTGAGCGATAGGTACTGGGTTCGAATTCCTGGTCGAGCAGTGTTACTAGGTTTTTCCGTTAGGTGATTCTCAGTAGCTGCACTGAGTCTGGATTTGTGTCCAATTGATGGCAATAAGCTCGCCCCCCTATTACATTGGGACCTAAAAACATAACTGGCGAAATGGGAGTGTACTATATGTGCGCTTCTGCCTAATCCTTCGGGGAATGCAGGCGTGATATTATGACTTAAGTTGCGTGTTTTTTGAAGGCGGTTTTTATTATTATTTTTTTATTATAACCCAATTGGTAATTTCCATTTTCAGGCCATAGGCAACGCGGCCGCCGTGCTGACGGACGCGGAGAAGCGCAAGCAGTACGACCTGCGCGGGGAGGAGCCGGTCCACACGCCGCACGCGCACCACCAGTACTATGCGCGCGGGTTCGAGTCCGACCTCACCGCTGAGGAGCTGTTCAACATGTTCTTCGGGGCCACAGGTACATCACAGTTCCTTCCTAGAACTGACCACTCCCTTTCCTCCCGTGGGTGTCGTAGGAGGCGACTAAGGGAAAATCCAGAAGATGGCAGCAGCGTCTTGTGTAACTTGACCATCAATACTGCGATCACCAAGCCGCTTGCCAAGTGTGGGGATTATGGCACACCCCCCCCCACCCTTCTAAGGGGGAGGCCTTAGTTCAACAGTGGACTTTCGGCTGATGATGTACCTAAAGGGTAAAACGGGACCCTAATACTAAGACTCCGCTGTCCGTCCGTCTGTCACCAGGTTGTATCTCATGAACCGTGATAGTTAGACAGTTGAATTTGTTTATATATAGAGGTATATAACATATTAGACGACTTGATTGACGCAGCGGCTTGGCGATTAGACTGCTGTGCTAAGGGTTGCGGGTTCGATTCTCGCACGGGACAAAACTTAGAGTCTGTGATTTGTGTATGTGACATTCCATATTATTTACTATATATTCCGGTTGTACTCACGGGTGTATTCGGGAATGCCCGACTAGTTTCGAACTCGACCGGAGCCCTTATTCATGAGCTGGTTACTGCCGCGTAACCGTAACCGTAAAGAGTCCGAAACTAGTCGGGCATTCCCGAATACACCCGTGAGTATAACCGGGATATATAGTAAGTGATATTCCATGTTTGTGAGACGCACCCACAACACAGGAGGACCCCTAGCGGGGCCACGTTTGTTATAAAGAGAGTGTGTTGTGATGTGTGCGTCCGGCAGCGGCGTTCCCAGGCGGCGGGGCGCCGGTGTACGGGCGGCGGCGCGCGCGGGAGCCCGAGGCGCGCGAGGCGCACGCGGGGCTGGTGCAGCTGCTGCCCGTGCTGGTGCTGGTGCTGCTGTCCATGATGTCCGGCTACTTCATCAGCGAGCCCGTCTACAGCCTCGCGCCCAGCTCCAAGTACCCCGTGCCCAGGGAGACCGTCAACCTCAAGGTGTCTTATCGTCATCTTATTTTTCATTCATTCTTCATTCATTCATTCTTCATTCATTCATTCTTCATTCGTTCATTCTTCATTCGTGCATTCTTCATTCATTCATTCTTCATTTATTCCTCATTCATTATTCATTCATTCATTCATTAATTCTTCATTCATTCATTCATTCTTCATTCATTCATTCGTTCATTCTTCATTCGTTCATTCTTCATTCATTCATTCTTCATTCATTCATTCTTCATTCGTTCATTCTTCATTCATTCATTCTTATTTCACGCCAGTTATGTTTTAGGTCCCAATGTAATTGGGGGCGAGCCATCAACCGGGCACAAATTCAGACTCCGTGCTGCTACTGAGAATTACCTAATGGAAAAACCCAGTAACACTGCCGACTCGGGATTCGAACCCAGGACCTCGTGGTCAGCAGTCGCGCTCAGCAACCACTAGACCTACGAGGCAGTCTTGTCTTACTTGTTCTTTAACATCAACCGTGTGTTTGTAGGTACCATACTATGTGAAGGAGAACTTCCACACGGACTACCAGGGCTCGCTCCGCAGACTTGAAATGGCCATAGAGGAAGAGTACATCGGTAAGTCTGTCACTACTTACTATTTAGACTAGATTATTATTATTTGCCATAATTTGGATTTGTGCCCGGTTGATGGCAATAGGCTCGCCCCCTACTACATTGGGACCTAAAAAAAAAAAAAAAAAAAAACATAACTGGCGAAATGTGGGTGTACTATATGTGCACCTCTGCCTACCCCTTCGGGGAATACAGGCGTGATGTTATGTTATTATTATTTGCCGAACCGGAAGACGCAGCGTTGGCAGGCCTCCCACAAGATGGACCGACGATATCGTCAGAGTTGCTACAACCGGTGGATGGAATTGGCAAGCTGTCGTTCTTTGTGGCGTTCTAAGGGGGACGCCTTTGTTCAACAGTGGACGTCTTCCGGCTGATGATTATTATTATTTGTATCTCTATATTTCTTCTCGGGCTACAACCATGTAGGCAATACCCGGTCTTTTAAAGGTTTACGTGGAGACACAGGTCCAACACCGTGCTGAGGAATTTGTTTGTTTACTTGAACGCGCTAATCTCAGGAACTACTGGTCCGATTTGAAAATTTCTTTCGGTGTTAGATAGCCCGTTTATCGAGGAAGGCTATAGGCTATATATCATCACGCTACGGTTAATAGGAGCGGAGCATCAATGAAGAATGTTCCAAAATCGGGTTGTTTTTTCCTTTCGGCAGCTTCCCCTGCGTGCGCTGCGTAAACGGTTTAAGATTCGCCAAAATCATGTACGACAGAATTGTTCTAATTTGCATTATAACCGTCTAATTTTTGCGTTAGTGTTACAAAATACTATACTATTATATTCAATGTCATATTATAGTTAAGACATACATATATTGTGTCACTTAGTCCGGGTGAGAAAACAATTATAAATACTATTGCTGTTTCCGAATATCCACGCGGAGTCGCGGGCACAGCTAGTTATAGATATATAGTAAATAAATATTCATACAAGGAGTCATGCTAAGTTGTATGTTATTCACAGTAGGCCTCCGCCACGCGTGTCAGCGCGAGCGCAATTACCGAGACAGCATGGTGTGGAAGGCGAGGAACTTCGGCGACTCGCGACAGTACGCTGACGCGCAGAAACTAAGGACCCCGAGCTGTGAGAAGCTGCAGAAGTACCACCGGTAGAGAACTGCGCCGGATGCGGATGTAGGTTGAAATACAGAGAGTAAGCTACACTTTGATATGATAGATGACACCACCAAACAATTGACATACTTTTTATGAGCTGTTTTAATGCTATGACTATCGATTTCCCCCATTTACTTATAAAATCAGTGATTAAATAACTTTATATTAAAAATATGTTTTTAAAACCAAGCTTTTCAATCAGGCTCAAAGTACTTGTAAAGACGAATCAAACAAGCCCAAACACGATGGGGTTGCGTCATTTCGTTAGTGTTCCTATGACCTTCGACTCCATCATCAGACCAGCTCAAAAGTACCATAATATTGTATTGTCACCAAACCTATTTAAGTATGCGAAATTTCATTTCAATAGGTCAAGAAGTGGTTCTGATTTAGATTGCAAGATTTGATCTAAACAAACTCACATACATACATTGCAAGTTAAATAAAAGCAATTATAACTGTCTCTGTTGTTTGTATGTCAAAAAATAGAGATGACAATAGACTTAACAAGCAGTTATCTAACTTTTTGTCTATTTTGCATGTTGCCATGCTAGGCTTGGTAATCGTAGATCCCAACAGATAATACCTGACGTCACCCTTAAGACGTAAATACTGAAAGGGAACTTGAAATACGATGGATGCGAGCGACACGGTGGCTCAGTTGGCAGAGCGGCGACTGCGTACGGCGGGTCGCGGGTTCGAGTCCCGCTCGTGTCCATGAATCTTCAAGTTTTCCTTTATCAATTTAAAAGTTATCTTAATGGGGTATGTATAGCAATAGCAAAATATGACGTCACTGTAGTAAACTCAATTCACTGATAATTTTTGATTTTAACAACAAAAATCGTATTTTTCTTATAATCTATCAGGGTTTTTATGGTTAACATTGACAGTATTTTTTCAAATAATTGGTTAGTGGTGTCAAATATCTCATTCGGTTTGTCTTGAACAATAATTTTAACCGACTTCGAAGAGAAGTGTTTAACTGAAACTATTGAATTCAGTTTTCGATTTGAATCGTTTTCTGGTATTTAAAAATTGCTAGTGTTAAATATTATTTATTTTATTATCTATGAAATTCTTACTTATACTTTTTTGGGAATAATATTAGAAATGTATACAAATCTTTTTACAATCATTCAACCGATTTTGAACTCTATTCTGTAGATATAAAAGGTGTTAAAAGTAAAAACGTATGACAACAACGTACAATAGCAACTATTTATAGATGATCCATCCATTGACTGCCTCGTTGGTCTAGTGGTTGCTAAGCGCGACTGCTGAGCACGAGGTCCTGGGTTCGAATCCCGGGTCGGGCAAAGTGTTACTGGGTTTTTCCATTAGGTAATTCTCAGTAACAGCACGGAGTCTGGATTTGTGCCCGGTTGATGGCAATAGGCTCGCCCT
The DNA here is from genome assembly GCA_946251915.1 of Abrostola triplasia. Lineage (NCBI taxonomy): Eukaryota > Metazoa > Arthropoda > Insecta > Lepidoptera > Noctuidae > Abrostola > Abrostola triplasia. The sequence goes on along the minus strand of OX276448.1, from coordinate 5,817,392 downwards.
CTATTACATTGGGACCGAAAACATAACTGGCGAAATGTGGGTGTACTATATGTGCACCTCTGCCTACCCCTTCGGGGAATACAGACGTGATGTTGTTATGTATATCTCACTGCTTAGATGGTTTGGGCATGTAGAAAGGATGGATGAAGAGTGACAAAACGAATATATGAGGCGAGTGTGAATAAAGCAAAAGAAGTATACCAGGATCGTAGCGATTATGGCAACCCCCTCCCCTTCCTCTAAGGGGGAGGCCTTTGTTCAACAGTGCACGTTTACCGGCTGATGATGATAGCGTACAGCCGAACCCATCAGGCGTAAGTTCAACCGCAACCATGACCTATCGCATTGTTTCTGCGGTCATCGTGTGTCATATCAGCCGATAACGTCAGATATACAATCAGACGGAACTTCCGTCGCGTATTCTCCGCCCGTGTATAGGCCACTTCATTTGTATAAACGTCGCCCCACACTAGAAAACTCTCCTGTGTCGTGGGTGCGTTTCACAAACATGAAATATCACATACAAACACCCAGACTCGGGACAAACATCTGTGGATCACACAAATTTTTGGCCCGTGCGCTAATCAAACCCGCAACCCTTAGCGTAGCAGTCCAATCGCTTAGCCGCTGCGCCAATCAGGTCGTCAAGGTCTCTTAGACCAACAACCCCCCCTCCCCCCTCCCCCTACCCACCATGACGTGTATTTATTTTCGATGTAGCGAGAGTGATTGTCCTTTTAGGTAGAGTAAGTTAAATGTCGTGCAGTACCTGTAAAGGTGCTTATTGGTATAGTTCCCGTCCAACGATAATAAATACACATTATATCTCACTGCCTCGTTGGTCTAGTGGTTGGTAAGCGCGACTGCTGAGCACGAGGCCCTGGGACCGAATCCCGGGTCGGGCAAACTGTTACTGGGTTTTTCCATTAGGTAATTCTCAGTGGCAGCACGGAGTCTGGATTCGTGCCCGGTTGATGGCCAGCTCGCCCCCTATTACATTGGGACCTAAAAACATAACTGGCGAAATGTGGGTGTACTGTATGTGCACCTCTGCCTACCCCTCAGGGAAACAGGCGTGACTTTATGTATGTATATCTCACTACCCCCTCCTCCTTGTGATATTTCGTGGTTTTTATTTGCGTTTACCGACCCCCCCCCCTCCCCCCTCTCAAACCGCACGTGGTTGACGACGTCCGCTCACTGTAGTGTGTCTTACCCTGGCACTTCACTGGGCGTATTTGTCCAAATATTCGTGGCATCTTAGTAATGCAAAATACACCGTAAGTTGAAAGCAATAAGGTTCATTTTTGTTCTCGTAAATATCTCAAATATTTGTACAGATACGCTAAGTGTAGTGCCACCATTCTAGCTGCAATTGATGTCAAAGTTGGTTGAATGATGTAAGAATTTAAATTGATAAAGGAAATTTGACAAATGATGGACACGAGCGGGATTTGAACCCGCGACCTTCGCCGCACCGTGGCGCTGCTCGCATTCATCAAATTTCAAGTTCCCTTTTTTTGTCATAGCTGGTTAGAGCAGGTAGCCGGTACGGCGAAGGCCGCGGGTTCAAATCTCGAGTCCATCATTTTCCAAATTTCCTTTATCAATTTAGATTCTAGCTTAGCATGGGCAACATGCAAAAATGACTCCAAAGTCATATGATATAAGGATTGCTTCAATTTCTAATATTATTTTTAATGGAGTATAATATAGAAGTATAATAATTGTATATGTATAGTCAGGGAGCCACGGACTAATTTTAAAATTGATTGCTATCAAGCTAATCCAAGAGCAGCTTCACTTTTAGTCAGAAATCTATGATGACCTCGTTATCGATACATGTTGGAAGCTCATCAAAAATGATTTTTACTAATATTATAAACGCGAAAGTTTGTAAGTATAGATGGATGTTTGTTACTCTTTCACGTAAAAACTACTGAATGGATTTTAATGAAACTTCATATGGAGGTAGCTGAGACCCTGGATTAACACAGGCTACTTTTTATCCCGAAAAAATGTAGCGGGTAACACCGCGGGCGCAGCTAGTATTTATATAATTTAACAGCCACACTGTCCTACACATTGCGTGGTACGTTATCCCGGGTCTACGCTCAAAAGTTGTTAGGACATCACTACAATTTTTGAGCCCCTGTTAACTACCACAATGCAGAATTTTGTAAGAGAAAAAGTTGGACGTCTTACTATAATAACTTTCGTGAGTGTTATCCATATTATTTACTATATATTCCGGTTATACTCACGGGTGTATTAGATGGTTTGGGCATGTAGAAAGGATGGATGAAAGAAGAATGACAAAACGAATATATGAGGCGAGTGTTAGTGGAGTATCGGAAAGGGGAAGACCTAGGCGAACATACCTAGACCAAATCGGAGATGTTCTGCAAAAAGGGCAAGTGAGGAGTACCCTCAACCGAAGAGCGTGTATGAGGAATGTGATGCGTGTGAATGAAGCAAAAGAAGTATGCCAGGATCGTAGCAAATGGAAATCCGTGGTCTCTGCCTACCCCTCAGGGAAACAGGCGTGACTTTATGTATGTATGTATATTCGGGAATGCCCGACTAGTTTCGAACTCGACCGGAGCCTCTGACTCACACAGTTCGGCTCACACCAGAGCCGAATTCACACAGTTCGGCTCGCGACTCTGCCGCGTAACCCGCTCATGAATAAGGGCTCCGTTCGAGTTCGAAACTTGTCGGGCATTCCCGAATACACACGTGAGTATAACCGGAATATACAGTAAATAAGTTGGACGTCTCATCAAATTGAAGCTCCTCACAGAATATTAGCTTAATAGTAATCAATATTAAAAATGGCGGATCCCTGATTATATTTGTCTTTAACAACGAAACAGCTGAACCGAATTCGAAGGAATCCGCTACAGACATAACTACAACCTCAGAAATAGATAGGCTATTTGTAAACAGGCATGGTAACTTCTTCCCTGTAATTAAATATAGATGATATCATATATAAAATCTGTTGAACCTACTACCTAATAGTAGCGTACTATTTTTTAAAAAAAAACTTCGCCCCACACTAGGAATTTCTCCTATATCGTAGGTGCGTTTCACAAACATGAAATATCACAAACACTAACACCCAGACTCGGGACAAACATCTGTGGCTCGCACAAAGTTTTGCCCCGTGCGGGAATCGAGCCCGCAACCCTTAGCGCAGCAGTCCAATCGCTTAGCCACTGCGCTAATCAGGTCGTCAAATTGTGTAGTTAACACCACCAATCAATTGACATACTTTGTATGAGCTGTCAAAACTATTCCTCCATAGATATTGTATGGCGATAGGAACCTGTGACGTCACTAGTTTGTCAATTCCATAGGGTCTATCGCATATGAATTCGCCGCTAGAGACGCTAGCGTAGCGGAAGGTCTCCGTAATGTCAGATGTCACTGTTTGTGGGTAACGCGGGTTTGTTTTTAAATAGAATAATGACTGCCTCGTTGGTCTAGTGGTTGCTAAGCGCGACTGCTGAGCACGAGGTCCTGGATCAAATTCCGGGTCGGATAGTGTTACTTGGTTTTTCTATTAGGTAATTCTCAGTGGCAGCACGGAGTCTGGATTTGCGCCCGGTTGATGGCCAGCTCGCCCCCTATTACATTGGGACCTAAAACATAACTGGCGAAATGTGGGTGTACTGTATATGCACCTCTGCCTACCCCTTCGGGGAATACAGGCGTGATGTTCCAGGACCTCGTGCTCAACAGTCGCGCTTAGCAACCGCTAGACCAACGAGGCATTCAATATTTTACATAAATATGGCATTTTTATCATTTTATTACACACTCATCTGATATTCGCGCTTGTCTGACGTATTTCAGACCCTTCTGACATGTTTCAAAGTTGTCTGAAATATTTCAAGGTTATCAGACTACTCTAACTGTTATTTTCTAATATTTCACAAACTTGTCCACGATATTCCACTTGCCTGACATATATCAGACATATTTGAAACGTTCTGAAGTATTTGAAATGTGTCCGCCCAGTCATGTTATAATAATTCTGAGTTTTGCAGACTTGGTAATAATGCAGATACGTCTGACATGGTTAGACCCTGTCCTAACCTATAGATACTGTGCAATGACATTAAAATCTTAGAGCTACAATTTGTTATTGTTTATGGATCTCTAAAGTTGTTTTTTAATTAAATTATTTATGTCTTTATAATGAAAAATGTTATTATTTAACCGACTTCAAATCTAGAGGGTATGTTTCAGACCTAAAATTGCGACTTTAAAGAAATACTTCTCAATGATTTTTAGTATCACGCGTTTTTATAAAAAAAAATACATTGGGACCTATAATGTAACTGATAATAGGGTGTACTGCACATCTCTGCCTACCCCTTCAAGGGATACTTCGTGGTATTATGTTTAGAAATACATTAAAAAGTTGTTCTTTTTTAATAGCAAATGGTATTTAACATTGTCCTGTGTATATCGATTATTTATTATTATTTAGTTTTTTACCTAACTTGTGGCCAGAGAATAAAAGTAATTGCAATCAATGTTTAACTGTCTAGTTTAATTTAACTATTTTAGTAACTATATACCAAAGGAAAGTTTAAAATTTGTATTGTTAGTTGACTAGGTTTACGAGCTATCAATCTGCGAGGTTAAGCAACTCTTGTTGAGGTCAGCCGTTTGATGGGTGACCGTTCTATACAAATAGAGAAACCTCCGTACCTCGAATTTATGTAAGGTTTATTGGGTTTTCCATTAGGTAATTCTCAGTAGCAGCACGGAGTCTGGATTTGTGCCCGGTTGATGGCCAGCTCGCCTACATTGGGACCTATAACATAACTGCCAGATGCCGGTGTACTTTGAACCTCTGCCGACCCCTTCGGGGAAAGGCGTGATGTTTTAGTATATATAGTTAGGTCATAAATATATGTTTATCCAATCTTAATATATGTATGTGTGGAAGTTATTATTAGGTAGCAGGAATAAGCATGTATATATATAATATATAATATACTTTATAAGCCGAAAAATTAGAGAGTTGTCTACAATAAGATTTTAGTAAGGGCCAATCATTAACCCCCTTGACCCCCCCCCCCCCTCCCCCATATATCAGTAAGGGCCATTCACTAATTACGCAAGACTATTTTTGCTAATTTTTGACCCCCCCCCCCTCCTACATGAAAAAGTAAGAATAGGCCTCCCTCCCCGCTCCTGATTAATATTTATTACATAAGAATCTAAAGGAAAAATGAACACGTTAGGTTTATTGCATTTTGATAGTAATAAGTTTGGTTTTGGTTTGATTGTGCATTTTTATGGTGTTACGTAAGAACTATAAAGACTTCCACCCCCTTGTAAGATAACATAAGACGTGGTCGACCCCCCTCCCCCATTGATTTATGTAGTATATGTTAGCCGCTAAGACATACAAGAGCGAATCCACGCGCAATAACTAGTGGTCTACTATAATAACGGCCGTGAGTGAACGAACTGCGAATAACTCCATATATTTTGGTCAAATGGAAATCCGTGGTCTCTGCCTACCCTTCAGGGAAACAGGCGTGACTTTATGTATGTATTTTGGTTTTAAACAGATTTACCAATATCTCAATGGCAATTGATAATGAAATACATATAGAGTATGTTGTTTTTTTGTAGTTGGCACCACTACCAAGTCAAAGGTCGCATGTAAAAACCCCAGCACGCACCAATGTCTTTTCAAATTCATGTGCGTACTATAAATTAGTTATTTGCTAAAAACGGTGAAGGAAAACATCGTGAGGAAATACACACCTGAGAGATTGTTCAACGGTGTGTGTCGACATGTCAGAGGCCTACAGGCGGGTTACACTCTGACACCAGGTTGGTCATCAACCATACGATTAGAAGAATTGACATACTTTGTACCTATGACGTCACTATTTTAGTAACTCAATTGACTTTTCATTTATTGATTTCAATACAAATAAAAATCTAATTTTACAGGTAATTTAAAACATGCTTTTCAGAGCTAAAACAAAGCATTTTTTTTAGATTAGTAGTGGTCTTGGAATTCTTTAATGGTTAACTATCCTATCAACCATATTACAAAGGCGAAAGTTTGTGAGTGTTTGTATGTTTGTTACCTCTCACGCTCAAACGGCTGGACCGATTTTGATGAAATTTCATATGGAGGTAGCCGACACCCTGGATTAACATAGGCTACTTTTTACCATGAAAAATATATAGTAGCGGGTAACACCGCGGGGCGCAGCTACTTGTAAGATATATACTGGGCCCCTAACCAATGTATCCGCGATAATAGTGTAAAATTATATTTATACGCGTGTTCAAGCATATATTAGTTATAATAATGTTGGAGCAATGAATACGTCTCTGTATATTGTATATACTGCTTCATTAGTCCACTGGTCGAATCCCCAACCGCTGTGTTGGGTTTGATTCCCGGTTCGCAGCGTGGGTTGTCCATTAGGTTCTCAGTAGCAGCACGGAGTATTTTTACCCGGTTTTCGCCAGTCCCTATTACCTATAACTGGCGACATGTGGGTGTACTATACATCTGTGCTTACCCCTTCAGGGACTACAGGCGTGATGTTAAGTATTTACTATACGCAGGCCTTACTAAAACTAAACTTTGTAAGTTGATCACAATTATTTCTGTCATCTGTCTCTTTCTAACATCAGTAATATTACATATGATAGAAAGAGAGAGCATTATCAAACTAAGCATGTTATTGAATACATTTAAATATACTATGCTCACTCGCAATGTATTAGTCAAACGATATTAGGATTATATCAGGGAGTCACAACGTTACTCAAAATAACGTAATTTTTGTAGATAATGCTATTTAATAACGTTATCAGTCCTAAATAACGTTATTTTTGTAGATTACGTTATTTATTACCGCTGCTAGTACTAAATAACGTTATTTTTGTAGATAATGCTATTTAATAACGTTATCCGAACAAAAATAACGTTGCTTAGTACTGTTTAAGTTTGTAAATAGCATTATCTACAAAAATAACGTTGTTTAGTACTAAATAAGGTTATTTATAGTTGATAATGCTATTTATTAATAACGTTATCCGATCAAAAATAACGTTGTAGCAACATTATTAAATAGCATTATCTAAAAAATATAAAACGTTGTTTAGTACTGATAACGTTATTAAATAGCATTATCTAAAAAAATAACGTTATTTTTGTTCGCATAACGTTATTAATAAATAACGTTATCCGAACAACAATAACGATGTTTCGTGTAACGTTATGAATCGCTAATTAATATCACTATTAATTTATTTAAAGACACTTGTATGTACATATATTAAGTTTTAATTGATAAATAAAAGGTTATATAAAAATGGATTTTTATTTACTTATCTATAAAATTGATATGACCACAGATATAGATCTACATAGATAACGCAAGTATCACGATTTGTATTGAAACCAAGCGTGCCGACTTTTTAATACCTATTGTGACGTCACAGCCAAAATTTAGTGACGGGAAATCCAAACCGATGCAAAGACACCGATGCCGCCGATGCCCATCCGCCCAGCACGATTCAAACGATTCAACTCGAGCCGTCCGCTATGATTTTCTCGCTCATACTCATACATTTAGCGGCGACCAACCTAGACGCTTGGTCGGGGTTCGGACACGCGAAGTACATGCATTTGCGTTATCTATGTAGATCTATATCTGTGGATATGACCTTATATACAATCAGAAAAATATTATCTACACCGGGTAAAAATCGTAAGCCCAAATAGGGTCATAGCACACATATCAAATCGGAAAGCGATCGTCCCCGTATCGCCTTCCGCCTCGCCGTCAAACAGGCGCCAACCTTACGCACGTAACCAAAGCGGATCAGCTGCTCCGGTACGTCGACACGGCGAGGCGACGCCGCGCTCACGGCTCGCCGGGCCCGAGGCGAGGCGATCACGGTACGATTATTTTTTTGTATTTTTTTTTTAAAATACCTCGCTCCACACTAGGAATTTCTCCTGTGTCGTGGGTGCGTTTCACAAACATGAAATATCACATAAACAAACAGCCAGACTCGGGACAAACATCTATGGTTCGCACAAAGATTTGCCCCGTGCGGAAATCGAACCCGCAACCCTCAGCGCAGCAATCCAATCGCTTAGCCATTGCGCTAATCAGGCCTTCAATTCCAATTAGAGTGCTGCAGTAGGGAGTTCCATACAAAGAATACTGCATGGCTCGAGTTGATACGGTGACGATCCCTTTTCTAGTTATGTGTGCTACGACCTATCTAAGTTGATTAATTCAATAAATAATTCACTAATATCACATTTCTTAATGTTCTATACTAGGCGTTTCAATTCCGACCAAATTACATTGGAATCAGGGGCGTAGCTGCCGTGTCAATAATGGGCTACAGGGGCCCCAACAAATTTCAATGGGGGCCCTACAGGACTCATCTAAGCTACACCACTGATAGGAATTGTAAAGTGTCGGACTCTTAAACTCTGACCCCAGGTTGGTATCAGACCTAAAATAGACCATCCCTTTCCTCCTATGTCGTAAACGACTAAGGGAAAACCCAGAAGATGGGCAGCAGCGTCTTCTGTAAATACACCACCAATACTGCGATCCCCAAGCCGCTTGGAATAGGACCCCCCCCCTATAAGAGGGAGGCCTTAGTTCAACAGTGGACGTCGATAAGGACCCCCCCCCCATAAGGGGGAGGCCTTAGTTAAACAGTGGACGTCGATAAGGACCCCCCCCCATAAGGGGGAGGCCTTAGTTAAACAGTGGACGTCGATAAGGACCCCCCCCATAAGGGGGAGGCCTTAGTTAAACAGTGGACGTCGATAAGGACACCCCCCCATAAGAGGGAGGCCTGAGTTCAACAGTGGACGTCTTCCGGCTGCTAATGATGAATACTAAGCCTGTATCTTTACTGCTGATGATATTAAATCTACGCTATCTTCATCCTATCTATGTGTTCGTGGGTGGGCTGTACCGCGTGTATCCTCTGCAGATGGCGCACCACGTTGCGGCGCCGCGCGAAGCTGTTGTCACACACCCTGCACTTAAAGGAGTACTGCGGCGCCCTGTGACGGTTCTTGTGGATCCTCATGAGGGTGACGGACTTGAACCGGGCCGGGCACTGGTCGCACTGGGAGAAGAGAATAGAGTAGTAGGAGAAGCTCGAATATACCACATCGCTCGAAGAACTATGTTACTGGGTTTTTCCATTAGGTAATTCTCAGTAGCAGCATGGAGTCTGGATTTGTGCCCGGTTGATGGTCAGCTCGCCCCCTATTACATTGGGACCTAAAACATAACTGGCCAAATGTGGGTGTACCATATGTGCTCCTCTGCCTACCTCTGCCCTTCGGGGAATACAGGCGTGATGTTATGTTATGTTTTAAATACACCCAAACTCAGGACAAACACAATCGCATAATTTTTGTACCGTGCGGGAATCGAACCCGCAGCCCCTAGGAGGACATATAGGTGCAGTGTACCTGCACAGTCTTGTCGGGCAGGTGTATGGCCACGTGCTGCAGGTAGCTGCTCTTGCGGTGGAAGCCCGCGCCGCACTCCTCACACACGTAGGGCTTCTCTCCCGTGTGCAGCCGCTCGTGGATCTGGCAGAATATTTAGGACAATAAAGATACCTATATGTACATCCATAATAATATTATAAAAGTGAAAGTAACTCTGACTGCCTCGTTGGTCTAGTGGTTGCTAAGCGCGACTGCTGAGCACGAGGTCGGGTTCGAATCCCAGGTAGAGCAAAGTTATACTGGGTTTTTCCATTAGGCAATTCTCAGTGGCAGCACGGAGTCTGGATTTGTGCCCGGTTGATGGCCAGCTCGCCCCCTATTACATTGGGACCTATAAACATAACTGGCGAAATGTGGGTGTACTATATGAGCACCCTGCCTGCCCCTTCGGAGAATACAGGCGTGATGTTATGTTTATAATAAAAAATGTTGGCTCATATTTGAATCACATGCATATTTCCGATTATATTCATGGCTTTTTCTTTATACATGTTATGTAGCCCTACCTTGACCTGCTCAGCATTCGAAGCCCTATAGTCACAGTAGGAGCACTTGTCCGTCTTCTCATACCCGTGCTTGGCTCTACAGTGCATCAGCAGGAGTCTCCGGGTGATAAACTTCTTGCCACAGTGCTGGGGACAATATACCAATAACTTTAATCAATACACATAAACAAAACTGTCTCGTTGGTCTAGTGGTTGCTAAGCGTGACTGCTGAGCACAATGTCCTGGGTTTGAATCCTAGGTTGGGCAAAGTATTACTAGGTTTTTCCATTAGGCAATTCTCAGTAGCAGCACTGAGTCTAGATATGTGCCTCGCCCCCTATTACATTGGGGCCTCAAAACATAGACGTAAAAAAATGCAATTTAAAAATGTTTTATCTGTCTGTTTGGACTGGAATAGATATTTCACATGGAAGTAGCTGACACCCTGGATTAATAGACTACTTTTAATCCCGAAAAAATGTAGGTAACACCGTGGGGCGCAGCTAGTACAAAAATATATAAACAACAAGTCGCACAGGACTTACCTCACAAACCACATCGAATCCCGTATGTATCTTATAATGGTTCCGTAATGACAGCTTGGAAGTTAGAATCTTCTGACAGTATTCACACTCTATCTTCTCCTTCACTCTTTCCGACTTCTCTGCACTCACCTTCTTACTTCTTAAAGACCTTCTTACGGGCTTTTCATTGTTACACTTCACTTTGTTGTTCTTAAATATAATTTCAACGGGTTTCTCAACGATATCCTGCACTCTAGTCTCAAATTCAATTTCCTCGTTACTTTCATGAGGATAATTCAAATCGTTGCTGTCTCCGTGATCGTTATAAGTTTTTATATCGTTGATTGAGTCTGATATGTCTATTGTAACTTGCCTTTCTTCTTCAGATTTGAAAATGTATGTTTCTATCTTGACTTCATAGATTTTATCGTTGAGGCGGTCTAGCAACGATTTGTGGTGCTCCTCACATTTTTTACGGAACTTGTATGCGTCGTTTATAAAGTTTATGCATGTTGTACACATTTCTTGCGGTAGACTGTCATTCAATTCCACCTAAAATCAAAAAGTTTTATGTATAAATCGCACACCAAAGCACTGCTTAGTGTAATAACCGTTGGACTGCCAATGGCTCTCCAAATTCATGTGCATACTATAAATTAGTTATCAGTTGCTAAAAACGGTGAAGGGAAATACTATATTTTGCTGCAGTAAAAGGGTTTATTATTTGAAGCATGTAAAAATATACATCCAATTGAAACTTGAAGATCCTCATTGAACAATTCATTCATTCTGCACATTGGCCCTTATACATAGAACACATTGAAATAGAGTATACATTAAATTTTGTATACCATCCACTCTTTACAGTTAACGACCTCAATTATAGGCAAGGGCAAGGGGAGAATATCGATGGATCACATCAACAACTTCAAGTTATTTTTAAGGAGTTTTATTTTACTTTTCACACAGATTCTATAACGTGTCGCTACACAAAGACACGTGTTATTGCATTTTCTTGAAGGTATAATGAGTTTGAGAGCGTACCTTGAGACCAGTGGTAGCGAAAATCACATCTGAATACTTTTCATTATGTTCTGGCATCGCAAAAATAGGATGCAGAATATGCACACCTAGACAAGCTCTGCAGCAATTCCAGGGATACATATTGATTATTTAAGTTTATTGATAATATTATAATAGTTTATGTACAGATTTAAGGCGTAAAAGACTATAATTTAGCCATTTTAAGCAAAATAAGTTGATCTACAAAACTGCTTATATAGACGCCAGAAATGACATACGCGTGTAGTTATTCACCTTAACATAATGCTCCAGTTGTACTTTCTACTTCTATAGTTATGGAAAAAGGTATTGTATTTTATTTGTTAATTTTATTTTGATTTGTTACTTATTTAATCGCAAATCTATGAATTATTTCACGAATATGACACGAATATCGTGAAGTATTATTAGGTATTTGTTAACTTCTAAATAGAGGGAGAACAAAACGTGAAAGTCAGCTGTTCCTATCTGTATTTTTGTTTACAAAAAATGCTAGGTACTAATTGTTTATTTATGAATAATTGCAATTACTCTGGGATACTTTTTGAAGTATCATTGCATAAGTAGTAATTGTTTTTCGACCAAACAATGACCATTGCCATTCAACGTGGCAATGCCGCCAGCCTTTTGGGCACCCTACCAGTCGACAGCGATGAGGAGGAATACTTTAATGCATAAGTTTTAGTTGTTTCTTTTGTGTATATTTATTTTTTAACGTAGGTTATAGTGTGTAATATATATAGGTATTGTACGTAGCCGTACGTAGCTGTTTGCTGGATTGGTGGAATTAAACGCGTTGTTGATCTTGACGTACCGAAGCTTTATTTTCTTTCCCAGACTTAACAATGTTCCTGGTTGTGGCACTCGTCCGTTTCCTCCCAACAAGAAGTGGTTGGGGGTTAAGGCCTCAGGATCTTCTGCACTGACGGAGACATGTGTCAGCGGCCTGCTGTTTACTGTGTACTCCACCTCCGCTAACAACGTCGCGAGGACTTCTTCTGTCGGGTGGCGTTCGTGAAGCGTCGCTGATAGGGCTGTCTTGACAGACCGGACCATACGCTCCCAGGCGCCGCCCATGAACGGTGCCCCGGGCGGAATGTAACGCCAGGAGATGGTCTTCTTAACTGCGTCCTCCGCTGTTGCCTCGTCGATACCTTGTCGAAGTTCTTTGTCCGCTGCTTTCAAGTTCGTCCCGTTGTCAGACCAGATTTCGGTTGGACATCCACGCCGCGCTATCATTCTTCTTAATGCCATTACCGCTGAGTCAGCGCTGAGTGAGCCAGCGATCTCTAGGTGAATGGCTCGCGTAGTGAGACATGTGAAAATGGCTACATATCTCTTCTGTCGAGCGCGTCCCACTGTCACCGACAGAGGCCCGAAGTAGTCGATCCCTGTATAGGTGAAGGGTCGTCTATGATGCGCTAGGCGGCAAACAGGTAAGTCCCCTGTTCTCGGGTATGGTGGTGTCTGTGTCTTCATTCTGCAGAATAGACATCTTCGAAGCAGCGTACGTGTGATGGGTCGTAGGCGCAATATCCAATACTGTTGCCTACACTCGTTGACTGTGGCTTCGACACCGGTGTGGTGTAGATCGCGATGTATTGCCTCAATCCAGAGCTTCACTATATGATGTTCGCCATCGAGTATCATGGGGCTCTTGAAGTCTTCTGTTACATCTCGAGTCGCTTGAATGCGGCTTCTAAGTCTGATAGCTCCGTTGACATACTCGATGCTCAGCTGATGCAGTCGACTCTCCTTATTTATATGTTTCTGTTTCCTCAAGCAGTCTATTTCTTCCATAAAGGCATCTTCTTGAGTCAATCGCATCAAATATTCTTCTGCTGATTTGAGATGTTCAGCGGAGACCGGAAGGAACTTCTTATCCTTCGATGGCGAGGTTTTCCTGTTGGCTGACGGTGGTTTCTTTGGTTTGTCTATTTTTCTCCAACTCGGATCCTGCTCTGTATTCTTCTTAGTTCTTCTGTAGTTAACACTTTGTTTCGGTGTTCTACATAACTCTATAAATTGTAAGACTCTTGCTGTTGTATGTCGTAGCCTTTTCCAACTAGAGAAACGTGATACTTCTGGTAAAGCTTCTGATAGTTTCGGTCTCATTCTGTCTGTTACAAGATTGACTTTCTCTTCGCCGGAGGTCTCTTCTGTTACTATGGTGGTCACTTCTGTCGGCCAGAGTTCTTCTGTTTGGTAGAGGAAGTCAGGCCCTTTATACCAGCGGTGATTCTTGTTGAATTCTGTAGGAACGTCTCGCGTCGCGTCGTCTGCTACGTTCATCTTCGTGGGGACCCAGCGCCACTCGTTTACTTTGGAGCTTTCCTCTATAGCTGCCAGACGATGTGCCATGTACGGCTTGTATGAGCGTGAGCCAGTACGTATCCACGTGAGCACTGTCTTGCTGTCGGTCCAGAATACTTTACTGTCAGGTTTTCTTGCGTGTTCTTCGATTACTGTTTCTGCGAGTCTGGCTCCCATGACTGCAGCTTGTAGTTCCAACCTTGGTATCGAAGTCAGCTTCAACGGTGCCACTTTTGCCTTTGCTATGATGAGTGAGAGGCTGACTTCACCGCTCGGCGTTACTGTTCTCCAGAATAAGACGGTAGAGTAGGCTGATTCGCTTGCATCGGTGAAGACGTGCAGCTGTACAACATCGGCATCGCTGTAGTTGAGATATCGTCGCGGGATGGTCACATTGTGGAGATTCTTCAGGTGACTCATCCAACTCTCCCACTGTTCCGCTAGGTCTTTGTCGATCACGTCGTCCCATGACGTCCCTCTGCGCCATACTTCTTGCAGAAGCTGTTTTGCCTTTATGGTAACTGGCGATGCGAAGCCAAGTGGATCGAACAGTGACATCACGATCCGCAATGCTTCCCTCTTCGTCGGCGTCTTCCCACCTATAAGCGTCTTCGGAATGCGAGCTAAGTTCAGGTTGAACGTAAGCTCGTCGTTGGTGATCTTCCATATCACGCCTAGTACTCGTTCTGTTTTCTCTTCTGACTTGTAGAGTTCCATATCTTCTGTTTGTTCACTCTCACCGAGTGCCTCTAGGAGTGCTAAAGAGTTCGATTTCCACTGTTTCAGTTCGAAGCTGGCCTTCATGTGTACTTCTCGTACATCTTTCGTGATGCGTATAGCGTCTTCAAGGCTTCTGAAGCTGTCCAAGTAGTCGTCCACATAATGCTTCTGTATAATCGCTGCTGTAGCTTCGGGGTGAGTGTCTTCGTGTTGCTTCGCATTCAAGTTCTTGATATAGATTGCTGTAGACGGGGAACTTGATGCACCAAAGATCAATGAAGTCATTCTATATTCTTCTGGAGGTTGTTCATCGCGTCTGTTTCCTCGCCAGAGATACCGAAGCGAGTCTCTGTCCTCTTCTCGCAGCTTGACTTGCATGAACATTTCCTTGATGTCCGCCGTAACCGCTATCGCGTGTTGTCGGAACCTCATGACCACCCCTGGTAATGATTGCAGGAGATCAGGCCCTTTAAGTAGCATGTCATTGAGAGCTACTCCTTTTGTCTTGGCAGCGGCGTCATGGACTACTCTCAGCTTATCGGGTTTCATCGGGTTGGTCACAGCGAAGTGGGGTAAGTACCAAGTCTTCTTTGGTGTCTTTTGTTTAGGTGCAGGTTCGCTGTATCCCTTTGCTACGAGAGCTTCCATCTGTTCTGTGTATTTCTGTTTCAAGCAAGGGTCACGATCGATCTTCTTTTCTATGTTGAAGAGCCGGTTCAGAGTATTAGCGTAGTTATCAGGAAAGCTGATGTCTTCTGTGCGCCAGAGAAGACCCGTCTCGTATCTACCGTCTTCTGTCTTGGAAGTCGTCTTCTCTAAGATGCGTAGTGCTTGTTCTTCTGGATCTGACTTTGGTCTTCTGGGATTTAAGCAGAGTCAATCCATTTCGAAGTACTGCTTCACGAGGTCTTCTAGGTTGTCTGTCTCTTCTTCTGTGACGTGCGATACGAAGTTGATCGTGTGTCCGATGGTGCGTGTTTGGCTTCCGTGTAATACCCAGCCGAGAGGCGTAAGTGAGGCCACCGGTTGGTTATTGTCACCCTTCCTTACTTCGGACGTCAACAGAAGGTGCCAGTTGTCCTGTCCTATCAGAACTTGTGGTTTCACGTTGGTGTACGTGAGGTACTGGCGAATGTCCTCTAGGTGCTTGCAGTCTTCGACTAATTCCCGTGAAACTCGTTGAGATGAGACTTGTAGGTTCTTCACTGTGCGCGCCTGTATTTGCTCTTCTTGATCGTTTATTCCTTTTAAGTTGATAGTGACTCTTCTCGATGATGACTCTGTTGTCTTCATATCGTTGATGCTCTCTATCTTCAATGGCACGATAGGTCCTGTTGCTCCGATGAGCTTGACTACATCGTTGTCTATAAGGGTTACTGTTGACCCATCGTCCATTAGTGCGAAAGTGTTGACCTTCCCTGCCGGACCTCCTACTTGAACCGGGATGATCTTCAAGTATGACTGTTTACTCTTCATAGTCCAGGCAGAGTTGATCACTTCTGTTGATTCTTTATCTTCTTTCGCTTCTGTCTCTGTGTCTGTTCTCTTGTTGTAGTGTAGCATTCTGTGGTGAAAGTACTTGCAGCTGTTGACACCACACGGCTTAGTTTTACAGCTGTGCGTCTTGCTTCTGTAGCGTAGACACCGAAAGCAGAGACGCTTGGATTTGGCTAAGTCCCATCTTGCATTTTCATCTAGGTTCTTGAATTGTTCGCATTCTGTTGTAGAATGTCCCGTCACTTCACATACAGGGCACTTAGGTGTGTACGTTTTTTCAGTCACGCTGTGAACCTTCTGTATTCGTTTCTGTATTGTGGTCGCTGCGTGTGACGTCATTTGTTCTGGCGTCGCATAAGGTCCACATAATTCGGCTTCTCTTCTGAGGAACTTCTCTATCTTCAAGAGGTCGGCGTCTTCCTTTGGCTGCATCGCCGCGAAGTCGTAAAATCTGTAGCGTAGTGTTGGTGTGAGCTTGTCCACTAGTGTCTTTGAGGCTTCTGGGTTATACATATAGTTTATGCAGGTTAACGTCTTCAGAGTTGCTACTATGTTGGAGACTTTCGTTGCAAATATACAGATGTCGCGTGGCGACTCTGTAAGACGAGGTAGACCACGTAGTGTTTCTATTTCCATCATTGCGATAGACTCTGGTCTTCCAAATCTTGACTCCAATGTTTTCATGATGTCTGTAGGGTGAGCGCTGGTGATTAGTAGACCGTCTACTGCCTCCTTGGCTTTCCCTTTCAGATTTCTTCTGAGTCTGTTAGTATTTTCTACGGCAGAGAACATGTTTTCTGTTTCGAAGTATGCGGCACGGAAAGGCAGCCACTCCTGATGAGACCCGTTGAAGATTGGCAGCTCTATGAACTTCGGTCGTTGAGCGGCGTTGACGGCACGTGTGATAGCTGCAGCCAACTCTGTGAAGTCGTTTTGAGCTCCCGCCGGTGATGGCTGCAGGCGCTGTAACTGTTGATGACGGTCTTCTGTTCTTCTGACAACTGGTTCTTCCGTAGGTTGATGTGGTTCGTTGGCTATTGCTAACACTGCGCGGTTAGTGTGTTCGTCCAACCAGTTGTCGACACGTTCGTTGACTTCTGTCTTCGAGTCGATGGAGACTTCATCATCTTCTTCTTCTTCATCTTCTGTGTCCCCCGCTTCTAAAGAGGCTAGGCGAGCTGTTGCTAACTCGACTTGCAGTCTTATTAATTCTTCTTTGGCCTTCGCTATCTTGCAGGCCTTAGATTTGCTGTAGTTAGATCTTCCCCCTCCCTCCTTCTTGCTAGAGGGGCGGGTGACCTTCTGTCTGCTCGGCACTGGCAGACTTCCTATATTCTTCTTTACTGTTGAAGTTTCTGTTTCTGTATAATTCTTGACAGCGGCTTTTACCCCCTTTCCCCCCTGTGCAGGTGGCTTCATCAGTTGCTTCAGGGAGGCGTCGGTAGATAGCATTTGCGCGGCGGATTGAGTTTCTGATGACGCAATGACGGCTGAGGCGGGGTCAGTACAAGGCGCTGTTGCCACGGAGGCGGCTGTAGTTTCTGTATACTCCGTGGCGGTTGTCCCCGTCTCTTCACTGGTACCGGTCGCTGAGGTTGTAGCTGTCACCTCGGACGATGCCGGCGTCTGTTCCGTCGGTGGCTTGCGTCCTCTTCCTTCCGAACGCGTAACTGGCATCTTCGCTGTTTTGTTTCAGTAGTTCTTGAACTATCTTCCACGTGATCCGGCTCGAAGGACCATAAATGTACGTAGCCGTACGTAGCTGTTTGCTGGATTGGTGGAATTAAACGCGTTGTTGATCTTGACGTACCGAAGCTTTATTTTCTTTCACAGACTTAAGTCTTAGGGGTACTGCTGCCAACTGTGTGGCTTACAATTTTGTGCCCTATTTTATACAATTTCTCATACAAATTCCAATGCTCCTATTGGTTGACCAATTGGGAAGCTTACATTTCGTCCAATAGGATTCTTATCGGACAATTTGATGCTAAGCTTAGGTACGACGACTCTTTACCCTAACGAGAGCCGCGTACACTATTATTTTCTATTAAACCTTATAAACTTATCCTATAAACATTATAAAGTAAAACAATTAACGAATATCTTAAACTAATTCAAAATCAACACTTAAATGACTAATAAACATTAAAACTATACACGCACTGTAACGTCACTTTAAGTGTCTCGCACACGCACTGTATCGTCACTTTAAGTGTCTCGCACAGGTATAGAAGGAGATGGCGGGACGAGTTGGACTCCTTTAAAGAAAATTGGTCTATTGCAGCTCACAACCGAGAGGAATGGAGGAAGGAAAGGGAGGCCTTTGCCCTGCAGTGGGACGATCATGGCTGAAATAATAATAATAATAGTGTGTAAATAAGTTAAGCTTAAGTATGTTGTAAAATATTATATAAATGCAATATTTTTAGGAGTAGTACTTCTCAGTAGTGTGAGCCTAAATTGTTTATTTGGTAAGACAGTAGGTAAGGGACGCAGAGGCGAATTGGAAACAAAACAAAAGTATTTTAACGTTATATTAATACAACTTATTACTATGATTATTACTTTCAACAGAAATAAAATAAACAAGGTATCAACTTTTTAACAAACGCATTGCATTATTATAATAATATACATTTGGTCGAAACGTCGAAGCCAAAATAGAAAATTAGTGTTCGCGTTAATTCCCGTGTTGTAATTTAATTTTATTATTTATAGGTATCTATATAATCGACGACGGCTAACTATATTTAGTTATTCATGCCTTATATAATATCACTGTCTATCAAGAGGCCCAGCAATAGCGTAACTATAGGGTAGCCAAGCGGCAGAATGTAACAGGCCCCCGATAGGACGGGGTCTCTGGCCGGAGGGGGTCTCCGGTCTGAGGGGTCTACAAAGCTAAAAAAGGGTACCTATATTCTGATAGCCACGGGCCTCAAGCGGTACAGTTACCACACTACGGCCATATTTACCACTTATTAGTTAAAGTATGGGTTGTTTGTACTCCGAAACAAATTTGTAAATATAATTATTATTTTTAAAAGAGTAACTATTGAGTTTATTTCTGGTTCTTCTCCACAGAAACGACACTTTTGACGTTTTTAAGTACAGGCCTCCCACCAGGTGGACCAACGATATCGTCAGAGTTGCTGCAACCGGTGGATGATAATGATGATGATGATAAAGCGCCCTTTTGTAGCTTATGAAACTCACGCCCCATAGTGTTACACGATATTTTTTTGGGATAAAAATTCGCTTGTGTTAATCCAGGGTGTCAGCTACCTCCATATTAAAATTTCATTAAAATCGGCCCAGCCATTTGAGCGTGAAGAGGCAACAAACACACTCACAAACTTTCGCATTTATAATACTAGAGTAATAAAAGTCCAATGATTACTGAAATTGACTGCCTCGTTGGTCTAGTGATTGCTAAGCGCGACTGCTGAGCACGAGGTCCTGGGTTCGAATCCCGGGTCGGGCAAAGTGTTACTGGGTTTTTTCATTAGATAATTCTCAGTAGCAGAACGGAGTCTGGATTTGTGCCCGGTTGATGGCCACCTCGCCCTTTATTACATTTGGACCTAAATACATAACTGGCGAAATGTGGGTGTGCTATATGTTCACCTCTGCCTACCCCTTCGGGGAATACAGGCGTGATGTTATGTATGACAATGAATTATTAAAACAAACTCGAATGTTATACGAAGTTTATTGTATCATACATTTAATAAATATTTACAATATACGTTCATATACAATGCTGTATATCTACAAAATATTAAAATACATAATTATTGATATGAGAATCGAATTCTCTAAACGCATTCATAGTGAGATTGTTAACGAACTGTGATGTCCAAATATTTTTTGCCAGCTTTTCAAGCTCACGATTGCAGGTTCAAAACCAAATAAAAAAATATTTTAGCTCCTTTAGTCCACCGTCTCACACCCGGATATAAAGAGATAGATGATACAAGTAAAACTTTTAATGCAGATTTTATGACCTTGTGTACGAGTCTAAATCGATTCTAATCCGGGTGTATTAGGCTTAGACCATAGTTTCTTGTCCTATCAGCCAAATCGACTCAGATCCGGACAATTTTGTATAAATCCGGATCTTTTCAATGAATACCCGGATCATTTCGATTAATATCCGGATCATTTCAATTAATATCCGGATAATTTTGATTAACATCCGGATAATTTCAATTAATACCCGGATCATTTCGATTAACATCCGGATCTTTCCTTTTCAAAACCGGATCATTGAGCCCCAGACCATCGTTTTCGATCTTTAACCGTCTCCCACCCGTGTATCACACTCAGATGTTTGCATACAGTCCCCCTTCATATATTAACGACGTATTTATCGATGGGCCCCTGTGTGGACCGCGGCACAGCATGGTGGTTAACCAGGTGCCTGCGCACGTGGTCAGGACACTTGTACACCTTCGGACAACGCGGGCAGATGTACCTGGAAAAATAGAGCATACATACAGATATTATTTTAAAAAAAACCGACCAATTGCACGTCGGACTCGCGCACGAAGGGTTCCGTACCGTTATCTTTAAAAACATAACATCACGCCTGTATTCCCCGAAGAGGTAGGCAGAGGTGCACATATAGTACACCCATATTTCGCCAGTTATGTTTTAGGTCCCAATATAATAGGGGGCGAGCTGGCCATCAACCGGGCACAAATCCAGACTCCGTGCTGCAACTGAGAATTACCTAATGGAAAAACCCAGTAACACTACCCGACCCGGGATTCGAACCCAGTACATGCTCAGCAGTACCGCTTAGCGACCACTAGACCAACGAAGCAGTAGGCAGGCAGAGTTCTACGCTGTTTATATAAACTAACGATGTCAAATCTCAGTCTACATAAAATATAAATCTTATATACTATCAGTAACGCAGACGAGGCTGGACAGTGTCAGATACATAGAATAGGAGACTTGAGTGAAATAGGAAAGAGAGTAGGCCTTTGCCCTGGCCTTCAATATATCAATCCTTCTGGAAGGTTCCACTATACCTCGTATCGTTCGATGATGCCCTGGTGTTCCCGGGTGATACCGTGGCTCTTCGCCAGGTGCTTCCTCACGTTGCCGGGCCGGGCGAACGTGTCCTGACACACGGGGCATATGTACCTGTATTTGTGTTCCCGGTGCACTTTGTACTCATGGACCTGGAGACGCTTCTTTGACTTCTCCCATTTCTGGCAGATGCTGCACTGTTGGGGAGATTCATAATTAATATATGACTATTTGTATTTTTTTTGCATGTTGCCATGCTAGGATTAAATTTTAAATTGATAAAGGGAAACTTGAAAAATTATGGACACGAGCGGGACTCGAACCCGCGACAGTCGCCGTACCGTGGCGCCGCTCTGCCAACTGAGCCACCGTGTCATAATTAATGGTTAGATGTATCTTGTATTCAGAAATTTTGGTGGCTAGTAAAACCGCTACTAATCAAATACATGGCGACAACCGATTGGTGCTGTGTGGGACAAATTTTTATCACGAGCGGGAATTAAGCCTGCAACCCTTAGCGCGGCAGTCCAATCGCTTAGCCACTGCACCAATCAAGTCGTCAAATCTTATCAATTAAATCTAGATATGACATACATAATAAAATGTCAGGATCATTGTTGATTGAAATACTATATCAAATTAACACAAACCCACGCCTGATTCCTAGAAGGGTAGGCAGACATCACAAACTTCCATTAGCAATGATCCCAACATTGTTTTCTTATTAATAATAATAACAAGGTAATGGCACTAGTGCTTGACGTAAATCTAATATCAATTTAAATAGTTATGTGAATACAAAGCATGTCACTAGCAGTTGACAAATTAAAATCTTAACATAGATAATATCGCCTGTAGACATCGGTTTGTGCATATACTGGCGCTACTATATTGGCGCAGTGGCTAAGGGATTGGACTGCTGCGCTAAGGGTTGCGAGTTCAAATCCCGCATGAGGTAAAAACTTTGTGCGAACCAATGTTTGTCGCGAGTCTGGATGTTTGTGTATGTGATATTACATGTTTGTGAAACGCACCCACGATACAGGAGACATTCCTAGCGTAAGGCGACGTTTTAAAAAAAAACTGGCGAAATGTGGGTGTACTATATGTGCACCTCTGCCTACCCCTTCGGGGAATACAAGCGTGATGTTATGTTTTAATTCTCAGTAGCAGCACGGAGTGTGGATTTGCTGCCCAGTTAATGGCGAATATTGCTACCTATTACTTTGGGACTGACGATATCGTCGGCCCACCTGATGGGAGGCCTGCCAACGTGTCTCCGTTATCGTTATCCGAACAAAAATAACGTCATTTTGAGTTGGACTTGAATCTTAGTAATTGAAGTCGAATTCAAGCAATGTCAACCACTAGTGCTCTTACAATCAGGATGTTCACTGCATTAAAATAACATTAAGAATTCAATCAACACTGAAATAAGGTTAAAATTCATATGAAAGCTGAAAAAAACGAGTTGGTCATTGCTTGAAAGGTTTACATAATGACCGCTCCAAAAATTTTAAAATCTATTTCTCCCCCACTTTATTGCTTTTTTTTAGTTTTCGTATTTCTTTCAAACCTTTACAATGTCAATGGATTCCAACATTATGTTAGTGTAGTCAACATCTATATTACAATGAATACATCAAACAATTAGTGCCCTTACCTTGCCTATATATTTGTGGTGCAGGGCCGATTGCAGTGGGCCTACCCCATGAGAATACCCTAGTAAAAGCCAGTGGTTTTTCTCGCATTATACAAGTGATAGCCGAGTGGTATGACTGACTGCCAAGTCAAAGGTCGCAAAATCCAACACCGGCACGCACCAATGTCTTTTCCTATTGTGCGTACAATAAATTAGTTATCAGCTGCTAAAAACGGTGAAGGAAAACATCGCGAGGAAATACACACCTGAGAGATTGTTCAACGGTGTGTGTCGACATGTCAGAGGCCTACAGGCGGGTTACAATCTGACACCAGGTTGGTCATCAACCATACGATAAGGCTTGAACCCGCGAACTTTACTGGTCTGTATCGCACCTTACCAATTGAGCTTTACAATATATGTATAAAAAACCATAATTATTAAACATAATACTTTAAGAGATCACTATGTTTTCAATACCTATTTATTTAGTTATACAATTCAGTACATAATTACGATACGCCTTATGACTATATATGGCAATCGAATTAAGCGTTAGACCCCATCGTACAATCGATTGCAAATGGGGGTCATTACTTATAAGTGGAAATTTTAAATGGAAGTTATATCAATAAACTCGTTAAACACTAGACCCCGAAACTACACTCAATTGCTAACGGGGGTCCCTTTAATATGGAAGTATAATATAATCATTAATCGATATTTTGTGTTATATTTTATAAAATCGATACCTAATAAGATATTATATTATTAAGTTACAACTATACCACTAATTACTATTATTTCACCATTTTAATACATATTTACTTGAAGTATTTTCTGCCAGTTTTAATAAAAGTCTAAGTAAAATGCATTTTTTATGTTAAACACATTCAGGCTCTAATATATATTCTAGCTGCCTGTAATAGCTTAAACTTAGTTAAGTCCTTCATTTTTATATCACTATAAAATACTTCATTCATTAATTTCTACAATAAAATACAAATTGCTTACTTAATATAAGTAAAACAATACCTTATAAATACAATTCTAGCGAATTACACGAAATAAATTTAAATGCCTTATGCACATTTGACCCCGTTTAGGGTATATCCACATGACCCCAGCTCTTTTTGATGTTACATAATATTCTAGCAAGCCCAACTTATACATGTCTAAACGGTTGGTTGTCTCTTCACGTGACCAAAGGGCGGGCTTATTGTTTGGCCAGACTTAGCATTGCCATTCAACGTGGCAATGCTGCCAGCCTTTTGGGCACCCAGTTTTAATGTAGTTAGTATAAGTAAATGTACTGATACATAATATAACCTAGTATCGCTATATCCTGGTACTGATCTTACAATCAACGGTCATTATATACTTCCCTATAGTGGCAATATTACCTTCAATGCTATTGCTATTTACTCCTATAACCTATACTCCTAGAGCACCACTCATGGCACCAAGAGCGACACTATACACAGCTAGAGCTTTATGCTCTATGCCCTATGCTTTCATTATAACATCTAGATTGACGATCAGCACCCCAGAGCGATACTTGTCACCCCCAATGCTATTACCCTTCACACTCAGCACTAGTACCCCCCATAGGTGCTTCTATCTTCCCTATAACAACACTAGCCACTCCTAATGCACTCCTACACGGTAAGCACTAAACCTATATGTATAAATGCATTTTTCATCCATGAGGCGGCACTATTTACCCCTCAAGAGACACTTTTCAGTCCTAGAGGGACACTGTTCACACTAGAGCGGCACTAATCACCCCCGACAGCTACATTATTCATTCCTAGAGCGATACAGTTCACCCCTACGCTATACCCCTATAACTGCACCCTAGCAATCGGCCCCTGCTGGTCGTCGGGCACGCCGTGCACGCGCCTCATGTGCGCGCGCACCTTATTGGGCTTCTCGAACCGATGCTCGCAGATGCCACAGAGGTACCCGTACCGCTTGCCGGTGTGTGCGTTGTGTTTGTGTATCTGGAGGAACTTGCGCGACTTGAGCCGTTTGGGGCACATGTCGCACTGTTTGGGGGTCAATTTTTGGTGCTATTGGGGGTCTTTAACACACGAGGCTGATTACATTAAAAAAATAAGGGCACACACATTGAATTGTTTTGTAAAATTCTTATTTGATTATATGAATGAATTTCGTTGTAGGAACACACACTTACGGGGACATCATTATCTTATTTCTTTTTCTATTAGTGATAATAACAGCTTATAACTATCCCACTGATGGTGGTCTCGCTATACGAAAAATATCTATATTACTTGCCCCATACCTGAAAGTTTTTCTCGGGCAAGTGTATAGCTATGTGCTGCACGAGGTTGGAGCGCCGGTGGAAGGTGGCGCCGCAGTGGTCACACACGTAGGGCCGCTCGCCCGTGTGGCGCCGCTCGTGGATCTAGGAGGGTAGGCCGAAATTTTACACATAATAATAAACATGTGTTAGTCCCACGGTGGGCACCAATCACTTTTAGGCGAGGGTAGGAAGAAATTTTATACACCAGACGAAACAAATTTGTGTCCCGCGGTGGGCGCCAATAACCAAAATATACCGCGTACTTATTGAAAACGTACAACATCCAAAAGACAGGTTACACACAGTTATAATAGAATAATTGTTTAAAAATTAACGATTTTTCTATCTAAATGGGCTCGTATTTTGACTAAGTCTCAATACCAACACAGTTTGGATTTGTGCCCGGTTGACGACAATAGGCTCGCCCTATGACGTCACTTATCCATCTATACATTATGTCGTTGATTCAGTGTTAGATTAAACTTTGACACCAGCCCAGATGTGGAAGCGAGACATCACTAAAAGAATAGAATAGAATAGAATATAAATATTTATTTGCAAGAATATAAATCATAAGTTGACAATTTCATTTAAAGTTTTGTCATATTCTACCAGACAACTGGTGTGCAAATATTTCGTTAACAATTATAAAATCAATCACTATTTTATTTATGTATTATTAACTGACTGCCTCGTTGGTCTAGTGGTTGCTAAGCGCGACTGCTGAGCACGAGGTCCTGGGTTCGAATCCCGGGTCGGGCAAAGTGTTACTGGGTATTTCCATTAGGTATTCTCAGTAACAGCACGGAGTCTGGATTTGTGTCCGGTTGATGGCAATAGGCTCGCCCCCTATTACATTGGGACCTAAAACATAACTGGCGAAATGTGGGTGTACTATATGCGCACCTCTGCCTACCCCTTCGGGGAATACAGGCGTGATGTTATGTGTTTATGTTTTAAGTTAACGTATGCATTTACTTATGTCAGTACAGCTGCAAGAGTACAAGCAGTATAAAGCGACGTCTTGCTTCCACAACGAACATCAACCATACAATAGGAATAACTCACAGTGAGCGCCTCCTTGGTGGCCGAGCTGTATTCGCAGTACGCACACTTGTGGATCTTATAGAGCCCGTGGCGAGCTCTCTTGTGTTCCTGAAGCTGGTTATTGTTCCTGCATCTCTTGCCACAAGCCTGGAGAAAGAGGGTGGAAAAAAAACTAAGTTTTAGGGCTGAAACCAAGTCTTTTCGAAAGAAAACTCTAACAAACATGAAACAAGTCATCATCATCATCAGCCGGAAGACGTCCACTGTTGAACAAAGGCCTCCCCCTTAGAACGCCACAATGAACGACAGCTTGCCAATTCCATCCACCGGTTGCAGCAACTCTGACGATATCGTCGGTCCACCTGGTGGGAGGCCTACCAACGCTGCGTCTTCCGGTTCGCGGTCGTTCGAGAAATCACTGCTTAAATCAATTGCAAATAAAATGAATTGAAACCCTTCGATAATTGGTCTTTGTCGGTTCCAACTTAGTTTTGGAGACTTTATACTTCTTATATTACTAGCTGCGCCGCGGTGTTACCCGCTAATTTTTCGGGATAAAAAGCCTATGTGTTAATCCAGGGTGTCAGCTACCTCCATATGAAATTTCATTAAAATCTATTTAGTAGTTTTTACGTGAAAGAGTAACAAACATCCGTCTATATATACAAACTTTCGCGTTTATAATATTAGTAGGGAAGTACATACATACATAAAGTCACGCCTATTTCCCTGATTGGTAGGCAGAGACCACGGATTTCCATTTGCTACGATCCTGGCATACTTTTGCTTCATTCACACGCATCACATTCTTTATACACGCTCTTCGGTTGAGGGTACTCCTCACTTGCCCTTTTTGCAGAACATCTCCGATT
Source organism: Abrostola triplasia (assembly GCA_946251915.1). NCBI lineage: Eukaryota > Metazoa > Arthropoda > Insecta > Lepidoptera > Noctuidae > Abrostola > Abrostola triplasia. The sequence continues at coordinate 5,790,304 of OX276448.1, read as the reverse complement.
TGGTTTAGGTATGTTCGCCTAGGTCTTCCCCTTTCCGATACTCCACTAACACTCGCCTCATATATTCGTTTTGTCATTCTTCTTTCATCAATCCTTTCTACCCAAACCATCTAATCTAGTAGGGAAGGGATATTCTATTCTACTCACCTCGCACACACAGTAGTTTGTGTGGAAACGCATGTGGGCTTTATAGGTCGCTTTCATTCGGAACTCCTTATTGCAAGTGCCACACTTGTAGGACGCCAGGTTCGGTAAGCTCATGCGCTTCTTCTTCGTCGGCTGTTTCTGTAAGAAAGATTTATGAACGAATGAAAGATTTATGAACGAATGAGAGATTTATGAACGAATGAGAGATTTATGAACGAATGAGAGATTTATGAACACCTACAATGGTTATTATCTACTATATATCCCGGTTATACTCACGTCGATATCCGGGAATGCCCGACTAGTTTCGGACTCTAACGGAGCCCTTCATGAGCTGGTGACGCGGCGGGGTCGCGAGCCGAACGGGATATATAGTAGATAATATGGATAACACTCACGAAAGTTATTATAGTAAACCTACAATTTTTTTTTTCTTTTTTAAAAAACGTCACTAGGAATTCCTCCTGTATCGCGGGTGCGTTTCACAAACACGAAATATCACACACAAACACCATACAAGGTGCAATGCGAAGGTGGGTCTCCCAACCCAGTCTCCGCTGGCCTTCGCACAGCGAGGAGTTGGCTAGTCCAACTCCTCACTGTCTTCGTTTATCAGCAGTACATACCTGTCTCAACTTGCCCTTACTCTCCGTCTTCACCAGGACCTCGTAATCATCGTCATTGTTCTGGAACTCTTCGCTAAATATCTCGTAGCTATAGTCGTTCAGTTCCACCTTCTCCACTTTTGTCTTCTGGGCCTTCGGCTTTGATAGCGACTTCTGGAGCCTCGTAGAGTATTTCTTCTTAGGTTTACCTAGAGTAAAGATATGATAAATTAATAAATAACGCTTCTAACACGAGATCCTGGGTTCCCTATATAAAAAAAAAAAATAAGAAAAGGCCTTCCGATTCTCACTATTTTTTTTTTCATAAAAAAAGCGTCGCCTTACACTAGGAATGTCTCCTGTGTCGTGGGTTTCACAAACGTGAAATATCACATACAAAAACACCCAGATTCGGTACAAACATCTGTGGTGCGCACAAAGTTTCGCCCCGGGCGGGAATCAAACCCGTAACCCGTAGCGCAGCTGTCCAATCGCTTAGCCACTGCGCCAATCAGGTCATCATAATGTAAGAATCTAAACAAAAAAAATTATTCACATATGGTTTATTGTATTCTGGTAGTAAACATTGGTTTTGGTTTGATTGCGCATTTTTGTGATCTTACGTAAGAACTATTCAATCTCACACCCCCTTGTAAGAAAAAATAAAACATAGTCGACCCCCTCGACCCCTTTATCGAGTTACGTAATAAATAGGGGGCTTACCAGAAATTAGTTTAACTAATGTCTTCTCCGCCTTCCTGCTCGTCCGTCTAAACTGTAGCGCCATGTTCATAGTCTCTATACAATGCGTACAGATCTTCTGTGAGAGCCCGTCGTCCATTTTGATCTGGAAACAGAAGTAGTTTATATAACATCATAAATAAAGTTAAGTTCTCCTGACCGAATGTCGGTCTCGGCGGCCGGTCTCATCTGAGACTTGCCAACTACACAGGAGATATTATAGTGCACAAGTATGCGCGCAAACACAGGTGCACTCCCTATATCACTCCCATAGTCCAGGACGGTGAGACACGACCGGAGAGAGATCCGGAGCAGGACCAACGGCTTAACGTGCCTTCCGAAGCACGGAGGGGTCTCGACATGTGAAAACAGTCACCCATCATAAGACTGACCGCAGCGAGCATATCTTGCATAGTTGGATAGTCTCAGGTGAGACAGGCTGCTGTGACTGACACTTCATCAGGATAACATTATTATATAAATGTAATTTTTATATTATTTAAATTAATAACTATCTTAAGTAAACAAATATGCCATGTGTTGTTATTGATGATAGCTATATATTGTACTGTAATTTACTATTTAACATATAAATACAAATATATATAAAATTTTCGTGTCACAGTTTTCGTTCCTATACTCCTCCGAAACGGCTAGACCGATTCTCATGAAATTTTGTGAGCGTATTGAGTAGGTCTGAGAATCGGCCAACATCTATAAATCATCATAAATTCACGCGGACGAAGTCGCGGGCAACAGCTAGTACAAATATATATAAAACAATAACTTTGTGGAAGAATAATAGTGAGTTCTTTTTAAACAAAAGACTTACTTTTTTATTGTGTACTGGGGTCTAATATTATCTGCACTATATTATCATGTCTCCATAAGCAGAAACTTACCAAAGCATATATAATTTGACTGCTAAAGTAGGTGTACTCTGTAGGTATACCTTGCAAACTGTGGTTGAATCCAAATTTTCTCACAAAAAAGGTGAGGAGCGACTATAGAAACTGATCTACTATCGAAATAAAGCCAAAACTCACCTCCAACCCGGTAACAAGTCTCAAATCTTGCGTCCGCTTTTCTTCACCTTCTTTGTTGTAGAATATAGACACTAAATCTTCCGTATTCAAGCAGGTCCTGCAGTACACGAGCTCCGACGGCTTCGGCTCAGTTTCAGACAGTTTTACAGGCTTATGGGACCTCGCAGCTCTGCGTTTACTACTCATTCTATTCAGCAAAAGTAACGCCAACATTTTTCTTTCGTTTTTTGGGTATTTTCACACGATGAGAACCTTTTACCGCTTTAAACATGAAGTTTATACTGTTAATAATGTTGTTTTGTAAGTGGGATGGTGTTATTTCTGTTATGTTATAATATAAATGCTAATATTTATTACAATTTATTGATCAACAAAAGATAACTGAGAACCTGATTTATTTAGCACTTTGACATTGACAGTTACTTGTAGAGTTGCCATTATAAAAATATAATACTAAAATAGTAGTATTACTACCAGGTACCAAAGAAAAAAGATGTATGAGTAGGTACCACGTTAAATAAAAACGATATGATGATATTATATCATTGAAGATGTCATCTTTTCACGGTCTTTCTTAGAATAACCTACATAATTAAGACTTTATATGAAGGAAAGGGAGGCCTTTGCCCTGCAGTGGGACGATCATGGCTGAAATAATAATAATAATAATGTGTTGTGCCTCTGCACATGCTGTTGTAAATTGGGTGTATCCAGCGGAAAGCCTATGTCGCGCGAGTTGCCGCATGTCATGCTAAGATTATAATCAAAGTATCTTATTATTCAGTCTTACTGTCCTATATGATGGCATAGTAGATTCTTATAATTCAATGTTTTTTAATGAGCGCGCTTCATTGAAGTCACAATATCGCTTACCATCAGGCGAATTATAGGTATCGGGTAGGCACACCTATTTAGTTAAATACAAGTCTATGAATGGTGACAACATTGAGGGTAGAAGAAAATCACACTACTATGTTTTGTGAGTGGGTTTGTATATTACCACTACACGCTCCAACGGCTAGACCAATTTTGATAAAATTTCGTATGGAGGTAGGTGACATCCTGGATTAACACATAGGCTACTTTTTATTTCAATAAAACCACACCATAGACTAGTAAACTTAATTTATTACTTCTAATTATTGTGCGACCAGTTTGTACAATCTAAACAATAAATGCTACGTTATATTGTGCTTTGGCAATCGTTTCTTACAATAATTAATATAATATTAAAGAATTAACCTATCACAGTGATGTGTCAAAAAGTACAGATATGTTACTACCGCGCTTATTTTATCGAGCAGTGATTGGATAGCCTGAGTGACGTGTGACATGCGCGCGCAAGTGTTATTCAATCCACACTTGTTTATTCTTTTACTCTTATTGTTATAATCACGCTATCTCTTTCACCTCTCTGTCAAATTATATAATTATGTACGTGTGTAGTTCGGGAGACGTTTCTCAATTAAATTCAATTTTTGAAGCTCCATCGACAAACATTAGATGATTTAGCCAATATCTAGGTAGGAGATTTTATTATAATAACTTTCGTGAGTGTTATCCATATTATTTACTGTATATTCCGGTTATACTCACGGGTTATGTTATTCTGAATAATGGCTCCGTTCGAGTTCGAAACTAGTCGAGCATTCCCGAATACACACGTGAGTATAACCGGGGTATACAGTAAATAATAAGGTAGGAGATTGTAATAATGGTCGGTACTCAATAGAATAGGTAACTGTACTGCCTATTGATCAGTTTTTGTACTGATATCATCCATTATTTGAACACTTTTCTCATTAATTTTGTTAGCTTGACGTATCTATACTTTTTGACACATCATTGACCTATCAACATAAATTTACAAGATGGCTGACAATTTTGAATATTTACAACTTCATTTTTAACGATGCAAAAAGGTGATATAAATTAATTATATTGCTATGTGATATTAACTTTACAGTGGGTTAAGAACAAACTGTCCGATCAAAAAGCAGGTTTTTAAAAAAAAACCAGCTGTTCCAAACATTTATGTACACTTGACTCCTGATTAGCGCAGTGGCTAAGCGATTGGACTGCTGCGTTAAGGGTTGCGGGTCCAATTCCCGCACGGGGCAAAACTTTGTGCGAATATTTGTCCCGAGTCTGGGTGTTTGTGTGTGATATGTCATGTTTGTAAAACGCACCCACGATACAGGAGAAATTCCTAGTGGGGTGATGTTTAAAAAAAACAAAAACCTCTACAAAATGTATGGAACAGTTATTTTTTCTCAATTTCAGGGTTGACCCCACAATAAAAGTTATTCATAGTCGAGTACTAAACACGTCCCCTTTGATCGGACAGGGTTGGTGTGTGACGATCGCTTTCCAAGTTGATATGTGTTGTGACCTTTAGCTGGGACCTAAGAAAATCATCTCTGAACATGGCAACATTGAAAAATTTTTTAAGGATTTCCTACATATATAATTCAATCTTGTTCATAAATAATATCATTAATACGAGTGTGTGATTCACAAAAGAAATTCCGAGAGTATATCAAACATATAGATTTTTGTGATACTTAAAAATGTTATCACTTTTCATCTAGTAGGTGGAACCTTTCATAGAAAATACCAATCATTGGCAAGCTGGTGCGCGCGCATCGGTACTTAACCCAGCCCAATGATATTATAAAAAAAGGTAGATAGGACTTTTTGTATCTTTTTGCATATTGCCATGCTAGGCTTAAATTTTTAAATAGATAAAGGAAACTTGAAAAATGACGGACACGAGCGGGACTCGAACCCGCGACATTCGCGTACCGTGGCACCCCTCTGCCAACTGAGCAACCGTGTCACCGCCACGGTACGGCGAATGTCGCGGGTTCGAGTCCTGCTCGTGTCCATCACTTTTCAAGTTTCCTTTATCAAGTTAAAAAGGTAGATATGTTATACATACTCCGAAACCGGCTCGTGAAAACTAGGCTAATAAGCACACCTGCCATACCATGAACTCTTAAAGCAGGGCAGTGCAAGTGAGACGCAGTTTTTGCAGTATAGTGCCATCTCTCTTCCACATATTAAACTCTCCTGCATGAGTTCATGGTAAGGGCTAAACTCATCTTTCCCGCTCCCATAGTCCCGACTCGCTATTTCCTATCATTTAATGTATTGTGACGTCACAATATAGTGAAGATCGATTGTCGTACAGTCGGCCAAAAATGGTCTAGCTTTGACAAAAGTTTCTGTGAGATCTAAATATCGAACAATCAAAATCACTTTGACACCCATAGTAACTTTAGCTGTTTTCAAATTGGTCAATACAATTGAAATAATGCTTAGACAGGGAGGTGAGCTGTTAGCTGACAATTTAAACTTGAGATATGACATGACGTCATAATATTATTGCAAGGGAAAATCGACCTTATTATCTACTATATACACCAGTTATACTCACGTCGATATTCGGGAATGCCCGACTAGTTTCGGACTCTAACGGAGCCCTTATTCATGAGCTGGTGACGCGGCGGGGTCGCGAGCCAAACCGGTATATATAGTAGATGATATGGATAACACTCACGGAAGTTATTATAATAAACATATACCTTGTTTCTGACGTTCAAATAAACCTCAACCATAGCATCACGCCTGTATTCCCCGAAGGGGTAGGCAGAGGTGCACATATAGTACACCCACATTTCGCCAGTTATATATAAACCTCAACCGTTGGTAGACAATATTTTTCGACGACTGTACGTAGCATATCTAACTCTTCCTATAACATCATTGGTGCTGTCACTCGACGCGTGACTAATGACAAGGGGTGCGAGGTTGAGTCGCGAAATTTTTAGGGTTTTTTATCCATCACAGCTCAACACTTCTTGGGAAAGCTATGACTGAATCTGAGGCAAAGACGCCTAACACAAGAGTTTCTATAGATAGTATCTCAACCACAGATATAGATCTACATAGATAACGCAAATGTATGTACTTCGCGTGTCCGAACCCCGACCAAGCGTCTAGGTTGGTCGCCGCTAAATGTATGAGTATGAGCGAGAAAATCATAGCGGACGGCTCCAGTTGAATCGTTTGAATCGTGCTGGGCGGATGGGCATCGGCGGCATCGGTGTCTTTGCATCGGTTTGGATTTCCCGTCACTAAATGTTGGCTGTGACGTCACAATAGGTATTGAAAGTCGGCACGCTTGGTTTCAATACAAATCGTGATACTTGCGTTATCTATGTAGATCTATATCTGTGATCTCAACGATATCTTTTACAAGCAGACGACTGACCCGGGAGCGGGAACTACATTTTTATTCCTACTCCTCCTATATATTCACACATAACATCACGCCTGTATTCCCCGAAGGGGTAGGCAGAGGTGCACATATAGTACACCCACATTTTGCCAGTTATGTTTTTTAGGTCCCAGTGTAATAGGGGGCGAGCTGGCCATAAACCGGGCAGAAATCCAGACTCCGTGCTGCTACTGAGAATTACCTAATGGAAAAACCCAATAACACTTTGCCCGACCCAAGATTCGAACCCAGGACCTCGTACTCAGCAGTCGCGCTTAGCGACCACTAGACCAACGAGGCAGCAGAAGTGGTGGGCTTGTCCCAAAGACGACTGACTCGACAGACGTAGTCCAGCTATCAATTCCGAAGGATGGCGGAGTATCAAACCTAATTTATTTAAAAATTCGTCGTCAGTTTTTTTGGGCAAGCCTCTAGTGCCCGAAACTAGTCGGGCATTCCCGAATATCAACGTGAGTACAACCGGTATATATAGTAGATAAGCCTCTAGTGCCCATCATCGCGACTCCTGTAAGCCAGGATCTACAATGATAACCATTGAGAACCAAAGCAATGAAGCTCGAGGCGTCCCAGAAACTCGACTGTCTTGGAACCCGCAACGAAATTAATCATAAAATAATATATAGGAGGAGTGGTAATATAAATTTAGTGCCCACTTCCCTCCATAGCACGCGGGCGGGAGACACAAAGATTAATATACCAGAGTCGTCAGAGTTGCTGCAACTGGATGCTAATGGCAAGTTGTCGTTCATTGTGGCGTTAGAGGCTTTTGTTCAACAGTGGACGTCTTCCGGCTGATGACGAGGAATCATTGCTTTCCGAAGTGTTTTAAGCTATGATGAGCAAATAACACAAAATAATTTAAATTTCGCGCCTCTCGACGACGCATTCGCATTAATATTAAACGTATTGTTAGTTATAAGACATGGCCATGTGTACACCATGTCATTGTGACGAGAAACCTGGGACCAATTTCCTAAAACTCCGGGTATCTTCAAACAGACTCTTGACAAATATTACCTGTGAAAACAAATATATATAAATATAAAATGTAGTAATAATTAAAACATAACATCACGCCTATATTCCCCGAAGGGGTAGGCAGAGGTGCACATATAGTACACCCACATTTCGCCAGTTATGTTTTTAGGTCCCAATGTAATAGGGGGCGAGCTGGCCATCAACCGGGCACAAATCCAGACTCTGTGCTGCTACTGAGAATTACCTAATGGAAAAACCCAGTAACACTTTGCCCGACCCGGGATTCGCACCCAGGAGACGTCTACCGGCTAATGATGATGATGATGTGTGTGTGACAAGTAGTAAGTATATGTAAGTTATTCCGACTCACCTGTGTAATACCAACGCATAGCATCAATACTAGATGCCCGATCGACCAGGTTAGCACCCTGCAACAAACAAGTCAATACAAGGTATTAGATCATCCATACTAAACATAACATCACGCCTGTATTCCCCGAACTGTATCAGCCTTCCAGCAGAGCTGGTGACCCTTACCTGCCGCACATCTCCTCGGCCAGGTTCCTGTCGCGCGCCTCGTGCGCCGAGTGCAGCTCCTGCAGCCGCCGCGCCGTGGACACCTTGTCCTTGACCCTGGAGACGGACTCCGAGATGTCCCGGACTCGCATCATGTAGGTTTCTGCTGCATTTCCTGGTACAGGGAGAGGTTAATCCTAATGAATTTGACGGCCAGTAGGCCTACTCTCAAAATGGGAAACCGGAGTGCAATTTCTTTTTTTTTTAACCACACTAGGAATTTCCCCTGTGTCGTGGGTGCGTTTCACAAACATGAAATACCACATACACAAACACAAAGGCTCCGGACAAACATCTGCGGATTGAACAATTTTTTGTCCCGTGTGGGACTCGAACCCGAAACTCTTAGCGCAGCAGTCCAATCGCTTAGCCACTGCGCCTAACATCAAATTATGTTTATTACAAGCTTTTATTTAACTAGCAATGTTTGTATGTATGTGAGCTTGTTTAGGTCAAATCTTGCAATCTAAATTAGAACCACTTCTTGACATCCGATTGAAATGAAATTTTGCATACATATGTAGGTGCGGTGACAATACAATAATTATGGTACTTTTGAAATAGATTCAGTCTGAAGGTGGTTAAGTCAAACGAAATGCATCTCATCGTGTTTGGACTTGTTAAATTCGTCTTCACCAGAACTTTAAGCTTTCTCTCACCCGTCTCTTAAAAAACCAAAATAGCACCCTCCCATTTCATCCCGTGGGTGTCATATAAGACGACTAAGAGAAAATCCAGAAAATGGACATCATCATCAGCCGGAAGACGTCCACTGTTGAATAAAGGCCTCCCCCTTAGAACGCCACAATGAACGACAGCTTGCCAATTTCATCCACCGGTTGCAGCAACTGTGACGATATCGACGGTCCATCTGGTGGGAGGCCTGCCAACGCCGCGTCTTCCGGTTTGGGCAGCGCTGGGCAGGGCAGAAAATGGGCCAGCGCTTGGCAATCATGGGGGTTATTCCCCCCCCCCCCCCCCGACCGTGACGTGTTCCGGCTGATGATGGTAGTAATAACAAACGGCTCTCTTACCCAACTCCATTTCCTTGTCATCGTCGTAGTCCTTCTCTTCGGGTTCATCATTATCTATCAGCATATCGAAGAATACCTGCCAATATACTAGAACGGTAAATAGAAGCGGTAAATGGAAAAACTGGATGGTGGAACCTGGGTGAGGCAGACTGGTACAACGAGAGGGCTACACCCAGCCGTGGGGGAAGTAGGAAGGACACAACATCACGCCTCTATTCCCCGAAGGGGTAGGCAGAGGTGCACATATAGTACACTCACATTTCGCCAGTTATGTTTTAGGTCCCAATGTAACACAGCCCGACCCGGGCAAAGTGTTACTGGGTTTTTCCATTAGCTAATTCTTAGTAGCAGCAAAGAGTCTGGATTTGTGCCCGGTTGATGGCCAGCTCGCCCCCTATTACATTGGAACCTAAAAACATAACTGGCGCAATGTGGGTGTTCTATATGCGCACCTCTGCCTACCCCTTCGGGGGATACAGGCGTGATGTTATGTTTGAATAAAGGAAATATTAATGTACACGTACACAACAGATGCTATACATATATATATAGTACATACTCACAGTTTTTTGGCTAAACGTGCTGAAACTGTTATCGAAGCAGAACCTATAGTCCCCGTTGAGGAGGGCGGTGTGCCGGTGACTATTCTCCGGCTTCTTGTAGTCCGCCACGATGGTGCCACCTCCAGGGTCCGACATCTGGAAGGAGATGTCCAGGTCGCCGTGCGTTGAGTCTATCACCTGCGAAAGAGTTGAGGTCACGACTTTTAATGTTTTTTAACATGTTGCCCATCATCATCAGCTGGAAGACGTCCACTGTTGAATAAAAGCCTCCAAAGTTAAGGGTTGCCATTATCCCCATGCTTGGCAAGCGGCTTGGGGATCGCAATATTGGTGGTGAAGTTACAGAAGACGCTGCTGCCCATCTTCTGGATTTTCTCTTAGTCTCTTACGACACCCACGGGAGGAAAAGGGGTGGTCAATTCTAGACCGGATACCATTCGGCAAATATTGGGTACAGATTATAAAAGAAATCTATAGCACTTTTACAATGTTGCCAATTTAATTAAAATCAATTATTTTTTTCGTTAATCACTAACAACATCTACAATGTCCAATTAATCTTGAAACAAAGTGAATCAATTTTAACGCCCAACTGATAACAAAAGCAATAAAAATGGAGTATAACTAGCTTTTTGTGACTTTTATTTATAACTAGCTGACCCGGGGTATGAAAAATAGATGTTGGCCGATTCTCAGACCTACTCAATATGCTCAGAAAATTTCATGAGAATCGGTCAAGCCGTTTCGGAGGAGTACGGGAACGAACATTGTGACACGAGAATTGTATATATAAGATAACACTACAAATGGCGAAATGTGGGTGTACTATATGTGCACCTCTGCCTACCCCTTCGGGGAATACAGGCGTGATGTTATGTTTTTTGTTCTGTTACACTACAAAACACTGTGTAACTACACTTCTGCCTACACCTTTGGAGAGTAGTCGTGATGTTTATTACTAAAAAATCACGCTTGTAACTTCGAATGGAAAGGCAGTCTGTGAAATGTACAGTACACCCACATTTCGCCAATTATGTTATAAGTCCCAATGTAATAGGGGCGAGTCTACTGCCATCTGGACTAGACACAAATCAGACACCGGCTGAAAATCATCTAATGTACAAACACGATAACACTGCCCGACCTGGGACTCGAACACACGGCCTAAAAGAGGCATCCAAGTGGCCGTAGTCGCACGTGATTGCAATAAATTTATTATATAATATAAAACATACTATAAAACGTCAAGCCATATATTTGTTATCTATAGGTATATTGTTTTACAGTTTATTGCTCCGATAACAGTTTCATACATCGCAGTTACCGCCAAAATCGTGAGGCAGGGGTCGTCAACATCAATCCCATTTTCAAACTTCTTATGGAGATCAAAAATAATTTATTCAAAATATGAGAATACTTAGTTTTAAGAACTTTGAAATAAAACTAGGTTTACGGATTTTATCGTGGTTTTTTTATTGATTTTTGGTCAGTAAGTGATAGAAATCATTAGCTTTTTGAACGTCAAATAACATCAAGATAGCCGCCAAAACGCCAACCGTCACCGCTCCGTATAGCTCAGTAGAAGATACAGCGCAACAAACTACCCAGCTTAAACAACAGCTTGACAGGTAAACGAGGTGGGAAGGCGAAAAACTTAGTGATGGTCTTGTATAGGACCTTGCGCACTAGACGGCTTCGAGCACAACCAACGACCAGATTAAGGGTGGGTTTCCACTGACGCGGGGCTGGGCGGAGAGGTGAGGAGCAGACCGAGAATTGGCCAATCATAGTGCTCGGAATCTGCACTTCTCATCAGTGGAATCGCACTATCCATGGAGCTGATGTGATATAATATTATTTAACAGGCTCAACCGCCATTGGGACTTAGTGTACTATAGGTGCACTCCTGCCGAAGGAAGGGCATACAATTGTAATATTACTTTTATTTGATACACCAAATGTTGACAATCCCTGTTTACTTATAGTGCCAGTTACGCTAACTGATTAGCTTCCTATCTACTGTATCGTATGGTCATTAAAAAAATATGTCTGTCTAGCCTTGAATTACCTTGGACTTCATACATAAATAGTTTATAAACTAACTTTTTTTGCTGACAAAAAATGGATTACACATTTCCTGCCTGCTGGGAGATTTTGTGGGTATATAGAACTCTTCTCTATGACCCCTGTAAGATCCACAGGGCCCTACTAACAACCTCACAATGCCTCTGTGCTCCTAATGGCAGAGAAGCCGGATCACAATACTATTCTACTTTTTTTTTTTCATAGCCTAATTAGTTTGCCATTGCTGGGCAAAGGCCTCCCCTTTCTTCCTCCAAACCACTCTATCCTTTGCAACTATTCTACTGCTAAATGTATAAATGAAGCGGCTATAGCCTGCAATTTTGGCTGCATTTAATTTTTTTTCCTGCAGAACCTTACTTATTTCGGAAGATAAAGTAGCCCAAGTTACTCTTTATAACACCGCTACCTGTCAATTAAATTCCCATTAATATTACACCAGCCATTTCAGAGATTAACAGGAGCAAATAGACAGATGGAAAAAAATATAGAAAAAACTCTGATTTCTGTTGTAGGTATTATAATTCATTTACATTCAGTTAGTGTGACAAGTAGTGTGGAGTTAAGATTTGAGCCCGGTTATTGATGTGAAACATCTATAGGCTCACTTGTAAACCGAATTGTTGGTGTGGCGACGCTTGCCGTGGCGATGCCGACGGGTCGCCACGCTATTCTGAGGTATACATATATATTATATTATTAAATAATAATATATTATTTATTACAAATTCGTAATACTTCATTTTTTCATTAGGCTATATTTAATTTCTGTAATAATATTATCTTTTATGCATATTACTTGTACACACACGATGTTTCATATCTGCCAGGCGTCCCATGACGGCTCACATTTTTTTGAAAAAAGTTTGCCTCCTATTACATTGGGACCAAAAACATAACTAGCCAAATGTGGGTATATTATAAACTTCTGCCTACCCCTTCAGGAGATTACAGGTGAGATGTTGTTTCAATAAAACAATTGCCTTTCACACAATGGGTGTCTACATAACAATAGCCGAGTGATGATATCAGAGAAATAAGGATGTAAATTACAACATTGATTATGGAAGTTAATCTATTTGTATGTTTGTTCCTCAATTATAGCTTAACTACTGAACAGATTTCGATGAAATTAAGCACAGAGATAGATCATAGCCCAGAGTAGGAGATGGGATGCTTTTTATCCCAATATATGGAATAGTAAGAGTAGGATGTGAGTTAAACCAAAAATTGTCTTTAAAATTTCTTTGATTACAGATTTTAATACATGGTCCAGTAGGTTATTAATAAGTTTGTGATGATTAAATAGTATAATAGATCTGAACAAGGCAGTCGCACCATTTTTTTAAAGAACTATTTCTTTCTAACTAACAATTGGCTTAAAGCCAAAATTAAACCAATAGTTACAACAGAAATGTAATTATACAACTAATAATCATCTAATCAAAACTAAACATTAAACATCAAGGTAATTCGTAATATATACTGTCAGAAATAAGATCAATATTAAAGAAGTCTAAAATTACCGGGTATATTATCGAACGACCTCTCTCAAAAGAGGTTATCTACCTCCGAAAATAAAAATATATTTAACTCCTTACCTGATACTCTACGTCAATGATTTCACCAGGCAGCACTTTGTGGAAGAAACAATCCACTTTTCCAGCTTGTACCATTATAGTTACATCTTTTTCGTATGCAAAAACTACGCTAAATATAGTAGTTAAAAATACATAGCGCATTTTGGAGAAATATACCGTGTTTACTGCTTTTTACAACGACTAATGCAGCAGGGGATGTCGAAAATGTTATTTATAGTTGTCGAGTGAGTTGTTTGTGTTTATAAATAGAGTTAAACGACATAAATGATCGAATTATTTCAGCAAACAAATAAACAGATTGGCTTTCCGTTCGAAACGGATGTTCGTTCTGAAATAACATGACAATGACATTTCAAGATTTTACCGAGGAGGCTGAATCAGAGATGAGTCATGCATTTATTATTTATGTTTAATTTACTATCTCAGTATTTAAGGAACTATGTTATATATTCAATTATGTTAAGTTGAGTATAATTGAAAATGTAGGTAACAAATAAAATTGAAGTTATTTAATTAGAATTTCTTTGACAAAAATATTCGTTTAGAAAAATTTGGTGCATCATTATCTTAAGCATAATTATTTGGTCCTTTTTACTCCCACCAACTTAGTTAAAGATCCATTAAAAGCTGTCAGTTTTCATGTTCTAGATGTAACATTTTACATAAACATCTGATAAACGAAAAAAATAAATACAGATAATTAATAAAACTGTGATTTATGTTAAACAATTTACACGAAGTATAATTTTAAACATAAACATTATTACAACTTCTTAATTTCCCTATAATGTCGAATAGCAGTGCCGCGGGTGCTGCGCCCCCAGGAGGCGTGGTCCAAAGCAGTGCGTTATCGTTCGTTGCGTCTGCGCAGCCTACGGCAACAGCTGACAATGTCCCCGGGAACTCACAGGAAATGGATAGGGAAGAGATGGGACAGGCAGGTAAAGGAATTTACATTCATCCTAACTTATTAATATACTTAATTTAATCTAAAAATAGGACATTATGTTATTATCAAGTGTAAAACCTGTTTCTTATGACCTTTTAAGGAGATAAAGAAACTGCAAGATTCTCCCTCAAAGACTTATTTAAATAAACCATCATCATCAGCCAGAAAAGATAGCAACTGTTAAATTAAGGCCTTAGAATGCCACAATGTACGACAACTTGCCATCTGCATCCATCAGTTGCCCTCAACTAAATAAATATTGAAAACTTATTGGTGAAATGTGTGTTCTATGTGTACACCTCTGCCTTACCTTTCGGAGATACAACTGTGATGATATATTATTACTATTATGTCTCTTACTTAAATACTTAAGAAGTTTTTCAGGCATTTCACTTCATAGCTATGCAACATTGTATGAGGAGCAAATTGTACATAACATCACGCCTGTATTCCCTGAAGGGGTAGGCAGAGGTGCACATATAGTACACCCACATTTCGCCAGTTATGTTTTATAGGTCCTAATGTAATAGGGGCGAGCCTATTGCCATCAACCGGGCACAAATCCAGACTCCGTGCTGCTACTAAGAATTACCTAATGGAATTTTTTTAATCGATCAAGCATTTTCATGTATATTGTCACAATTTGTCCTCCTTATTAAAATGCACATATGTTATGTTTTCAATATGCACTTCTCTGCAGATCCTCTGGTCCCAGCTGGGCTGGCGGCGCTGTGTGAGGCGTGCTCCAGGCTGTACCCTGACCAGCCAAACCCACTGCAGGTTACCACAAGGCTAAAATACTGGTAAGTTGGCCTAGAAATATATAATAATCATTTCATTAAAGGCATGAGCTCATTGTCAATGGAAAGTACTTTAAACCATTTTTTTTCAATCTTATATTTTGTAAGTTGTCAAACATTCTAGATGACTATCCCAGCCATATATATGTTACCGGCCAAACCTGATTTCAGGACAAACTAGTTTTGCCTAGGCTAAACTAATTCTTCCTATACGCGATAGGATTAACTTGTATAGCCTAGTTCAAACTAATTTGTCCTAAGCCCGATAGGATAGACCAGTTTAGGCTAGGCCAAACTAGTTGATCCTGATATAAATACGCACACTCTAGGATAAACTAATATGGCCTGTCTATAATTCTCTAGGAATTCGGAAATGTGATGTTTTCACATTATCAGATGAGAACTAAACATATTATATCTTATATATAAAATTCTCGTGTCACAGTTTTCGTTCCCGTACTCCTCCAAAACGGCTTGACCGATTCTCATGAAATTTTGTGAGCGTATTGAGTAGGTCTGAGAATCGGCCAACATCTATTTTTCATACCCCGGGTCAGCTAGCATATGTATACTTTTGTCTTCCACAGGCTGGGTGGCCACGACCCTCTGGACTACATTAGCATGTACTGGAACCCAGGGAAACCAGAAGAGCATATACTGCCTCACTGGCATTATGTCAGGTTTGTATAGGGTTGCCACTTTTATATATATTTATTTTTAAAATAACTCACGCGCGCGCGCGCACACACACAGAAATATATGAGGCGAGTGTTAGTGGAGTATCGGAAAGGGGAAGACCTAGGCGAACATACCTAGACCAAATCGGAGATGTTCTGCAAAAAGGGCAAGTGAGGAGTACCCTCAACCGAAGAGCGTGTATGAGGAATGTGATGCGTGTGAATGAAGCAAAAGAAGTATGCCAGGATCGTAGCAAATGGAAATCCGTGGTCTCTGCCTACCCCTCAGGGAAACAGGCGTGACTTTATGTATGTATGTATGTATTTTTAAAAGTAAAGCTACTTCCTAATACATATAACATACTTTTCATCACACTAACATTATAAAAGCGAAAGTTTCTGTCTTTGTTACTTCTTCACGCTCAAACGGCAGCACCAATTTTGATAAAATTTGGTATGGAGGTAGCTGACACCCTGGACTCCTGATCTATAGGATATAAGAAACCGTATATCACTTGACTGGAGTCAAATACATAGGTTTAACGAATTTTATTAGTCATAAAGAACAATATACACATACAGTTCACTTAAAAATGAGCTTAGAAATAGATAGATTTTGACTATGAATTATTATTGGTTATTGTTTTATTGAGTAGTCAGTTTAACAAATTTTTGATTGTTAATAATTGATTATATATTGATGGTGTCCCTGGTGTTAATTGCTGTTTTTGAATTTTAATATTGAATTTGTAAATTAATGCATGAAGTATTCAAACACAATGAAAATTGTTATATGAATAAATAAATGAAATGAAGATAATTGATAAAAAATAACAGTAAGCGATCGAGTAAATCTAATATACATTTTCAGAAATATGTTGTTTTAGTCTTGTTTTAAATACAGCAAGTGATTTGCTATCCTTTATATTATTAGGTAGGTTATTATATAATTGAAAAATATATTATATAATTGATAATTATATAAACACATCAATTGAACCCCTCCAGCTTCGGGCTGTCAGACTTGCACGGCGACGGGCGCGTGCACCCGCGGGCGGAGTCCCGGGCCGCGGCGTCGGGCTACGGCTTCGAGCTGACCGTGCGCCTGTCGGCCGAGGACGGAGCCGGGCAGCCGCCGCTGTGGCCCGCCGCGCTCATGCAGGCGCTGGCCAGATATGTCTTCACTACCGGTAGGTCAATACTCATTATTTACTATTGACCTACCGGTTATACTCACGTGTGTATTCGGGACTGCCTCGTTGGTCTAGTGGTTGCTAAGCGCGACTGCTGAGCACGAGTCCCTGGGTTCGAATCCCGGGTCGGGCAAAGTGTTACTGGGTTTTTACATTAGGTAATTCTCAGTAGCAGCACGGAGTTTGGATTTGTGCCCGGTTGATGGCCAGCTCGCCCCCTATTACATTGGGACCTAAAACATAACTGGCGAAATGTGGGTGTACTGTATGTGCACCTCTGCCTATATACCTCTGCCTATACAGGCGTGATGATATGTATGTGTATTCGGGAATGCCCGACTAGTTTCGAACTCGAACGGAGCCCTTATTCATGAGCTGGTTACGCGGCAGAGTCGCGAGCCGAACTGATATTGTATTGTGAACTGTGATAATAGTAAAAAAAGTCAATACTCGACTGGAGTTGGTCAAGCTACTAGTACTATAGCAGCGTCTTGTTCAACTTCACCACCAATACTCCGATCCCCAAGCCGCTTGCCAAGCGTGGGGATTATGGCACACCCCCATCCTTCTCTAACTTATTATACATTATGCTTAACTTTTTCCCTTATATATCCACATATGGGGCATAGTGATTGTGTCTGTTTCTCGTCCAGGCAACCGGTTTTAGATTGTATCAATTTTTTTTTTTAATTTAATGTATATTTTGATTGGTGCGCGCAGGCAACAAGTTATGCGCGGGCGACCACATATCCTGGCACCGCCCGCTGGACGGCGCGGCGCGCTCGCGGCTGCGGCACCTGCTGGTGGCTGCAGACCCGCAGCTCAGGGACACGCGCGGCCCGTACGGGACCGTGTGCTTCTTACAGGTACACACACAACACAGAGACTCACGCGCACACACACACACGCACACACACACACACACACACACACACACACACACACGCACACACACACACACGCACACACACACACACACACACACACACGCGCGCACACGCACACACATACGCACACGCGCACACACACACACACACACACACACACACACGCGCACACACACGCGCGCGCACGCGCACACACGCACACAAACACACACACACACAAACACAAACATTCAGAAACTCACAGTGTGAGTGATTTACGCATACATGTAAAACAAAGGCTCATATACTCAGAGAGATCAAACTCACGAGCACAGACCAACGCACACACATAGACACGCAGTAGTCATTTACGCATCCACACAGATACAGAACTGAAACACACGCTAAGAGTGTTTAATTAAACACACATGGCAGACAATCTCGCACACACATGCACACGCGCGCAGCGCATACATAGTGATTGGCTACTCTGCTGCAAGCAAATGATGAATATATCCTGCCTTATATGCAGATGGTTGGCTGCACGGGGCGAGAACTGAAAGCAGCGCAGCGGGGATCCGGGTTCGAAGTCCTGAAGCTCATCGGAGAGGATCCCAAGTGAGTCTAGTAATGTATACAAACACAGGTGCACTCCATATTCCCTCACTCTCATAGTCCGACAGGACTGAAGTACCGGAGAGGGATCAGGCGCAGGACCAACGGCTTAACGTGCCTTCTGAAGTACGGAGGGGTCTCGACATATGAAAACGGTTACCCATCACAAAATTGACCGACTGATCTACGCGGTAGCTAAATAGTAAATACCCCTAAATATACATAATTATATTTAAGAGACTATAATGCTCCATTGCATGGCAAAAGTCTTCTCAAATCATGAGCCGGAAGACGTCCACTGTTGAACAAAGCCCTCCGCCTTAGAACGCCACAATGAACGACAACTTGCCATTAGCATCCACCGGTTGCAGCAACTCTGACGATATCGTCGGTCCACCTGGGAGGCCTGCCAACGCTGCGTCTTCCGGTTCGTGGTCGCCACTAGAGAAGCTTTCTTCCCCAGTATTCTTAAATACCAGTTCCTGGGTAAGATTCCCTAAAGAGTCTTTTCGGGTAATTCTCAGTAGCAGCACTGAGTCTGGACTTGTGCCTGGTTACAGCAATAAACTCGGCATCTATTACATTTGGGCTGCTGGGTAGTTTGTTGTGCGGTTTCTTCTACCCAGCTATAGCACTAGGAAGCGGTGACGGGCGGGCGTTTTGGGGGCTGCCTTTATATAATTTGACGTTCAAAAATACTTCAAATAAATATATAAGACGTCGAATCCGGGTGTTCTGAAGGAGCTAAGCTTGTAGGTGCCCGACAACTATGTTCTGCGGCGGAGGCGGCCGCGTCTCTTAGCAGTGCCAAGTGGCAGGACAAATTGGTTGGGCAAGGCGGATACGCGGACCTTGCATATACTGAATAAAGTGGCTGAGTGCATAGATATTTTTACCTGCTCCCTGAGTGAATTTGCAAGAATCACGATGTATGTAATAAATTTTAAATATTAACCTGTAATGATGGGGGTGTTGTGATAAATAAATAAATAAATATTTCGAACTAGCTGCGCCCCGCGGTGTTACCCGCGACATTTTTTCGGGATAAAAAGTAGCCTATATGTTAATCCAGGGTATAACCTATCTACATACCAAATTTCAACCAAATCGGTCCAGCCGTTTATGCGTGAAAGAGTAACAAACATCCACACATCCATACATCCATACTCACAAACTTTCACATTTATAATATTAGTAGGATAGTAGGATCATTGGGACCTATAATATAACTGGTGGAAAGTGGGTGTAGCCCTCTGCCTGGCCTATATTGACGGTAGCGTGTCCCCAGCTGCGGCGGCTCGTGGCTGGTGACGCGCGTGTCGCGGCGCTCGTCCGCGCGGCGCGTGCGCGCTCGCCTCGA
This sequence comes from Abrostola triplasia, assembly GCA_946251915.1. NCBI lineage: Eukaryota > Metazoa > Arthropoda > Insecta > Lepidoptera > Noctuidae > Abrostola > Abrostola triplasia. Next base: position 5,770,168 of record OX276448.1, on the reverse strand, counting down.
CACCGCGGCGCATGCGGAGCTCGCCGGAGTCTCCGCCAAAGTACGGTGGCACGCCTGGACACCGGTATAGTGATTTATAGTTATTTGATTATCTATTTTAATTTACTTTGAATAATTTTATTATGAAATAAATCTACAAATGGCAAAATGTAAGTGTATTATACACCTCTGCCCACCCCTTCAGGTAATACAGGCGTGATGTTATGTTAACAGTTCAAAACTTTATTCAGCCCGCAACTTCTTTTATATGTTGTGTGTTTTGTCCAAGATGGATACGATATTGATTTAACCGAAGCGTTTGACTTTGTTTATAATTTTAAATTTCTAAAAATCTGTTTGTTTATAGTTTAAAATATAAGCTCGCGATATGCAATTTAATGAAAAAACACTAAAAGATAAGTAACATGAGTAAAAAGATTCAAACAAAGTTACATAAACCTCTAAACAGTCTAAACTAACATGGAGTCCCTCAAGGCAGCACATTCGGTCCTGTTCTATTTCCTTATATCTATCTCTTGTAATCTCATTCTCCAGCAAGTCACAGAGGAGCCAGCGTCTCCCTCTCATCTCCCGCCGTCAGTGGAGCAGCAGATTAAAGAGACGCTGCAACGAGGGCTTAGCTCTATGAGCGATAGGAGCGGACCAGAGGGTAAGAGGAGTCTTAATATTTAATTAGATAGATAGATAATATTCTTTATTGCACAAGAAACATAGAATACAGAAAAACCTTAATACTAAAAATATTTATTAGACAAAGTCGAAGTATTTACTAGTGTGATTTTTGATACAAAGGGTCTTACACGTGTTTTATAGTATGTACCCAAACATCTACACTATATACTAGTCGTGTGTAACTCTTTACTGAGTCGACTCAGTGAGTCGTTTCTTCAATCTGATGCATTGAAACGTATCTCGAAACTATACAAATAGTGTATCTGTATCATTCATTCTGCTCTTTCGGATCTCTGTCAATTTGCCTCATTTGGAACGCGGCTATACACGAACTCTCTCACTCATGCATCGTCTGATCCGAAACATCGCGAACTGACACGAACGAAAGAACCCGACGAACGGCGATCTCACATCGCCGCTCGTCGTGTTCTGTCGGGGCGCTTCGGGTGCTATCGGCTTGCGTCGAGTTGACTATCTTTTCTTGCTTTGCGTACGAGTAAAAGAGATACAAAATAAATTTCTGCTCTTCTTGGCTTGAGTTTTGTTTAGTGATTCAAATGATAAAGATACGTTCCACTGATACGAATCTTTGAACTGATGCAGATACAAATGATACATTCACTTCGGTGATACACTTTTCCCAGCACTACTATATACACTATTTATCATTATATAATCTACTTAGATACGATATCGTCAGAATTGCGGGCAACCGGTGGATGGAATTGGCAAGCTGTCGTTCTTTGTGGCGTTCTAAGGGGGAGGCCTTTGTTCAGCGGTGGACGTCTTCCGGATGATGATGAATCTACTTAGACTCGACTGCCTCGTTGGTCTAGTGGTTGCTAATCGCGACAGCTGAGCACGAGGTCCTGGGTTCGAATCCCGGGTCGGACAAACTGTTACCGGGTTTTTCCATTAGGTAATTCTCAGTAGCAGCACGGAGTCTAAGGGTGTGCCCGGTTAATGGCCAGCTCGCCCATATTACATTGGGACCTAAAAACATAACTGGCGAAATGTGGGTGTACTATATGTGCTCCTCTGCCTACCCCTTCGGGGAATACAGGCGTGATGGTATGCAAGAAACTCCAGAGGTTACTCATTTAAAAAATATGGTACAAATAGGTAAATTTACAAAGTTTCTTTATGCGACAAAGTAAACTAATGTGATAGGAGAAGGGAATAAATTAACGAATTGGGCCAAAAACCCACGGTGTTTAATTAATATTACTAGCTATCAGTATTAATTACATTGTCGTCACATTTACAATACTCGCAGGACATATGTCTACAGACAGCTTCGAAATGTCAAGCATGGAGCGCGCTCTGCCACAGATACCAGAGCTAATGCAAGTGAGTATGAATAATATCACTATACTATAAACGCGACTGCCTCGTTGGTCTAGTGGTCGCTAAGCGCGACTGTAAAGCACGAGGTCCTGGGTTCGAATCCCGGGTCGGGCAAAGTGTAATTGAGTTTTTCCATTAGGTAATTCTCAGTAGCAGCACGGAGTCTGGATTTGTGCCCGGTTGATGGCAATAGGCTCGCCCCCTATTACATTGGGACCTACCTCCACCTCTGCCTACCCCTTCGGGGAATACAGGCGTGATGTTATGTTATGTTATGTTATAAACGCGAAAGTTTGTAAGTATGGATGGATGTTTGTTACTCTTTCACGTAAAAACTACTGAATGGATTTTAATGAAATTTCATATGGAGGTAGCTGATACTCTGGATTAACATATAGGCTACTTTTTTTTTTAAATGTAGTGAGAGAACACCGCAGGGCGCAGCTAGTTTAATATTATAATAACAGCTTATAACTGTCCCACTGCTAGAAAGGCCTCTCGTATAGAGACGGATTGAGCATTGATCACCACGCTAGCTCACTGCGGGTTGTCATTGACCATTAAACGCTAAGCGCGACAGCTGAGCTCGAAGTCCTGAGTTGGAATCCCGGGTCGGGCAAAGTGATATTGAGTTTTTTCTATGAGTTAATTCTCAGTAACAGCAAGAAGCCTGGATTTGTGCCTGGATATAGCCAGCTCGCCCCCTATTACATTGGGACCTATAACAAATTCCGCGAAGTGTCTGTGACTACATCTCTGCAAATTCTCAGTTTTGTGTTACTATTAGGAGTATTGTCTCTGCCTACCCTCTTCTGAAGTGGGCGTGACTTTATGTGTATGTATGTACTGTCTCAGGGCTCGTGGCGCGGTGAGAGCAGTGTTGAGTACTTGGAAGGTGTCCATATAGTACTGAATGCAGAGGGCGCCAGCTTACTGCCGCTAGCTATCAAGTAAGTTTAGGTTTAATACTTACTATCTTATTCATTATCATCAGCTGGAAGACGTCAACTTTTGAAGAAAGGCCTCTCTCTTGGAGTGGGGGGGGGGTGCAATAATTCCTATGCTTGGCAAGCGGCTTGGGGATCGCAGTATTGGTGGTGAAGTTACAGAAGACGCTGCTGCCCATCTTCTGGATTTTCCCTTAGTCGCCTCTTGCATCCACGGGAGGAAAGGGGGTGGTCTATTTTAGGCTGGATACTTCTCGACAGAAGTTTATGAATACCTTGGTTTAAAACTATAATTCAATTTAAAATGTTGTATACATTTAAATTTAATTGGCAATGTTGCCAGTCTTGGGCATACCGGTTGACATCGATGGGGATGAATTCTTTGATGCTTTTTAACTTTTTATTTTTGTATATATTGTTTTTATTTTATATTAGAATTAAGTTGTAAAATAGTTATTATTCTTTATATTTTATTCAAATAAACTTAGCAAATTAAAAATTGTAAATATAAAAAAAGAATAATAATAATTTGTATATCATAGATATTTGCCTGTAGCATCATAGCTCCCAAACGGATTGCCCGATTTCGATGCGGATTGTTTTGTTCGAGAGCTGACGTCTTCCAGAATGTTCTAAGCTATAATAGACGAGGATGAGGTCATGAGTCCGTTCCGTGTGTCAGCGGGCGCGTGCGGCACGGCAGCCACTTCACGTGGCGCGCGCTGGGCGCGGCGCTGTCGGTGTTGCCGCCCGGCCTGCCCGGCGCCGCCGCCTGCGCCGCCAGGCCCTACGCCGCCCGGGACTGCTGGCTGCAGGTACATGAGCGTTGCACGGGGAGGCTCCGGAGTTGATCTTTTTAGAGGTCCCGGGACTTCCCTTGTTCGTGTAGATGGTGACCACCGGGGTAGTTTTAGGTAGAAATCCCACCCTCCCCGGCCCCTTACCCACAGGGGCCGGGTGCCTGTTGAAAGTTTCCCCCCTATATATAAAAGGTATATATGGGGGCCAACATGGGCCATGAGTTAAAGCGTGTCCCTTTATAGTTAATTTCGCTGCGGGTTCCAGGACAGTCGAGTAATTTGACGACCTGATTGGCGCAGTGGCTAGCAATTAGACTGCTGCGCTAAGGGTTGCGGGTTCGAGTCCCGCACAGGACAAAAATTAGCGTAATCCGCAGATGTTTGTGTATGTGATATTTCATGCGACGTTTAACAAGAACCTTTTTAAGTCTGTTCCATATCTTTTATGGTAAAATAATGGCGATAGATTAATACTTTAGGCGAAATGACACTAGGTATTTTTTTTTTATTTATTTAAAAAAAAAATATATATAGTACACACTTGCCTACCCCATCAATTTTGAAAAAAATATTTTTATTGATTAAGGGAAACTTAAAAAATGATGGACACGAGCGGGACTCGAACCCGCGACAGTCGCCGTACCGTGGCGCCGCTCTGCCAACTGAGCCACCGTGTCATTCATTCCACCGTGTCCATCATTTTTCAAGTTACCCTTAATCAATTTCAAATTTAAGCCTAGCATGGCAACATGCATAAACAATCTCATTATTTTTTATCTCATTCTGATCACAGGTAGTACTCCCAAAGGACTTGGTCGAGGACATGTCGAAGCAAGTCTCGTGTTTCACGAAACTGGCCGACTCGGACTCGGAGCCGGACAGCGAGGACGAGGCCGGGGACGCCGAGCCGCCGAGCCTGCCCCTCTCTCTGACATGGACCAAATACAAGCTGAAGATTACCGTCGTCCATGATAATGAATTTTTATAGACATTGTCTTCTTATAACTATAAATACATTATATTTTATAATTTCTTACCGTACGGTTGATGACCAACCTGGTGTCAGAGTGTAACCCGCCTGTAGGCCTCTGACATGTCGACACACACCATTGAACAATCTCTCAGGTGTGTATTCCCTCACGATGTTTTCCTTCACCGTTTTTAGCGACTGATAACTAATTTATAGTACGCACATGAATTCGAAAAGACATTGGTGCGTGACGTTTGGACTTGCGACCTTTGACTTGGCAGTCCAACGGTCATACTATTCTGCTATCAGTGCTATATCTGGTGTACTTTATAACACCAGCCTTTAACTATCCCTATACTCGTTGGTCTAGTGGTTGCAAAGCGCGAATACAGAGCGTACGGTCCTAGGTTGGATTCTCGATACTACACACCTCAGCTGTATCACACATGTATTCCCAGAGGGTATGGGTAGAGGTGTGTAATTTTACACCCACATTTTGCTAGTACTAGTCCCAATGTAATAGGGGGCGAGCTGGCCATCAACCGGGCACAAATCCAGCCTCCGTGCTGCTACTGAGAATTACCTAATGGAAAAACCTATTAACACTTTGTCTGAACCCAGGACTTTATGCTCGGCAGTCGAGCTTAGCGACCACTAGACCAAGGAGGCAGTGCAGGCATAGAACAACATTTTTATACTCGAATCATAAATAGATCTTCAAGTATAAATAATATTAAGAATAACCATATTTTTGTATATAGTAGATAATTATGACAAATAATAGCTAATTCATTATTATATTAATGTGTTTTATTTGTGTGAAACATGGAAGGACTGTCAAATAAATAATATGGTAATAAGGTGTCTTTATTCAAATATATTACTTATGAATATTTAATAACAATTTTACATTACAATATATATACAAATTAACCTACGTTAAAAACTAATAATAGATAATAATAACTGTCCCACTGCTACAAAGGCCTCTTCTCGTATAGAGAAGGATTAACCATTGATCACCACGCTAGCTCACTGCGGGCGATTTCAGATAATTAAATCCAGGTTTCCTCACATACTAACATATCAGAAAGGGGAAGACCTAGGCGAACATACCTAGACCAAATCGGAGATGTTCTGCAAAAGGGCAAGTGAGGAGTACCCTCAACCGACGAGCGATGAGAGTGAGGCGAAAAAAGTATGCCAGGATCGTAGCAAATGAAAATCCGTGGTCTCTGCCTACCTTTAACTGATAATTTCTTCTTCATAACGGCATGAGCCAATAGCCATAAGGAATAGGTCATGCCGTGTAGAGATTGGCCAGTCAACAAGGATAGCAGGTCAGCAAGGTAGCAAGGTTGACCGTCCAGGGTGTGCCGGACGTAGGTAATTCTGCATGTTAAGCAAAGATGTAGCAACATATAAAAAAAAAAATGTGCGATCCGCAGCCGTTTTACCAAAGACTGTGTGTTCGCGTGTGGTATTTCATGATTGTTAAACGCATCCACGATATAGGACAAACTCGAGTGCGGTGATGTTTTTAAACAAACAAAAATATGAAAAGAAGCATTTTATTATACATATTAAACCCTGTATTGCAACATTTTTGCCTAGCTTGAAGCAAAAAAACGCCTCTATCCACGAACAAAAAATAACTGTCAAACTTTATGTCACAAGTTCGTTGTCTCTTTTACTCTCACACTAAACCGTATCTACCTTTCCTGCTGTCATTTCATTTCTATTAATAACTCCGACCGTGGAACCGGGGCTTTGTCTGTCAAGCCAATTTATAAATTAGTGAGATTCTCCCTTTCGGTGTGGTCTGGGAATTGTTATTTTTATTTAGCCGAATATATTAAACAATCATGTCTTATAAAAACGATTTGAAGCAGTTATTAAAGCCATATTACTGGTTTAATATTCTATTAAGTTTATCTTACGTTACATGTAAAAGAACGGGTTTAATTTGTGAATTTTTGTTTCCAAATGTGGATTGTGAATTGGACAGCCGCGAGACGGAAATCCTATTTTTCTTAATTATAGTCATAATGCTGAGGACAAGGAAGGCGGGAAGTGTGACTATGGTCAACTATCTTTCATCTTCTTTCGTTTATACAAAGATTGCGAATCTTATACTTTGGTTTTACGCTGATGTGAGGTGAGTAACAGAAAATGTATTAAAAGTAATAATTATCAAATTTAGACGCTCTTTCTTGTTTATTTCCAGTTTATTCTGGTTTCTAGCTGGTATTTTAGCAATGTGGTCGTAAATGCAAGTAGAAATTGTGCCTACATTATACAATAATAATCATGAAGTTATTAAATAATAGACAGATAGATTTCTCTTTATTGCACGCCATAAAACAAACGCATAAGTACAGTGTGAGGGTAATATACAATGGGCGGTCTTATCACACTAGGCGATCTCTTACAGACAACCTTAGGATGGACAGAGTTGAATGTACTAAAAGGCAAGAGTAATTTGCGGTGTAACATTATTTAATATAATAACTGAATCTAAAAACAAATATTTTCACTATACACATAATCATTACTTATCCCTACTAATAATAAACACAAAAGTTTGTAAGTATGGATGGATGTTTGTTACTCTTTCACGTAAAAACTACTAAATGGATTTTAATGAAATTTCATATGAAGGTAGCTGACACCCTGGAATAACACATAGGCTACTTTTTATATTAAAAAATGTAACGGGTAACACAGCGGGGCGCAGCTAGTTTAATGTTATAATAACTACTTATAACTGTCCCGCTGCTACAAAGGCCTCTTCTCGTATAGAGACAGATTGAGCATTGATCACCACGCTAGCTCTCTGCGGCACATTGACCATTAAACACAGCTAGTATACATTAATAATCTCATTTATAAAACTCAGAAGGTAGGTAGAGTTCCACAGGTAGAAACGGTGCTTGACAATGCTAATTTTCATATGGAAATGCTAGCCGTTTATCAGTAACTTGTAAATATTGGTAACAAGTGTTAATATCAACAGACTCATCTTAGAATTAGAACTACATCTTATTACTAGCTGAGCCTGCGGTGTTACCCGCTACATTTATTTGAGATAAAAAGCCTATGTGTTAATCCAGGGTGTCAGCTGCCGCCATAAATAATTTTATCATAATTGGTCCAGCTGTCTCGTTGGTCTAGTGGTCGCTAAGCGCGACTGCTGAGCACGAGGTCCTGGGTTCGACTCCCGGGTCGGGCAAAGTGTTACTGGGTTTTTCCATTAGGTAATTCTCAGTGGCATCACGGAGTCTGGATTTGTGCCCGGTTGATGGCAATAGGCTCGCCCCCTATTACATTGGGACCTAGAACATAACTGGCGAAATGTGGGTGTACCTACTATGTGTGCACCTCTGCCTACCCCTTCGGGGAATACAGGCGTGATGTTATGTTTGTCCAGCTGTTTGAGAGTGAAGAGATATCAAACACAAATTTTCGCCTTTATAATGTTGGTGTGATGTGTGATAATACTTTAGTAAATAGTTAAGATGCAGGATGAGCCTCCACGAGTCCTACCTAAGTCCGTCCATCACTAGACGGTTAGTCTCTCTGAATGAAAGAATACAGAGTGAATGATGATGTTTAAATGCGTGAAGTAGGGCCAGATTCATGTTTGTATATGTAAATATATATATGTAAGTTCCTATGAAGCTGGCATAGTCACCTAGAGTGACTGAAGCCTTTGTCAAAATGAAGATTGAGAAAAAAAAAAAAAGAAGAGCCTCCTATTTCTACCTAAGTACCTCTGTTACTAGCCAGCTTGCAGTTAACCTGGCTACCATCCTTGTTGATGACAATGTACAGCGTGACCTGTGTGTATTTTTTAATCAACACCTCCCAACTTAGGCCTTTCTCCTATGCCATGGGTATGTTTCACAAACATGAAATGATGATGATGATGATATCCTAGCCGATTTCGGCCACGGCGACTGCTTCAGTTCTGGGGTTGGCGGCGCTCATGCTCTTGCATGTGGCTTGTGTAGCCAATCTTCTTACAGAAGATTCACGCTCAATGCAGGCATGTGAGCACTATATACATACATAAAGTCACACCTGTTTCCCTGAGGGGTAGGCAGAGACCACGGATTTCCATTTGCTACGATCCTGGCATACTTCTTTTGCTTCATTCACACGCATCACATGCATTGAGCACTCCATGTATTCACTTCCATGTAATATCACATAAACAAACACCCAGACTCGGGACACACATCTGCCAATCACACAAAATTTTGTCCCATGCAAAAATCATATCACAACCCCTACCACAGTCCAGTCCAAGCACTAAGCCACTGTGCCAATAATCATATCAAAATTCTTTCAGATACGGCCTCCCATATGGTGCAATAATTATTCTATCAGCAATTCTCCTCCCCGAGCCGGCCTACATGGGTGCGGAGTACGTCACCTACTTCCGAGGACCGGAGACACTGGAGGAAGAGCTCAAACACCATAAAAGCACCACCTGGATCGTCTGTCTGTATGCGGTGTGGCACCCGGCATGTGTGAACTTTGCACCGGTGTTCGCTGAGCTGTCTGCTAGCTATGCTCTGGATAATTTCAAGTTTGGGAAGCTAGATATTGGGAGGTGAGTTTTATATTTACTATAATAACTTTCGTGAGTGTTATCCATATTATCTACTATATATACCGGTTGTACTCACGTTGATATTCGGGAATGCCCGACTAGTTTCGGACTCTAACGGAGCCCTTATTCATGAGCAGGTGACGCGGCGGGGTCGAAACTAGTCGGGCATTCCCGAATATCAACGTGAGTACAACCGGTATATATAGTAGATAATAGAGTTTTATATTGCTATATTTCTTCTTCTTATCGTATGGTTGATGATCAACCTGGTATGTGACAGGACCAAAGTGTCTGTAGGCGTACCCTGGGGGGGGCCTACGTCCAACAGTGGACTGCAATAGTCTGTAGTGATGGTAGTGTCTGTAAAATTAAGTGCTGTGAAATTTCAAAATTTCAGTTTAATGTCCCAAAACTTTATTCTTGTTCTTCTTATCGTATGGTTGATGACCAGCCTGGTGTCAGAGTGTAAACCGCCTGTAGGCCTCTGACATGTCGACACACACCGTTGAACAATCTCTCAGATGTGTATTTCCTCACGATGTTTTCCTTCACCGATTTTAGCAGCTGATAACTAATTGATATACCCTCTAGGTACCCTGAATGTGCCAAGAAGTACAGGATCCAGGATGGTCCGACCAGCCGTCAGCTTCCCACCCTGCTGCTCTTCGTTGACGGCCAGCTGAAGATACGGAAACCAGATGCGGACAACACTGGGAAGCTAGCCAAGTTAGTATAACTAGCTGATACAAGCCAACTAAATGACTTGCTGATGGTATCCGACCTAGAATCGACCACCCCCTTTCCTCCCGTGGGTGTCGTAAGCGACTTAGGGAAAATCCAGAAGATGGGCAGCAGCGTCTTTTGTAACTTCACCACCAATACTGCGATCCCTAAGCCGCTTGCCAAGCGTGGGTGTTATGGCAACCCCTCCCTTTACTTAAGGGGGAGGCCTTTGTTTAACGGACGTCTTCCGGTTGATGACGTCACGACATTTATTTTGATAATTGTTTTTTATTACCTTCATTACGCATTGTTACGATTTGATATTGTCTCCTAATAGAGTTTTAGAGCAGTGATAGAGGGCTTTTGTTTAACAGTGGACGTCTTCCGGATGATGATGGTGTTAATTATTTAAATTGATAAAGGGAAACTTGAAAAATGATGGACACGAGCAGGACTCGAACCCGCGACTTTCGCCGTACCGTGGCGCCGCTCTGCCAACTGAGCCACCGTGTCGCTCGCATCCATCGAATTTCAAGTTCCCTTTTAGTATTTACGTCTTAAGGGTGACGTCAGGTATTATCTGTTGACGTCACAGCTCGTGTCCATCATTTTTCAAGTTTCCTTTATCAATTTAGATTCAAGCCTAGCATGGCAACTTGCAAAAAAGATACAAAGAGTCATATTAGACGACCTGATTAGTGCAGTGGCTAAGCGATTAGACTGCTGCGCTGAGGGGTTCGATTCCCGCACGGGGCAAAAACTTTGTGCCAACCACAGATGTTTGCCCCGAGTTTGGGTGTTTGTATGTGATATTTCATGTTTGTGAAACGCACCCACGATACAGGAGACATTCCTAGTGTGGGGCGATGTTTAAAAAAAAAAAAACTGTTTCAGATTCCTCTTCTCCAAAGACAATATCAAGGCTGCGTTCGACTTAGACGGTATCTATGACGAGTGCAAGGTAAAGATGGCGGCGGCTAAAAATACCAAGAAGGATGAATAAATATATAAATACACCTAATAGTACATTATGGGCGCAGACTGGGGACCGGGATATCAAGGATTTTGGTTGGATTCCAATAAATTCTAAACATAACATCACGCCTGTATTCCCCGAAGGGGTAGGCAGAGGTGCGCATATAGTACACCCACATTTCGCCAGTTATGTTTTTTAGGTTGCAATGTAATAGGGGGCGAGTCTCATCAACCGGGCACAAATCCAGACTCCGTGCTGCTACTGAGAATTACCTAATGAAAAAACCTTTGGCCGACCCGGGATTCGAACCCAGGACCTCGTGCTCAGCAGTCGCGTTAGCAACCACTACACCAACGAGGCAGTCAATAATTTATATTAATAAATTTCAAATCCTTTTGTCGAACTAGCGAAATGTGGGTGTACTATATGTGCACCTCTGCCTACCCCTTCAGGGAATACAGGCGTGATGTTATGTATGTTGCTCCATCCGCTGTCTGCTCACCCTATATTATGCAATAGTAGTCATAGATATAAGTTCAAGCGTGTCATAGCAAAGAACAATATTTGAAGTCTTCTTCTCATCGTATGGTTGATGACCAACCTGGTGTCAGAGTGTAACCCGCCTGTAGGCCTCTGACATGTCGACACACACCGTTGAACAATCTCTCCGGTGTGTATTTCCTCACGATGTATGACCGTTGGACTGCCAAGTCAAAGGTCGCGAGTCCAAACCCCGGCACGCACCTATGTATTTCGAATTCATGTGCGTACTATAAATTAGTTATTTGCTGAAAAACGGTGAAGGAAAACATCGTGAGGAAATACACACCTGAGAGATTGTTCAACGGTGTGTGTCGACATGTCAGAGGCCTACAGGCGGGTTACACTCTGACACCAGGTTGGTCATCAACCATACGATAAGAAGTTTTAGAATGTAAGTAAAGATTTTATTTATTGTAATTTTAAGTTGTTTGGACCTTTGGTGTCAATTTTAGCATGTCTATGGAAATCATAGTTTCCAAAAAAAAATGGAAAAGATCGCGGGTTCGGGACCCGCTCGAGCCCTAATTTTTCGAATTTCCTTTATCAATTTATATTTTTTTTTTTGACATATTTTAAATGTTTCTAATCATGTCTGTAATCCTCGGGGGTAAGCAGAGGTGTGTAGACTACATTCCGCCAGTTATAGGCCCCGATGTAACAGGGGACGAGGTGGCCATCGACCAGGCACAAATCTATACTCCGGGCTGATAATAGGGCAGTCATTAGAGGACATAATTAATTAGTTTTTTAGATAATCATTCATTTATTAAATGAAAATCAGGAAATATCAGTAAAAGCAGTGCCATAGCTAGACTATTGTACGATGCGAGGTTCTTTGACAACGCCCTTTTGTATTGACTCCGGTCGTAGCCTGGTCATTCCTCCGCCCCTCTAGGTCCTGCCCCCTGTGCCTGGACACCGCTAGCACCGCTAATAACGGCACTGGAGGGAAGGGTGGGGTAGAGATAGCAAGTAAAGTGACTTTGTCGCTAAATAAAACTACGTGGTATGCACCTCTGCCTACTCCCTTTAGGGTTACAGGCGTGATTGTAAAACAATATCCAAATGAAGATCTGATTGAAATCAATTTAAGCCTTTTTATATTTTTTGCATTTTTATAAATCATGCGATGCTTTTTCGCACACTTTATATTTTAAGGGATTTACATAGATGAGTGATTCAATGGAGTGATCACACCTTTAGTGTGTTAGGTGAGGATATATTATGACGATCTAATTGGCACAGTGGCTAAGCGATTGGACTGCTGCGCTAAGGGTTGATGGTTGTATTCCGCAAGGGACTGGATTTGTGACAGATGTTTGTCCCGAGTCTGGGTGTTTGTGTGTGATATTCATGTTTGTGAAACGCACCCACGATACAGGAGACATTCCTAGTGTGGAGCGACGTTAAAAAAAATATTGGTAGATATTGGTCTACAGTACAATTGACCAGACCGGGATGAATATCTGTCCGAAACGGGTATCGATCCTGGAATTTTTTTATTTACCTATCTTACTATTCCCTATTACGATGTATGGTAAAATATAACCTGTATACACAACATCACGCCTGTATTCCCCGAAGGAGTAGGCAGAGGTGCACATATAGTACACCCACATTTCGCCAGTTATGTTTTAGGTCCTAATGTCATAGGGGGGGGCGAGCCTATTGCCAGTAACCGAGCACAAATCCAGACTCCGTGTTGCTGCTGAGGATTACCTAATGGAAAAACCCAGTAACATTGCCCGACCCGGGATTCGAACCCAGGACCTCGTGCTCAGCAGTCGCGCTTAGCAACCACTAGACCAACGAGGCAGTCTACTACTATATAACCTGTATAATTGAACACAAATGATTTTAAGTAGAAAGTGGTCACTCCATTCATCCACTAATCTGTGTCGCGCAGCTGCCTCCTATTCCATGTTAGTTATAACCACAAATGTAGTGATGTAAGTGTTTGACAATTATGTTGAGAAGTATTCATTGTTGACTATGTTTGTAAATAAAAATGTCGCGCTTTTTCACTGTTTTATTTACCTTGGAAGTCTGAAACCCATCATCATCAGCTTTTTAATGGCTCACTGCTGGGCATAAGCCTCCTCCCCTCAACGCTACTGATACCTATTTAGGGCCTTTTGCATCCAGGTCTTTCCCTGTACAGCAACAACATCATCAGTCCACCTTGCTGGAGGTCTGCCAGGCTCTACAGAATCCTCTGGGCCACCACTCTGTTAGGGCCTTACTCCACCTGCCATCACCAAATCTTGCCAAATGACCTGCCCAACTCCACTTGAGTTTGGTAATACGGTCTCCTACGTCTGCCACCTTCATCCTACGCCGGATATCCGTATAACGCACTCGGTCTTCTAAGGAGATGCCGAGCATGGAGCGCTCCATGGCCCTTTTTATGGCTAAATCCCTCCCTATGTTGCCCATGCTAAGCTTAAATTTAAATTGATGAAGGTAACTTGAAAAATAGTGGACACGAGCGGGACTGATAGTCGCGGGTTCGAGTCCCGCGCGTGTCCATTATGTTTCAGCTTTGATTTATCAATTTTGAGAGGTGATTCAGGAAAAATCGGTACCTTCTTACCATTATGCTCTCGTAAAATACCTAAGTGCATCGTTAATAGTTAGAATGCTAAAAAAGCTATTACCATTTGATGATCTGATGTTACTAAGCTGGACATAAGGAGACAAAGCAGGTTTTCTAAAGCAAAAATATTTTATAAATAACTAGCTGCGCCCCGTGGTGTTACCCGCTACATTTTTTAGGCAAAAAAGCCTATGTGCCAATCCAGGGTGTCAGCTACCTCCATATGAAATTTCGTTAAAATCCATTCAGTAGTTTTTACGTGAAAGAGTAACAAACATCCATCCATACTTACAAACTTTCGCGTTTATATTAGTAGGGATTTAGGAGTCAATTATTTAAATAAAAACAATAATAATACTTAATCGCATTTATTGACTAGAAACGATATACAATAAGTTACACATGAGTATTGAACTTATCTTAAGAACTAAACATCACGCCTGTATTCCCCGAAGGGGTAAGCAGAGGTGCACATATAGTACACCCACATTTCGCCAGTTATGTTTTTAGGTATGTATTCTACAACTATCAATCAAGTTTTTTTTAAACACAAGCTCTTAAATCAGGCTAAAAGTAAAAGTGAAGACGAATAAAACAAGCCCAAACATGATGGGGCTGCGTTATTTTGTTATAGGGTTCTGTCTACCCCCCACTCCATCATCAGACTATTTTGAACGTCTCACCGCCATTGTTGACGACCTGATTAACGCAGTGGCTAAGTGATTGGACTGCTGCGCTAAGGGTCGCGGGTCGATTCCCGCACGGGGCAAAACTTTGTGCGAACTACAGATGTTTGTCCCGAGTCTGGATGTTTGTGTATGTGATATTTCATGTTTGTGAAACGCACCCGACACAGGAGAAATTCCTAATGTGGGGCGACGTTTTCTTAAAAAAAATAATTGTTCATCACCACTCGCTAGAAGTCCTCCTCAGGCTCGGAGTATAGGTCATACTCATCAGTCGACACTTGGATGAGGCGCGCTAGCCACAGCAACTGGAAGAGATGCGGTATACAATTCAATTTTATTTATTATAGACTGCCTCGTTGGTCTAGTGGTTGCTAAGCGCGACTGCTGAACACGAGGTCCTGGGTTCGAATCCCGGGTCGGGCAAAGTGTTACTGGGTTTTTCTATTAGGTAATTCTCAGTGGCAGCACGGAGTCTGGATTTGTGCCCGGTTGATGGCCAGCTCGCCCCCTATTACACTGAGACCTAAAAACATAACTGGTGAAATGTGGGTGTACTACATGTGCACCTCTGCCTATCCCTTCGGGGAATACAGGCGTGATGTTAAAATTATAATTATTATTATTACCTAAAGGACGAACATCTCGAAGACCATGTCTAGGATGCTGAGGAGCTTCAAGAACCTCGGCTTCAGTTCCTCTTCAGCCCTCCGCAACGCTGGCTTTTCTTTCCTCGAATCCATATCTGGAAACGTACAAACTCAATTTTATCATCATCATTACATCATCAGCCGGTATGTTAACCACTAGGCTACCACGACGTATGCAGAAGGTTGCAGGTTCAAACCCAGGCAAGTATCAATGTGACTTTTTCAATGTTATAAATACTTTCTTAGTTATTCTAAAACACTAGACTAACGGTGACGGAAAACATCGTGAGGAAACCTGGATTTAATTATCTGAAATCGTCCGCAGTGAGCTAGCGTGGTGATCAATGGTCAATCCTTCTCTATACGAGAAGAGGCCTTTGTAGCAGTGAGACAGTTATAGGCTGTTATTATTATATTATTTATCATCATCAGCCGGAAGACATTGAAACAAACTTAATATTACACTAATAATTAAACTTCTCCTGACCGAATTTCAATCACGGCCTGTCTCAGCTGAGACTAGCCAACTACGAAGATATTATAGTGCACAAGTATGTACAAACACAGGTGCACTCCCTATACCTCTCTCATAGTCCAGGACGGTGAGATACGACCGGAGAGAGATGGCTTTGAGGTTTTCAGGGGCCTAGATAATGTAAAACTTCGTGTGTAAAAATTAAGAGGTGATAGCCGACTGGTGGTCTCTGCCTACCTCTCAGGGAAACAGGCATGAATTTATGTATGTATGTATGTATTCTATGTATGTATGTAACTATTCTATGTATGTATGTATGTATTCTATGTAAGTATGTATAGCCGACTGGTACCCTTGGACTGCCAAATCAAAGATCGCAAGTTCAAACCCCAGTACCAAAGCCATTTGAATTCATGCTCATACTAAATTGGTTACCAGTAGCTTAAAACGGTGAAGGAAAACATCGTGAGGAAATCGGCATTGAGAGGTTTGTCAACGGTGTGAGTCACCATGTCTAGCCTACAGGCGGTTTAAACTCTGACACCGGGTTGTTCATCAACCATATAAGGAGTAGTGTACCATATTCCCCCGGCCGCTCTCCCCGCTGCGCGCGCTCGATGTCCAGCACCTGCTCCTCACTAAGCACGGCTGTGGTGTCAAGAAACACCTGGATGCTGTACTCCGAGATGAAATGCGACCAATGGCCAAACACGCCAATACCTGAAAGAAGAAATACACTTTTTACTGTGACTCATGCACTGACACTGGAGATAGGATGAGTAGCGTCACCTTCTCTTGACACACACACAACATCACGCCTATATTCCCTAAAGGGGTAGGCAGAGGTAGACTACACCCACATTTCGCCAGTTATGGGTCCCAATGTAATAGGGGGTGATTCTATAGCCATCAGTTGGGCACAAATCACGACTCCCCTAATTTCCTTCTAAGTAGTATTGTTGTCAATTCCTAGCCTTAAATAACGACTATACTGTCTACACTCTACCGGTACTCACCTACGGGCCGGGGGAACAGAGCTGGTACGTGAACCATATCCGGGCCGCAGGTGACAGAGCTATAGTTGTTCCTGTCTGACTCATAGCTGGGCCTGAAACATATTAAATTATACTTAATATATAGACACATACTTGCCAGCCTAGAATACACCACCCCATTTCCCCGAGTGGATGTCGTAAGAGGCGACTAAGGAGGCTAATTATTGTTACGTGAAGGAATCGTTCCCACAACGCTAGCGCAGCAGTTCAATCACTTAAAATAATTCAATGGTCAGATACTTATGATGATGCTTGGTGACTACTATAATATTGATTTACACCCAGAAACTATTATACTAGTCTAAGTATTACCAAGGTTAATAGATGTAATAAACTTCATCTAAAATGTATTGTATCAAATATGTTTAATGGTCTGGTCTCCAAGATTCAACCTATGCTTAGTTTAGAGACCACTGTTATTATTATTAACATAATATAACATCACGCCTGTATTCCTCGAAGGGGTAGACAGAGGTGTAGTCCACCCACATTTCGCCAGTTATGTTTTAGGTCCCAATGTAAAAGGGGGCGAGCCTATTGCCATCAACCGGGCGCAAATCCGGACTTTGTGCTGCCACTGATAATTACCTAATGGAAAAACCCAGTAACACTTTGCCAGACCCGGGATTCGAACCCAGGACCTCGTGCTCAGCAGTTGCGCTTAGCAACCACTAGACCAACGAGGCAGTTATTATTATTATTTAAGATTTAATTAGTAAATAGGGTCGTTGTAATATTGTAACGTATATGGTAAGTAAATTTATTCTTATTGTTATTTTCTTTGCGCAAAAACAGATAAATATTCAAAACATAACCTGTGTTATGTTGTGTACAACCCGCTGATGTAAAACGCAAAGATTAACTTTAAATTTACTGTTTTCGGGTACAAACCAGACAGTATCCGACACGTAAAGATCTGCATCACCGGATAAAGATGTCAGTTCAACCAACAGCGGCCCCGTATGTCTTATTTGCCAATATGAGAAGTTGCCCGCGCCGACGGCACCGACAACCGTGTCTAATAGTATTTTATCTGTCTCTATCTGCACGTAGTCGGATAGTAAGGACGATATCGACGATATACAAATGATTCCCAACAAAACTAATATGACTTCCTTTCGCATATTTTTAGTTTTGTAAATATTTTCCCTTACGAAATTGATAATCTGCTGCCAAGACAACCAATACGAAGTGTCAAAGTGAAATTGTCAATGTCATTTGAAGTTGTTTGATTTTTTTGACGTTTTGTTGAATGTTAGTGCTTCGTTCAGAAATAACCGTGAAAATTCCTAAGTTTTATTACAATAAGATTCATCATAACATCACGCCTATATTTCCCGAAGGGGTAGGCAGAGTTGCACATATAGTACACCCACATTTCGCCAGGTCCCAATGTAATAAGGGGCGAGCCTGAAAAAATCCAGACCCGTGCTGCCACTGAGAGTTACCGAATGAAAAAACCCAGTAACACTTTGCACGACCCGGGATTCGAACCCAGGACCTCGTGCTTAGCAGTCGCGCTAAGCGACCACTGGACCAACGAGGCAGTCAAGGCAGGAATAAGTTTCATAATATACTTATACCACAATATAATACCTAAAACAAAGTTGACTGATCATTGCTATAATTATATGTTGCCATATTCACACACACACACACACACGTCGTAACCATAACCGTCGTAAATGAGGAGTACCCTAACCAACATGCCACGATCGTAGCAAATGAAAACCCGTGGTATCTGCCTATCCCTCTGGGAAACAGGCGTGACTCTATGTATGTTCTAGAAGAATATACCTCTAATCTTCTTATTTCAACGTCCAGGCCTGCACCTTATATTGACGAGTCTCCTACAGTTAGTAACCGAACTGCAGTCATGAGATTACGCTTCGAAATTAAGAAAACATGTTTATTTGCAAGTAGGTAATTGTTTAGTAAACATGCAACCGGATTTAACTAGATATTTCAACGTATGAATACTTATCAATCATACTTGATACCGTACATTGTTTTATAATAAAAATAAATAAAAGATACACATTTTTGTTTAAGTACTTTTTGTTATCTAAATGCCACCTACGAGTTTTCGGCATGAAAACAATATGTTTATAATGATATTTGTGCAATTCGTTCGCCTCTAGAGCTACCTAAGTACGTCCGTAAATTAGTTATCAGTTGCTGAAAACGGTGAAGGAAGACATCGTGAGGCAGACACCTGAGAGATTGTCCAACGATGTGTGTCGACATGTCAGAGGCCTACAGGCGGTTTACACTCTGACACCAGGTTGTTCATCAACCATACGATAAGAAGAACAACTAACAACAATAAGCCAATAGATGGAAGAAACCTAAGTTACTCGAAATACGCCCAATTCAGCCTTATATTCATAATAAAATTCGTCATTTCACATTGATAATAAAAACGTCCGATATGATAATTTCGTTCAATGATAAAAACACGTAGTTTCCTGTCATACGTACTTCAACGAAAACAATTTAATCCTTCGTGTGTTTCGAGTGAGAATTGTTATCGAAGGAAAATTTATGAAAGACAAACAAAATTGAGATAACAATGTAAATATAAGACATACGAAAATGTCATTGGGCTTTCCCATTGGTTACTTCTCAGTAGCAGCCGGAAGTCTGGTTTCGTTTCGTTTTTTTATCAAGAGACTCGCCTCCCATCTGTGACCTATAACATAACTGGCGAAATATAGACGTACTGTACACACCTCTGCCTACCCCTTCTGGTAATACAGGCATGATGTTATATTTGCCTAGAATACTTCCTCATGGCAGCAATTATCTTAGATGTTATTGTATTCACACTGAATAATGCGTAGGAAACAAAATCTCGGACCATTTTATATATTACTAGCTGCGCCCCGCAGTGTTACCCGCTACATTTATTCAGGATAAAAAATAGCCTATGTATAAATCCAGGGTGTCAGCTACCTCCATATGAAATTTCATTAAAATCCATTCAGTAGTTTTTACGTGAAAGAGTAACAAACATCCATCCATACTTACAAACTTTCGCGTTTATAATATTAGTAACTGGTGACTACTAATGAAGCTTGCGTGAACATAATGACATGAGAGCCGCCGGCGACGGATATCTAGAGTTTGTATGACCGGATGACGTACAGACGGCCCCTGCCTTCGATAATAGCGAACAGGTAGGTTATACGAACGTAATAATTAAACTATAAATAGGTTTCAGAGAAGAATTGAGAACTCAATTCACAAAAACTCTTCCGTTACTGACTGACTGACTGACAGACAACGCACAGCCGAAACTACTGATCGTAAAGAGCTGAAATTTGGCATGTGTGTTTGTTGGGAGGAGTAGGCTACCACTAAGAGAGGATTTTTGGAAATTCCCCCCCAAAGGGGAGAAAAGGGTGGTAAATTGAAAATGATTATTTCTCAATGGATTCACTTAAAACTTTGTATGTAGGTTCCACCAGTGAAGCAAGTGAGCATTAAGAAAGGGATAGACCATGGAACAGGCGGTAACTAAGTGAAAAACCCAAATTCTGACGGAAGTCATTACTCCACGCGGACGAAGTCGCGAGCAAAAGCTAGTTAAAAATAAATAAAGGAAATATAAATATTAAGAGCGTTTTTCTAATTTAAAATGCTTCTTTTAACAATTTATATACAGATATAATGTATTGTTATAATAACTATTTACTAAATAAAAACAATATATACAAAAATAAAAAGTTAAAAAGCATCAAAGAATTCATCCCTAACGATGTCAACCGGTAACGTGCCCAAAAGACTGGCAGCATTGTCACGTTGAATGGCAAAGCTGATACTTTGACCAAAAAATGAACCAGGCCTTCGGCTTTTTTGGATTTTGGTTTCTTTTAAAAAAACGTCACCCCACACCGGGAATTTCTCCTGTATCGTGGGTGCGTTTCACAAACATGAAATATCACATACACAAACACCCAGACTCGGGACAAACATCTGTGGTTTACACAAATTTTCGCCCCGTGTGGAAATCGAACTGGCAACCAGCTCAGCAGTCCAGTCACTCGTCAGGTCGTCGCCTTTATAATACATATTAGTGTGATATATCAGAGAATAGTGTTGTGCGACCCCTACAAACTACTTTCCAATCGTATCTTATCGATAGATATCAATTAAATACTAGATTTTACTATTGTTGTTATTATCCAAATGATAATTAGTAGTTTTCACCTTAACACCACGTTTTTACACACGTTTGATAAACGAAATGTGGAGTTAGCTTTGACGTATGTGTAGCTAGATAGCTGGATATCAAATGAAACAAAGGAAAGTCTTTTACAGCCAATGAAGTGTATTCAACATGTAGATAGTAACATGACAATTAATTATGATGTGTATCTTCGTATCTACACTTTTTATACATCACGCCTGTATTCCCCGAAGGGGTAGGCAGAGGTGGACATGTACACCCACATTTCGCCAGTTATGTTTTTCGGTCCCAATGTAATAGGGGGCGAGCTGGCCATAAACCGGGCACAAATCCAGACTCCGTGCTGCTACAGAGAATTACCGAATGGAAAACCAGTAATACTTTGCCAGACCCGGGATTCGAACCCAAGACCTCGTGCTCAGCAGTCGCGCTTAGCAACCACTAGACCAACGAGGCACTCTCAGGATAGTAACATGACAGTAATTAATAATGAACTTTTTCTTGTCTACACTTCTTTTCCATATAAAGTGAATAAACTATCTCCACTCCTCTGTGTTGTGGGTAGGTTAATTAATCTGTTGGGGTTGTAAGTCGATTAAGGGGGAGGGGGCTCGGCCACATCTTATGTTATCTTACAAGGGGGTGGGAGGGAGTCTTGATAGTTCTTACGTAACACCACAAAAGTACACAATCAAACCAAAACCAAAGTTTATAACTAACAAAATGCAATAAACCTAACGTGTGTTTATTATTTCTTAAGATTCTTACGTAATATATATTAATCAGGGGCGAGGGGGTGGGGCTTTACTTATTTGATCTTATATAAGGAGGAGGGGGATCGCAAAAATTCTTGCCTATTATTAATGTATGGCCTTCTTCATGTTTTAAAACTATTGGTCGTTTATGTACGTACAATTGGATTGGGGAGGAAGAGGTGTTGTAAATTGTAATTACAAGTCTCTGGTGGCGAGCATAGGTAATAATAGGTCGATAACAAGACCAAATCGAGCTTAGCTCTCTTTTCTAGCGACGATCTAACGAAATGCAATGTATTCCTAATAGTTTGTCGTGTGTGCCTACCTAACAATAATAAGGTGCAATATGGCATTAAGGTGCCTGTATTTATCTTTTCCAAGTAGGTACCATTTTAAATAGCGATGAGATAGATATAAGTTATCAAAACAAGGTTTTAAAACGAACTCAACCAAAATATACGCCGTCAAACGCGCACAACATTCCAACCCTTGTTTTTTATCACGATAACTGTCTGCCATCCGATCCCACGCGTTGTTTGTTTCTCCCTCTATCTCGCGGGCAGGAAAGAGAAAAAGCAACAAAAACAACTCGTCAGCTGTAACCCACATCCTGCAGGTTATACGCAATCAGCTGCTCTCTAGACGGCGGCCATCTTGTTTACTATAAACAAAAGATTTTAGGGTTGATGTTTGCAGTTATTTAATTTATTTAGGTTAAATAACATCATATTTAGTCTGTATTTTATTACTAGCTTCCGCCTGCAACTCCGTTCGCGTAGATTTCAATTGTTTTATAGCCACATAACATAACAACACATAACATCACGCCTGTATTCCCCGAAGGGGTAGGCAGAGGTGCACATAAGTACACCCACATTTCGCCAGTTATGTTTCAGGTCCCAATGTAATAGGGGGCGAGCCTATTGCCATCAACCGGGCACGAATCCTGACCGTGCTGCTACTGAGAATTACCTAATGGAAAAACCCAGTAACACTTTGCCCGACCCGGGATTCGAACCCTAGCCTATAGCCTTCCTCGATAAATGGGCTATCTAACAATGAAAGAATTTTTCAAATCGGACCAGTAGATCCTGAGATTAGCGCGTTCAAGCAAACAAAGAAACAAACTCTTCAGCTTTATAATAATAATAATAAATAATATATAGTATCCATCTTTCTCAATAGTCCCGCACCTTCTGGGGACTTTTCACGGCTGTTCTGCAGTTCTAGAGCAGTTGTGTGGTGACCCTAGCTGGTGTCCCATTCCCTTTTAGATTAAAGTTCTCAACGGGCCTCTGCGTGTTGGACCTGTGTCCCCACGTAAGCCTTTTAAAAGTCCGGGTATCTTCCGCATGGTTGATTGCCCGAGAAAAGAATATGAGATACAAAATAATAATATATATATAAGTATAGATTGGAGAGGCTTAGTTAAACCTCATTTTGGTTATTATGTATTAAAACGCGAGCCTATTGCCATTAACCACGCATGACTCCGTGCGGTACTGATAATAATAGTAATTTTGGAAAATAGGTTATCTTCATAATTTTAAATAATAGTAAGGATATTGCTTTGGTTAGGCCACATTTGAATACCCCTAGCAACGTCTATCTCTTTGTCAGAAGGGTGAATCTGTTTGTTTAGCACACCCACATTTTATCCAATAAATAACTCGTCCCCCACGCGTAATTTTTTGCCAACAAATACATATAGGGCTGCAAGTAAAGTAGAGTGGTTTAAAACGCACGAAATCATTGAAAAGAAACAATATTACCCACTGTAGTTGCCGCAATAACTTAGGGCTGGTTGTTCCATACAGAATGATAACTTACTAGATTAACATACGTATGTCAAAAAATAACTACCGGTTGTATTTGGATGCTAGTAGCATAACAAAAAAATTTCGTTATTATTGCTGGTAGGAAAACAATATTGGTTTAATTTTTAACCTTTACGAATGCGTCGAGTAAACTTCAAACAACTCGCCCTTTGTAAACTAGTCGCAGATGCTTTGTAAATAGCCGCCATGACAGAAAATCAGACAGAACGATAATATCGCTGCTAGAACGCATCAACAAGGAATAACAACCAATGTATTAAGTAAATCACCGCTATGCTCCATATTGTTGATTGAAATGTTCCAATTATCTACCCCTATGGACTTAGTAGGCCCCCTGCGTTGACAAACATACTTAGAGGCTAGAAGGGAACAAGGGGGACATTAAACATATCGATTAATAATAGCCACGATGCGATGGCCGCAGATAACTGAAGAATATAAGGTCCTAGCACAGATAAAATAATAAAAACATTTATTTAAAAAGTACTAATCAATAATCTAATTTGAAATAATCAATTTTATGACCTAATCGGTGCTGTGGCTAAGCGGATCGATCCCTGATTCCCCGGCTATTACTTTATTATTCGGCTATTACATTGGGACCTAAAAACATAACTGGCGAAATGTGGGTGTACTATACTCGTATGTGCACCTCTGCCTACCCCTTCGGGGAATACAGGCGTGCTGTTACGTTATGAAAACAAAATCAGTAGTCATAGAGTAAATCTATTACTAGTACCAAGGACCAAGGAAATAGTGTTCACTGCCACGAATTATTTAAATTCATATTAGAACGGTTACAATAAGTGTTAGCCTTATAATAATTCTTTAAACCCTTCTATAAGCACAGGTGGTAGTGTTACAAAGGAGGTTTAATAATATGCGTATTGAAGGGTCATACAATAGGTTTGTAAAGGCCATTGTTCGTACTAACTGGTCAGGGGCCAATCGCAACAAAAAATACTATTATTAGGCAGCTGAACCGATAACGTGACCAAACCCTTTATAAAATCGATATTGTACTCACAATTTGATAATGTAGGTACTTTATTTTAATAAATATTAACGATTTTTATGTTTTATTTACGAAATTATTATAATTTATTTAATTTAAAACTAAATTATTTACATCTGTATTTAATTCAATAATTCGAATATTAAATAGAATTGGTAAATACTTAAATAATTATGAATTGAATAAAGGCATCGTACATTTCGTAAACTATAAGTTTCCTATTAAATTCTACCTAAAGACGTTCATTTGTACATGTTACATGTTTATTTTCCATTATAAATATTTAATACGAGCTTCTATATTGCACAGATAACATAAATTAGGACGAACATAAACATCTCCGTGACTATGAATGACCTTTTAATCTGCACACAGATAATATTAACATAATAATGTATGTGTCTGTGGGGCCAAGTAACCGCCACACAGGTCGATTTATCAAGGTTAGGCTGTGCGTGCTGCGGTAGGCCCTCCAATAGGTTAAAAGAAAAACACCCGCTTTATACCTAACAAGGATTTGAAACTGATGCAATCTCTCACACTCATAGTTGGAGACGGTTTCACGGTAAGACTGGAGAGAGATCAGACGCAGCGACACTGCTTCCACAGAGGTTTTGAATAATGAAAGAAAAAATTGAATGAGACAACTTATTCTATTTTGAAATACAAACACTCACCACATAACTGACCGTGGCGACAACTGCTTTATCTCGCAGGTCGACTAATATATGGAATAGCTTTGCAGTTTTCCATCTACAAACCCCTCAATATAAGTCTTTCAAACCTATTTTAACTGTTAGTCAAAAGGTCACACAGCCCTTTTCTAGTGCACCTAATGTTTATATATAAAGGTCATACACACAAACACACGCATAGCTACTTTATTTACTAACAGGGGTCGTCTGGTATGACACTATTGAGTTAGATGTTATAATATTGTTAAAAAAAGTATTCACTATTTGCAAAAAGTATGCAACCTCTTTTGAATGGCCGTTTTGGTAAGTACCAAGATTTCTTCGTAATGTTAAAATTGTTTTCTAAGAGAAGTATGTTTATATTTCATTGACTCAATCTTATTTCTGTAAAATCCCTACTAATATTATAAACGCGAAAGTTTGTAAGTACGGATGGATGTTTGTTACTCTTTCACGTAAAAACTACTGAATGGATTTTAATGAAACTTCATATGGAGGTAGCTGACACCCTGGATTAACATATAGGCTAGTTTTAATCCCGAAAAAATGTAGCCGGTAACACCGCGGGGCGAAGCTAGTTACCAATATTAGTAATACTATTCCAAAATTCAGTATCGTATTGCATTTTAACGACGCTGTTTTCTAGACGGGTTAGGCAGAGGCCACAGAATATCATTTGTTATTATTGGCATACTCTTTTCGCCTATTTCAATGTCATTTATTAATTTAATTGACAGCCTTGTTGGTTTAGTGGTCGCTAAGCGAGACTGCTAAACATGATGATCGGGTCCGAATCCCGGGTCGACCAGTGTTATAGAGTTTTCCATTAGATAATTCTCAGTGTCAGCACGGAATCTGGATTTCTGCCCGGTTGATGGCAATAGACTCACCCCCTATTATATATGGATCTATGAAATGGGGGTGTTACGATACACCTCTGCCTACTTACATACATACAGGCGGAATGTTATTATATATACTTTTTTGTCATCGTTTTATGTTTGATTACAAGGATATTTTCGTCTTATAAATACAAGGTAGGTTCCCATTCGTCCGTACGCGCACGTAGGCCACAATAATGCGTAAAAGGACGTTAACTTGTACAAATTACTACTAAAATACGCTACGCAATACGCACAGCGTCTCGACTTTGGTCACGTAGTAGAACTGTGACGCATTTATTGAAAACATTGCAAAATTTTTCGTTGCCCGTTGCCACTTCGTTGCTTAGCAGCCCATTTCCCCTAAACTTTCTCTTAACAACCTTGTTAAAGGGTTTACCAAGCTACAGCATCTATTTTCATAGCAGTTAGAGAGAAATACAAACAATATGGTTAATAATTTCTCAATACTCCAGCAAACACTTTTGTGTGCTTAGCAAAATGTGTTACGTATAAAATAGGCTATTATGAAATTCTATACGCATACAATATAGCTGTGTAATAAATTATATTATTATTAACTCAGATAACAGCGGAGTCAGTTATTGAAACGAAAACAAACAACTCCTTATCTACCAATGAGCTAAAAGCGAAAATAACACTAATACCAACCGCCATATGCATTACCCGGACAAATTGAAAATCGGAGTTAAATTACGGAAGTCTTTGTATACGTGTACTTCTAGACATGGTCGGGTTATACCCTCAACCTCCTTGTTTTCATCGTCATATTTTTTTTTCAACGTTACTAGCGGATTGGTACTAGGCTGCAAATAAAGCTGGCTATACACGCGGTACAGAGGCGACTTTATTGCGACACGATTTTTTCTAGAATGCACTAGAAGTTCTTAACGTTCTATTACTTAACTACTGCACTATAAGGTATAAATTAGAATAGAAATAAGTGTCTGTGTGTAGAAAGAAGTACCTTGTCAAGTATAGTGTGAAAATTTTTACTTAGATTTTTGTAAAAGTGCAATAAAGATAGCAAAAGTAAAAAAAATGGTTTTTCACTTATTGACGTCAAATTAGTCGCAGAACTTAACACCATTCTGTCACACAGTATATAGTCATTAGTAACTAAAAAGAACAGTACTTTTTAAATACTTGAAATACATTTTTATGAGTGCAATTCTCTCTAATGAGCGATTAACGACTCTACTTAGGTTATCGTTCTATTCCATTATCGGTCACGTTTACCTCTGTAGTACTTGTGATCCTTTTAGAAATCCATTGTTGTGTACTTATACTTGAACAATAATAATGCCATAATGACTGGAGATAACGGGCAAGAAATTTCCGACAACAATTACGTCTTAGGATTTGTATTCAGGACTTAAAGTTAATTGTGAACCTTAATGCGACTAATCGCATTACCATTGAGTATGGATTCTATAGCAATAATCTGTATGACAGTCGTGGGCTATGATTGCTATACTGCTTTACGTTTGTTATATAACTATATTCCTACTAATATTATAAACGCGAAGATTTTTAAGTATGGATGGATGTATGTTACTCTTTCACATAAAAATTACTGGATTTTAATGAAATTTCATATGGAGGTAGCTGACACCCTGGATTAACACATAGGCTACTTTTTATCCCGGGAAAATATAGCGGGTATAACCGCGGGTCGCAGCTAGTATATTATATTACTCTGCACACTGCTATTTCTTTGTTAATATCTCTCGTTAATACCAAGGAGAGTTATGACTGCTGAGGCTTAACTGGAAACTGAGAAAAATCTGATAAAAGGCCTTTACCCAGGCTTAACTAAAAACAAAGCACAACAAAGTGAGCTTATTTCGCATGACGAGGTAGAGGAAGAACGCCTTACTGCAGGACAAAGGCCCCTCCTTATACAAAGAGAGAATGAGCGTTAATTACCACGCTTGCTCATTGCGGGTTGATAATTTTGTAGTGTTCTATCTATTTTTCATAATTTACCTAAAATTATAATGTAACCAAATATTCGTATCGTATTTTCTTAAATAATTACTTTATGTTTCCATAGACAAATGCATTTTTTTTTTTGTAGTCTGTGTAGAGCCCAAAACTCCATTTATATCACTAGTGTGGTATTTATATTAAATAATTCAGGATCCTATTTCAGTTCAGGTAAATATACATTAACCCTATATTTAGACTGTAAACAAATTAACATTAAAAACGTCTAATACACACATCAACACCGTCTAGGGATATTTTATATAAAGTTCTTAAACTCAAAAAATACTTGCCACTTTTAAATTCTTTTGAAGAAAGTTTATTTTGTAAGCCTTTTTGAACGATTCTAAATTTGAATTTGAAAAAATACATTAAAAACAAAAGATTTACGCGGCATAATGCTAGCGAAGTCCGAAAGTTTCATTTACCTACAGTAGTTTGTGGCTATTTTTTTGTGTCCAATTTAAGTTTTATAACAAGTTATCGATTAATTCCGAATTAATGTTATTGTGTGCATCATGCAGCGGCGCCATTTAACTAGAGAAGAAATGTTAAGGGCAGTAGGCATGCTCCAAGCTGGGGCTATTCAAGGGAGTATTGCTGAGGAGTTTGGAACAGGACAAAACATGATATCAAGTTTATGGTCACGTTATAGTGCTACTGGTGAAGTGGCTGAAAGACACCCAGGCGGGAAGCGCATAACCACTCAACGACAAGACCGATTTTTGCAAGTTGCCGCGAGAAGACAACCAAATGTTACGGCCATGCAGTTGGTTCAGAGGCTCCAGTCAGAACATCAGTTGGTTGTGAGTGACCAAACTATGAGGAGAAGGCTGCATGAAGCTAACCTTCATGCTCGCACACCGCTTCGTACTCCAGCACTACGCCGAGGAAATCGTGGACAACGAATAGAGTGGGCTCGTGAACATTTGCTCTGGGAAGAAAACCAGTGGTCTGTAGTGCTGTTTACCGATGAGTCCCGGTTCGGTTTCCATCCCGATACACATAGGGTGCGTGTTTGGCGAGTTCCTGTCGTGAGAGCCGTCTGCAATGTCTTCAGGAAGTCCATTCATACCACGGCGGAACAATTATGGTTTGGGCGGGAATTCGTGTCGGTGGAAGAACAGACCTCGTTTGGATCAGACACACCATGACGGCTGAAAAATACCGTAACGAGGTGCTGGTACCAATAATCTACCCCCATCGACTACAAATAGGCCAAGAATTCACGCTCATGCACGATAACGCCCGTCCGCACACAGCGAAAGTGGTGACAAGCTGGTTGCAGGAGCGCGACGTATCGGTCTTACGCTGGCCCGCTCAATCGCCTGACCTAAACCCCATAGAACACGCGTGGGACATGCTCCAAAGAAGGGCTTTGAGGAATTTCCCTGCAAACGTTGCGACGGAAGAGCAACTTTTTTTGCATCTTAGCCGGACCTAGGACAATATACCGCAGCAAGACTTGGATAACTTAATCCAAAGTATGAAAAACCGTTGCAGGACCGTTATTAATGTCATGGGTGGTTTTACTGACTACTGATTTTTCACAGAACTGTTAAAAACAATTTATTTTTCCTTATTTGTAAATTTTTCTTGAGAAACACATTCGTTGTTAGTTTTACCATTATTTCATGTTTTTTCTTTATTTGAATAAAAATTTGTTTACGCAAAAAAACATTATTTTCTTTTATTCTGGAGTGTAGTCTGATAAATGGGCTTTATAAAAATATATACATGTTGTATGCTATTTTTAATACATTTTGAGTAAATTGAGTAAATCCAAAATATCCCTAGACAGTGTTGATGTGTGTATAAATGTTGACTGAAAATTATGTTGGTGTATTAAAAATTCATGAGAAATATTTTTAACTCTAACAGATTTTCTATGTTTACTTTGGTTCAAATGGATTTGAACTATGAAGTCAAATTAAAATGATGAAACTGTTACTAATATTTTAATCGCAATAAAAAAATAGTATCACGAATGGGCAGCCTTATATCCCCACCGCGCAACCAGAGTCGCGCAGCCGCCATTGCGGTATAAATACCGCGAGCGCCACCGACGTCACGTAGTCGAAATCGAGAGGTGAAGGTGCGAATAATGGAGAGGTGGCGTCCATATTTTATTCCCATAATCGATCATCATAGGAGCTAGCAGCGCGACCGCCGACGTATTAAGTCGTGAAAGTGAAGCAGTGCAGTGTTTCGACGTGTCATCCGAGCAGATCGACAGCGGTTCGAGGCCGACCCCGGCGGATCGTGGCGATCGAGCGAAGCCACATACATACACAATATCGCGTTCGAGCGGCGACCATCTTGTGAAACATCGAGTCGCGCCCGGCTTAGAGTTAGAGTAAAGGACGCGAGCGTCGTGACGGAGCACCCCCGACTGAAACAACGCAGTGCCCGTCGAAATATTATACAAGTGTCCGTGAAAACGTACAAGTGAAGGAGCGAGAGCAACACAAACAACAACACCTAAGTAGAAGATCAGGGGGCGCGTAACATGAACCGGCCCAGTCCCCCTACCGCCGCGGGCGTACAGCTGCAGCAGGCCCGCGGGCGGCGACGCTCAGCGTTGCGGCGCGAGCGGCGTGACGAGCGCTCAGAGCGCTATGCGGCCAGCAAGTGGGGCGCAGCGCCCGCCGCCGCCGCGCTGCCGCCGCCGCCCACGCACTGGCGGCGCGAGGGCCGCTGCCGACCGGAGCCCGACCGCGCGCTGCCGCTCAAGTTGCTCCTCAACGTGACGGCGTAGAGGCCGCCCGCCATACGGACTCTAAGCTAGTGATAAGTGGCGCGGGCGCGACGCGGCGGCTCGCCGTCGGGCCGCGTCCGCCGCTCTGTGCTAAGTTTTTTATTTCGAGGTGCGAGGCGCGGCCGCCCGCGAGCCCGTCCCGCTCGCGGCCGCGCTCCGCCGCCGACCAAATTCCGGCGTTAGGTATTATTTTGTGAAAATTTTAGTAGGTAAGTGCAGCCGCGGCCGTGCGGGCGCCGCCGTTGTCGCCCTGGCCCTAAATATGAGAAAAACACAAAAAAATGAATGGGGCGGCGGCGGAGCGCCCGCGCGGCCGCCGGTGGCCGGCGCGGCAGCCGCGCGCGCTCGGCGGAGCGCCTCTTTATTTTCTCGGGCCGCGCCGCCGGCTCGCAGCGCCCGCGCGCTGCTGCGTCGCTAGTCGTATCGTTTATTTATCTTGAGAGCGATGTGTATTTTATTTGTGCGCGTCGGGCCCGCCTCCGGTGGGAGGCCCTGCCGTCCAAAGCTTTAAACGTTCGTGTGTGAGGCAGGGCCCGGCGCCCCCTAGTTGTAGATTTTAAAATTTAACAATACGGTAAATGTGAAAACCGACTGTTGAAGATTGGGAGTCTATTATATATGTTTGTACAGTATAGTATATTGATCTCAGCTGCGGCCACTGGCGGCCCTCCCCACTTGGAGCTTTCTGTGATGTACAAAACAAAACGAGTATATTTGGAATTTTACAAGTTTTTTATAATTAATTTGTAATGTAATACTTTAAGTGAATATTGAGCGTGGGTGGAGGCCGCTTTGCGCAAGATTGTCCGCAGCATCCTGTCCCACCTGATCCCATCCCTAGTTCCTGTCCCATCCCAGGGCTCTCCGGAGCCCGCCAAATGGTTCAATGTTTCTGATGACGGATATGTCTATAGTTCGTCACTCTTCAAGAGTGGAGCTACACTTTATTTTAGCACTACATCAATATATAACATGGAAGCAAGAATAATATGGAACAGTTATACATCTGCTACAATGTGTACCCAAAGGACTAAGTTAACTGCTAAAGGAAATGACAATATTTGCCCTGCGAAGTAAGAAGAAACAAATTGGTATGTTTTTTAATTAATTTCTGACACACAACCATCACAAGATCATTTGAATAAACATTACATTCTTTTACATTGTACACCCAATAGATACAGCAGGTATATAACAAACACTACCCAAATTAATAATCTATATTGAATTTATTGTATAGACAAAACTTTTGTAAACAATTGTTATACACTAGCTGTGCCCATGTCACCCGCTACATTTTTTCAGTATAAAAAGTAGCCTCTGTGTTAATCCAGGTTGTCAGCTACCTCCATATGAAATTTCGTTAAAAATCTACCTCTATATGAAGCCTCATCAAAATCTGTGTAGCTATTTCACTGTGATGAGGTACCAACATACTCACAAACTTTCGCCTTTATAATATTAGTGTGTTTCAATATAATTGATTATCTAAATAAGCTATAAGTGGTTGATTACATGCCAATAAATAGTTTTAAACAAGCTTTCAAATAAGCTAGCTCAAAGTACAAGTGAAGATGAATTAGTTTCATTCCTGCCTTCTGACTCTAAGTAGACTTGCTTATAACTCCCATAATATTGTATTATAAACAAACCTACATAAGTATGCAAAATTTCCCTTTAATTGGATGTCAGTGGTTTTAATTTATATAGCAAGACTATACCTCAACTTTATTTAAATTAAAGTTTGTGAAAATACAATTTTTATCCCCTAGACCAAATTAGTTTGCTATTTGGGGTCAAATAGCACAAATAAAATGGTTAAACAACAGATATATCATATAGTTTATTATGTTGGTCCAGTCACTGCGCAAGAATGATGGTTGAGTTTTGAATCACGGGTTAGCCAGTTTTCTTTTTCCATCTTATAATTTGTTTGTAGAAGCTCAGTCTGGATTTGTGCCTGGTTGATGATAATAGACCCTTAATACATTGGGACTTGTAACATAACTGGTGAAATATCAGTGAAGTAAACAACTGCCTATGCCTTTACTATATCTAAGCTTTTAAATCAACAGTATCATTATGTTGTATTGTCACCAAACCTATTTAAGTATGCAAAATTTCATTGCAATCGGATATCAAACAGTGGTTCTAATTAAGATTGCAAGATTTGTCCTAAACAAAGTCACATACATACATACCTACTTAAAAGTTTGCAAAAATACTTCTTTTTTTAGAGAAAATTCTTATATCAGGCATAGGTAGATTTCTCTTTATTGTACACCAAATATAAGCTATAATGGGTGGTCATAATGCACTGTGTAATGCCTTACAGACAACCTTAGGATAGACAGAGTAGAAGAATATTTCCAAAACATAATAATTATTCATTTAATTTCAATTATGTTGAAGTGGAGTTGACTGTTGAAGTGATAACTGCTAGCAGGAACTTGAAATGTTACACATTATTTCGTAATATTTGTTTGAATAACGTTATTTAGTACCTAGAATGAACGTTTTTCCATTAAGTAATTCTCAGTGGTAGCACGGAGTCTGGATTTGTGCCCGGTTGGTGGCAATAGGCTCGCCCCCTATTACATTGGGACCTAAAAACAACTGGCGAAATGTGGGTGTACTATATGTGCACCTCTGCCTACCCCTTCGGGGAATACACGCGTGATGTTATGTTTTTGTAGAACGAACGAAGATAAATAACGAAAATTTGGGTTGACTTTTCTAGTCCCTGAGTGCTGCTAGTGTTTTGATGACGTCGCTTCAATTGGCTGTTGGCCTATTTAATAAACCTGCTATACGACAGTTATCATTCATAACAATAATTCATTTTGTTTAACTTTAATAAAACAATGGTGAAATATTTTTACTTCAAAATTGAATAACAAACAGATATGGCAACCCTAGGTCATGATGAATGACCTCAATGACCTGAATACTACAGATTATAAATATAGGTATTGTAGTAATGTTACCAGTATTACGTAACGCTGCCAACTGCGAGTGTTTACATAGAATGAATGTTTTGAATACCTTCGTCTATTTACTAACATGGCCGATGGCGGGAAACTGCTGTCAGCCAGCCCTTGTTTGACATTTTACGATGTTAGACTAACATTAACTATTTGAGTTTGTAAATCATTATCAAATATACTATTAACTTATAAAATATGACTGTATTCTGGCCTACGAAGGTTTTCTTTCATGTAAATTTTTAAATAGTTATGTTTTTCTTGTAAATACGTCGCTTCGAATTAGGATTCCTGTATCGTGAGTACGTTTCACAATTATGAAATAAAATAACCAACGCTAAGACTCGGGACAAATATCTGCGGATCCCACAATTTTTTGTTTCGTGCGGGAGTCGAACGCGACACCCTTAGCGCAGCAGATTTTTTGAATAGAAAGTTTATGATTATTTAGGTATGTATAGAAAATATATTGTTTTTAGAAATTCTTTGCCACGCTCTGAATTCTACTAATTATTTTTAAACAATCTTTTTAATGAGTAATTAGATAGGTAATTAACTGGATTTCGTTTTATTACAATAAAATCTTATTATATTATACTTAATCCACTTAAAGATACCTTTTAAAGTTTACACCAATAATTGTAAAACATGCATAATTCTAGTAAAAAGTTAATTTATTAAAATATTTAGCCTTTATTTCAATCACGTGTATAAATTCCTATTACAGAGCTCTACACTGCACGTGGCCCGACAGGCTTCGCTGTTTTTAGGGTTCCATACTCAAAGGTCAAAACAGGGGGTCCCGTTTTCTTAACTAGCTCCACCCCGCGGTGTTACCCGCTACATTTTTTCGGGATAAAAAGTAGTCCGTGTCAATCCAAGGTGTCAGCTACCTCCATATGAAATTTCATTAAAATCCATTCAGTAGTTTTTACGTGAAAGAGTAACAAACTTTCATACATACTCACAAACTTTCGCGTTTTTATTAGTGAGATGATTCGCCTTTATAATATTTTATAACTGTTTCCATATAAAAATTTTACTGCGATTTTTTCTGTTTATAACATATTTCCGGGATTCAAGCTATCGCTATAGTTTTTTGTTCTAAATCTAAGTATAACTTTACAAACATGGTTACTTTCGCATTTGTAATTTATTTATTTATTTATGTATTATAACACCATTACAGATACTCCAATGCGATGTTATAAAATAACTCCTTAATTACATTAAACTCTACTATTATATAAACTATACAGAACATAAACAAAACACAAAATTTCATAAACAAATAAGTAGGTTAAATTAAAATAACAAATTTACATTTAAATTTCAATATTTCTGTGCCCTTTCCGTGAATTTCGTAAGGCTAAGTAAAAATATGTCTAAGTTTTCCTGCAAATTTAACTCATTAATTAGCGTTATCGCTCGTGACAAGGGAGCAAACTTAAGCAATTTTTTAATTTGAGAAACAACATCCATATTGGTTTGTTATCTGTGTCGTCTGGTGTCGTATTATATTATTATGTAACTTGAACATAAATAGCAGTTATTTGAACCGCCGGTAGACTGTTGTCGTTAAAAATAACGGTTATACGTGAGTCATGCGATGACTGCGAGTTTTATAAGAAACTATTAATTTTGTATCCGGTATTTAAAGGCTTTTATACTTGCAATGTTTGTTGTGCAATCTAAATTAGAACCACTTCTTGACATCCTATTGAAATGAAATTTTGCATACTTATGTAGGTTTGGTGACAGAATATTTTGGTACTTTTGGAGTAGAGAGTCGGAGGTGGTCATAGGGACTGTAACGAAATGACGCAAACCCATCGTGTTTGGGCTTGTTTGATTCGTCTTTACAAGTACTTTGAGGCTAGCTGATTAAATTCTGTTTTTCTGTTTTTTTTGTTTTTTATAAAAACGTCGCCCCACACTAGGAATTTCTCCTGTATCGTAGGTGCGTTTCACAAACATCAAATATTCACATACACAAACACCCAGACTCGGGACAAACATCTGTGGTTCGCACAAAGTTTTGCCCCGTGCGGGAATCGAACCCGCAACCCTTAGCGCAGCAGTCCAATCGCTTAGCCACTGTGCTAATCAGGTCGTCAAAAATCAAGATTAAAAAGCTTGTTTAAAAATATATTTTTAATATAAACTTATATTAGTTTTTAATTCAGTTGCAGATTGTGGACTTTAATAATTATTACTGTTTTACTAGGGTAAGAAATAGCCTTCCTTTGTAGATCATGGCTTACAGGAGGCACAATGATGGACGAGTAGTGGACTTGTTCCCAAAAAGGAAAAAGGCTTTCGGAGTTTGTCTTTTTAGATGTCCCGAGACTTCTTTGTCCGTGCAGGTGGTGACCACCGGGGTGGGCTTAGTAAGGCGGAAATCCCACACTCCCCGGTTCCCACCCTACAGGGGCAGGATGCCTTTTGGAAGACTTCCCCGACGAAAGGGTAAGAAGTAGCCGATGTCCTTCTCCAGGGTACAACTACAATCTATCTGAATTCTAAACTATTTTGCGCCAACTCCTTACAATATTTCATCATACATAATTGGGTTTAACGCTTCACTTATATACACATGTATTTACGTCGCTTATCTTTACTTACACTTACTCAGTTTTGACAACTAACTGTAATAATTGAATGTTAAAATCTATTCATGAGGTTGGTTTCTATTCTCCTTTAAGCTTCAATTCAACCAGTTTTACTAACTGTAACGTAACTGTCCCATGGCTACGCAAATGCCGTTTTCTGTAGAAGGAATACAAATTATCTGAATCCATATTTGTTAGCGAGTCATACTGCTATTAATCGGCGAACATACTTGGACCAGGTCGGAGATGTTTTACAAAAGGGTCAAGTGAGGAGTACTCTTAACCGAGCGTGTATGAGGAATGTGATGCGAGTGAATGAGGCGAAAGAAGTATGCCAGGATCGTAGCAAATGGAAATCCGTGGTCTCTGTCTATCCCTCTGTGATATAGGCTTGACTTTATGTAAGTGTATCGGGCTGATATCATTATTATACGTATTATTATCACCTAACAACAGCTTATAGGTCAAATAACACAAAAATACTTTGGGCGAGCGAGCGTTTAGCAAAACAATGTTATTTTTTTTCTATAATTTGGGTCAAAGTTGTTTTGTTATCTGTTTCAGTAGTTATCAAGTATTGTTTGTGCAAATAAAATAAGTTCAACATTAATTCTGTGTTAAATGTATTATTATAAATAATTAAGCACTTGTGCCAACAGTAATTTAATGTTATAGGAATTTTAACATGCATTTAAATCAATATTGAAAAATACTCGTGTTTTTTTAGGTTAGGCTAGTGACATTTGAACAATTTCTTGTCTTTGGTTTCGTACCATTGTTTTTTTAATTTTATTCGGCGTAGAGTAGAGCCTAAATAATTATATTATTTTATTTATGATATTAATAAGCTTTCGGCTATAATTTGGGGTTCCATACACACAACAGTCCCCCTTAACAT
Organism: Abrostola triplasia; assembly: GCA_946251915.1. Lineage (NCBI taxonomy): Eukaryota > Metazoa > Arthropoda > Insecta > Lepidoptera > Noctuidae > Abrostola > Abrostola triplasia. The sequence goes on along the minus strand of OX276448.1, from coordinate 5,732,472 downwards.
GAACTCGCAGAACCGGACAGCAGCTACGCGCTAAGCAGTATAATGCGGCTCTCGCTTCCACAAAGTAAACTGTCCTGCTTGAGTTTATGGTAAGGGGGCAAGTTCCCCTTTGTTTGCTTTTTAATTAAACTGAGTCATTGCTTGCAGCAATCAAAATTAATCTTTATTAACCCTTTGAGCGCCACGGTCTTGCATAGAAGACAACGCTCCCGCGCTCTCCACGCCTTAACTCTACCAGGAGACAATACCAAATCGTAACATTTGTGTAAGGTAAAAACAAACAAAAATCGTAATAAATGTTACGATTAGATATTGTCTTATAATAAAGTCGTGGTTTGGACGTAAACGCTTGTCTTTCATACAAGACTGGCGCTCAAAAGGTTAACAGAAATTAGACGTGGCCACAACGTACCTACGAAAGGTTTTAATAAATAATCATGGCCCATCATTAAAACGAGTTAGGTACCTACTTACCAACTGCCTCGTTGGTCTAGTGGTCGCTAAGCGCGACTGCTGAGCACGAGGTCCTGGGTTCGAATCCCGGGTCGGGTAAAGTGATATTGAGTTTTTCCATTAGGTAATTCTCAGTAGTAGCAAGGAGTCTGGATTTGTGCCCGGTTGATGGCAATAAGCTCGCCCCCTATTACATTGCGACCTAAAATACATAACTGGCGAAATGTGGGTGTAGGTACTATATGTACACCTCTGCCTACCCCTTCGGGGAATACAGGCGTGATGTTATGTTTACCTACTTAAAAAGTGTAGAAACATGATTAATTTCTCTTTCAGTATGAAACTATAGTCATATTGTCAGCCTTGCAGTATGGCATGAAGTTGACGAAACATCCACGCTAAGTGATACGTTGGTTGCTTAACCTACTTTATCATTTACAAATACTCGGGGAAACTTCCGATATCTATGTATAATGGTACGCATACTTACCAGTCCCGTCTTAAACGTTTACATCCTGATGTGACAACAAATCCATCGTTTACCATGTTGAAATTTAGGAAAAAACTAAAATTTCACTTTCATTTCAATTTAACTTAAATGTTATTAAAAAAATATAGACCATGTAATTTGGGCCAAAAGGGGTTCATATATTTTTTTAAATAGTTTTTATGAGTCCCAAAAGTTAGGGACTATATTTAGTACTTTTATTATTGCATTATACGGCCATAAAATGACCACGTACTGACTAAACTATCTGCGGGTCACACTAAAACACCAATAACTTTCTATAGGAATGAAACCCGCATGAATTTGCTTAGGGGGCCACCGCCCAATAGACAACTGCGCCATCCTGGGCCCATAAAATATTATAAATTAAGTTTATTATTGTTTTTCGCAGAGGTTATGTTAAAACACGTGCACAAACACGTGGTATTACGCCATGTGGTCAAAAACATTGTAAACGGACCTATACTGTTGGCGACCGGTACGTATCAGCCTTTAGTTATTAATAATTATTGATAACGTACCGAGTGACACATTTTTAATATTTCATCAAAGAGGAAGGAGGAAAAAGGTCCGATATAAGTACAAGGTCGCTTTTGTAGTCTGTGGCAAGTGGCGGTGCGTAACGCGAACGATATAAGGCCATTGGTTGGTAACATTGTCTATCTCTTTCTTACACGCTTAATTGAAGAAGGACAGGTGGTATTTAGGTCAAATTGTAATGTCTGCCAATTTTTGAGATCTTTTTTGATTTGTAAAGCTATTATATATTATACTATTTATCTCAATAATAATAACAGCCTATAACTGTCTCACTGCTACAAAGGCCTCTTCTCGTATAGAGAAGGATTGAGCATTGATCACCACGCTAGCTCACTGCGGGCGATTTCAGATAATTAAATCCAGGTTTCCTCACGATGTTTCCCGTCACCGTTAGTCTGTGGTGTCTTGGAATAACTTTTTATCTTAATTACATTTAAATTTTCACCTTTAGTTGGCTCTTTGATTAGTCAAAGCTTATATAAATTTGACGTATTTAAGCAGAAAAAATCCATCCCAAACCAACACAAAAATTGAGTTAGATATACTAGAGAGGGGAAAAAGTAAACCTAATTCCATAATTCAAATATTAAAACAAGGAAATACTATTCGTCTGCCATTAAACCAGCAGATTTATACGATCTAAACTTTAAAATCAAATATCTCAAAAGTAGTTCGATGTGTAGATTGCATCCTCTCTGCTACGTCCAATTATATTTTGACATCAAAACAATATGGCGCCGGCGCCTATGCTAAGTATTATAATATTATGTATTTCCTATACACAATATGTTTTCTGGTATAAACACATTTAATGAGTATGTTTAATACTAATAGCTTATATACTAATGTAAAAATACTTATAAGGAAATATTGATTCAATATTCAAGTTACCATCGACGACACATCGTGCCACTTCTTGCTATGTCGTCATATTTCGTGCGTCAGGTATTTTTTTGCGGCACAAGCTTTAGCCAAGCCTAATCTTATTGCGTAGTTAGGGGAATACCGAGGATTGAAACCTTAGTTTAGCTTCGTGTAGCTAGGTAAATTAATCTTAAACATGATGAATCATGAAGAAAATCTAGGTATTTTTTTTAAATAAATCTCGCCCCACACTTGGAATTTCTTCGTGTATCGTGGGCGCGTTTTACAAATATAACAAACATGAAGACTCGGGACAAACATCTGAGGTTCACACAATTTTTTTGGTCCCGTGCAGGAATCGAACTCTTAGCGACTTGGTCTAGGACCAACAAGCGATTGCCTCGTGTTTTTTTGCCTGATGTTATCACAAACTCAGTTCCGATATTGATAGCTAATGTAGTTTTTATCATTCAGCGACATGTATTGCATTTGAAAGTGATCGAGATGCGTCACACGGTCATGTTATACTATTTCACAATATTTCAATTTTTGTTTGGTGCTTGGCAATTTGGTTCATCTAAGTTTAATTTTCTTTTAGTAACCTTCCATCCTATTCGTTGTTCAGTTGTTCCCAATGAGTGTTAATCCTCGTATTACTTGGACCACAATACAGAACAAACTTGTCCTGGACTTGACTTGGACTTAGTTTCTGGCTCAAACTCAATGCAATGAAGGGCAGAGGTAACTGGATTTCTAACCTAGATACTTAATGTTCCCGTCCCGTAAAAATAACGTTAACTTATGTTTTGAATTCCAGTCTTATTACAATGTGCTACGTAACTAGTAAAGTACCAAATGATTCTACAATAAAACTAATACACTTAATTATAAACCACAATATAATAGGACCATAGGAAGCGACTATATCCGAGTGCAAACAGTCGCTGACAGTCGCTCAGCGTTCTTCTTACATGACGAGAACAACGCAGTCCTTCTCATATCAAATCTTCCGAAGTTCCGACCACTAGACCGACGAGACAGTCAATTAGATCAACACCTTCACTATAAGTGAATAACACACTAATAAATACAATTAGTTTTTATGCTTACCTGCAAGAAAACCTTGACTTACATAGTCTGAATTTTAAGCGTGCGAGGACAGACAAGGAATATTTATTAAGTATTGTTTAAACCGAATAGTTTGATCACACGGAGGACGTTTTATTGGTAAACAATAGGTACCTACAAGATGGCGGCTCAGTACATTAATGTTGCTACATATTTCTTTTAGAAAAAAGATTATTGGCAGTATTTAAACTACAAAATTCATATTTAAATTACAGTACTTATTAAGTTACGATAGCTGTTGGCAGCTGTTGGAAATAAATTCTGCATTTTAAAATTATTTTAATTGATTTCTTCAAGTTTCAGGTTAAAGATTTGCCGCCAATTCCGCTGTTACCTGTCATTGTCAACAGAAATGTGTCAAACTTCGAAAAAAAATAAGTCAACGGATTTCTTGATTATTAAAAAAAAGTGATCTCAATCATGAATAGTGTTGTTTATGAAGTTGCTACATATTAACTGTTATACAAAATGGTTTTTTTTAAATAAAAAATACTAGTACGTCAAAATTGTATTGTTATTTATCAAAAGTACCCCTTATTCAACTAGTTACGACTTACGATGTGAATACAACAATTGACTACAGAGTACAGACCCTTCGTAGCCGCCCTAACAATTAAAATGCACCCTATTCAAAAAGTAAACTTGATTGTAAGCACCTACAGGTACAATAAAGGGGCATTATTATTAGGATTGACTAGCATTCGGTAATATAGTCAGCGCAAAAATAAGCAAAATTTTATAAAGGTGCTTATGAATGACTTCTGAGAGGTTAATATAGGCTTGCATTGCAGGTCATTTTCAGGTGTGGGAGCGAGACGACGCACTACATTGCACGTAGTGGTGTCTCACTTCCACCAAGGAAAATGGCGTGCAATGCAAGCTAGTAAGGCACATTTATTATGCTTACAGACATGAAGTATGCATATGCACAAATCAGTCTGCAGACAGAATAATTAATGGCTGTAAATCATACTAGTATTTGTCCAAGGCCGAAATCGAATCTTGAGTTAGCTACTTATGTACCTTAATTAGGCGATTGAAGGCGACTTTTGTGCCGTTAGGAGTATATCAGGGACATTTAACTACACTGAAATGTTGTCGATAATTAAAATTGAAAACCTTATCAATCTAATAAACATGTTCAATTGTTAGAGTGTGTTCATACGACGCGATTTTCACGCGTGCTGTTGATTGGGCAGCTTTTGCTAAGAGAATGCGGCGAAATCACGCATGTGTGAACGAAGCCTTAAGCTTTATGTAGCCGACTGTACAATGTACTCAGAAATCTTTGAAACAAATAAAGAAATATTAGAATCAAGTCTTTTAATAGAAAAATCTTAAAAACTATTCTTAACATAGAAAACCAATATTTATTTTTAAAATAAAATAATAAAAATACTTTTTAAAACTAAATTAACTAGTATTATCCGACTCATTCGGTTTCGCAGCAACAGTTATAGTGTAGTTATGTTCCAAACTATCGACAGGTGTTATTTCATTCACTGTTATCAGGCTCGCGGCCGAACAATTTGGCACTTCACTATTCAAAATACGTAGACTGTCACTGTTACAAATATTAGTATTAGCCGTTTTCGCTTTCAAAATTGTATTAATAATATCAATTTGTACTTTTGAGAATACGTCATGAGGTAGTTTTTTTAGTAAACAGCTGATGTATTGAAGGAAGGCCTCTAATTCGTCGGAATCGTCGATTCTTTTACGCTTATTTGGATATTCGTCGAAGGAACTGTTCCGTTGGATACGTTTTTGTGGTATTTTTTTTGGAACAGGTTTCTGTGGTTTTTCTTTGATTTTAATTGGTTCTTCTTGAGTCGGGTCCTGTTCGAGGTACACTACTTCTGTGTATGCGGTCTCTGTTTCATCTTCGTTTGATGCTGCGTCAGAATTGTCATCATCCTGAGAAAAGAACTAGTATTTCAGTTAATCTGTATCTTTTTAAAGTTCGTAAAAAGTAACCGATATATTATGTTCAAATTTGAAAATTGATTGAAATACTTTTGAAAATCGAAACTAATTTGCTATATTATGTCCGCGACTTTGTCTACATACAAAATATTGCGTTAAAAGTCGTTAAATACTTTCTTTGCTGTAAAGAATCTTAGCTTAAAGAATCTTTTGTCGTACTTCTGTACGACGAGTCCATCTAACGAGTGGAAATTTTACAGACAACCTGCTACTTGGTATTAGAGTATTAGTATGTTAAACTTGACATGATTAAGTCTTAGTAAGCATGTTGCGCCGGTCTTACTTCTTCTTACCGTATGGTTGATGAACAACCTGGTGTCAGAGTGTAAACCGCCTGTAGGCCTCTGACATGGCGGCACTGCAACATCTCTCATTTGTGCCGGTTTCCTCACGATGTTTTCCTTCACCGTTTTAGCAACAAATAACTATTTTTTTTTATTATGCTATTGGTACGTACCGGAGTTTGAATTTGCTACCTTAGACTTGGTAGTCCAACGGTCATACCACTCGGCTATCTTCTGCCAGTTTTACCGTCCCATCTGTCTATGAGTTGGGGGAGAGCAACTGTCTTCACGCACTACTCCTGGAATAACAAAACCAATCATGTTTTACCTGCATTATATGCAACAGCAGCTTCGGGTGGCAAGCATGTAGATGGTCCTTCAGGTCGTCGTAGGAGCTGGGCACGATGGTACGGCAGACCACGCAGCGGCTTCGTCTTCCAGACTCCTGCTCAAAGTAGCTCCACACATCTGACAGCTTCAATGACGTATCTGTCTCACTATCTCCATCTATAAAAGGAGTAAAAGAAATTAGTATTTTGATGTTCTTTTTTGACTTTTCTGTCCTTACCTTATATTTATATTCTATATTATTTGTTGTAAACGTAGTTTTGATATGTATGTTGTTAAGGTTTACTGTCCTTACCAATTATATCTATTTTATTTGTTTTCGTAGGTTTTAAAGTATACTAGCTTTTGCCCGCGTTAAGCCGATGTCCTTTCTCGGGTCCTAAGCTTCTACATGCCAGCTACAGCGGCCCAACGTGTTGACTGAGGCACGAAAAGGTTTCTAAGAACAAATAATTTAAAATAATAATTTGCCATTCAACGTGGCAATGCCGCCAGCCTTTTGGGCACCCTACCAGTCGACAGCGATGAGGAGGAATACTTTGATGCATAATTTTTAGTTTTAAGTTTTATTTTGTATATATTTCTTTTTTAACGTAGGTTATAGTGTGTAAATAGTTGTACATAAGCTTAAGTATATTCTAAAAACTGTAAAATAAATAAAAATATATTTTTTTATTTAAAAGCTTAGCCATTCAACGTGGCAATGCCGCCAGCCTTTTGGGCACCCTACCAGTCGACAGCGATGAGGAGGAATACTTTGATGCATAATTTTTAGTATTAAGTTTTATTTTGTATATATTAATTTTTTAACGAAGGTTATAGTGTGTAAATAGTTGTAAATAAGCTTTTAGCTTTTTTATGTTGTAAAATCTGTAAAATAAATAAAAATATTGATTTTTTTTTATAAAGTAATATAGTTCAGGTTGCGTGGGATAAATAAATAAATAACTGACGTTGGTTATAGTTCTACATGAGCTCTAATTGGTGGGTTATTTCGTCATACTAACAAGATATTTCCAGGAATAACGTCAATACTACGGACTATCATAAATGGAATTATAATATTGTATACTATATGCGTAAGAGGATAAAGCTATACGTATTGATTCATGAAATACTAATTAGGGGGATACTAATTTATTACGTAAGTATTCATTCGTTAGTCGATTAAGGGGGGAGGGGGTTAACAATGTCTTATGTTATCTTACAAGGGGGTGGGAGGGAGTCTTGATAGTTCTTACGATCACAAAAATGCACAATCAAACCAAAACCAAAGTTTATGACTACCAAAATGCAATAAACCTAACGTGTGTTCATTTTTTCCTTTAGATTCTTACGTAATACCTACACTGTTCTCACATAAAATATTGAGCTTGTCTGGACTTTAAAAGAGACCCTGACCCCTGAGTTTGTTTCGGTATTTCTTCTCAGAGGTAGTCAGTTAGGAAATGCCGATGCCATCTAGTTTTAAAAAAGAAGACGTGTAAAAGTGTTTTTTTAAAAACCTATTTGCAGAAATAAAATCATTTATCATTTAATAGATATGAAACAGAAGGGGGGGGGGGTATATTCTTATTTACGGGGGGAGGGGGTAAAAAACATTGCAAAAATCTTACGTAATTAATGAACATGCCTTTCTGAATTGAATTAGAAAGAAACATGAACTCTGAAAGCAGGACATCTTCCTTTGTGGAAGCGAGACGCCAAGTTCCACTGCTGTAGCGGCGTCTCCCTTACTCATCGAAAAAGATCCTGCTTTAGGTACATGGTAAGGGGGCTGTTAGTAAAAAAACAAAACATAATTTTTTAAAATTATATTTATTTTTGTATCTTAAAGACTTAATATTAAAGATTTAATCCTAAAAATATATGGTTGCGGACCAGTGAATTTTTTTTTACTTTATTTATTAAAAATGTCAGCAAAATTGTAAAAAAAGGCAAACTGCCAATCGGTTGAATAAACTATTCTTTGGCCGCATTTGCATTGGAATTGCAAAAAAAAACAAATTTGACAGTTGGTTTCAGCGGGAAATTATGACAGTTTCAATGTCAACTTTACTGTCATCTGTAGTGTTTTCAATTGCTGTACTACTTTCTGGCTCTGTTCTATTCATAATAACAGTTACAGGATCTGATGTGGAACTGTTACTCTTTTTCATAGTATCACTAATAGTGATGCAGTAATTTGATGGCGTTTGCGGCATGGGCGATGGTTCGTGTGCAAGTTTTGTGGCCATAATTTGTTTAATAATATCCCCTTGTAATTGATCGCACACTTGTTTAGGTAGTTCTTGCATTAAACAGACTATGTATTTGGCGAAATAATCTAAACTAATCTTTTCTTTTGCTGGTTTCCGTTTACTACGTATTTCTTCTTCGTCGGAACTAGTATTTGGTGATACCGGGACCTGTTCCTTGGGTATTTTTTTACGTTTGAATGGCATTGGCATAGGTTTCTTTTTCGGCGTGGTCGTGCGTATTTCTTTGGTTGTCATTTGCTCTAAATCGTCTAGATCCTCTAGGTACACCGTGTCCATTTCCATCGGATCTTTCTGGAACAATAATAAATGGAAGACTTTTCTTTACATTCCTAAATAAAGAAATGTAGATTGTAACAAATAATGTGTTCCCATGTGACCCTCACCTCTTCTGGTAACTCCTTACTGGGTGACGTCTCAACTTCATACAGCAACCCATTTGATGATATTATTATTTTCTTGGTCTAGAACAAAACATGATGAATTCTGTTAAATAATTATAGAAAAATATTTTTAAATATTTTATAATACGTCGTCCCACACTACTTCTCATATCGTGAGTGCGTTTCACAAACATATTATTTACATTATCACACATAGACACAAAAACATCTGCAGATCACACAAATGTTTATCCCGTACGGGAATCGAACCCGCAACCCCACTTAGCCACTGCGCCAATCAGGTCGTCGAATTAGATTTTTCCATTAGGTAATTCTCCATTGAATGGCAATCGGCTCGCCCCTACATTAGGACCTATAACATAACTGGCGAAATGTGTGGGGATGTACATCGATCTCCGACCCTAGAAAGACGACATCATAGCCACTTTCGGCCACGGCGACTGCTTAAGTTCTATTCAGACCCTAGAATACAGGCGTGATGTCATGTATGCAAGCAAACCTGTGGACGAACTCACCCTGTCCTCGATTTTGATTTCTGGATGTAACCTGACGACATGTTTCTTAAGGTTCGAGATAGTACCGCAGTAGGAGAGCACCCTCTTGCACACGACGCAGGCCGCGGTCCTCTGCTCCGCGTCGACCACTTTAAAATACTGCCACACCGGAGATACCTTTCTGGTTGACCTGCTGACAAGAAACATTGAGGCACTCTTAGTGTGGGTGGTATCCGGCCTAGAATTGACCACCCCCTTTCCTCCCGTGGGTGTCGTAAGAAACGACTAAGGTAAAATCAAGATGGGCAGCAGCGTCTTCTGTAACTTCACCACCAATACTGCGATCCCCAAGCCGCTTGCCAAGCGTGGGGATTATGGCGACCCCTCCCCCCTTACCTAAGGGGGAGGCCTTTGTTCAACAGTGACGTGACGTTTTCCAGCTGATGATAATGATGACTCTTAGTAATTAGAATATTTTCAAGTCTTTACAGTGCACTAGAAACATCTGCCTCATCGATACACATAAATAAATTGGATTGTCTATTTGTAACATCAAAATAACAAGTTTTTACTCAATGCATATGATAGACATATATGATACGTATAACAAATATGCAATAAAAAAAAATGTCTGTCTGTATGATTCGGCCAATCTCGGAATCGGTTTGACTGATCCTGACAAGACTTTCACTGGCAGGTAGCTTATGGTCTAGGGTATAATATAGGCTTATTTCAAGAATGTCTAGAATTCCGCGGGAAAGTAAGAAAAACGCGAGAAAATTGCAAGAATTTCGCGGATTACGGTTACTCCGCGAAGGCTTGACAGATTTCGTCGGGACTTTCACTGGCAGATAGCTGATGTTATATAAGGAGTATCTATCTACGTTTAATTATGAAAATATTTAGGATTCAACGAGAGAAAAGAAAACATAAATTATGAACAAAATAAGATTCACACACACATACATATAACAGATGATGTTTTATGTATGTGCAAAATCAGATTCAATTGAGTAAATCTGCTGACCGCAGCTACGTACAGGATTTTATTCGAATCCTGCGGAGTAAGTCCCGGACATAAGCTAGTTTTATATAATCATCATCATCAGCTGGAAGACGTCCACTGCTGAACAAAGGCCTCCCCCTTAGAACGCCACAATGAACTACAACTTGCCATTAGCATCCACTGGTGGCCTGCACCTCTGACGATATCATCGGTCCACCTGGTGGGAGGCCTAATGGTGGTTTTATATAATACTAGCTGCGCCCCGCAGTGTTACCCGCTATATTTTGGGATAAAAAGCTTATGTGTTAACACAGGGACTCTTATACTCTATATAATTATACCTAACTTATGTCTATCTTATATCTATATAATTACACCTAATTATGCTACCTCTATATAATTATATCAAAATCGGTCTAGCCGTTTGAGCGTGAAGAGGTAACAAACATACAAACACAGTCAGAAACTTTCGCCTTTATAATATTAGTGTGATAATTAGCTTCTTCGGAACTTACTTTTTTATCTGTACTTCTTCGTCTCCCGATTCCCTGGTCGTCTCACCATGTTCCTGGACGTGTCTGGTGAGGTCCGACACCGACTCGTACGGCACGTCGCTATCACACAGTTTACAATTAGCGACGAACTTGTCAGAGTCTAATATATTGAAGTATTTCCATGTAGGACTAGCCTTTTTGTCATTTGAAATTTCTCTGAAAATGTAAGTTGATGAGAATTTTGTCACCTCTGCCTACCCCATTGATAACTACAGGCGTTATGTTATGTTATTTTTTTTTGTTTCGACTGCCTCGTTGGTCTAGTGGTCGCTAAGTGCGACTGCTGAGCATGAGGTCCCGGGTTCGAATCGGGGGTCAGGCAAAGGTTTACTGGGTTTTCCATTAGGTAATTCTCAGTAGCCACTGGGAGTCTGGATTTGTGCCCGGTTGATGGTCAGCTCGCCCTCTATTACATTGAGACCTAAAAACATAACTGGCGAAATGTACCCTGTATTATACACCTCTGCCAACCCCTTCAAGGAATACAGGCGTGATGATATGGTACAGTAAAACGGAGCATTTCCCGCACTTAGCCGCTTGATTGGGCCATTGTGCGTGATGTGTGACGTTACTCCAACTATCAAAGCTCATCCCGAAAGGCAAGCAACCTATTCAGGTTCCTGCTGCTACTTTTCAGGCTACCAGCCTCCAGAGGCGTGATATTATGTTATGGAAGCATGTACTCACTGCTCCGAGTCGCTGCTATCGCTGCTCATGTCGGTGAGATCAGTAAAATCCCCATGTTTGACCTTCAGATGCTTGCGCAGATTGCTCACAGAGGTTCTGTATGAGTAGTCGTTATTACAAAAGTTGCATGACGCTGTGAATGCGTCCTTCTTCTTGAAGTGTGCCCAAACTGCTGAAGGTCGTCTTCCGTCCCTAAAATTAGGATTTTTTTTTTTTTTTTTTTTTAAAAAAAAAACGTCGCCCCACACTAGGAATTTCTCCTGTGTCGTGGGTGCGTTTCACAAACATGAAATACCACATACACAAACACCCAGACTCGGGACAAACATCTGTGGTTCGCACAAAGTTTTGCCCCGTGCGGGAATCGAACCCGCAACCCTTAGCGCAGCAGTCCAATCGCTTAGCCACTGCGCTAATCAGGTCGTCATACTGCGCTAATCAGGTCGTCATATTGTAAGACACCGATGTTTTATTAGCTTAGAAATAGATTATAGTTGTAGGGGATGAGTCTGTAGCCCTGTATTAGTTTGTACTTCGTGCTGCTATTGACGATTACGTAAATAATAAAACAAATACATTACCGGATGAACTTTTAGTCACCGTCCAAATATTGATATATTTATCTTTGGCGAAAATTATTGAATACATGTTTTTTCTTTTAGTATCACTCAATACAAAAATATTGAGTTATAACATCACAAAGTTATCTATAAAAAGTTAATGTTTCTGGACATCGCCACGCCGTGCGTACGCGCTAGGTGTAGCGGGGTGGGGGAAGCGGGGTGCGCGCTACCCTTTTCATTGAATGTTTGCGCCGCAAGTGTAGTATTATTAACGTTTAACTTAGTGACCACGCAGAGCGAATAATTCTTTCGAGAAAATTATTTAATATAAAAAATTTACGTATCGATTTTTTTTTTAATTGAATTATTGAATGATACCTAATGCCTAGAAAAAATTTGGACGGTGACTAAAAATTAGTATATAAAATATAAAAGCTATTAAAAAAGGGAGACTGCCACGTTGGGCTGGTGGTCGCTAAGCGCAACTGCTGAGCATGAGGTCTAAGTTTGAAATCCCGGGTCGGGCAAAGAGTTACTGGGTTTTTCCATTAGGTAATTCTCAGTAGCAGCACGGAGTCTGGGTTTGTGCCCGGTTGATGGCAATAGGTTCGTGCTGCTACTGGGAATCACCTAATGGAAAAACTTAGTAACATTTTGCCGACCCGGGATTCGAACCCGGGGCTTCATGCTCAGCAGCCGCGCCTAGCGACCACTAGACCAACGAGGCAGTCTCTCTTTTTTAATAGCTTTTAATGTAATATACAACTACCTATTTAAATATGGATAGCTGATAATCTTACTATGAGTTATATCGACAACCTAATTGGTGCAGTGGCTACGCGAGTTGACTGCCGCGCTAAGGGTGGCGGGTGCGATTCCCGCACGAGACAAAAATTTATGCGCCCGCAAATGTTTGTCCCGACTCCCGAGTCTGGGTGTTTGTGTACGTGATATTTCATGTTTTTGAAACGCACCCACGATACGGGAGAAATACCTAATGTGGGGCGACTCGACGATTATTAAAATTAAAATAAACGACAGAAAAACGAGCCGAGACGGGAGCCACATCCTATGTTTACTCAATACTTTATTGCATTCCATAAAAGTAAATAGATGGACTTATAACAGTACAGATCTTTATGGACCCTGTCGGGTACAACAAAAAGCGGAGAGAGGAACAGAGTTAACCTAATTATTTACATTATTTCAAACTTATATTTAGGTATATAATTTGTTCTAGTAAGTAGTCTTTACCTATATATCTAAATATTGTATAATATGTATGTATGTTGTTTGAATCGATCTGGTTTTCCATCACTAAGCAATAGCAGGCTTGGTTATCATATCAGATACAGCCCCCTTACCAAGAACTGTCTTAAAATAGACCAGTTTACGTTTCTGGAAGCGAGAAGCCGAATTACACTACACGTAGCGGGGCGTCTCGTTTCCACAACGTCAAGTGCCCTGCTTTAAGAGTTCATCGTAAGGGGGCAGATCGTGAAACTTGTGTTATTTATGTCTATCTATATCTGTGGCTACGAAAAAAATTACCTGATAAATAAAAAAAAACCTATATTAAAATTTAATAATGTAAACAGCGTAACTGTCTTTAATAAAAAGAAATAAATTGGTAAATTATCATCATCATCAGCCGGAAGACGTCCACTGTTGAACAAAGGCCTCCCCCTTAGAACGCCACAATGAACGACAGCTTGCTAATTGCATCCACCGATAAATACTGTAATTCTTATAGGCTCGTCCCCTATTACATTGGGACCTAAAACATAACTGGCGAAATGTGGGTGTACTGTATGTGCTCCTCTGCCTACCCCTTCGGGGAATACAGGCGTGATGTTATGTTGTTTTTGTTCTTGTTGCTTCATAAACAAGTGAACCTACATTTCATTTGTTACTTAGGAACAACATATGGACAGCATTTCCATGTATTTTTTTAAAAGGCGGGACATACAGACAATGTACCCATAGGCATTAAAACTAACCCAAATGTAATAATAAAAAATATATTTTAAACAAAGCTTTTAAATCAGCTACGCACAAAATACTAATAAAGACGAATTAAACAAGCCTAAACACGATGCGGTTGCGTCATTTCATTACAAAGTTCCTATGACAACCTTCCGACTCCATCATCAGATCAGAATATTGTATTGTCTTAAATAAGTATTCAGAATATCAGATTGGGCTCGCCGCTTATTACATTGGGACCTAAAAACATAACTGGCGAAATGTGGGTGTACTATACTATGTACACCTCTGCCTACCCCTTCGGGGAATACAGGGATGATGTTATGTTTTTTACGTTTCAAAATATCATTCCAATCGGATGTCAAAAAGTAGTTGATATTTAGATTGCAAGATTATCGTTTTATGCCGTTTAATTTTAGATAAATGAAATCTTATTTACTACGTACGATGTTATCCCAGATGCTAATACATTAGCATTATTAATACCCAAATAATAATTACACCTAACAATATTACTATTATATGAATGTATGATCTATAGTCAATACAACCCTACTAATAGTGTCATTCTATAAATTCACATAAAGTTTCTTTCAACTCTATGTATGGCAATAACATTCCCGTTCTATTATAATAATATCTCCATCGCGAACAGCACGGCAATAACTAAGTAATAGATATTCCTTTTTACATTATACTTATATTGTTAAAAATAAAACAGATACAAAGACTAATACCAAAGTAACATAAACATTGACTCGGTTAACGGGAATAGAGTCGATAATAACCTCAAAGCTCATGAATATTAGATTTATTCATCGCATTAAGAAAATATACGGAGAATGGAACAGTTACACATAGATATCTAATAGAAAACATAATTATTATAGTGGAATAGGTAAAGGATTAGTGTTAAATATTAGTTATACAATAAGATTACTTATAATACTCACCGCTCCATATTGTATACACTGAAGGCGTCACTTCTTTCTGTCAAATGGTAGTGTTGCCAGTAGTGTGATTTAAAATACTTCCACTCGTTCACTTCACCATAATATTTTTATATTCACATAAAACACTGTTTATTATTTAAATTGAGTATTTGTTGGTTAAATTATTTTTAAGATAATTTTAATTATAAAAATATTTCACTATTACATCGTTTATTGGTTTTGTTACTTTTATTGTAACTAATTTATTTTATAAGAAAACGGGAAGATAAAAAAAGATGTTTTATGTAATAAAATGGTTGTAATTAAATAAAAATACAGCTTAATTATTGGATAAAGAGATCATGATTAATTCTACCACGTTGGTAGAAGTCGTTTATTACGTTTCAAGACGTTCTAAATAGTGACGAGAAAAAACAAAGTCGTATATAAATAGAATGTACAATACGCATCAGGGTATTTCTAATATTATAACAAAAAAAATAGTTTTTAGTATTGATTATTGATATTTCTCTAATTTAAGTATAGATAAATAGAATATACGTAGTAGTAGTGATTTGAAATATTAGCTTGTTCGTCGCTTATATTACAAAATATAAATTACTTAGAAGGTCTCATTAAGTTAGTTCAACCGATTTTGATCTCTATTGTAATGGCGACATGATTGATGACAGCTGCAACGAGCAGTTGGTATTATAATTACATTTTTATCAAAAAGGTTATAAATTGAATTTGAATAGTAATACAAAATATTAGGTATTTGATTGATTAGTATTTGAATTTATGGAATATCCCACAACCTCACAGTTAGGTTTCCTGTACCTACTAGTAGAGTAGCTCGTAGTTATGTGGCGATTGCGTGGGTCAGAGTCTGCAAGGTTAAGCCGTGCTCGCCGCGGTCAGTCTTGTGATGGGTGACCGTTTTTAAATATCGAGCCCCTCCGTGCTTCAGAAGGCATGTTAAGCCGTTGGTCCTCCGCCTGATCTGTCCCGTCGTGTCTCACCGTCCTGGACTATGAGAGTGAGGGAATAGGGAGTGCGACTGTGTTTGCGCGCATATCTCCTGCGTGGTTGGCTAGTCTCGACTGAGATACATTACCTACTAGATCGCGACTTGAGGATATCAGGTTATTTTGTCACAGCTGGCTAGTTTAATTTACAAACGGTAAAAACCACAACGAATCAAAATCAAGGATATTCGCTTTAGTTTCGGACAAACCCGACGCGGTAGTGACGTGCCCCACATAGTACGTCGATACGCACGCGTCACGCACAATGACGCGCACCTTACGTCATAATGGCTGTGTCGTAACATCACTATGTAACACAACGACCTGGATTTTGAGAAAGTTCGCGAATTTGTGTATCTGTTACTATTTTTGAATTACGATTTGTTTTTTTTAGCGTGTCCCAGTTAATATTAGGTCAACTAATATTCGAACGTGGATTAGGCGTTATCGGGTACCGTATTTTTATGACTCAGCTGCCGCACTGACTTGCAAGTTAAGCTGCACGTGGTGCGGTCAGTTGTTGGATGGTTACCGTTTTACTGCCTACATAGCTATACCTAGCTACTGCGCAGTCGATTTTGTGGTTAAGCTGTTCTTAGTGCGGTTAGTTGTTGGATGGGTCAACGGTTTTCTTACGAGAATTTATGACGTCATACCTCAAATAACCGCCTTACCATGTACACTTAAAGCGGGGTAGTTTACGTTGTGGAAGGGAGACACTGCACGTAGCGTCTCGCTTCCACAACGTAAACTGCCCAGCTTTAAGAGTAAATGGTAAGGGGGCAGTAAGTTGAAACTATGTATACTACGCCCGATCTCTCTCCGGTCGTGTCTTATCGTCCCATCGGATTATGAGAGTGAGGGAGTAGATGGTGCCCTGTGATCCATACATTTGTATACTATAGTATTCTGCGTAGAGGGATAGTCTCAGTTAAGATTAAATTATTATAGTTACAACGTAGTCCCTACTAATATTATAAACGCGAAAGTTTGTAAGTATGGATGGATGTTTGTTACTCTTTCACGTAAAAACTACTGAATGGAATCTAATTAAATTTCATACGGAGGTAGCTGACACCCTGGATTAACACATAGGCATTCTATCCCGAAAAAATGTAGCGGGTATCACCGCGGGGCGCAGCTAGTATACAATAAGAAAGAATGATAGCAAACTTGTATTCTCTGAAGAGGTAGGCAGTGATAACAATTCTAAGAAACGTCTGACTAATTCGGTATTTGGAACAGTGCCGAATGACAATAGGCTTGGTCCTTATAACATGTGGGACTAATAGTCTTCCGGCTAGTGAAATATAGAGTTAACACACAAACAGTTCTGCCTACGTCTTTAAAAGAACGGGCGTGATAATAATTAAGCCAATCCAAATGTATCGTTGAAGTTGAAACGATGAACTCTCTCTTCTTCTAATCGTATGGTTGATGACCAACCTGGTGTCAGAGTGTAACCCGCCTGTAGGCCTCTGACATGTCGACACGCACCGTTGAACAATCTTTCAGGTGTGTATTTCCTCGCGATGTTTTGATTCACCGTTTTACCAACTGATAACTAATTTATAGTACGCACATGAATTCGAAAAGACATTGGTGTGTGCTGGTTTGGACTTGCGACCTTTGACTTGGCAAACCAACGGTCTTACCATTTGGCTAATACTGCTTTAAAATAATGTTGTTAAAGAAACTCACATATTATACATACATGAACCCTAAAAAGTCACACTCTTTTTTGTTTGAAATCGCATAAAAACCTAACCCTTCCTTAGCAGTCGGTAAACAATGGCCGTCAAGTGTCAACATGCTTCGATATTCAAGGCGGGAGCATTTAAATTCAAGATGTCGCCTCACGTCACATTAAGACGTCACATCGTACGATCTATTGATGTATTTATAACCTAAAACTTGTTTTTTTAACGAAGTAAACAGATTACCTAAATAAACGATGGCACCCCGTGATTATTAAGCCGCGTTTTCAATAGGCGAGATTTGTTCTGCGATTGTTGCTCGACACGAAATTTTCTTGTACCGCGCGATGACATCTACTGGTCGCGAGACTTGTCGCAACATCCGTGTCCCTCGACAGTAGCCCGACAAGTTTTGAATAGTGAGGACGCGAGTCGCATTATGTAAGTCGCACTGACCGTAACCTCGGGTAGTATATTCACCACTGGGTAGTGTGATCAAGGGAAATATCGAGCGACGTTGTCCCACAAAGTCGCAGACATACCGCGAGAATGTTGGGCGATGTCTCCGCGAGATGTCCCCTAATGTAAACGCGGCATAATTACTTCAAGAGACCAGTGGTTCCCAACCAGTCCGTCTTTCTCAGAATATTTCACAACCGAAGATTTAGTTAATCAAGTCAAATCAAAAACTAATACGAAACCTTTTTAGCATAGATGCTAGTGAAGCAGAAGAAATCCAGGAAGAACTAATAATAATATTAGTCCTAGGATTCCTGAACTTGTACAAAAGGTGCAAACTCAAAAATCACAATAATTCAAAATGTTTGGGATTGAAAGGTTGATTGGTTTTCGGATTGCTTTAATTTTTTTCTTGTACATCGTGGCCTTTACGAGAAAGCGGTTCCTGGTCAATTAAAGGTTGGGAGCCACTGTTGTAGACGTTTATATTAAAGGAATTATCTCCATTAATTTGGGTCGGAGCGCAAGAACCATCCGCATGTGGCCAATGTTGGTGGGATCCGCAGATGTTTGACCAATGTCTGGCATGTCTTGCATGTGATATTTCATGCCGATTAGTCACGCAATAGGATTGAAGAGACATTCCTAGTGTGGGCCAACATTAAAACGTTTGTAGTCTAGTGTAGTATAAATAAAATTCGATGTCTGTAATGTTCCCTATGTACTCCAAAACTGCTGGAGCAATTTTGATGAAACATCAACCTGTGAACATCAAGAGATTTTTTATGAATGCGGGCGGGTTTCTACCTAGTTTCTATACATGTAAATAGAACTAGATACCATTGCAGGTCTACTTGTTATCGTATGTATGAAAAACCTGGTGTCAGAGTTTTATACACCATACTCTAGCAAGTTATTTATTACCAACAACATCGCCCCACACTAGGAATGTCTCCTGCATCGTGGGTGAGTTTCACAAACATGACACACACACAAACACTCAGACTCAGTACAATCATTTACGGTCCACCTAAATATTTGCACCGTGCAGAAATCGAACTCGCAACCCCTGGCGCGCAGTCCAATCGCTTAGCCACTGCGCCAATGACGCCATCAATTTAAAGACGACTGATTAGCGCAGTGGCTATGTGATTGGACTGCTGCGCTAAGGGTTGCGGGTTCGATTCCCGCACGGGGCAAAACTTTGTGCGACCCACAGATGTTTGTCCCGAGTCTGGATGTTTGTGTATGTGATATTTCATGTTTGTGAAACGCACCCACGACACAGGAGAAATTCCTAGTGTGGGGCGACGTTTTTTTTTTTTTTAAACAAAAAAGAAAAAAAAAAAAATAAGTCCACTAATAAAAACGTGTGCCCGGTTGATGGCAATAGGCTCGCCCCCTATCACATTTGGACCTTCATAGCTGGCGACACGTACTATACACGTCTGCCTACCCCTTCAGGGGATACAGGCGTGATGTTATGTCAGTAGCAGATCTTGGAGTCTTGCCAATCGCAGCTAGTACCGAGGACAACAACTACAAAGTGTCAATGACCTGCACAAGGGCGCTATTGTTAATACTGCACTTTACCTTCATAGGATAACCGCCCTTATTGCGTATACAATAGAGACGAATTTAGTTAGGTATTTTGTTGTGTAATTGTTCTGACGATTGACGCATGCGGTGCACTGCTCTGTAACTCAGAATATCAATTTTAAAATCCCTTTTGATAGCTGTTTCTTGCTTGTGTTGCATACTGACTTCGGAGAGTATAATATGATATAATAATCCTATTATATCGTTATACTAGCTGCGCCCGGCGGTGATACCCGCTACATTTTTTCGGGATAAAAATTAGCCTATGTATTAATCCAGGGTGTCAGCTACCTCCATATGAAATGTCATTAAAATCCATTCAGTAGTTTTTACGTGAAAGAGTAACAAACATCCATCCATACTCACAAACTTTCGCGTTTATAATATTTGTAAGGATTATTATTATATAACTTTAAAAATCATTTGAGAAGCTGGCAGCTACCAGGGTACCGTCGATCTGCGAGATGTGATCTCCACAATTGAGTAAGAAACCGTCGAACACACATAAAACAATAAATACAGACAAAATTCAATTAAAATTTTAAAAAGCATGTCTTTAACGCTCACACAGCTAAACTACTGAAGCGATTTCGATGAAATTTAGTACTGAGTAAGCTTGAATCTTAAGAAAGGAGAGCTTCGTTTTATCCCGAATAAAACACGAGGACTATGGAGTAAGCTAACGTTAAACCTCGAGGTATGATACAGGGATAATGCCGGAAGACGTCCACAGCTGAACAAAGGCCTTCCCCTTAGGTAAGAGGGGGGGGGGGGGGTATAATTCACACGCTTAGTGAGCGGCTTGGGGATCGCAGTATTGGTGGTGAAGTTACAGACGACGCTGCTGCCCATCTTCTGGATTTTCCCTAAGTCGCCTTGCAACACCCACGGGACGAAAAGGGGTAATCAATTCTAGGCCGGATACAAGTCAGCAGTTTTAAAAACGCGATAAAATTTTCCACACGCCCGTAATCGCGGTAGAAAGCTAGCGTTTTATAATTAAATTCACCCAAACACACATTTATACGTATTTTCTTCGTCCCACGTGAATCGCGAGCTATTTCTGGCAACACTACATTTTGAGATGGAGGACTATGTTTAGCATTCTCATGTTTTTATCGTCACAAATTGTTGAATCATCTTTCATATTCGGATAACCGATTCGGAGCTTCTTTGATTCACAGGTCTGGTATTACGAGGGTCAAACTGAAAGTTCTTAGAAAATCAAAAACTGATTACATTAGCCAGTTATTAGTTTTATTATATCTTTTCAAAATATTGTCCATTCACGTCAATACACCGCTGCATGCGATGGAACCACTGGGAAAAGCACTTTGCCCACTCGTCTTTAGGGTTCTCTTCAATGGCATCGCGATACGCAGCCACCGCTTCTTCAGCATTCATAAACCGCTTTCCTTTAAGTTTTTCTTTAATTTTTGGAAATAAATAAAAATCACAAGGGGCGAGGTCGGGGCTATACGGCGGGTGACCCAGTAATTCAACGTTTGATGTCGCCAAATAGTCGATCGTTCGCTTAGCGGTGTGCGACGAGGCGTTGTCGTGGTGAAGGAGGATCCTACTGCGAGGTCGTTTCTCTCGAACTTTTTCCAAGACAAGTGGCAAACAATTGGTAGTGTACCATTCTGCAGAAACTGTTTTTTGATCCTCTAACACAATTGTTGCGAAATGACCTATCCTTCCAAAGAACGAGGCCACCATTTTTTTTCCCGCACTTCGATCTCTCTTCACTTTAGTTGGCAACCTCTCGAAAGGAAACACCCACTGAGCAGATTGTCTTTTGGTTTCAGGATCATAACAGTAAATCCAGCTTTCGTCACCTGTTAGTATGTCGAACACAGCATTTGAGTCACCTCCGTTAAATCTTTCAATCATTTTACGGCACCAATCCACACGATGGAGTTTTTGAGCCTCAGTCAAATTATGAGGTATCCACCGGGCGCAAAGCTTCCTGACTGCTAAATGTTCGTGGAGGATTTTGTGCACTTGACTCATACCGATGCCTAAGCTTGTCCGAATCTGCTGATAGGTCACTCTTTTGTCAGTCTCTATCATACGCCGCACAACACAGATGTTATCTTCAGTCGTCGCCGTAGAAGGCAGTCCCTCACGTAAATCATCAGTGAGATTAGTGCGACCACGTTTAAACTCATTAAACCAGTTGTAAACTGTCGCACGAGATGGGGCTTCATCGTGAAAGGCCAATCGTAGTCTATCATAACTTTCTTGTTGACTTAAATGACATCGAAAGTCATAAAAAATCATTGCACGAAAATTTTCTCGTGTTAAATTCATGTTGACGTGACACAGACAATTTTCAATTTGCCGCCAAATCGTAAAACAAATGACAAATTAATGAAATATATACTCAGTAATATTGGCAAAGAGTTCTATTTTCAAATTTTAGAATTATTTTTTTATTATATTGTTTATAAGTGGCCAGTTCTAAGAACTTGCTTAACAGCTTGACCCTCGTATTTACCGTTTTAAACTAACTATGACGAGATTGATTGCCTCGTTGGTCTAGTGATTGCTAAGCGCGACTGCTGAGCACGAGGTCCTGGGTTCGAATTCCGGGTCGGGCAAAGTGTTACTGGGTTTTTCCATTAGGTAATTCTCAGTAGCAGCACGGAGTCTGGATTTGTGCCCGGTTGATGACAATAGGCTCGCCCCCTATTACATTGGGACCTAAAACATAACTGGCGAAATGTGGGTGTACCTACTATATGTGCACCTCTGCCTACCCCTTCGGGGAATACAGGCGTGATGTTATGTTTTTTTTTTTATCGCGGTTTTTTAATTGATTTTTGGTCCCGACGTTTCGAATCCTTTACAGCATTCATGGTCACGGACATACATATAACTAGCTGAACATTGTAAATATTTCCACACACAATTCGAATTCTCGACGTTCAAGTTAACAACATGAAATATGTCAAACCATTTAAACTATATGTAATACGTGTATCTTGTATGTCATAGTGTCAAACTCCTCAACGATACACACTTCAATATCCAAGAGAACTACAGGAAGCTTCTAGAACGCTCCATCGACCGGTCAGACCCATTTCATTGCGTTATTAACATCGCCGCTATACAGATATATCATCGGAAGGTCAACTCAAATCGATTTCAGGGTCTTGATACATCAAGAATCAAGATGCTAGTTACACGGTTCTAAACATGGCGTTTCTATAGAGCAGAACCGACAAGAAACACTAAAGGTCTTCTTCTTATCATATGGTTGATGACCACCCTGGTGTCAGAGTGTAACCCGCCTGTAGGCCTCTGACATGTCGACACACACCGTTGAACAATCTCTCAGGTGTGTATCCCTCACGATGTTTTTATTCACCGTTTTTAGCGGCTGATAACTAATTTATAGTACGCACATGAATTCGAAAAGACATTGGTGCGAGCCGAGGTGATTAAAAAGTGTTACCGAGCCAAAATCCATGTCTGTAATCCCGAGTCTGGTTGTTTGTATGTGATGATTCATGTTTGTGAAACGCACCCACGATACAGGAGAAATTCCTAGTGTGGGGCGACATTTTTTCAATAGTTTTATTCAGTGTACCTTCTGATTTATATTTACATTGACGCCACAGCTCTGATAAATAACGCTAGCTAATTGGGTTACTATATCAGATAACAAATTTACGACACATTAAATATCATTTGTGTAATGATCATTGTAGAATGTATTGAATGGAATTTTTAACGAAAAATCTCACCTTTATCAACAGGGTACTCTTCATAACATTAGATACGTTGCTAATTTATTTCTCTTGGGTAATAATAGGCAGATAATTTCGCAAGTAATAGTGTGTGCAATGGGCGAGCCTATTGCCATTAATCAAGCACCCAGGACTAATGAATCCACATCCATACTAATATTATAAATGTGAAAGTAACTATGTCTGTTACGCCTTCACGACTAAACCTCTGGACGGATTTTGATGAAATTTGGCATGTACATAGTTTAAGATCAGAAAAACGACATAGGCTACTTAACGCGGGCGAAGCTGTAAGCAAAAGCTAGTATTGAAATAAATAGAAAAAAATTCTAAGTGTTACCATAGACAGGAGTTTTGACAGTTAAAAATGTCAGGCTCATGAGTATTTTATTTATAAATTATACTCGTTATTTTATTTATAAATGGATATGATAATGAAAATATAAAATAAACAAGGAAACCGGTCACACTGCGGAAGTAAGTCTTTCCTTATTCGTGAGGGCGACAATAACTTCCTATTATAATAAAAAGCATTCGCAAAATGGCGTCTTATGAGATTTGCGCGCCAAAATATAGTGTGTGACAGTTGGAAGGGGAAGGCCTTGAATCAAAGCGACGTAATACTTTTTATATACAATCTTCTGGACAAGATATCGAGACGAATAGAATAGATATCCCGACGAGATACTGTCCGAGTCTGGGCCTTAAATGCATGTAATATTTTATGTCCATAAAATATCGCCCACGATACTGGAGAAATTCTTAACGTGGGCGATAGTTACGTATGCACAAACAATTTCAACTGTATACGTATAAAAGTCAAGAAGAACATTTTTTCGGGATAAAAAGTAGCATATGTGTTAATCCAGGGTGTCAGCTACCTCTATATGAAATTTCATTAAAATCCATTCAGTAGTTTTTACGTGAAAGAATAACAAACATCCATGATACTCACAAAGTTTCGCGTTTATAATATTAGTAGGGATAATGAGCTTATAATAATAACAACCTATAACTGTTCAACTGCTACAAAGGCCTCTTCTCGTATAGAGAAGGATTGAGCATTGATTCACACTAGCTCACTGCGCGCGATTTTAGATAATTAAATCCAGGTTTCCTCACGATGTTTCCCGTCACCGTTAGTCAGTAGTGTCTTAGAATATCTAAAAAAGTATTTATGACATAGAAAACCTGCGAACCTGTCTGAGTTTGAACCTAATCTTGAGCATACAAAACCGATATGCCAACCAGTAGGCTACCACGAACTACGCTCGCCCTCACTTTGTGCAATTTGAAAAATAACAAATTAACTTTGAGGCCTACTAGCTGATAACGGCGAAAACAAGTAAAAATAACGAATATATATAAATAGCTGCCATAGCTACCCATTCGTTGTCAACTATAGCTATTAGATAGCTCAAAGCTATAGTTATCAGCATAACTTATAGCTATTCAAATAGCTTTATGTCCGGAAACAGGTAAATGTTTATTCAACCAATATTTTTATCTACAATCTGTAAACTAGATCCAATGAAATATGCAAAGGTATTTATAATATAATAATAATAATAAATTCATTTATTCAGGTAATTTTACACCCGTTGCCACATAAATCATAATTCATAACAATACAAATTAGATTCAAGCTTAACTTGGCCAACATGCTAAAATGACACCAAAATTCAATGGCATAGAAGTCAAATTCGGTTGAACGGACGACAAATAGCTTACTAAAAAACTAATCATTTAAATGAAGTATTAGTATAATAGGTACAAAATACTAAGATATAAATTGAGTATTTATGTTTTCAACTAGTATTTCAGTACTTACCGGCTTTAGGTTTGACAATTGTAGAACTTGGCGCTACCTTGATCGAAGAATCGTCATAACGTGCCAGAAATTCTTCGTGGGCAGCTTTATGTTTGTTTTTCAAATGGCCTTTTAGGTTCGTTATCGTTGTCTTGTAAGAGAATCGGCCATAACAAATGTTGCAATAAGCAAGTTTCCTTTGCTTATCCCCATCCTTTTGAAAGTATTCCCAAAGAAGCGAATTGTTTGACGGTGTTTTCATACTAATGTAATTATTTTTTAAGTTTATTAAAGATGTCCGTTATGTTCTACTCTTTAGTTTCTTTTTAAACACAACCAACCTTAAAAACCGGCTTTTCAAATACAATAAAAAACTCACTATCACAATATAAAAAAATGACAACAACAACTTTGACAGCTTATATAACCTCAAAATGTTTCACTTTATAAACAATATTAACACTTTTCTACACTTCCCATCCAGATAAAACACTTTAAATTCACGAAAACAAACTATTTATAAGCTTTTTGTTATAATAATAGCGTTTGACAACAAACCACACGACGAGCGCGATAAACCAACGACAACGACTAGTCGATGTTAGCCAATATCAGTGTTATTACATCACGACTAGTTGAAAAGTCCGACGACTGCATTACACACGGAGCAAGACAAGCATTTTCAACTTGGACGGATAACTAAGCCGTTATTTTTACGTTGCTAAAATAAGAAGGTCAAATATTACTAGTTTACGGAGTTAAATATTGACTTCTTAATTTATTCGGATAACATACTCATGTTCTATAGGCTAGGTGGCACCGGTGTCGTTGGCGTTGTGATATCCAGATATAGCAGTAACGTAGCTTGAATAGTTTCCATTGTTTGATAGTTGGTAGAGGTTGGTAGCTGTTTGTATGCTATTAAAACTATCAACGTTTTTATTTAGCGATCATAATATAATGGTTATTTCAAAAGCTTCTTCAATATTGCAAATGTGACCACAATGTAATTAATAGTGATAGCCAGTAGTATTAATTGCAGACCGTGGGATTTTGGCCCAATTTGTAATTTTTTTTATTTTCCCTTCTATCACATTAGTTTACTATGTTGTCACATAACGAAACTTTGTAAATTTACCATTTGTACCATATTTTTTAAATGAGAAACCTTTGGAGTTTCTTGCCGGTTCTTCTCCATTGGAATGACATTTTGGAACCGTGCAACTAGCATCCTAACGTTTCATAATGCCTATAATAGGTTTACATGAATAAAAACATTTTGAATTGGAAGCTTTCTAGCTTGGTAGCGCTGCGAGCTGCGAAGCTTTCGATGTAATCGCTATTAGGTATTAACAGTAATAATAAAAACAACATGTCTGCCGCGAAGAGAAAGGCGACGTTGCCGCTCCGTGCACGCCGGGTCAAATGGGACAAGCTGAATAGTGTGCTGTGTGGTGCCTACTTTTGTTAACATTACGATTTTATTTTCGATACCATCAGTTTCCATTGATTATTTACGTAGGTAGGTAATTGTTTACTGTTTTACTACTAAAATAGAGTGTGTGTTCTGTTATCGGGGATTAAAAGGGTACAATTATTGGTGTTACTTACATAACATCACGCCTGTATTCCCCGAAGGGGTAGGCAGAGGTGCACTTATAGTAGGTACACACACATTTCGCCAGTTATGTTTTTAGGTCCCAATGTAATAGGGGGCGGGCTGGCTGGGCTGAGAATTACCTAATGGAAAAACCCAGTAACGCTTTGCCCGACCCGGGATTCGAACCCAGGACCTCGTGCTCAGCAGTCGCGCTTAACGACCACTAGACCAACGAGGTACCTAGTGGTGTTACAGCTGTTTAATAATGTTAGTCATGCACCTACTGGATACTAATGTAGGTAAGGTTACCATATCCCAGGATTTTGGAAAATTCAGGAAATGTCCGGATTTCGGGAATTTTCAATTAATAACAAAGTAAAATTTTCGGATATTTTTTCGCAAAATCAAATAATAATCTTCTTTAAGACTAATAAAAATTTGTTATCAAATTAGGCCAATTGAATGGCACAAAAAATCAATGTTTGCGAGAGAATTCGCTAAATTTTTGAAAGTCCGGATGTTGGGCCACGTACCACCAACGGAACACGTCCACAGTTAAACAAAGGCCTCCCCCTTGAAACGGGGGTTGCCATAACTCCCACGCTTGGCAAGCGGCTTGGGGATCGCAGTATTGGTGGTGTAGTAACAGAAGACGCTGCTGCCAATCTTCTGGTTTTTCCCTTAGTCGCCTCTTACGACACCCACGGGAGGAAAGGGGGTGGTCAATTCAAGGCCGGATACCACTCGGCACAATGCGTGTGCATATCTAGATTATCTATGGAACATTAGGAAATGTCTACATTGCATTTATATCTACCTACAATATGTTTTGACAAGCGAATTGGGTACCTAGTATATTCAGCATTATCTGCAGTTGCTTGGCGACCTTTAGACCCGCGAGGCAGTCAACTTTTGACCCACATTATTGGCTCTCTATTTCGTCCTGTTAAGCAATAATGTTACTTATCCTTATTATTACTTTGCTATGCCTTGAACTTTAATTATTATTGAGATCGCTTTAAAATAAACATGTTTTTGTAATACCTACGCAGAGTTTTAAATATAGATTCTAAAGGATAAATGAGACGGAACGTTCTTTGTTTTAATGGCACTATACGAATACTACTATTTTGTTATCGGAATAACTCTTGAATATTACAAAACATAAACATAACATAACATCACGCCTGTATTCCCCGAAGGGTTAGGCAGAGGTGCACATATACTACATCCACATTTCGCCAGTTATTTTTAGGTCCCAATGTAATAGGGGGCGAGCCTATTGCCATCAACCGGGCACAAATCCAGACTCCGTGCTGCTACTGAGAATTACCCAACGGAAAAACCCAGTAACACTTTGCCCGACCCGGGATTCAAACCCAGGACCTCGTGCTCAGCAGTCGCACTTAGAAACCACTAGACCAACGAAGCAGTCTGAACAGCTATATCTAAACAAAACGTACAAAATTCTAGACTCAACCTTGACAATCGCACAGCTACCATAAAAACATTGCATAACCTGATTATTCTAGAGCCATAAAAAAAACCATTCCGGTTAATATACCTACCTATTAGTATTGTAATTTAGTTTTTCTAACATCATTAGTTTCAAGGTCAAACAAAATGGCCGATATGAGACGTATTTTCTGTATTGTGAACGGAAAATCCAATTTAGGTATACCGGGGGAACTACAATTCGAATTTATATTGCAAAAGGACTTTGGGTTGTTTTTTTAAATCCTTGTGACTTATAGTAAAGATGTTGACACTACCAATCAATTGACTTACTTTTTATGAGCTGTCAAAACTATATTCCTCCGTACACTTTGTATGGCAATAGGAACCTGTGACGTCACTAGTTCGCAAACTCAATTGACTTACTATTAATTGATTTCAAAGCAAATAAAAATCGAATTTTACAGTTCATTATAAATGTTAAATGATTTTATTTTTGCAAATAGGTTTTACAAAACACTTTTACACGTCATTTTTTTGAAAACTAGATGGCATCGGCATTTCCTAACTGACTACCACTGAGAAGAAATACCGAAACAAACTCAGGGGTCGAGTTCTCTTTTAAAGTCCAGACAAGCTCAATATTTTATGTGAGAACAGTGTGGGTGGTCTGAGAAGTGGTCTTTTAGGAAAGAACCACGGCGAGTTTGAGTCGACCTGTCCTTACAGACGCCCCGAAATGTGTATGGCAATAAGAACCTGTGACGTCACTAGTTCGCAAACTCAATTGACGTACTTATTGATGTCAAAGCTAATAAAAATTGAATTGTTAGGGCCAAAATAATGTACTTTTCTAGAGAAGCGTTATTCCCAAGATCCGCCGTAATGTACTTACGTATACGCACAAACATTTCTTTAAGCGCGTCAGTGGTCCCAATTCATGTCAAACAAAACCGGTTCGACTTTGAGAAGCTTCATTTTCTTCGCAAAAAGTTCTTATGTAACTATCCTAAGGCTGCATACGAGTTACATAACATCGTCTATATAGGTAGGTGTCTATACTGGACAGCTGTAGGTATGACAATAGGCTAGCTATCTATTACAAGACAAAGGTTTATGATGGGTATAATATATGTAGAACAACATTTATTCAAGACTAACCCTACTGCTAATATTATGAAGGAAAGTTTGTAAGTATGGATGGATGTTTGTTACTTTTTCATGTAAAAACTACTGAATGGATTTTAATGAAATTTTATTTGGAGGTAGCTGACACCCTGGATTAACACATAGGCTACTTATTATCCTGAAAAAATGTAGCACAATCTTACAGTATAAATAATAAAATTTCTCCTTATCATATGGTTGATGAACAACCTGGTGTCAGAGTTTAAACCGTCTGTAGGCCTCTGACATGGCGACACACACCGTTGAAGAATCTCAGGTGTGTATTTCCTCACGATGTTTTCCTTCACTGTTTTTAGCAACCGATAACTAATTTATAGTACGCACATGAATTCGAAAAGACTGGTCCTTTTACCTTTGACTTGGGAGTCCTACGGTCATACCACTAGACGAGTGCTATTTGTGGCTATAGTTTTAAATTCAAGACCTCTTATAGTTTGTTTAGTTTTTGATGTTTAACCTTGACACTCTTATTTAATAATAGTGAAGTGCACACAATTGACTTAATTAACAAATCATGGTTGCTATGTGATGAAGGTCTTAGAAGGTTTGATGGCGTTCCCTCTGTGTTCTACATATTGGCTTGAAGCAGGTTATGCTGCAGAAATAACTTCACGCCTGTATTCTCCGAAGGGGTAGGCAGAGGTGCACATACAGTACACCTACATTTCGCCAGTTATGTTTTTAGGTCCCAATGTAATAGGGGGCGAGCATATTGCCATCAACCGGGCGCAAATCCAGACTCCGTGCTGCTACTGAGAATTACCTAATGGTAAAGCCCAGTAACACTTTGCCCGACCCGGGATTCGAACCCAGGACCTCGTGCTCAGCAGTCGCGCGTAGCTACCACTAGACCAACGAGGCAGTCAAAAGTCTGCAGAATTAGTCACCAACAAGGATGGTAGCGAGAATCTCCATTCTTTGACATGCAAACGAAAGTGACAGGTATAATGTAATCATCATAGGAATTGTTTAACACTGTCAATTATTATAAGGGAGTAACATGAATTGATGTTTGTTTCATTCAATTATTTGACACTAGCTACGCCTTACAGTGTTACCCGCTACATTCGGGGTAAAAGTAGCCTATGTGTGAATCCAGGGTGTCAGCTACCTCCATATGAAATTTCATAAAAATCCATTTAGTAGTTTTTACGTGAAAGAGTAACAAACATCCATCCATACTTACAAACTTTCGCGTTTATAATATTAGTAGGGATAAGCTTTCTTAACATTTAGCTAATAATAAAATAATTCGTATATACTGTAAAATTAAGGTAAATAATAATTTAAGTATTAATTAGGTTATAATGAATATTTGCAAATCGTTTAATAATGATAAAATAATTATGTGAAAGTAACTGCACACCCTTGAACACCATTGTACACCAAATTTTGCGAATATTTTTTTGAATTCGAGTTTAATAATAATAATAAATTTCTTTATTCGAGTAACCATGACTCAATTATGTTAGTATTACTTAAAACTATGTTAGTAACATTTTACAAACTTAATTTATCGCTGCCTTATCCCATGCGAGACGGCACAACAATGCCTCACGTATGAACAGTCGAGACGCCCAGCTATCATACTCAGGACACTGTTGGAGCTGTCCCGCACCCTGCGCACCAGAGAAGCACACCTCTTTCGCATAGTCGCATAAAAGCAATCTACGTGTGCGTCAGCAAACATCCCCGATGCGCTACAGAAGCGAGGCAGCCCCACCAGTATCCTAAACGCGTTATTGTATTGAACGCGGAGAGCGCTGTATGACCTTTGAGTATATCGTTTAAAAGACCCTGTATAATTTTCCACACAGATACAGAGTAAATACGCGGACGGAAACAAATAAACGTATAAACATATAACTACAGTTGAGTAACAAGTCGTTCGAGCAACGTCACAGAGATTATACATTATTTTTACGACTTAATCTTTTTCATAACAAAACGTATCGTGATTGTTCGGAAATAGTCACGCATTACGTATAGGAACGTGTAACCGAAAAGAAGTATTTTGTGAACGAAAATAACATAACATCACGCCTGTATTCCCCGAAGGGGTAGGCAGAGGTGCATATATAGTACACCCACACCCACACCCACAGTAGTACACCCACGTTTCGCTAGTTATGTTTTAGGTCCCAATGTAGGGGGCGAGCCTATTGCCGTCACCCGGGCACAAATCCAGACTATGCGCACCTCTG
Organism: Abrostola triplasia; assembly: GCA_946251915.1. Taxonomy (NCBI): domain Eukaryota; kingdom Metazoa; phylum Arthropoda; class Insecta; order Lepidoptera; family Noctuidae; genus Abrostola; species Abrostola triplasia. The sequence goes on along the minus strand of OX276448.1, from coordinate 5,700,682 downwards.
CCTAACCCTTCGGGAAATACAGTCGTGATGTTATGTTATGTTTACATAGGCCTTTGGGGATTACAGACATAATTATAATGTTTTTAGATATAATACTTTATACTTACTAAAATTCGACTCGAAAGACCACATCTGAATACTACGAGGGTCAAACTGAAAGTTCTTAGAAAATCAAAAACTGATTACATTAGCCAGTTATTAGTTTTATTATATCTTTTCAAAATATTGTCCATTCACGTCAATACACCGCTGCATGCGATGGAACCACTGGGAAAAGCACTTTGCCCACTCGTCTTTAGGGTTCTCTTCAATGGCATCGCGATACGCAGCCACCGCTTCTTCAGCATTCATAAACCGCTTTCCTTTAAGTTTTTCTTTAATTTTTGGAAATAAATAAAAATCACAAGGGGCGAGGTCGGGGCTATACGGCGGGTGACCCAGTAATTCAACGTTTGATGTCGCCAAATAGTCGATCGTTCGCTTAGCGGTGTGCGACGAGGCGTTGTCGTGGTGAAGGAGGATCCTACTGCGAGGTCGTTTCTCTCGAACTTTTTCCAAGACAAGTGGCAAACAATTGGTAGTGTACCATTCTGCAGAAACAGTTTTTTGATCCTCTAACACAATTGTTGCGAAATGACCTATCCTTCCAAAGAACGAGGCCACCATTCTTTTCCCGCACTTCGATCTCTCTTCACTTTAGTTGGCAACCTCTCGAAAGGAAACACCCACTGAGCAGATTGTCTTTTGGTTTCAGGATCATAACAGTAAATCCAGCTTTCGTCACCTGTTAGTATGTCGAACACAGCATTTGAGTCACCTCCGTTAAATCTTTCAATCATTTTACGGCACCAATCCACACGATGGAGTTTTTGAGCCTCAGTCAAATTATGAGGTATCCACCGGGCGCAAAGCTTCCTGACTGCTAAATGTTCGTGGAGGATTTTGTGCACTTGACTCATACCGATGCCTAAGCTTGTCCAAATCTGCTGATAGGTCACTCTTTTGTCAGTCTCTATCATACGCCGCACAACACAGATGTTATCTTCAGTCGTCGCCGTAGAAGGCCGTCCCTCACGTAAATCATCAGTGAGATTAGTGCGACCACGTTTAAACTCATTAAACCAGTTGTAAACTGTCGCACGAGATGGGGCTTCATCGTGAAAGGCCAATCGTAGTCTATCATAACTTTCTTGTTGACTTAAATGACATCGAAAGTCATAAAAAATCATTGCACGAAAATTTTCTCGTGTTAAATTCATGTTGACGTGACACAGACAATTTTCAATTTGCCGCCAAATCGTAAAACAAATGACAAATTAATGAAATATATACTCAGTAATATTGGCAAAGAGTTCTATTTTCAAATTTTAGAATTATTTTTTTATTATATTGTTTATAAGTGGCCAGTTCTAAGAACTTTCAGTTTGACCCTCGTATGATATATTTCACGTAAAGAGAACGCTGAAGGACTGTCAGCGACTGTCTGCACTCGGATGTAGTCGCTTCCTATGGTCCTAGGATATTGTGGTTTATAATTAAGTCTTAATTGTTTTATTGTAGAATCATTAGGTACTTTACTAGTTACGGAACACTTTGGAATAGACTGGAAGTCACAAAATGTAGTAAATGGCCAGCGTTCTTTTAAATGACGGGAACTATACCTAGTTTAGCTAACGGTCGACTGAACTCGCTTCAAATAAGGGCAAAACCAAACTGGTATCGAGAACTAGATGCTTAGAAAGCTGCTCACAGGGCCGGTGGCGACTACCGTAATAAATTATGAGGTTTCGTGTAGGTAGTTTAATAAAAATAAACTGCCTCGTTGGTCTAGTGGTTGCTAAGCGCGACTGCTTAGCACCACACAGCAACGGTGGCACGAGGTCCTGGGTTCGAATTCCGGGTCGGGCAGTGTTACTAGGTTTTTCTGTTAGGTAATTCTTAGTAGCAGCACGGAGTCTGGATTTGTGCCCGGTTGATGGCCAGCTCGCCTCCTATTACATTGGAAACTAAAACATAACTGGCGAAATGTGGGTGTACTGTATGTGCACCTCTGCCTACCCCTTCGGGGAATACAGGCGTGATGTTATGTATGTATGGTTCCTTTTTGTATAAGAATATTCTTTGAGTATGACGCGGTTCGATTACAGCTGTATCTCTAGAAACAAGTACAACGTGAGTCAACAATCAAATACAAGTTTAATCTATTGTATGTTTTGTTTTAATATGACGTATTTAATGCGCAAATATTGTTCAAGATTTTTGGGGAGTCATTGTCATGATTTATTGACACTTTTATCGTGCTCAATGTAACTTCTGTAAGCCAGGATCAGAAAAAGACAAAGCCGCTAGTTTGAAGTGGAACTGGGCTGGCCACATCTGCCATATGCCAGAAGATATGTGGGCAAAAACCACTACGGAGTGGATGCCACACAACATCAAAAGGCGTCGCGGTAGGCCCAGAAGGAGATGGCGGGACGAGCTGGACTCCTTTAAAGTAAATTGGTCTAATGCAGCTCACAACCGAGAGGAATGGAGGAAGGAAAGGGAGGCCTTTGCCCTGCAGTGGGACGATCATGGCTGAAATAAATAATTAAGCCAGGATCTACTAATGATAACCATTAAGAACGACCGTCAATGAAGCTTGAGGCCGAGCGAAATTACTCGACTGTCTTGGAACCCGCAACGAAATTAATCATAAAAAGATAAATAACATAACATAACATCACGCCTGTATTCCCCGAAGGGGTAGGCAGAGGTGTACATAATAGTAACACCCACATTTCGCCAGTTATGTTTTTAGGTCCCAATGTAATAGGGGGCGAGCCTATTGCCATCAACCAGGCACAAATCCAGACTCCGTGCTGCCACTGAGAATTACCTAATGGAAAAACCCAGTAACACGTTGGCCGACCCGGGATTCGAACCCAGGACCTCGTGCCACCGTTGCGCTTAACAACCACTAGACCAACGAGGCAGTCAATAATCATTCATTCATATTTATACTCTATCACTATATAAGTTCAGTCAAATTTCCACACACGGCAATATTAACGGAAGTAATAACGATAAATTCACAACTAATTAGTTTTTATACCAAAAATATGCAAATATAGGTATCTATCGAGAATTGCGGGCAACCGGTGGATGGAATTGGCAAGCTGACGTTCTTTGTGGCGTTCTAAGGGGGAGGCCTTTGTTCAGCAGTGGACGTCTTCCGGCTGATGATGATGATCGATAAACCAATGCATTGGTAGAACTGGTTCCTGGATACTTATCCAAGACCGCCATGAAGATGGTAACAGGTACCTAGTCACCTACATACAAGCATGCCTGTAAACCTCTTCAATAATAGAATACTAGCTGCGCCCTGCCGCCCTGCGGTGTTACCCGCTACATTTTTTCAAGATAAAAAGGCCATATGTTAATCCAGGGTGTCAGCTACCTCCATATGAAATTTCATTAAAATCCATTCAGTAGTTTTTACGTGAAAGAGTAATAAACATTCAACCATACTTACAAACTTTCGCGTTTATAATATTAGTAGGGATATGACAAAACAAATAGGTAAGTAGATAAAACCACTGAGAAAATTTGGTCCTTTCGCAAGCTCGAAGGACCAAATTTCAATGCTTTTAAATTACGTAATTTTTTGCGTCCAATTTGAAACCTAGAAGAAAAGTTAACTTTCGTCGATGCTAGCAGAATGTATAAAGGGAAAGCCGCATTACCTTTAAAAAGAACTAGGTTGTAATAGAAAATACTACTAAGAGGTAGGTACAAAACAGTTTGAAAAGTCATAAAATTCATAATCTGAAGTCTGAACCTAAGTTATTAAAACAAAATAAGTTTTTTCAACCTACTAACTTTGTGCTTTGAAATGTGGATCACAAACTAGGCATTTGCTACCGTATCCTCTCTAAAATGTCTTAAAAAGTAGTTTCAGCGTTATAAAAACGGATGCATAATCTACCAAGTTATCTAAGACGCAAGCGTCAATCTGAAGCCTTAGCAACTCGAGTTCCCCTCCCTTTAATAACTCACAAGCTTCTCACAAGTAGAGGATACAGATACAGAATTTCACATTTTTCTTTCCAGTAACAGATAGCTATAAACTATATAGATATATAAACAAGGCGAAAACTCGAAGAAAGTACCTTTATGTAAGATATTCCTCAGATCCAGAATCCAGGTAGGTGCGTATCCATTTATAGAAATGATCAATATAAACAAACCGCGCGACGTTGCCGCTCTTACGTCAAAAACAATCCGCCGCGGCGTCGCTACACATTATAAGTTAACCATAGAGTTTGTTAACCGATATAACCTCTTCGCGTTACGGAATAGGGACGTCACTGTTTAGCAGGACGCGGGACTTGTGACATTTCAAAATGGCGTTCGGATGTAAACAAAAAATCTATGTAAAGGATTTTCGACCTTCATGGTTTAAACTTAGGGTATAAATTCAATTGAGTGTAATATACAAAATGGCCGTTACTGGATGACGAGTGTGGCGTGTTGAGAATCACGTAGTGTACCCATTCGACGATCAAAAAGGTTAAAAAACAAGTTTGTAGTCAGAATTGAATTGAGTTTTAAATTATAAATGAAGGGAGTTATATTAATAAGCGGGATTGGGAGAGCGGTTGGTGTTTAGTTAGGGCTACGTTCATACAGCTGTTATTGTTTGGTTTCTGGAGGCTTGAGAGAGACAAAACTAACAAGAAAACTAGACTTAGAGCTTAATCACACAAACAAAACCATATTTAAAGTTAATATTATATAATACAGCCTATATGCCAGCCTCAATATCAAACTGTAAGCAAAATATTCATGAATTGAATAACCATGGACCACTGTGGATCATCATAGGCCACTGTGTAAACGTCTAACGAACAGAACACCTGTTCCCCCTTCCCATCTTCAGTTTCTTTGTTTGTTGTCAAGTCGACATGTTTGGGTTTAGGGTAGGGGACGCGAAAGACGTCATCCGTTGTGTTTGAGACAAAAATACCTGTCTGTTTTGTTATACAAGTGAATAGAAGGCTATTCGGCTAATAATAACAATTATATTCATGGTTTTCAATGGCTGAATAGTTATGCTACGTTTAAAACGTAAAAGTAACATTTTAGCTCAACGTTTACTAGAAAGCTGAATCGCTAGCGAGTATCTTGCTACCTGTCTAATTAATCCAGTCTATTCAAGGTCTATAAGAGGGGATGGTAAATATAAACAGTAAACGTCTACCAAGAATCTTACGTAAAATAAATTAATGAGAAATGACACGTCACGTGACCGCGTTAATATTTTTGCCTAATGTAACATAGTATAGTGTAGTATAGGTATTTATGACTAACCGTTCGCAAATTCGCAATACGACCATTATTGTGGCTTCATTTACATCCCTTAGATGCCTACATATTTGCCAGAAATAGACAGAGATTCCTATAAACGCAAATAGGCACTTAAATGTCCGTAGAACATGCTACAAGGACATGAAACATGATATATCCTTTCTAAATGATTTTAGCAATATATAAAGCGTTTAGGGTATCAAGGAATATAAATATTTTGAACAATAAGACAGAATAAGATGTAGATAACCCATGCAGAGTCCACTTTCTAAATACGTAAAATATAATGATGGATGTTACTGGTAGCGCCATCTAGTATGTTAGAATGAAACTAAACGTAGCTGTTTGGTATCGGGCATTCACCAAGGTTTTTATTTATAGTTTTATTTATCTTGGCAAGCCGTGACGATGAAGATAACAGTACAGTGTTGCCAGATAAATAGGATTACCCATTTTATACGGAGTTAATTGTGAAGGGTTTCACTTTTGATGATACAGAAAACAATTTTTAGTTGTTATAAATGAATAAAATTACTGAAATTGCTGGAGCTATTTTTGGGGATAAAAGAAACAATTTTTTTAGTTATTTATGACAGGTATATCGGACGTGGGCAGAAAAACTGCCAAGCTGAAGTGGGAGTAGGCTAGTCATTTCGTGCGTATGGACCTGCAAAGGTGGGCCAATATTACCAAAAAATGGATACCCTCCGCCGGCCGCCGACGGCCAGGTAGACCGAGACGGGGAGTAATTTGGACATCTTTGCGGAAAGACATGGCCTGGGATGGCGTTGGACAGGGTTTTGTGGAGGACTGATGGGGAAGCACAAATAGTTTTTTTTAAAGGTAACGTTTTTGAACTTGCTGCCTTTTTAAGGGGCACGACCACGATTCGTCAGCCAGAGTCGAGACGACGACCTAGAGTAAATAATTATGTTCCTTGGACCCTACTCTAAAAGACAAGTCATCTAAAATTAAAATACAAAGTGGGCAACATTTAACTCGAACTGTCAGATGTGCTATCATTCAAAATGGCCGCCATTGCCAACTATTAAACACTAACATAATATAAAAACTGTTATAACGATAGGTATAATGCTATGTTTTAAAAATAACGACTGACATTATTTAAGCATAAAAATAGGTCTACTATAACAGTGGTCAGCTGAGACCGTGTTATTGGAGAAATTACGTGCATTTACACTACACCGGATTGTATTTGGTTACAAGTGGCATCACAGTCGTATCAGTTTCATTATTTACGTTATACCACAATATCACCAATCTATAACCAGTATTATACTACAGCAATAAAACAAAAAGCTTACCTTTTCCATAGATAATCGTACTTCTTGCATCTATGCCTCTTCCCAAATCATTACACATTTCTTCATACACATGATTATGTTTTTGTTTCAAGTGCTGTTTTAAGTTAGTCGTTGTAGTTTTAAAAGATAGCCGTTTACTACAATAATTGCAGCACGCCAACTTGTTCTCGAGGTCAGCTACGACGAAATGCTTCCAAATTTTCGACTTCGTAGGCATTTTTATATACTTCGGTATTTTGCAAACGTTAATTTAGTTGAAATAGTTATCTTATCAACTTTGACCACAAGCACAGCGAATTAAAAATTAAAATCAAATAGAATTTGCATTTTTTTTTCGTTATAACACATCAGTATTTATAACAGTTGTAGCTTTATAACACTTGTTATGTTATATTCTATAACCTTAATTTCCAACTGTCATCATATTGACAGATTTATTTTAAGCTACAGATTAGAAATTTCATCGTAAATCGTCCATAGATAATAAAAATTGTTTATATAAAACGAACTGAGACATATACATATTTATTTTATCTTTACATCATCCTTTTAGACATAAAAATCAAAGAAATTGTATAATTAAGAAAGGAAGGTAACGCGCGCCCTCTCTTTTGTAGCTTTAGAACTACGTCCAAGAGTCCGGAGTGCGCACAAAATAAACTAAAGTATAACGAAATTATCTATCGTCAGAGCCACGATACATTATTATATTTATCTACAATTGAAATGGAGAGCGATATCACTTCAAAAACACTTTAAACTGTTAATTGAACATCAGAACTAGCCCCCGATTGGGTAGGCAGTGATGTGATGAGCCTATTGTCACAACCGGGCACAAATCCAGACTCCGTGCTGCTACTGGGACATACCGATAATTACAAAACAATACAACTCCAATTTTGTTGCGATTCAGTCATTTTAATCCGATAAATCGATGGCTACTAAGTGCCAATGTGTAGTGATAACTTTTCAAGAGGGTCTTCAAGTTTCAATTTGATTTAAATGTGTGGAGGAAGGGATGTGGAACTCCTTCAAAGAAAAGGGAAGATCTTCCAACCAGGCGGTGGTGTGTTTCAGGCCTGGTGGACCGCGGCGCACCACTTCTCAACTCGGGGTGGCTGTGTATAATATATAGCTAGCGCGATGCAGGATTCGCAACGTCACCCGTCCTTCGACGTGTAGATGTCGCTACATGGTAAAAACAAAACTAATACATAGTTATATTATAAAAATCTTTTTATTTATACATAGAATTAGAAAATTAGGTAACATCATTGAAATTGGAAATTATCAATACCATACAGTGAAAACAGTCAGAAGGATAACTTTTTTTAAATATTTTATCCATACTAAAGTACAGACAGTGTAAAATGACTCATGTCTCCTGTATTTTGGATGCTTAGTGCTTATAGATATGGAATATCACACACATACCTCTCTCGTATAAGGCTGATTTCACAGCTAAAGGCGAGGCGAGACCCGTACGGGCTTCCGGAACGGAGACACATGAGGAGCTAGAACATTGTTTCACAGCGACGCAGATAGGTACTAAACTCTCGATTTGAAGCACTGCGGGCGCTATTCACGGGTTTCCCGGACAGCTGTGAAACCAGCCTAAAAACTAACGGCTTTCGTATTAGCACTGACTGTGCGTGAAGCAGACCCAATAATAAAACAATAGCTATGCCCCATCGGTGGGTCATTACACTGGGAAAGGGAATTCGATTGTTTTTATGGGATATCTTTATTACACTGCTTGAGAATTTCATAAGTTATTAGTTATCTTCAGACATTCTATAAATATCTTCAGACATTCTATAAATATCTGCAGACCACACTTATTTGTCCATGCACTGATAGGACAATTCTAGAGTAGCCGGTAGCATCCTTCTATTAAAAGTATAAACAATTGTATTACAAAGCTGTACGAGTAAGAATACTAACTGGTACTTAATATTCAGTTACATTATTCAGAAATACCCTCATTTTAATAGAAAACATAACATTAAGGATAAATAACGAAACTAGTTTCGACTACAATTTATAATTCCAATTTATTTAAAACCTTACAGGCAAGTCACAATTTCATTTAGAGTCGATTGAATATAAATGTCAAAACTAAATTAAATTCGGATGCTGTTACTGTCAAAGTGTGACAGTTCATACTTCTACCAGGATTTATCCTTTTGATAAATTCGTTTTCACAACATTGTAAAGCTAGGAAAGAAAGTATTCATTTCATAAATATTGACTTGATTTTTAGTATTTACATTAATATTGTCTATTAAATGGCCTTTTGTATATTTGCGTTTATTTTAGTAACTTCATTTTGATCAATACTATTAAAATAAATGAAGCACACAAAACAAACACCAATAATACTCGTTCAAAGAAGAACGGCCAACTGTCTCAACATGGACCATAGTGTACACTACCATACCATTAGGGCCACGAAATAATACTTTCTTGCACTCTATGAGCTTTCTCCATATGCTTTTTCAATTCATGTTTCCTGACGAAATTTGCCGGGCATTTCATACACGGTAGCCTATAACCTTTATTATGTCTACGCTTAGCGTGTTCAGACCTACGCGACGCCGAAATGAATTTTTCGCCACAATCTTCACATTCGTACGGCCTCTCGCCAGTATGCCGCCGTCTATGGTAAACGGCGGCCATTTTGGACACGAGTTTCGCGCCACAAATGTCACATTCGAAATTTCGAACGCGGGTATGTACTACAGTGTGTTCGGCCAGTCGGGCGGGAGTGTAAAACCTTTTTCCGCACCACTGGCACTGATGAGGTCGTATATCCATGTGAATCCATAGTATATGGTTTTTGAGTTGGGGCCTAGAGTTGTATGTTTTGCCACAATGATCGCAGGTGAAAGTGGCGGGGTCGCGTATATTCGAACGTCGATTACGAGGTACATTTTGAGCGTTAGGTTTAGCGTCTGGTTCACACTGCGACCTATGTTCCCTATAACAGCCTCGGTTAGTAAACTGTACGCCACACGCTCTACAAGTCCGGACTGCGTGCATTTGAGAGTGTGATTCGAACGACGCGTTCCTCGGGAAGGTCCTACCGCAGTCAGAACAAGTAAGGGCGCCTGCTTTGTGTGCCTTTTTAACGTGTTTTTTCAGCTGTGCGTCAGTTGTGCAGAGGATAGGGCACTTTTTACATAGGTACGCTGTCTCATTATGTACTGAAGAAAGATGTTCTTTCATCTCTTTCCCTCTAACGAAGACGGAGCCACAGATTAGACAGGCCTCTTTGTGCCCACTGTTTCGTAAATGCATGTTCAAGTAATACGGGCTGAGGAAGCTCTTCCCGCAGTCGGGACAGCTGCACGTCGGCCCCGTGCGCGCACCTCTAGGCTTCCTCTCGATTGTTTTCTTTGTCACTCGATTTTTTAATCGATTTAAAATAGTTTTTGGATCACTTTTCGTATAGTCTTTGAACGTTTGTATCGATAAATCCGACTGTTTCACTAACGCGCACACTGATTTGACGGGAGGTGTCACTGTTGTCGATAAAACGGAAAGATTTAAGATTGCTTTCCGCCATATTTTTTGTGAGTTTCTAACGAAGAGGCGGAACTCTTGCGCAGCCAGCGCTGTGCTGGCGCAAGCGACGCATGCTCCGACTGGTATTAGGGACTCTTCTTTCATCTGTAATGTAATAAAGATCATGATAGTGTGTGTATCGAGAATACAATAGATACAGAAACTGAATTGATTGACATACTTAGTGGCTTTCTATTTGGCCTTATGAACATAATATTATACTCGTGTGCTAAGTCATAGGCGTTTAAGAATAAAATCGTGAAGACATATCACGATATCATTAAAGATTATCATGGCTATCTCCCTGAAGATGATATTACAACTAGGCCATACAATTCTTATTATATTCTATCAAATTGCATTCTACAAGAAGTATATAACGTAGGTGTGTTGAATAAAACTAGATTTCTGATAGAAATAAGTGGTTTGTAATTGAATTCGAGTGTTTCTACTTCTGAGGCTACTTGCCTAAGAAGCGACCATCAAATTCAAGTGTAAAATATGACGTCATGCGGATATTTTTACCCGCTTTAGGCCATGAATATTAACTTTAGACCTGAGGTAATTGTGCTTTTGTAGATTAGTTATACCTAATTATGAAAAAATAAAAGTCGTACATACAATAAAACGGTATGTAATAAAATTTAATAATACTACAATTTCTTTAGCTCATAGTTATAAAGTAACAAATACAGCATTATATATCTAACACATAATATAACGGTTTTCGTACCTAACGAATAATGTAAACATCATACTCTCAGAAACTTTAACATACAATTGAAACCTATATAAGAGTTCATCTATAACTATAAATTTGTTTAGATTCAGCTACCATCTCTCGTACTAGGGATCATCAACATAATAAAGGGTTGCCATCCGTCCGGATTTCCCCGGGCGTTCGGGTACCGTCTGGGGGGTTTGTGCCGTAAAGAAACCCGGACACTTTTTGTGTCAGAAGAATTCATTGAAAGGAAAGCAAAAAAAATCTTAGGTACTAATTCATTTGTAAGTGGTTTTCTTTGCAAAAAAATTTTAGAGGAGTCCGGGAAAGAACTGATTTTTACCCAATTGACCAGGGCTTTCGAAGTTATTGTCCGATGTCGGCATTTTAGATGATGGCAATCCTATACATTTGTATATGACTGTGTTTAAAAGTTCAGCCACAAGTCCCCAGTTAGGAAATTATTAACCTAATTATTAAAATCTTCTCAATAACTTTGTTAAATGAAAAATATAAGCTACAGGATCCAGGTAGGTTATATTATCATCATCATCAGTCGTTACAGTCTGCTGGACATAGGCCTCTCCCAATGTACTCCACAAAGCCCGGTCTGCTGCTTGCATCCAGTCGCTGCCGGCCCTCTTAAGCAAGTCGTCCCGCCATCTGGCCATAGGGCGTCCCACGCTACGTTTGCCAAGACGCGGTCACCACCCCAGAACACGCTTACTCCCACGGTAGGTTATATAAAACATGAAAATTCCTTGGTGCATAAAACTGTGTCGTTTAATAATATTTATACGATCATGCCAGTTATTATTGCTATAAGGAAGACGACAAAAAAATAAATTAGAGTCTATTCCGGGAGTATAATGACATTACACGTCACTTGTCCAATCACTCTTTGTCTCTGCAAGCACAAGCAGTCTAATTTCAAGAAGTAAGTGAATTTGGATGAATCGTTTTACATCGTATAATATGGAACAATTCCTCAGGTGAGCTGGTTTCACTTGCGATGTTTTCCTTCACTGTTTTAAGCAACTGATAACTAATATATAATACACACATGAATTCGTAACGACATAGTTGCGTGTCAGGGTTTGAAATTACAACCTTTGACTTGACAGTCCAACGGTCATACCACCCGGCTATTGCTGCACTGATTGCAGCATCTTTAAGGCGATCAAATAACCTACACCTATTTTTAGAATTTATCAGTTTTACGGAAAAGCACATTGGTAATGACAGAAGCGGAGCCACGGGCCTCACTGTCGATAAAAGAGTGGCGAAATATCATTGCCTCCCTAGCGTCTGCCTCATCCTTTTCGTGACAGGATTGACCTCTCTCTTCGCCGGCATCACATCAACCACAGAGTAATGTACTGTCAAATAATGTTTTTTCAGTTCACACGGCCTGACGAAGCGAGCTGGGCACTGTTCACAGCCGTGCTTCAAGTCGTTCGCTCCTCTGTGGCGCCGCTTCACGTGGTCCAGTCTCCGAGACGCCGATAGGAACCTATCGCCACACTGCTCACATTCATAAGGTCTCTCTCCTGTATGAATCCTTTGATGAAGCTGGAAACCGATTTCTGTTCGCAATTTCGCCCCGCAGTAACATGTATAGACCTTTCTCTCGGTTTTGTGAACGTTTTCGTGGGACTTCAGGTGTGCGAGTGTTGAGGTCCGCTTCCCACAGATCTGACACACGTAAGGCAGGACGTTGAGATGTTTCTGGATGATGTGAATCCGTAGCGACGGTTTCCGATCGTAAGTGATCCCACAGTCGTGGCACGTAAACGAGTTGTACTCGATAGTCTGTCGATCTTTGAGCTTGCATACATCTTGGTGGTATTTGTAGCATTTGATGTTGTCATAGCTTACATTGCAAGACGTGCAATGGAATAAGGAATGCGCATGTTCGTGTGCCTTCAAACCTCTTTCGTTGGTGTAACCGTTTCCACAAACTTTGCAATTACAAGAGTTCTTTCCGTGACACTCTGACACATGTTTTTTCATGGACGCCTCGTCTTTGAACAGTTTGTGGCAGGAATAACAGTCAAACACAATGATGTCATGTTGAGTCGCCAAGTGCTTCGCCAACTTTTTTTTAGGCAAAACCTTGCAGCAGTGCCTGCAGATTCTGTTAAGCGAGTTCCTAAAATGGCAATTCAAATAATCCGGCGAAGAGAACTTTTTACCGCAATCTGGGCACTGGCAGGAGCGCTGGATGCCGGGCGACCGCTTCGTCCTTCTCTTTCTTTTTGGCTTAACTTTGTACCTCGTGTTTAGCCTCTCCACGGCGTCCTTTATGGTGGGGACACTAGCAGTTTGGTCTTTAACAATGGTGTTCTCTTCAACGGCAAAGATGAAGTAGGCTTTGTCTTCGTCAGTCGGCGGGTAGATGTAGGAGAGAGAGGCCGTGCTCAGTACCCATTGGCGTGCCGACTGTGCACAGAGGTTTTTGAAGGTAATCGCGGCGATGGTGTCGTCAGAGCAGGGCCTGCATAAGCAGCAGGGCAGAGCGGGGTCCACCTCCATCTGAAATGACGTTTTCAATCAGTCCGCTCCTCTTGGTTGGATCTCGTTATGTCGCATCTTTGCATAACAGTTGGTAAATAAGAAGTGTCTTAGAATTTTTAGCAGGTTGTGGTTTAAGTAGAACTTAAGTTTTGTTGAAGTAAGACTCGCTAATATTAAGTTTTCTTAAGATTTGATAAAATTGCTTCGTTACTTTGGTGTTAAACGATAAATTATGATGAAGCGAGGACATTTGTTTAAAGAATGTTAAAGGTCACCAAATAACCACATGCAACCGTTTTTCTACTGTATTGTCGTCAGCTGCATAGGTTTGTATGTGATTCAAAGAAAGATATAAGAAAAAAGTTTGATAAATTACATTATAGGCCTATAACAAGCGTTTGAACATAAGTAAAAAATATACTTTTTCTGAAATATTTATTGTAAAAATACATCATCCATATATACAATTCAACATTTACAATTCAAGCATGACGAATAAAACTTAATTGAATCCTTCGATTACTGTTTAAATACTACGTAGATTATTTAATATAATTACAACAATCTATTATTTGCATAATCAGTAAAAAGAGGTACGTTTTAACATAATTTTAGCGCAACTGGAATTTGGTGAAAAGCCAGAACACATTCTAGATTTGGGTTCTATTTATTTACCCTCAAAAGCGATGATAAACCTCCTTTTAAACACATTTTAAGTCTATTGACAGCCTATCCTATCCCACAAGCGACTGTCACATGTATAACTTTATTATTTTTACAACACAGTCAATTTTAAGTCAAGAAGGAGCTTCAAAGTCTTCACCCGGATATAAACCATAATTGTGACACAATAACTGTTGATAGTGAGTGAAATTTTAACTAAATGTCATCAGTTAACGTGGATACAAGAACATACTAAGACCATAATCATTTCTTAACTACCCGCGAAACAATATTTTACTTTTTAATCGATTTAAAACTGGTCTGTCCTTCAAGATGCTTTTTCAAATGCTTCTCGTACCCTCTCCTTGAACTGTATTTAGCTCCACAGTGACACACATGCCTATCCACGACTCTTTTGTGTGTGGTACTATGTTCAAGCAAATGCGCTTTGCTGGACAACCTTTTCCCGCACTCATCGCATTGAAAAATCCAACCGATTGTATGCCTTAATTTGATGTGCATCTTAAGGCAGTTCTTTTTTTTGTATTCTGCATTACAATAGTCACAAATGAATCTGTTTTTCACCATTTTATGTTGGCCGCAGTGTTTTTTATGTGATACGAAGCAGGCGCGACTTGCAAACTTTTTGCTGCATCCACATATTGTAGGTTTATGTTTATACATGTGTTTATTTAAATGACCGGAGTTCTTGAATGTTTGCTTACATTCCACGCACTCTTCTGTCCCTTTTATATGTTTTAGTTTATGAGATAGCAAAGTGGATAACTTCTCGAAACTCTCCGGGCAGATAGGACAGGGGTATATACTCAAATTGTGAAGCTTATAATGGTCTACATAGGAACTGATATCAACGATTACATAGCAGTAGCTACACATTTTTTTCCTTAGATTGCCAATATGCTTATTGAATTTGAAAAGATCGCGATAAATTGTTTTACATTCAGGACAAATCATTTTAGGCGGTTTTCTAACAGCACCCTGAACTAATCTATATTTTTTTACGTCAAAAGGCTGACTCTTGTACATATGTTGGCGACGACGTATTTTGAAATATCTAAGGGCTTCTTTGCGCGTTGTTATTTTGTTTACAGTATTCGTATATGTTTTCATATCATCCCCGATTTCTATATAAAGACTTTTCGTTTTGTTTGAGACCGTTATTTTTCCTACAAAGTCTGTTATCTCATTCCAGCGTTTTGCGGACTCCTTGCATAGATTATAAAACAGTGACAATGCCGTTAGGTCCTGTTGGCACGGGCCGCAGAGTTTGTTAGGCAGCAGTTGAGTGAGCTCGACCTAAAACAATGAGTTTTGGTCTTCAACAAGAGATGGACACGTAAGTAAAATTAATATATATTATAAAATTATTTTAATTCATTAAACAATTTCTAGGATGCTGCTGAGATTAGTTTGTTTTAAGATCTGCTTATTTATTAAAGACGAGAAGTTTAAAGGTTCTTATCAGTTCGTGTTTAGACGTAGCGTGGGTTAGTTTGAGCCTAAACGGTTAACATTTTGACTGTTTCAATCTGTTCACATTCTGATCAAGTCAGCTACAACTTAAACTGAGCATTTTATATTTTACACAACGATACCGAGCCGATTTACCATTACTAAGAGAGAAGCCTAAAATAAAACAAACTCCTTAGTAGATAAGCTTATTGTCTCAAAGTTACGGGTATTACTATCTTGGTTGGTCAACCTTAACAGGGATTCTGCTATAGGGAACAATCTTTAGAAGACTGCTTTTTATAGTGTACCAGAATATCCAGACTAATATCGGATTTCACCGGAGCATACCAACAGCGTAGCATACAATTGACTAAATAACGCACCTTATAAATCACATCTTATTAGATAAATCAGCTATTGTAGTGTAGGCGGAGGTGTATAATTTTATTTACATTTCACCAGTTATGTTTAGGTCCCATTTAGAGGGGGCAAGCCTATCGCCGCTAATTGAACACAAATCCAGGCTCTGTGCTGCTATTGCGAATTTCTGTAAGAAAAACCCCAATAACACTGCCCAATCGAGGATTTAAACCCAGGATCTCACGCTTAGCAGTCGCGCAATGCAACCGCAAGACCAACGAGGCCGTCAATCCGCTATACATCTATTCAACATCCTGCACCAAACTCGGCATTTGCGGCATATTTTCACTTTCCTGATGCTTCCTGCTGTGATGCAGCAGCCCACGACAGCTGCTGAATTTCTGGTGACATATATTACACTCGAACTGCAGCAACTGCTCCTTCCCTTCGCCATGAACCGAGTTGACATGCTTCTTCAGTCGGTAAGGAAGCCTGAATTTCGCGGGGCAGAACTCACAAGCGTGTTTCAGAACTACTTCTGAATCTTTGTGACACTTCCTTATGTGCTCTGAGCGTCTAGAAGATGCTGAGAAAGATTCGCCACAGAATTTGCAAGAGTAAGGCCTCTCGCCGGTGTGGAGGCGTAGATGCTGTATATAGCCGAGCTTCGTTTTAAGGATTATGCCGCAGTGTCCACATTGGAAGGACTCTCGTATCTCGTGTTTTTTCACGTGTGTCGTCATGTGGGCTGCAGCGAGCAGCTTGCCGCAGTAAATGCACGGCCTATGAGTGTTTTTCATGTGTACTATTTGTATATGGGCTGCGACGAATTTCTTTCCAGCGAATTTCTTGTCGCAGTAATCACAAATGCATTCTGAGTCAGCGCTGCCTCTCATACCGACTTTAATACTCTTATTTTTCTTATTAACAGTGATTGTAACTTTGTTTTTCGTCCGGTGTGTGTCTAAACGCGTCTTATCCAGATTACAGCATCGTTTGACATGGTAATGATAGCATTTTTGGTTTCTAAACAGTTCGTCACATCCTGGACACGTTTTCGGCGTGTGGACGGACAAGTGGGCGTAGTATGCGTGTTGGCTTTGAAAGTTACGGCCACACTCGCCACAAGTGCACGCACCAGACGCGTGCGCTTTAGTTAGATGCGTTTTATACTGTTTGTAAGACCGGAACATTGCTGGACACTTCTTGCAGTCATACGGCTCTCTGTTATGTGTGTCCAACAAATGCGAAATAAGCTCTTGCCGCGTCATAATTTTGGCGCAGATGTGGCAAGCATGTTGGTTATTGGACGACTCCTTCAAATGTTGGCACAAATGTTGGGCATACAGAAACCGTTTACCGCAGCACGGGCACTGGCATTTATGGCTTTTAACGTTTTCACACCTACTTCTTTGCTTCGCCTTCGGCTGTTCGGCCTCCTGCTGCTCAGTCAAAGAGATGGAGTTTTCTGTCAAAATGGCGATTAGTTTGGTGTTGCAGGTTGGTTGAAGCGGTATTGTGTTGAGGAGTTCGATAGTGGTCTCCCATTGCAGGACAGCCTGGCGGCACAGCGTCCTGAAGTCTGCCGCTTGCAGGGCTGAGACCGAGCATACGGAGCAGAGCCCTAGGGGCAGGTCATCGTCCAGCCGCACCTGCAATCACCGCACTAGTCAAACGGCCAATAACTTGTATTCTTGGTGAAAAAATATAGACTATCTATGGTGCGCTCGTGTCCTGCTACTGGCACAACCTTACGCTTCCCTCTCGACACACGAATGTCAATGGCGCGACGAGTTTGCAATTTTATATTACTTAGTGTTCATAAAATTTTGTTTAATCAGAAAAGTTTAATTTCATCAATTCTCAACACACCATCAATTCAGTTGTTTTAACGGAAATACATTTAATACCTACCCGCCAAGGCGATAAACGTAATGATGTTAAATATTGGGAACACAACTGAAACCACTCGTAACTATTGGCGCACTATATAGTGGGCAATAATTAGGCTGTATGTTGAACATACCTAACAAATGAGTTTCGGTATAATTGGCCCTATGTACATAACCCTGGTGTATCTCTCATAATTTTAGGGGAAGGCATGGGATTCCCGAAGGATGTCAACACACCACCCAAAACTAGCCTAGGCCATGATACAGGTTTATTTATTTAAGTAGATAGATTTTATTGTATATAATTAAAGCTTATTTACATTGTTGTTGGTTGTGAAAGATACAGTAGTCCCATCACAGAGTGAATTCTTAAGTGTTTTGTATTATTTTTAAGACACTATCACAGTAATATTATGAAGGCGAAAGTTGTTAAGGCGCGAGTGTGTTTGTTACCTCTTCACGCTCAAACGGCTGGACCGATTTCGATAAAATTTGGCATGGGGGTAGCTGACACCCTAGATTAACACATAGGCTACTTTTTATCCCGGAAAAATGTAGCGGGTAACACCGCGGGGCGCAGCTAGTTGTATATAAGAGGTTAATTTTTATTTAGAGTTATCTAGTATAGTGATGTTTCTACCTGTTTGGTTTGTATGTATATATTTTTTAATATCACGTGGCATATGTGTATGCCAACTGTTTTCCTCTTCTTAAATTTACAAGCTTTGTCAGTGGAGCAAACACCACTGTTTTCTATGTTCAGCGTTCAATTTGACTGCTTGATACGTCTCAATACCTACCTTCGACTTTACTTGTTAAATAAAACTAGGCTTCGGCCTTCCCCTTCTAGAATTATCTTAAGGAAGTTGTAGTGACATATCAAGTGGGCATATATGAGGTAAATTTAATAGTATTAGTAATTATATGCCATGCACATTAAAACCGCATGGTAGACTTCCATATTTTAAATCTAAAACGACTTAGCACCACACTCAGAGATGTTTATGATTACTTGAACTTACAGAAGTAAGAAGGAAATCTTCACTTAGTGTTAGTTTAAGTAATAGTTTATAGTGTCAGAGTGCGACCGTTTTGGTTGTATGAGGGTAGATAATTATGTATTATCCTATAACAGTTTTCCTGTTCCTAAAATCATGACATCACATCTGTATTCCCCGAAGCGGTAGGCAGAGGTGCACATATAGTACACCCACATTTCGCCAGTTATATTTTTAGGTCCCAATGTAGTAGGGGGCGACCCTATAATGCATTGCCTATTTTCCTGGTTGGAGTTGGTGAACCACCAAGTCAGTTTTAAAATTGCCTGCAGGCCTCTGACATGGCTTATGAATCAAATAAAATAAAAATGTGCCATCAAATTATTGTGACTAAATGACAATACCGCAGGCATAAGTTTATGTATGTAAACTGTATTGTTGAAGTATTTAAATAGTACAATATAGTACCATTAACTCAAATTCAATGATGAGTGACATGCCCAATATATTTCAGAGTGCCTTTGGTTCACTATACCTGCCATGCTATTCTAAAGATATCACTTATAAAATCAATAAAATAGCTGGTCTAGTGGTTTTAGAAGATATGACATATCTTAGGATATTATTTTTTTATATTGATACATTTTAAATTTATCTTTATTTCGTAGATAGTATAAAGGCGAAAGTGTTTGTGTGTTTGTTACCACTTCACACTCAAACGGCTAGACCGATTTTGATGAAATTCCATATGGAGGTAGCTGATACCCAGGATAAACACATAGTTAACTTTATATCCCGAAATATGTAGCAGCTAACACCGCAGGGGGCAAGTAGTGAATAAATAAATGAAAATGGGTAGGTATGCAACATTGTGTATAGCTTGTTGGATTATAGCACATGCGGCAGCTACTAGAACCTATATATTAAGTGTACTGGACGTAGGAAAAGAGGCTAATTGTACATAAAGTTTTTATATTTTTTTAATTTACACCTTTTGTTTTGATATATTCACGAAGATAGCTATGCTTAAAGTATCTTATAACAACATTGTTAAAAATAAGATATATTCAAGTTCATACACTTAATAATAGCGCTTTATAGATAATAAGTAATTAAAATAACCTACTTAATAATTATAATGAAACACAATGACGTCATTGGATCCGACTTCGTAAACGCAAATAATATGAAAATGTGTATTTATGTCTTATTTAGATAAGAGATCATTTCTTAAAACATATATAGTAATATAATTAACAACTAAAGAATCAGAAAACCATATTAGAGCCGCAGCATTAAACGAAATCATAAAATTTCAATTCAATTAATGTCTTTCGAGAACCTGTATCCGCCATCTTGCAACCGCCGCGGCGGGAAGACGCCGTTCCGTTTTTCACAGAAAATAAACAAATCGTTTGATGCTGCGCTCTTAAGTTGTAAAAATAATCGTACCTCGACTCCAGTGATAACTTCTAGCAACTCAGCGAGCGTCACAGGCTTGTCCCCGTCCATCATGACTGTGTCTTCTAAATGAACTTGGCCCTCTGTTGTATCACCCATACATATTCGGCATCTATCTGTTCCATCTCCACGCACTATATGCGACACTAAGGCCTTTATATCTACTTGCCGGCTCATTTTGCTATTTCTTTCCAATAATTGATTGTATTTTCGTTAGATTTTCAAGAAAATTCTCTTTAATTACAGTTCGACACATGCGTCGGCGAAGTAAGCTTTGACGTTTGACCGTTGACGTAGTGATGGGAAAGTACAAACTTGATCGGCGACTAGATAGTCGTAAAGTTTAATCGATATAAATGTCATTTTCATGTATTTTAAGTAAACATTATAATATTGCAGTTAAGTAACTGTGTATAGTAGGACATAAATTAGGTATTTTAAAACGTGTTCAAATATGCCTAATAAAATATGAAAGGTTATTTATAACACCATCATAACATAACGCCTGTATTCTCCGAAGGGGTAGGCAGAGGTACACATAATTATAGTATGCCCACATCTCGCCAGTTATGTTATACATTATACTATTTTATATAATTTATAATAATGAAGAATATAATAACCGGCTAATGATGATGATGAAGAATATAATATAAAGTTGAATTAAAAATATATAATAGATTTATTTATTTTTCTGTAATAAAAAAATACAATCTAAAACTGGACAATTAATAGAGACTGGAGTCTGCTGTAGGTAGAACCTGTTGCTAAGAAAACTAAAAATACATAAGTACAGCTCCCTTACCATGAACTCTTAAAGTAGGACTGTTTAGAATGTAAAACCGCTAAATGTAGTGTAATACGACGTCTAGCTTTAACAACATAATGATTAAACTGTCCTGCTATAAGAGTTCGTAGTAAGCGGGCTGCTTTATATTATTACAGTGGATCTTGAATGTATAAAATATTGAACAAAGTACACTTCATCATCATCATTATCAGTTGAACATCAACCCCCCCTTAGAACGTTAGAATTCAACTTATATCGATTCATGGTAATCATTTATGATTAATATTGGCACTTCCCTATCCGAAAGCGTTCCATTCTTCTTCCATGAAACCACCAATCACGAATACGTTTAGTTACTACACTATAAAATACAAATACCCATCAGCATTATAATTGAATTTTCCTCGAAAGTTCGATAATATTAGAATTAAAACATATGGTGCACCTTTTTGTGGGTACACTTAGTATTGCACGGTACTATGTTAAAATTCCTTAATTTATAATAATTACAATTAATGTTAAATGAATATAATGTTTGGCACTTTTATTAGTTTCCACCTATGTTTGTGGCAAATGGTACCACATGGTATGGCAACACATGAAGTCAGCTGTCATCTGTCAAAGTCATTCATTCAGTTTTGTTTGTGGAAAAAATCTTAGTCAAAATGGTAATTTAATTTAATTTTTCCTATATAATCCTGTATTATTTCGCTATATTGTTTGCTCAGTTTTGAAGATTAGTTTATAAATTATGCAACTGCATCGATATTTTGTGTGATATTTGTGTATTTTCCAGTGAAAAAGTGTTACTAAAACTTAGGGGTTAAACTTCGAGAAATAGTTATATTTTTGTGGTTTTCATTCAATATTTTCGTGAATATCAATTAATATGGGTATGAGATATTGTTCTTGATATAATTATCATGATTTGTCTGAATTATCAGTTCATATTGTGTTTAAAATATCACAAAGGCCCGGCTTAGATGTTCAGTTGTCTATGACTGATGAGATGATTTCAGAGAAGCAAATGTTCATGTGACTTAATTTTAAACTTACTAGATCACTATTTTTTCAACAATTTTGTCGTAAACTAAGTACAGCTAGGTTAAATACACTAGAATATACTTTTTATAGCGTAATTTTCTTTCAATTTTCTCGGAAAAAATTGCGAAAATATTTACCCATAGATTTACAGTTGAAAATTAACATATCTTTACATTATAGGTTAATAACATCGGATAGTATCTTTATAATGGTATATAACTGAATATTTTGTACATAATATAGTATATTTTGCCTTGGGGAGTAGTTACTAATAAATATTTATTATCTCTAGCTTCCTGAATAAGCATGTGATAGGTAGATATTTTATGACCGGACTATTTGCTATTTAAATGAATGATTAATAAAAATGTACATTAAGATTCCCATAATGACATACATAAACTCATGCTGGTCTCCCAGAGAGTTACCATTTTTTTTGACAAATATTTACTTTTTCAAGAAAATGATGTCTGGAAAATCTACATCTTTTCAATTATTTATTAGTATGAAAGGGTTTATTAAAATTAAAGTTAAGAAGAGAAGGCTTTTCATCATCATCTTTAGCTGGAAGACCTTTGAGGACCAATTTTGACCACCAATTTTGTATTGTTTGGCAAATTTTGTAAAAGAAATGTATTAGGAAATTTTTGTAACGAAATGTTTGACATGAATGAAATATCTTTTTATGAATGAATGACTATAAATATATGACAACTTGCCATTTCCAAAAAAGCCTGTATCAAGGGCAATTTAAAAAATAAACTTCATAAGATTCTTGCTTAGTATTACGTATTGTTAAGCTTGATAATTGCGGTCATTTTGTTTATGATGCATTGTATTCCGCAGCAACCACAGATTCTAGTGCTGAAGGAGGGGACGGACCAGTCGCAGGGCAAGCCGCAACTCATATCCAACATCAATGCCTGCCAGCTAGTCGTAGATGCTGTATGTATACTAATCAATATTTCTAATTATTTATTATTTATTTCAGCCATGATTGTCCCACTGCAAGGCAGAGGCCTCCCTTCCCTTCCTCCATTCCTCTCGGTTGTGAGCTGCAATATTTCTTATGTTAAAATAAAAGAAAATATATACCTACCTAAAGTTACTCCTGTTTCCCTGAGGGGTAGACCAAGACCACGGCTTTCAATTTGCTATAATCTTGGATCTTTTTTCTTCTTCTTTCGCCTCATTCACTCCCATAATATATTATTTAATAATCACTTGTTATTTCAGGTCCGCACAACTCTGGGCCCCCGTGGCATGGACAAACTGATTGTGGACCACAACGGTAAAGCGGTTATATCTAACGATGGAGCCACTATCATGAAGCTGTTGGACATCGTACACCCTGCGGCCAAGACCCTGGTGGACATTGCCAAGTCTCAGGATGCTGAGGTCAGTTGAACGGGTCATATTTTTTGGACATATAACAATACACAGTGTAGCGGTATTAATATTATGTATGTAGAAATACAAAGTTAATAATGCAGTCAGTTAATCTTAAATAAAACTAGCCAACTACGTAGGAGATATTATAGTGCACAGGTGCACTCCCTATTCCCTCACTCTCATTGTCTGATGGGGCATAAGATACACCCGTGAAGACAACCGTATGTGGACTATGATATTTCCCTAGCTATGGCTTTAATTCTATCAGGAGGCCTTTATTTTTATAATATAAATCTCATGCCTAATTGTGGTATTTGGTAGCCACAGCCGATGATTAAAACAACGGATCCAATTTCTGAATTATTATGTGGATCATGATAGTAGAAATGAGGCTATAAAACTACCAAAATCTACCATGAGGTCCAAGAAACCTTATTAGAGGACTTTGCGGTGACGACCTGATTGGCGCAGTGGCTAAGTGATTAGACTGCTGCGCTGAGTGTTGCTGGTTCAATTCCCGCACGGGACAAAATTTGTGCGATCCGATGACGTTTGTCCCAAATGGTGTTTGTGTATGTGGTATTTCATGTTTGTGAAACGCACCCATGATACAGGAGAAATTTCCTAGTATGGGGTGACATATTCAAAATAAAATAGTCCATTTATACATCAATATTATAGCATTCTACAGTTCTCCAAATAAACTATAATTATAAATCTTACACTCTATACATACACTGTGTACTCCATACATAGTGTTGCCAACTGTAGTCTTCACATATGAATATACCATTCTTGCAGGTTGGTGACGGTACCACATCAGTGGTGATCCTGGCTGGAGAGCTCCTGAAGAGACTGAAGCCCTTCATTGAAGAAGGTAAGTTAATTAACACTCAATTTTAAACTTCCGGTTAATTATTTGTATATAATTTATTTATTTACCACTTATCATTGTCGCTTATAGAGCCAATATAATTATGGTGATGAGTTTTATGTAAAATAGGGATATGCATGTAATTTTTTAGGTACCTTAAGCACAAAATAACGAAAATACAAGGCGAAAGTACAAATATAAATACTATCTACTATATACCGGTTATACTCACGTCGGTATTCGGGAATGCCCGACTAGTTTCGGACTCTAACGGAGCCCTTATTCATGAGCTGGTGACGCGGCGGGGTCGCGAGCCGAACGGTATATACAGTAGATAATATGGATAACACTCACGAAAGTTATTATAGTAAAATATATAAATACTATCCTAATACCGGCTTTAAACGCCCGCTAACAATATACATATTTTGGTGCCTACTGGAGATATTCTGTGTGATTGATGACTACACTTCGGCAAGCCAATGATTTTAACAACGGATCCAATTTCTGAATGTCTATGAGGATCTAATTTGTTATGAGGCTTACAATACATACATAACATAACATCACGCCTGTATTCCCCGAAGGGGTAGGCAGAGGTGCACATATAGTACACCCACATTTCGCCAGTTATGTTTTAGGTCCCAATGTAATAGGTGGCGAGCCTATTGCCATCAACCGGGCACAAATCCAGACTCCGTGCTGCTACTGAGAATTACTCTCTAGGGTGTACAATGTATATACACACAATATGACTGGTGTAATACGTTTGTTACAGGCGTCCACCCACGCATCATCATCCGCTCCATCCGCACCGCCGCCAAGCTGGCTGTCGACCGCGTCAAGGAACTCGCCGTGAAGATAGACAACAAGTCGCCACAGGAACAGACGTATGTACACACACACACACTCACTCACTCACTCACTCACTCACTCACACACTCATTCACACTCACTCACACTCACTCACACTCACTCACACTCACTCACTCACACTCACACTCACTCACTCACACTCACACACACTCACTCACTCACACACTCACTCACTCCCTAACGACTGCCGTATGCCCGACTAGTTTCGGACTCTAACGGAGCCCTTATTCATGAGCTGGTGATGCGGCGGGGTCGCGAGCCGAACTACAACCGGTATATATAGTAGATAATATAGATAACACTCACGAAAGTTATTATAGTATAACCATGCATGTTGTTTGAACAATTCTCTCTTTCTTCCTTTTCAAGATTCCTACAAAATCGAAATAATGATATAGATCGAAATTTTCGGCGAAGTGTGCGGTTACTATACATCGCTACCCCTTCAGGGAATACAGGCGTGATGTTACACTAATCTAAGTATAAGCCAATGATTAAATCTAACGGATCCAATTTCTGATGAAATATGATGGTCTAGATAGTAGAAATGAGGCTTACTACTTAGAACAATTGTTAACTTTAGCCAGCTATTATCTGAATTGTCCGGTCAATGTTGTAATATCAACGGATAATAACTGTTATTTCCAGTCAATGTTGTCTAAGTAAACTTGACCAGATAATTCACAACATTGCCCAGCAATTCTCAACTTCGACCGACCATTCTCAACTTTGCCCGGGTAAAGCTGATAATGTATTTTGCCACCAGAGAGCTGCTGACCAAGTGCGCTGCCACAGCCATGTCCTCGAAGCTCATCCACCAGCAGAAGGGACACTTCTCCAAGATGGTGGTGGACGCTGTACTGTCTCTGGATGCTCCTCTGTTGCCGTTGGACATGATTGGTGAGTGTTACAATTCAAAATATAGAATATTTTAAAAGCGACATAAGTGGGTTTGATCCTGCACTTACCAACTCAGCTACCAGCTTGATTTTCTACAAGCTTTTATTTAACTTGCAATGTTTGTAAATATATTTTTAATATTAACTTATCTTCTCTTGTATCATAGACAATATAGATTAATAGTTAGTCTTGTGCATTCTCTGTTTTGTTGAATCATAATGAAATAGTTTTTAAATAAAAGTTTGTAGAAACATATTCATTATTAGAATATCAATGTTAATTATATTAATTGTCAAACCAATGATTATAACAAACGGATCCAATTTCTGAATTATTATGTGGATCACAAGTTACTATGAGGTTTGATTAAATTAATGGAATAATCCAGTGTCACTGTCCGACACGGGAATAAAACCCAAGACCTCATTATCAGCTGTCGCACTTAGCAACCACGAGGCAGTCGTGGTCGAAGAGGGGGAGTGAAAATATCACAAGGTGTGGTGCGATAAGATCATGCACTATAACAAGGGGAGGGGGGTGAAATATCAATATTGTCAATAGGGCGAATGGGGGTGCGAAAATATCACGAAGTATCACAATGGTGAGGAAAGGAAGGGTGCAAAAATATCACGAAATAACACAAGGGGAGGGCGAGGGGAGGGGGGTGCGACAATATCACGAAATAACAATGAGGAATGTCTAAAAAAGGAGACTGACACTCCGAGAAAAAAAAAACAAGCTCTTTCACT